>OY757025.1:102318733-102947019 GCA_963580285.1 Lucinisca nassula | reverse complement strand
AACTTCAGCCTTTGGCTGAAGAGAGAGCTATAGTAGATAAACATGTTTGTCTTTCAGCCACCAAGTTTGCTGTGTGTGTTAACGAAGGCCAAGAAAAGCTTCCTACACTTTACTGGTTACCAAAACTTCATAAAAAACCTTACAAAGCACGTTTTATTGCAAATTCTAGTTCTTGTACTACCACTGAACTTTCTAAATTATTAACTTCCTGTCTTACTGCTATTAAAACGCATGTAATTAAATATTGTGATAAAGTCTTTGAAAGATCAGGAAGAAATCTGTTTTGGTCTATAAAAAATTCAAATGAGGTTTTAAATAAATTGAAATCTAGACAGTTTCGTGCTTCTAGTCTGTCTACCTACGATTTTTCCACTCTTTACACTACACTTCCTCATAATCTTATAAAAGAAAAGCTTAATGATTTAATTGAATGGGCTTTTCACAGAGAAGATTCTCTCTATCTTGCATGTAATGTCAGAAATGCATTTTTCACTTCTAAAGAGCATAAGAATTATACACTTTGGTCATGTCAGAAAGTGTGTGATGCCCTCACCTTTCTACTTGACAATATTTATATTAGATTCGGTACTAAGTTATTTAGACAAATTGTGGGTATTCCGATGGGTACTAATTGCGCACCTCTTGTGGCTGATCTGTTCTTGTATTGTTATGAAAGAGACTTCATTTTGTCGCTTTCCATTGATAACCAATCTGAAATTATTGAAGCTTTTAGCTCTACTTCTAGATATTTAGATGATTTATTAAATATTGATAATGCCTATTTTGATGGTTTGATCAGTCAGATTTACCCCCTAGAACTTCAGTTAAATAAAGCAAATTCTTCTGATACCGAGGCCCCGTTTTTGGATTAACATCTATCTGTTGTAGATGGATTTGTTTCGTGCAAAATTTATGATAAACGCGATGACTTTGATTTTGAGATTGTAAATTTTCCTTTTTTGAATGGTGATGTTCCTCGTGCGCCATCCTATGGCGTTTATATTTCGCAATTAATTCGATTTGCTAGAGTGTGTAGTCATGTAACTGACTTCAACACTCGTAATAAATTATTAACGGCTAAACTCCTTAATCAGGGTTATCGGTACCATAAACTACGCAAAGCATTTTCAAAATTTTATAGACGCCATTCTGATTTAATTTCAAAATTCAATATTGGACTTAAATCTCTTCTGCAACAAGGTCTATCGGAACCCGAATTTTATGGTGACTTAGTATATAAATTCAGAAAAATATATAACCGCAATGACTTCAGCACCCAATTTCGTAAAATCATTCTTCGATATAAAAAGATTGGGTACAACATGGATATTATACGACAGACTGCATGCATGGTAGTTAACCCAATCACGGTTGGCAACTTTGCTTCCCTCTTTAATTGCACGCCGGTGGGTCAGGCCTCAGATTCTATGACGGCTCCAACGTAAAGGCTTATTGAAAATTAAAGAGATAATGTTGGTTGGTGCCTGATGCTCTGTCTCTGGTCGGGCTCATCGGAGTCTAACTGTTGGTTTTCTTTTGCTCCAGCATTTCAGTGGTTTCTTGCTGTCGAGTCCTCACCGTTGTCTCACCTCTGTGGTTCTTTGATTTCTGTGTTCACGGAGATGTTGCACTGATGAGTTAGGAGGCCTTCATGCGGACTGAACAAATTATTTGTCTAAATCGCGACGGAAGTAAGGGCGAGGATTATGGCCACGTAAAATCGATTTAAGCCCCCCAGTGGAAATCTTCCACTGACCGTTCCAAGGCGGCTCTTTTGTGGCGATTTATTTATGTTGTTGTTTGTTACTTACTGTGTGTATCACTTGTGTCTTTTAATTTTGGATGGCCATATGGCCATTTTGTGGGAAAGTAACTGTCCATATGGCCTTCCTTTGTTTAGGTTTCCATTATGGTCTGGTCGCTTAATGTTTGTATTTCTTTCCCTTTGGTGTCTTTTATGGATGGAGTAAGTTAATTGTATCAATTCCTGATCTTTGTTTTACTTCTACTTTGTGATGGGCGCGATGATTTTGGATTTGTGATTGTGAGTTTTCCTTTTTTTGGATGTTGGTGTTCCTCGTGCGCCGTCCTGTGGCGTTTGTGTTTCGCAATTAATTCGATTTGCCAGAGTGTGTAGTCATGTAACTAACTTCAACACTCGAAATAAATTGTTAACGGCTAAACTTATTAATCAGGATTATCGGTACCATAAACTACGCAAGGCCTTTTCAAAATTTTATAGGCGTACGTCATTCTGATTTAATTTCAAAATTCAATATTGGACTTAAATCTCTTCTGCAACAAGGTCTATCGGAACCCGAATTTTATGTTGACTTAGTATATAAATCAGAAAAATATATAACCGCAATGACTTCAGCACCCAATTTCGTAAAATCATGCTTCGATATAAAAAGGTTGGGTACAACATACATGTTGTACGACATACTGCATGCATGTTGGTTAACCCAATCACGGTTGACAACTTTGCTTCCCTCTTTAATTGCACGTCGGTGGGTCTGGCCTCAGATTCTATTACGGTTCCAGCGTAAAGGGTTACTGAGAATAAGAGAGAATCTAATTCTATTTAATGTTGGTTGGTGCCTGATGCTTTGTCTCTGGTCGGGCCCATCGGAGTCTGTTGGTTTTCTTTTGCTCCAGCATTTTAGTGGGTGCTTGCTGTCGAGTCCTCACCGTTGTTTCATCCCTGTGGTTGTTTGATTTTTTGTGTTCACGGAGATGTTGCACTGAAAAGTTAGGAGGCCTTCATTTGGACTGAACAGATTCTTTGTCTAAATCGCGACGGAAGAAAGGGCGAGGATTGTGGCCACGTAAAATCGATTTAAGCAACCCCCCCCCTACCCCCCCCCCCACCCCACCACCACCACCACCACCACCCAGTGGAATTCGTTTCCCTGACGGTTCCAAGGCGGTTCTTCTGTCGCGATTTATTTTTGTTATGGTTTGTCTTTGAGTGTTTTATCGCTTATAATATTTTGCTTTGGAAAGTAGAAGTAAAACAAAGATCAGGAATTGATACAATTAACTTACTCCATCCATTAAAGACACCAAAGGGAAAGAAATACAAATATTAAGCGACCAGACCATAATGGAAACCTAAACAAAGGAATGCCATATGGACAGTTACTTTCCCACAAAATGGCCATATGGCCATCCAAAATTAAAAGACACAAGTGATACACACAGTAAGTAACAAACAACAACATAAATAAATCGCCACAGAAGAGCCGCCTTGGAACGGTCAGTGGAAGATTTCCACTGGGGGGCTTAAATCGATTTTACGTGGCCACAATCCTCGCCCTTACTTCCGTCGCGATTTAGACAAATAATTTGTTCAGTCCGCATGAAGGCCTCCTAACTCATCAGTGCAACATCTCCGTGAACACAGAAATCAAAGAACCACAGAGGTGAGACAACGGTGAGGACTCGACAGCAAGAAACCACTGAAATGCTGGAGCAAAAGAAAACCAACAGTTAGACTCCGATGAGCCCGACCAGAGACAGAGCATCAGGCACCAACCAACATTATCTCTTTAATTTTCAATAAGCCTTTACGTTGGAGCCGTCATAGAATCTGAGGCCTGACCCACCGGCGTGCAATTAAAGAGGGAAGCAAAGTTGCCAACCGTGATCGGGTTAACTACCATGCATGCAGTCTGTCGTATAATATCCATGTTGTACCCAATCTTTTTATATCGAAGAATGATTTTACGAAATTGGGTGCTGAAGTCATTGCGGTTATATATTTTTCTGAATTTATATACTAAGTCACCATAATATTCGGGTTCCGATAGACCTTGTTGCAGAAGAGATTTAAGTCCAATATTGAATTTTGAAATTAAATCAGAATGGCGTCTATAAAATTTTGAAAATGCTTTGCGTAGTTTATGGTACCGATAACCCTGATTAAGGAGTTTAGCCGTTAATAATTTATTACGAGTGTTGAAGTCAGTTACATGACTACACACTCTAGCAAATCGAAAATTGCGAAATATAAACGCCATAGGATGGTGCACGAGGAACATCACCATCCAAGAAAGGAAAACCCACAATCTCAAAATCAAAGTCATCGCGTTTATCATAAATTTTGCACGAAACAAATCCATCTACAATAGATAGATGTAAATCCCAATTGGCCATTTTGTGGGAGAGTAACTGTCCTTTTGGCATTGATGCTTCCATTAGGGTCTGTTGTTTCATGTTTGTGTTTCTTTCCCTAGGTGTATCTGATGTGAGATGTGGGTTAATTGTATCGATTCCTGATCATTGCCTTCAAGAAAAGCTTAATGATTTAATTGAATGGGCTTTTCACAGAGAAGATTCTCTCTATCTTGCATGTAATGTCAGAAATGCATTTTTCACTTCTAAAGAGCATAAGAATTATACACTTTGGTCATGTCAGAAAGTGTGTGATGCCCTCACCTTTCTACTTGACAATATTTATATTAGATTCGGTACTAAGTTATTTAGACAAATTGTGGGTATTCCGATGGGTACTAATTGCGCACCTCTTGTGGCTGATCTGTTCTTGTATTGTTATGAAAGAGACTTCATTTTGTCGCTTTCCATTGATAACCAATCTGAAATTATTGAAGCTTTTAGCTCTACTTCTAGATATTTAGATGATTTATTAAATATTGATAATACCTATTTTGATGGTTTGATCAGTCAGATTTACCCCCTAGAACTTCAGTTAAATAAAGCAAATTCTTCTGATACCGAGGCCCCGTTTTTGGATTCACATCTATCTATTGTAGATGGATTTGTTTCGTGCAAAATTTATGATAAACGCGATGACTTTGATTTTGAGATTGTAAATTTTCCCTTTTTGGATGGTGATGTTCCTCGTGCGCCATCCTATGGCGTTTATATTTCGCAATTAATTCGATTTGCTAGAGTGTGTAGTCATGTAACTGACTTCAACACTCGTAATAAATTATTATCGGCTAAACTCCTTAATCAGGGTTATCGGTACCATAAACTACGCAAAGCTTTTTCAAAATTTTATAGATGCCATTCTGATTTAATTTCAAAATTCAATATTGGACTTAAATCTCTTCTGCAACAAGGTCTATCGGAACCCGAATTTTATGGTGACTTAGTATATAAATTCAGAAAAATATATAACCGCAATGACTTCAGCACCCAATTTCGTAAAATCATTCTTCGATATAAAAAGATTGGGTACAACATGGGTATTATACGACAGACTGCATGCATGGTAGTTAACCCAATCACGGTTGGCAACTTTGCTTCCTTCTTTAATTGCACGCCGGTGGGTCAGGCCTCAGATTATATGACGGCTCCAACGTAAAGGCTTATTGAGAATTAGAGAGATAATGCTGGTTGGTGCCTGATGCTCTGTCTCTGGTCGGGCTCATCGGAGTCTAACTGTTGGTTTTCTTTTGCTCCAGCATTTCAGTGGTTTCTTGCTGTCGAGTCCTCACCGTTGTCTCACCTCTGTGGTTCTTTGATTTTTGTGTTCACGGAGATGTTGCACTGATGAGTTAGGAGGCCTTCTCTGGTCGGGCTCATCGGAGTTGGTTTTCTTTTGCTCCAGCATTTCAGTGGTTTCTTGCTGTCGAGTCCTCACCGTTGTCTCACCTCTGTGGTTCTTTGATTTCTGTGTTCACGGAGATGTTGCACTGATGAGTTAGGAGGCCTTCATGTGGACTGAACAAATTATTTGTCTAAATCGCGACGGAAGTAAGGGCGAGGATTGTGGCCACGTAAAATCGATTTAAGCCCCCCAGTGGAAATCTTCCACTGACCGTTCCAAGGCGGCTCTTCTGTGGCGATTTATTTATGTTCTTGTTTGTTACTTACCGTGTGTATCACTTGTGTCTTTTAATTTTGGATGGCCATATGGCCATTTTGTGGGAAAGTAACTGTCCATATGGCCTTCCTTTGTTTAGGTTTCCATTATGGTCTGGTCGCTTAATGTTTGTATTTCTTTCCCTTTGGTGTCTTTTATGGATGGAGTAAGTTAATTGTATCAATTCCTGATCTTTGTTTTACTTCTACTTCATGCGGACTGAACAAATTATTTGTCTAAATCGCGACGGAAGTAAGGGCGAGGATTGTGGCCACGTAAAATCGATTTAAGCCCCCTCGTGGAAATCTTCCACTGACCGTTCCAAGGCGGCTCTTCTGTGGCGATTTATTTATGTTGTTGTTTGTTACTTACTGTGTGTATCACTTGTGTCTTTTAATTTTGGATGGCCATATGGCCATTTTGTGGGAAAGTAACTGTCCTTATGGCCTTCCTTTGTTTAGGTTTCCATTATGGTCTGGTCGCTTAATGTTTGTATTTCTTTCCCTTTGGTGTCTTTTATGGGTGGAGTGGGTTAATTGTATCAATTCCTGATCTTTGTTTTACTTCTACTTCTATTTTCCTTTTGATGATACTCTATATTCCTTTTTATTGTCTCTGCTCTGCTATTTTCTATCTATTTATTGAGCCCAGACAAAACAAAATATTTCACTGGGGATCCCGACCAGACTCAGACCCCTCGGAGTCTAACTGTTGGTTTTCTTTTGCGCCAGCAATTCTGTTGTTGTATGCTGTCGAGTCCTCAACCTTGTTTCATCTCTGTAGTTGTTTGATTTGTATGTTCTCGGAAATGTTACACTGATGAGTTAGGAAGCCTTCATGCGGACTAAACAAAATTAGTGTATAACGCGACAGAGGTAAGGGCGAGGATTATGGCCATGTAAAATCGATTTAAGCCCACCCCCCAGTGGAATTCTTTCCACTGACCGTTCCAAGGCGGTTCTTCTGTGGCGGTTTATTTATGTTGTTGTTTGTTACTTACTGTGTGTATCACTTGTGTCTTTAAATTTTGGATGGTCATTTGGCCATTTTGTGGCAAGGTAACTGTCCTTATGGCCTTCCATTGTTTAGGTTTCCATTATGGTCTGGTCGCTTCATGTTTGTGTTTCTTTCCCTTTGGTGTCTTTGATGGGTGGAGTAAGTTAATTGCATCGATTCCTGATCTTTGTTTTACTTCTGCTTCAGATATAAGAGACAAAACAGTCTGAACAGCTGCAGAAATAATCAAGAGCTACTAAGCACAGTAGCTTTCCGTTGTTGATGCGAGGATGTGCAGGCTAATCTGCGCTTTTTACGTTCAGGAGGCACGAAACAGGTTTCCTTTGGATGATGCTCTATATACCTTATTATTGTCTCTGCTATTTATTTATTTATTTATTTATTTAGCCCAGACAAAAAATATTTCACTGGGGTCCCGACCAGACTCAGATAAGAGACATTATTAATTGATTATCCTATATTACACAAGGTCAACCAATATTAAAAAATCATAAATCATGTTTTAATTGCGCCAATTAATAAAATTATCATTAATCAAGTAATTTCGTATTGGCCCAGTTACAGGTCCTCGGTCAGCTGTATTGGCCTCGGCCTTCGGCCTCGTGCCAATACAGCAGACCTCGGACCTGTACCTGGGCCAATACGAAATAACTTGATTAATAACATTACAAAACAGTCTGATCAGCTACAAAAATAAGCAAGAGTCTTGATTTTTGGGTCGATTGAATATCAATCAACTCAAGTTACTAAGCACAGTAGCTTTTCATTGTTGATGCGAGGATGCGCAGGCTAATCTGCGCCTTTGATGTTTAGGAGGCACGAAACAGGTTTCATTTGGATATGGCTCTATATACATTTTCTCTGCTATTTACTTATAGAGTTTATTACTCAGCCGATTCTAAATATGGGATTTATAAACCGAGTGAGGTTGAACATCCAATAAAGACACGAGTGCGCTTGCGCACGAGTTTCTTTATTGGATGTCCAACCTCACGAGGTTTATAAATCCCATATTTAGAATCGGCTGAGTCAATAAACTATATATTACATGCATTTTATAGAGCTGATGGATCATTTTGCATCTAATTCTGTTTACAGCTCACTGTTAACATACAGTCTATGCAAAAGGTAGTGGGCGCATTGACACATAAGCTGACTGAAACAAAAACTGTATAGACGCCATCTTGAAAGCGGTGCCTATTGTAATGCATGACAATAGAAGAAATAAAGTATTATAGTGACAAAACAATTAAAAATACGAGAGAACGGTAAACAAACGTACCCCTCATTCAGTAGTTATGTCCAGATAAACTTCATTACAACATTGCATCCTACTCGAACGTCACGCATTCTGAACGTCTGTTGATATCTTCTCAGACGCCATTGAGATGACGTCATGATTAACGTCGACGTGCCTGAACTTTCCCGCGTTTGAATATAGCGATTTCATTGCAAAAGCAGTACCTTGTTTCTTGTGTCAAAAGTAGTTCCAGCTACAAAGATTTATTTCTCCGGCTAAGAGGAAATATTTCTCCTTAGCTAAAAGGAAAATATCATGTTTATGTCTGATAGAAATCATGGTATTTCTCTGTTATGCATGTAATATATTTATTTATTTGACCCACACAAAAAAATCACTGGGGTCCCGACCAGACTCAGATAAGAAACAAAACAGTCTGATCAGCTATAGAAATAAGCAAGAGTCTTGATTTTGGGTCGATTGTATGTCAATCGCTCGGTCGATTGTGTATGTCAATTGACCCAAGTTACTAAGCACTGTAGCTTTTCGTCTTTGATGCGAGGATGCGCAGGCTAATTTGCGCCTTTGACGTTCAGGTGGCACAAAACACGTTAGTTTTGGATGAGGCTCATTGTCTCCACTTCTATTTTCTATATACCCTTTTATTGCCTCTGCTAATTGTTTATTTATTTATTTTTGTAATATTGGGCTCAATAAAAAATTACAGCGGGTCCCAACTAGATTCAGATCAGAAACAAACGAGTCTGATCAGACACCAATATAAGAAAGAGTCTCAACTGTATGTCAATCAACCTAAGTTTCTATGCACATGATATTTTTGTTGTTGATATGCATGTGCCTATCCATCACGAAAACACGCCTATATAATTTTGACCCCCTTGAACCCCACTTTTATATAGTAAAACTGGGGTTTCCGGGGGTATGCCTTATTTTTCTTATTTCTGCTCTAAATATATAGATTGTGGGTACTCATTAGAACCGCCTCAATGAGGCGGTTCTAACGAGTGCCCACAATCTATATTTTGAGCAGAAATAAGAAAAATATTACAATTTTTCATCATAAAATTTTCATTTTTACGGCGATAAAGGTGGTAACGTATTTGAATAGGCGTGTTTGCGTAATGACTGATTTGTAGGTTATCCAGGTTACGGTTATTTATAAGAATATCGACACTATTCTTACCTTTGTGCGGTCAGAATGTTGTGTAAGATGGTTTTCAGCCAATTGAATCTTAACTTGAGTTATATGTTAGGTTTGCCAAACAATATACCCCAAGGCTGATCAGAGGCTAAACATTTTGCTTATGGGACAGAAGTTTAAGGGTTATTTCGTTTCCGCTGACCGATCCAAAGCGGTTCTTCTGTCGCGGTTTATTTTTGTTATGGTTTGTCTTTGGGTGTTTGTGTCGCTTATATTGTTTTATTTTAGATAGCCTATTGGCCATTTTGCGGGAAAATAACGGTCCTTTTGCAAGCAAGTATTCAAGCTGAATAAATTTATATTGGAGTTTAACGACCAAGTCAACACTTTTATGTCATTTTTGAGCTGTTCAATTTACCTCGCCACACTTTTCCTGGTCAGGCTTAATAAATTGTTAACCGCTAAACTTCTTAAATCATAAACTACGCAAAGCCTTTTCAAAATTTTATAGATGTCATTTCGATGTAATTTCAAAATTCAATGTTGACTAAGTTATTTAGACAAATTGTAGGTATTCCGATGGGTACGAATTGCGTACCTCTTGTGGCTGATCTGTTCTTGTATTGTTATGAAAGAGGCTTCATGTTGTCGCTTTTCATTGATAACCAATCTGAAATTAGCTCTACTTCTAGATATTTAGATGATTTATTAAATATTGACAATACTTACTTTGATGGTTTGATCAGTCAGATTTATCCCCTTGAACTTCAGTTAACAAGGCAATTCCTCTGATACCGAGGCCCCCTTTTTGGATTTACATTTATCTATTGTAGATGGATTTGTTTCTTGCAAAATTTATGATAAACGTGATGATTTTGATTTCGAGATTGTAAATTTTCCTGTTTTGGACGGTGATGTTCCTCGTGCGACATCGTACTGGGTTTATATTTCGCAGTTAATTCGATTCGCTAGAGTGTCTATTCATGTATCCGACTTCAACACTCGTAATAAATTATTAACCGCTAAACTTCTTAATCAGGGGTATCGGTATCATACACTACGATCTGATGGTTTGATCAGTCAGTTTTATCCCCTTTTCTAAGTTTTATAGATGTCATTCTGATTTGGTTTCAAAATTTAATGTTGGACTTAAAACACTTCTGCAACAAGCCATATCGGAACCCGAAATCTATGGTGACTTTGTATATAAATTTAGAAAAATACATGCCTGTAATGACTTAAGTACGCAATTTCGTAAAATCGTTCGTCGATATATAAAGATTGGGTACAACATAAATGTTATAAAACAGATTGCATGCATGGTGGTTAACCCAATCACGGTTGGCAACTTTGCTTCCCTCTTTGATTGCACACCGGTGGGTCGGGCCTAAGATTATATGATGGTTCCAGCGTAAAAACATAAATGGAATTTTATTTAAGTATTCTTTATGCTGGTTGGCGCCTGATGCTCCGTCTTTGGTCGGGCCCCTCGGAGTCTAACTGTTGGTTTTCTTTTACTCCATCAATTCTGTTGTTGTATGCTGTCGAGTCCTCAACCTTGTTTCATCTCTGTAGTTTTTTTATTTGTATGTTCTCGGAGATGTTACACTGATGAGTTGGGAGGCCTTTATGCGGACTAAACAAAATTAGTGTATACCGCGAAAGAGGTAAAGGCGAGGATTATGGCCATGTAAAATCGATTTAAGCCCCCCAGTGGAATTCTTTCCACTGACCGTTCCAAGGCGGTTCTTCTGTGGCGGTTTATTTATGTTGTTGTTTGTTACTTACTGTGTGTATCACTTGTGTCTTTTTATTTTGGATGGCCATATGGCCATTTTGTGGGAAAGTAATTGTCCTTCCTTTGTTTAGGTTTCCATTGTGGTCTGGTCGCTTCATGTTTGTGTTTCTTTCCCTTTGGTGTCTTTGATGGGTGGAGTAAGTTAATTGTATCGATTCCTGATCTTTGTTTTACTTCTACTTTAAATCCCTTCTGCAACAAGGTCTATCGGAACCCGAATTTTATGGTGACATAACTTCAGAAAAATATATAAATGCAATGACTTCAGCACCCATAAAATCATTCTTCGATATAAAACGATAGGGTACAACATACATGTTATACGACAGACTGCAATCACGGTTGACAACTTGCTCGCCGATGGGTCAGGCCACAGATTCTATGACGTTTCTAGCGTAAAGTCTTAACGGTGCCATCGAAGTCTAACTGTTGGTTTTCTTTTGCACCAGCATTTCAGTGGTTTCTTGCTGTCGAATCCTCACCATTGTTTCATCTCTGTGTTTGTTTGATTTTTGTGTTCACGGAGATGTTGCACTGGTGAGTTAAGAGGCCTTCATGCGGACTGAACAGATTATTTGTCTTAATCGCGAGGATTATGGCCACGTAAAATCGATTTAACACCCCCACCCCCACCCCACCGGTGGAATTCGTTTCCGCTGACCGTTCCAAGGCGGTTCTTCTGTCGCGGTTTATTTTTGTTATGGTTTGTCTTTGGGTGTTTGTGTCGCTTGTATTATTTTATTTTGGATAGCCTATTTGCCATTCTGTGGGACAGTAACTGTCCTTTTGGCTTTCCTGTGTTGGTGTTTCCATTGGGGTCTGTTGTTTTATGTTTGTGTTTCTTTCCCTTTGGTGTCTCTGATGGGAGCTGTGGGTTAATTGTATCGATTCCTGATCATTGACTTCACTTCTATTTAAAAAAAAAAAAACACTCTTTAGACAGAAACAGTTGGCCTATCCATGTTGTCGGTGCTTTGATTTATAAAATCTCAAGACATTCTACCATCTAAGCAGGCGGAGGAAAACGCTGAACAGACTGCGGACGAGTATTCCCAAGGGCATAAACCAGATTTTCATATGATGAGGTGCTATACATGTATATAAATTTATTGTCCGTTTTATTTATTTATTTACTCATCACAACCATCTCAATCTAAATGTGTCACACCGAGGCGGTACTATAACACTCACATAACTCACATAACTGGAACACCGGAACAGGCTATCTAGCCTCTGAAGGTGCATTCTGGTAATAATCTCTGGGTTTTGGTCCGGGGTCGTAGCACCAGGGGTTGAATTTGTATGGATGGAACTTCCAAATTGAGTTTACTCTAACCTTAAAACAGTTCAGGGAGGGTGCCATTATTACACTTTCTGGTAGTGAATTCCATGAGTCAATGACTCTGATGCTAAAGCTATGGCCCTAAAGCTATTTGCACGAACTTTCAACCTATGTTGTCTCTTATTAGACTTCATTGAGTGGCCTCGTGTTGCATGGTAGGTGGATAGTTTGAAGAACGTATCCTTTTCTACATCGTTGATACCGCTCATTATCTTATACACTTCAACAAGGTCCGCTCGCACCCTCCTATATTCAAGGGATGGGAGTCCAAGGCATTCTAACAAGTATCTCCATTATATGTTTTAGAGGGTATCACAAAATGACACTCAATCGAAAGATCTTGTCATATTTAGGCCTGTAGGTATTTTATTAAAAGCTCCAACACACACAAAAATCATGACATCCTAGCAAATATCGTTAGAGCCGTCTCATTATGAAAGACAAAATAACGACGAAAAAAAAAGATGTTGAAAGTAAAAACTGTATACACTTGACACAATTCTCATGACATGAGTATATTCAATAAATAAAATGTCTCTTTTGAATAAGAATAATCAACTGGTCTCTGTTTCAGCCCCAAGTCATAATCCCCATCCATCTTCCCAACAACCAAGACATTCGTTACAAATGAATCTATGCATCTAGCCCATCCCCATCTGCAACAACATTGATAAGCAACCCGACGTTTTAATCCTTTGCGATTCTTTGCGCCTCTTTAGTTTCCTTTACGTCCCTTAGCACTTCTTTACTTTACGCCTACTCCACTTTACGCCACTTAGCGCCTCTTAACTTTGCTTTACGCCACTTTTTTTTCTCCTATTACTGCTACTCGCTCACATCTGAGCATTACGAGCAGGATGCTTTACAGAATTTAAGCACATCGGTCTGTTATTGATGTGCCTAAATTCTAAAAAGTAGAGTAAAGTGGGGTAAAGCAAAGTGAAGACGTAAAGTAAATGGGCGCATAATCACCTTATTTGCATTATCTGCTAGTTCCTAGTCTGAAGGTTATCAGTGTTGGAAAAACAGGTAACCAGACCCCCCCTGACCTTGAAAGGTCAGGGGGCCCTGACCTTGAAAGGTCAGGGGGTCTGGTGACCTGTTTTTCCAATATTGACAATGTGCAAGCTGGGAGCCAGCAAATAATGCAAATATGGTGAATATCACAGGTCCAGGTGTATGAATGTCATTTGACGGTACCAGTAACAATTCGGCCTATTATTGTTTTAGCTAATGGAGCACGGCGTTTTTTTTTTCTATTACGCAATTTCCGGTAGAAAATTGTTCGATTGTTAACACATGTTCCCGCTTTGGAAACGAAAAAACTAAGAAGAAAGAACAAGTTCATACTTAAAAAATTATTTCTAAGCGTAGAAAGGGTCCTTGTACGTTGTTTTATAATTTGGATCAAAATTTGAATTGGACCGGTTGAATTCAAAGTTTTCTTCCTGATTTTTGCTTCGTATTTTTCCGTCATTCTTTCTCTACACTATTGTGTTGGTTTGATGTGGTTTTTCGTGTCTTCATGCTGGATGAAAATCGACAAAAACTGGCAAAAAATTAAGCATGCTTATATTTCCAAACATTGATATCTTTTAAGATTTTTTCTATGTACATTTTTTTTTTTTTTTTTGGTTGTATCTACTCATTCGGGTCCAGATGGGGATGGGCTGGATGCATAGATTTATTTGTACATAGCTCCAGATAATTTTTTATCCCCACTTCGTATTTACTTATCAAAATTAAAACCTTTTCAGTAAACTGAAAAAATGGGTCAGTAAATATACTGATCAAATCGGGAGGTCGTTTCGTATTTTTATGAACCTGGATAACTACCGATTCATTACAATTTAAGCTAGTTAATAGTTCACTGATACTGATTATAAAGACATATCAAGCCAGTAAACAGAATCACCCTTATGTTTCTGGACAGATGTCTTAGCAAACAGCACACACCCAGATCAGACTACACTTTCTGAACATATTATGCTCAGTGTTTGCGCTAGCTGGAAAGTTGGAGTGGGGCACTCGATATCAGTAGCGTAGACGCGAATAAAAATACCGTCTGTGTCGTAGGACGCTAAGAAACTTTTATGATGCACTGCCAGTTTTTCTGCGTTCACGTTCAAAGACGCCGACGAGACAGATAGCTTGATAGGACGATAATTCTATTTTCAAATTGAGATGAATAGTTGTAAATAAGCATGCACTTCGTGCTGGCCTGGCCACCTGCGATTCACAGATCGATATATGCATGAAAACCAAAGTATTACAAGTTGATCCTACTAATTGTATTTTGCTTAAATGTGGTATAGAACACGGCAGACAAAGAGATCAGTCTGTGCAGCGATAAAAAGTGAAAAAACGGTTCCATTTGAACTAAAATGTAATAGCACACAACCGTGCATTGATGACAATGTTGTGGGGGAAAACGCGTCGGAATGATAAAAATATGAATATGGGTCACTGATGAGGCCTAATTGGCCTAAACTAGCTAGTCTGGCCATGAAAACATGTACACTCCATACGTTTCAGTTTTGTGGTATATTCTTTGCTTCCAAAGGATAACCCTTTTATAGTACATATTTATTTAATTGTTTCTTTTATCTTCAGAAAAAGATTTAATAAATTCTAACTGTTTCAATTATAACATACATTACATGCGCTGCATCAAATTATGAATAAATACTGGTAATCTCGTGCAAATCCGCTATTATAACCGAGATGTGCGAATCGCAAATAAACCATCTATATTTAACATTTATTAAATCCTAATGCAGTGTCAATGTTACCGGTCAGATTAATCTTATTACTGCAATACAACAATACTTAACAAAGTACGTCCGCACCCGGACTTTGGCACGAGCTAACGGTACAAATATACCTGTATAAGTTACATAATCTTGTGTAATCTTAATTGGCTCTTAATGCAATAAAAACTTTGTGCAATCAACCGAGATAAATTTATGACAGTACAAGACTACTAAGCGTGTTGCAAGTGGCTCGAGCTGCATGAGCTAACGGTTAGAATTAAATTACATAACAGTACCAAACTGCAACTGGGAATAAGTGCAGAATAAACAGTTAGCTTTGTTCAGTGCAATTACTGAGATTTCTGACACTAGTGGATCGAAGGATTATCGTCACCTTGTCAGTTTACCGTTACTGTTCACAAGGAAGACCAAAAAAAAAAAACGGTCGAAATTTCAGGGCGAAGTTTTTTTCGCTTTCATCGCCAAAGTCGGCGTGAGCCCCAACAGGGCGACTTCTTCGCCCGAGTCGCCCTCTAGCTTGAGCCCTGGCGATCATAGCATGCCGGAAAAACTTTATTAACACCTAATACGCCAGTCAATTTACCGGTTTGTGACAAAAATATATTTTTTTAGTGAATAGATACTTGAACCGTATCAGAAGTAAACAACCATCATGATTCAATAATCAAAGGCATTGGAAAACGGCAAGAAACACGTTTTGAAGCGATATGAAACCTTGTGAACAGTGACTGCACATTCAAAGATTTTCAGGAAGACATTTCATGTGAGAGATGTTGAACAGTCTGATCCAAGTACCTATTCACTTACAACGTAATAGTTTGCATTCAGGCGCATTCTACGGTCGAAACAAACAAGGTTAATGAGTCTACGAACAGCCAAAAATTTGTTACTTTTTTACAAAAGACCAGATTAACTAGTGAGTCTAGACAACCCGCTTGCTGCTGTTTTAAAACACCAGAGGCATAAAAGGAGTGTACAGACAGATCAGACTGCACAGGCTTGTCTGTTTTCACCTATCCCACAGTCATATTTTCCGCTAAAGTATTAATGCAACAAACGTACATTCGGGAAATTATGTGCACGGAAAAAAAGCAAAACATGTGTGAGACCAGTAAAGTGACTAACTACAGCTGCAGGTGTGAAAACACGTTTCGGATTATTCTTCTTATTTCTAATCACAGCGGATAACCGTCGGGTAGAGGAAGGGTATTAATTACATACCCTTTCATTGTCTTTGAGCTGACAATTGTAGATGGTCATGTTACGAAACGTTATGCAAGGATTACTGCGTAAATACGCTCCATATCATTGTCTCCTTCGTAAGCTAAGAAAGGTCTACCGTAAATGGTACGATTTAAATTTTCAACCACTTCGTATTTTGCATTTTTTAATCCGTAATTTACGAAAATACGAAGCTTATCTGGCTCTCTGTTTGTAGTGCACCTCCACCTGCATTGGCAATGATTGTGTAACAGGTGAATTCCTATCACCTTTACCCGGTAGGGGGGGTCGAACCCGGTCCGCCAGATGGACAGGCCAGCACTCTACCTCGTTGCTGTAAAAGCCGGCTTGTACCGCAAAGCAGTACCAGTGTATTTTATACCTATCACTACTACATAATCACCCTCCTGTTTAAGATTCGTCCTCAAACTGTCCAACAAAATCGGCCCCTGCCCATCTGGGCTTGAAGAAATATATGGGCTGCATGATGCTTCCACGCTGAGCTGAAGCCGACCGCAAACAAGTACTGGTAAACCACTTAGAGCAATGTATGCCTGCCCAGGTAAAGCAGTGCGAGTTGGCCCGTCCATGCTTACAAACCTAAATGGTTTCATTGGGCGGCAGGGCTTGAGATGTCATTTCATCTCGATGTCGGGTAAAAGTCCCACAAAATTGGAAGCAACGTTTCCAAAATGACCTATACAGTGTTGACGGGGACGTTAAACATTAAATCAAATAAACAAAAACTGACTTTTGATCAGAATGTTGCAGGTTCTGTACCTACTGGGTCAGCAATATTCTTCTGTGGAGATTGATTTTGAAATGAGCCAGCACATGACAAAACCTATAATAAGACAGGCCCGACCAGCAGAGACTCAAATCCACCTGCGCACCCATCCATATGACAAGACCTTCTGCTTATGTCTCTTTGCTCCTTTACAGTGTTGACGGGGACATTAAACCTCAAATGAAACAAACCAACGAAACATCGTCGGTACACAGATGTGGTCTGAGTCTCTGGGGGTCATTTACGTTGGATGCAAAATGTAATAGATGAAAAAATGCTAATCACCTTTGCTTGGCTAGGGATCGAACCCGGTCCGTCAGATCGACAGGTCAACACTCTACCGCGTTGCTATAAAAGCCAGCTCTCCCAGGGGCCCACTTGTTACCCTATGGATCAGGTGAGAGATCCAGGGCCATCATGGCCCTCTTTGTTTTTTATTTTTTTTTTGCACGAAAATGTTATGTTGTGGGTATTCATTAGAAGCACCTCGGGTGTTTTCTGCATTGGCAGAATATAAGGCTGACATGATTAATCGATCAATAAATTTCACAAAAATGATTATCACATCTGATTTGCTTTTAATCAATTACTTGATAGGTACAATTTACCAGGGCTTCCATTAACTCCAAAATTCTGGAAGTCCCAGACTTCCTACCCTTGAAATCTGGAAGTCCTACTGGAAAATTCAGGAAGTCCCAATTTTGAAGCAAGGTGTTTGCAGATCGTAAAATTGTTTTGCTGAAGAAATATATATTATTTAATCTATGAATCTTTTGTTTGCATTTTTAATCACCTGTATATTCTTTTAGATGGCTAGTAAAGTGTAGATAGGTAAGCTGACCGGCTCAAAAATGACTTGAATAGTGTTGACTGGGCCGTTAAATACAAAACAATCAAGCAAAGTCCTGTGAGGGAGTTAAAACTACTTATAACTGTGCGACATACATGCGGTCAGTACAGTGCAGAGGAGTGCATACAAAAAAGAAAAATATTTTTGCTTGGCCTGTATAAATTTTCCAAGTAAAACTCCCCCCCCCCCCCCCCCCCCCCCACACACACCAAAAATAAATAAATAAAAAGTAAAGAAAACAATTGCATTACTAATCCCCATATATGCCTAGTGGCCCATTTTCGGGTCATTAGCAAACCGTGTAGACACAGATCAGACGCCACAGAACATAGCGTCTGATCTGTCTACACTGTTTGTCGAACTTAACACAAATAAAACAAACCTGACAACCATTGTCATATGTGGATTAAAAAACAAATAAAGAAAAATTCTTTTGTTAAAGATTTTTGCCAAACTTTGCGAGTCTTCATTATACTCTAAACACTCGGAACTGCTTCAGACAAACAGCAAACAACATGCAACTTTAGTCAAATGGAGCAGACTTAGAAGAGTCAGCAGTATTTTTTTTTTTGCTTTTTGGCTAACAGACAGATCAGACTGCAGCTCGGACCCTGGCGAACTGGCCTGGTCCTATTCACCGGTTTTATGTATTTTCGAGGCGCCAAAATCAAACAGCGATCGCAGGGATGTTTTGGAATTTTATAAATTACTTTCGTCATTTCACCTAGTGAACACCTGCTATTTACTCAAGAAAAAAAATGCATATCTATCTTTGAAACTATTGTCACACTTTGCATCACTAATGATAATCTCACTACCAAACACCTAAATTACGACCTGTAATTTAAACAGTAACAAGTTTACAGGATTAAAAAACACTTATCGTCAATGAGATAATTAGTTTATCCTCAACTACTAATCTGTTTAATTATATGCAAACACTGAGCAATCACCTCGACACGTTTTTCACACACCAATGACGATCAAAGGTGTGCTGACGCACTGTCTGACTGGCAATATAATACCGCACAGGCAGAAAATGGGACGTCATTAGTACACAATAAACACAGAAAGCGGTTTCAGCTAAGAAGGCGGAGCAAACTTTTTAAAAAAAAGCTAAAAGTGGACGGGTTTATACGTCTCGGTAAAGATTTCTGGCCATACAGAGAAATTTTCGGGAGTCCGCGGGAAGCCTTTGATGTTTAATTTGGGTGTCCGGAAGCGATTTCAGGACATAATATACGCCGTATGTCCGCCTAACGGAAGCCCTGTTTACTACCCAAAGTTATGCTTAAAATAGCTGGATGAGTGGCAAACAGTGCAGACCCTGCTGAGACGCCACATACTGCGGCGTCTCATCTGGGTCTACACTCTTTGCTCAGGCCTGTCTGTTCAAATATACATATGGTAAGAATCATGCTCAGACAGAAAGCCAGACAGGTAAAATTATGACAAAAACCTTAGCGATTACTAGTCGATTATCGTTCGCAATGACAGAACTGATATTCAATTATCTTTTCAGCTCCGATTAGCCAGCTCTAGCAGAATACTGGCTTTGGAGTAATTACTGCTGGCTCGTAGTATGTGAGCCCTTATCTTGCTGTTCACAACAACCCCTATCTTTGCAAACAGTGTAGATCCAGATCAGATGGATTAGGATCTACACTGTTTGGCATTCAATTTATGAATTTATAGCAATAAATTACATCAAGTAATTTGATTGGTTGATAGACAGAAATGGGTTTGGCTTAAATGAATATTCAGCAAGATATGTATTTGTTGTCCACACATTTTCTGTCATTTTCAACGGAAGACAACTTCCGGAACTTCCTGTTCACTTTTCTATTTATAAGTTCTGTTCCACGGAAAAAGGGGTCAACTCTTAAAGAAATCTATACTACTAAATAAATAGATTATCCAATAAACTGCAAAAACACCGCTCATTTGGCCAATTTTTTTTATATCGAGTTGTCACAATTTTGCTTTTATTTATAATTTTGATTTATGAACTCTATGATTTGCGTTTATTTTGTGATTTTTGGGTTTTAGACAATTGCCGAATCTAAATTTCTCCCAACCATTTTCTCAGAAAACCTGCGGCGATTGGTCCTTTTTTGTCAACAAGCGCTTACATCGTAGCGACTTGATTAGTACTTCGATTGGTCTTAGAGCGCTAATATGCGATGTCGAGTCGTTTCGCCACTGGGTTGTTTGAGACATTTTTTAAGTACGTTTCAATTATTGGACCAAATACACTACTGATACCTTCACAAAACAGGTACAGGTACAAAACATGAATTCAAAGGTAAGTGCTCGCGTCTGAAAGTGGTAAAGCCACACAATCACAGAACTGATAAAACGACTGGAATTTTGTTCCTTCCTGAATGACCCTTATCAAGTAGTCGAATTCAACCAAGCAAATCAAGCACGTGGTCAGAAAACATGGCTTCTCGAGCACAGACTCATGCATCCAAAATTGAGAAAAAATAACCGAGCAAAGAGAAAAACGATTGCGCTTTTTCCATTCCTTCTTTAATTTTCTGCCGAATTCTTTATAACAAAAAAATCGACGAAATGGTCGACTTTGGTTGGTACTTCCATTGGTCTTAGAGCGCTAATATGCGTTCGCCTTGTGGGTTGTTTCAGACATTTTTTTTTAAGTACGTTTCGATTATTGGACCAAATACACTACTGATACCTTCACAAAACAGGTACAGGTACAAAACATGAATTCAAAGGTAAGTGCTCGCGTCTGAAAGTGGTAAATTATTTGTTGTTGCTGCTACACAATCACAGAACTGATTCCGGGGAAGGGGAGGTCACGGGTTCGATCCGTTGCGACAAACCAAAGTCATTAAAAATGGTACTAGCAGCTCCTCGCTTGGCACTCAGATTTACGGGGTAGAGCTAGGACTGGTCGACCCAGTGTCAGGATAATGTGACTGGTTGTGGTATCATGTAATGTGTCTGGGACATGATACTTCAGTGAGGCAGCACTATAAAAGTGAGCATTGAGCTCCCTGTCGCAACCAGACACTGTCGTGATATGACTGAAAAATTGTTGAAAGCGACGTTAAACTCGAATTCACACACACACATCACAGAACTGATAAAATGACTGGAATGTTGTTCCTTCCTGAATGACCCTTATCAAGTAGTCGAACTCAACCAAGCAAATCAAGCACGTGGTCAGAAAACCTGGCTTCTAAAAATTTTCGCCAAAAAAATGAAAATTTTTAGAGGAAAAAAAAAAGAGATTTTCATTATTTCTGCTTAAAACATTGATTTTGGGTACACGGTTCTAACGAATACCCACAATCTATGTTTTAGAGCAGATATGAGGAAATAATGAATATCCCTGCAAACCCCACTTTTTCCTATTTAAAGTGGGCTTTGCAGGAGTATTCATTACTTAGGCGTGTTATCTTGATGTCATGTGCGTAAACTTCAAAATGAATATCCTGATATCACCACCTCTCAACTGTAAACCACTAAAGTATTATTTGCTATAAACTTGGCATCAAGTATACCCGCGCTTGCGCGTTTTTTTTTCTAGTTCTTTATAAATCTTCTTGTCTGAAACCAGAAGGCTCAGTTCTTTGATATTTGGTTTGAAGCTTTGTCTAGTGGACCTCGACCAAGATTGATCAAATTATAGCCCTGGGGCCAAAAATGGTTTTACACAGACTTATAAAGGGAAAACCTTTAAAAATCTTCTTGTCTGAAACTAGAAGGCTCCGGTCTTTGATATTTGGTATGAAGCTTCACTTTTATACCACTACCAAAATTATGCAAATTATAGCCCTGGGACCAGTTATGGCTCTCCCCAGGGCCCACTTGTTACCCTATGGATCAGGTGAGCGACCCAGGGCCATCATGGCCCTCTTGCTTTAGCTCACCTGTCATGTAATGAAGAGGTGAGCTTTTGGGATAACTGTCCGTCGTGCGTGCGTGCATCCGTTCGTAAACAATTTCTTCAAACGACATCTCCTAAACCAATGATCGGAATTTGACCAAACTTCACAGGAATGATCCTTAGGTGGTCCCCTTTCAAAGTTCAAATGGTTCTGGTCCATTGCACATCAAGGTCACGGGAGCCAAAAATAGATTTTTTTAATGAAAACTTTAAAAATCTTCTGAAACCGCAAGGCCCAGGCCATCCATATTTGCTATGTAGCTTCATCTAGTGGACCTCTACCAAGATTGTTCCAATTATAGTTCTGGGGCCAAAGATGCCCCCGCCCAAGGGCCCTTTGGTTTTGCAGAGACCTACATAGGGGAAAGCTTTAAAAATCTTCTTGTCTGAAACCAGAAGGCTCAGGTGTTTGATATTTGGTATGAAGCTGCATCTTGTGTGCCTTTATCAAGATTGTTCAAATGATAGCCCTGGGGCCAAAAATGCCCCCTTGGTTTTACATTGACTTATATAGGGAAAACCTTTATATATCTTCTTGTCTGAAACTAGAAGGCTCCGGTCTTTGATATTTGGTATGAAGCTTTGTCTTGTGGACCTCTATCACGATTTATCAAATTATAGCCCTGAGGCAAAAAATTTGCTTGCCCTGGGCCCCTGTGGTTTTACATTGACTTATATAGGAAAAATCCTAAAAATTCTTCTCCTGAAACCACAAGGCCCAGGTCTTCGATATTTGGTTTGAAGCTTCATCTAGTGGACCTTTACCAAGATTATTCAAATTATGGCCCTGGAGCCAAAAATGCCCCCGACGCGGGGTCCTTTGGTTTTACAGTGACGTACATTGTATATAGGAAAAATCTAAAAAAAATCTCTGAAACCACAAGGCCTAGGTCTTTGATATTTGGTGCGAAGCTTCATCTGGTGGACCTCTATCAAGAATGTTCAAATTATAGCCCTGGAGCCAAAAAATGCCCCCGCCCTGGGGCCCTTTGCTTTTACATTGACTTAAATTGGAAAAATCTTAAAAAAATCTTCTCCGAAAATGCAAGGCCCAGGTCTTCGATGTTTGGTGTGTAGCTTCATCTAGTGGACCACTAACAAGATTGTTCAAATTATAGCCCTAGGGCCAAAAATGCCCCTGCCCTGAAGCTCTTTGGTTTTACATTGACTTATATAGGGAAAACCTTTAAAAATTTTCTTGTCTGAAACCAGATGGCTCAGATGTTTGATATTTGGTATGAAGCTTTGTCTTGTGGACTTCTATCAAGATTGTTCAAATTATAGCCCTGGGGCCAAAAATGCCCCCGCTCCAGGATCCTTTGGTTTTACATAGACTTATATAGAGAAAACCTTTAAAAATCTTCTCCTCTGAAACTGACATTGAGACATCTCAGTCCCTGCCGCCCAGTGAAACCAATAGGCTTTACATGCATGGACATTCTGACTCGCACCACTTTGCCGGAGCAGACTTAGACCTTCCATGCAGTTTACCAGTACTCCTGTGCGGACGGTTTCAGCTGTGTGAAAGCATCATGCAGCCGAACCGATTTCTCCAAGCCCTGATGGGCAGGGGCCACTTTGTTTAAAATAAAGGTTTGTTTTATTGTTTTGTAGTCATAAAACAGCATGCCGTCTGATGCTAAGAAGAAGCGGGAACAGAAAAAGAAAGAAGCAGCAAAACGTGGAAAGAAACCCACTTCAGAGCAACCAGAAAATGGAGAAGTAAATGGGGCTACAAATGGTCTAGATACAGAACAGGGTAATGACAACCCAGAGGACCCTTGTCAAAACGACAGTATCCGCATACCAGCAGATATGCTCGGTATTTTTGATAACTGAAGCATTATGCATAGTTTTCGTTATTTCTTCATATAAAGTTATGTTGTGGGTATTCATTAGAACCACCTCGCTGAGGCAGTTCTAATGAATACCCACAGCATAGGTTTTGTATTGAGAAGGGACAAAAACTGTCCTTCAACTATCACAAAATACCAAATTTATATGTTGCTAGGTATCCGTTCCCGAACATTTTACCTTTATAAACAATATCTCCATTAATCTGTTGCATCTTTAGGTAAGGGTTCGTGCCACTGAAACTGCCGTAGTAGTGAGTTTTTCATTATATACAATGTCAAGAGAGGGTTCACTGTGGTCTCTTTTTAACCTGTGCTCAAATGTTCAAAACATCATTAGTTTATCAGCCTCAGTATCTCAGTAGGATATGCAACTGACTTTAGGTGGTGGTTAGTTCAGGCAATGGTGACGTGTATCTTTCATCACTGATGTGTCCAACTGATATTGGCATACAGTTGGTCAAGGCCTGCTGTCCTTGCAGCAGGTAAGATCTCTTCTCTCATTCTCTGGGTCATCTGCCTTTCTCTGAGAGATGACACAAAATGGCACACAAGGGTTGACTTGTCATCAAACCCAAAACAATCAATCAACAACTGACCTTTGATCAGAATGTTGCAGGTTCTATTCCTACTGCATAGCTATTAGCCTATTGTAGGCACAAGCCAGTAGGGCGGCATCTAAGGCCGTTGCTATGATTCTATTCGCAATCTGCTTCCGCCGGTTGGGACTATATTTTGTCAAAAAAAATAAGGAAGAAAATCACAAGAACTTCCGGTAATTTATAGGCCATTACATTTTGTTATGAGATGTAGATTGGAGAAAAATGAAGGACAATTAATGAGAATGATCTTTTCTGAGGTCTATAGAAAAGGGTAGAGAGTGTGAAGGCTTAAACCGACTTAGCAGACGCCGCGAAACAATGGCCCCTCAATTTATTGATGTCAAAGTACTTTGATGCAGATGTTGGGAAAAAATGGCACAAAAAAATGCTCCCCTCCAGATTAAGCTTATTTTTCGCACATTTGTCAAGGACATATCAGTCCGTCTTAAGGACTGCATGGGAGCTGTCGCGAGCGTGGTACATTAAGAAAATTCTTGTTCAACTGAGAGCCAATTCTGCTTGGAGTTACGAAGAGTACGCATGCGCGTTTCGATATCTTGTCAAGTCATTCTTTTCTCGCATGATTCAGGATTACGGGGGTGGGGGGACATTATTTAATATGCTCTGCAGTCTGATGAGTTGAATTATTTTGGTAATCTAACCATACTTGGAGAGAGAGAGAGAGAGAGAGAGAGAGAGAGAGAGAGAGAGAGAGAGAGAGAGAGAGATCCAGCCAGCAGAGCATGTCGGGCCGACAGCGATACGACGTGTCTGTCCGGGCCCGACGTTGCCCCCCTTTTATGCTGGCAGGAGAGAGAGAGAGAGAGAGTCTCGGAGAGAGAGAGAAAATCAAAATGAAAGTTTACAGATACGCGTAAGGAATGCACCATGAACCGAATGAAATGACGACGAGAGAGAGAGAGAGGGAGGGATCGAGAGAGAGAGAGACCAATCAGTCAGTTGAAAAAAAAATCAGTAGTTTGCGGACTTTGATTTAGTCGATAAGATTTACTGACGTCATTTAATATGACGTAATTTAATATGATTTCGTCACACCAAACTGTCTACACAGCTGTGTCATGCTGGTGTAAATATACTGTACATTCAGTGTATTGACAAAATTATCGATGTAAATTATAAACAAACATGGTTGAAAGGTGGATTGTTCAGTGAAGAAGATGAGTATGGTACCACAAGACTTGTATTCAACTCGCTTTTCATTCGTTGTTATCAAATATAGGGGAATTATGTGAGTTTCACTTAAAACTTTTTGCCAAACCTGCCATTTGGGAAAGAAAAAATGGTTTTGTACACACGTTTCGACCGGAAGTGGCTAGAAAAAAATGGCACAAAAAAATGCTCCCTCGCCGATTTTGGCACAAATTTCAAGGTGAACAGATTAATATATGCCGGAATTGATGATATAGGTGAGAATAATCGCGAGGAATATTATAATAGTTTATTTTTGTTTTCCCCGATGGTACCGACATGGTTGAAAATTCGCCATTTTCAAACCCTTGGTCTGCCCACACCAAAATGCTAATTAAGGTTTTAGTCTTTGTATTGAATACAGCCATATTTATATATATCGCTTTTATCTTTGTCAAAGCTAAAAAATAAACGACAATCACGTAATTTGATGTGAAAATAGTAAGTCGAATGGGAGCATCAAAATCGGAAGTAGTCCCATCGAATCGACGCATGATAATTTTGTTTTTAAATCTACCTACGCTAGCCACTCTGATGCCCTACTGAGCAATCAGCGAAGACTCTGATCAGTCTGCACGAATGTGCAGGCTGATCCGTCGTTGCTGGTTGCTCAAGACTTCTTGTAGATTTTGTCGTGCGCTGGCTTAAAATACATTTTTCTATCATTCTATCTCCCTTCTGTTGATTCAAGCAGGGCAGTTGTCAGTTTTGGGCAAAAGAACTTAGATTGTACAGGTTAATCGCTTATGTAAAAGCCTACCTGAAAATGATATAAAAAAAATTATCATAGCTTTTGAACCATTTGAGATAGAGCCTTCACATTTGGCATGTAGATTCCTTGTGACAATGTCTTCCAACCCATACAAAAAATTTTGACCTGTGACCTTTACCTTGATTTGTGACCTACATTATCATAACTTTTGAACCATTTGAGCCTTCATATTTGACTTGTAGGTTTCTTGTGACAAGAGCTTCCAACTCACACAAGAAGTTGACCAGGGACCTACTTTATCATATCTTTTGAACCGTTTGAGATAGAGCCCGCATATTTAAATGGTTTTCAAGTTAAAGAGCGGACATGATTTTATGACGGACAAAGTTCCAAGGGAAAAAAATTCAACATGTCATGTGATTTATTATGACAACATTTTCTACTAAATAACAGACGTTATATTATAGTTTATGGAATGGGTACCTCAGGGTGGCACGGGCCTCCGTTGCCTAGTGGATAAGAGCGCTGACTCTTAAACATTAGGTCTCTCACCACTGTGGGTTCGAGCCTCGCTCGGGTCACATGTGAGACTCCAATTTCTGCAACGGAAGGTCAGGTGGTTTTTCTCCGGGTACTCCAGTTTTCGCCCACCTGATTAACGGTCGACTCGATATGAGTGAAATAATCTTGAAAAGGTCGTAAAACCAAAACCAACAAAAACAAAAAAACAGGGGAGGCAGCTCCTGCAGAAGTTTTTTGGTCTCCCATGTCAATAGGGGTCAACTCTTTAAGGAAAGAATTTGCTCCTGAGGAGCAAGTTCTTTCCTTTAAGAGTTGACCCCTTTTTTCCTTGGGACAGAACTTAATAGAAAAGCGAATAGGAAGTTCCAAAAGTTGTCTCCCTTTGGAAAATGGTAGAAAAATCTGCCAGGTGTTCCCATTCCCCTTAAGGGTTTTCATAGCCCAGTGATGAGAAACTGCTCTAGTTGTTTATTGACATGTGGACAGTAAAACAACACTGAATGATTGATTGAAGAGATTCACTGCAGTGGCCATCTGAGGGTTGATAAAACATTTCTGCGACTAAATTATCAGTGACACTATGTGTTTGCCTTAAATAGTATACAGCAGTTGTACTTTATCTGCTAATGCTATCATAGAATTTTTGACATTTTTATATCCCCGCCATTCGAAGAATGGTGGAAAGGGCATTTAGCGTTGCCCCTGTCCGTTGGTGCGTCCGAAACTTAACTGGGTCAATAACTTCCTTATTTCTTGATGGATTTTAAAATTACTTGGCAGAAATGTGAACCATCATCAGACGACGTGTCACATGCAAAACTCAGGTCTGTAACTCAAAGGTCAAGGTCATACTTAGAGGTCAAAGGTCGAAAAAAGGGTCCGAAACTTAAACGCAGTCAATAACTTATTTCTGGATGGATTTAGAAATTGCTTTGAAGAAATCTTAAACATCGTGAGACAATGTGCCACGTGCAAACCCAGATCCGTACCTCCAAGGTCAAGGTCATACTTAGAGGTCAAAGGTCCAAAAAATGGTCCGAAACTTAAACACAGTCAATAACTTTCTTATCTCTGGATGGATTTTAAAATTACTTAACAGAAATATTGGCCATCATGAGACAATCTGCCTCACACAAAACCAAGGTCCTTACCTCCAAGGTCAAGGTCATACTTAGAGGTAAAATGTGAAAAAAGGCTCCAAAACTTAAACAGTCAATAACTTTCTATGGATGAATACGAACATAGACATATTTTCAGGTGGGGGCAGTCATGTCCTATGGACGCATTTCTAGTTTAACCTCAAATCAAACAAACAAAATTAATATTTGATAAGGGTGTAACGATATTATAAGAATCTGATATGTGGTTCTGTTGTAGATGAGCGTTTCAAACCAGAGGGATGACCGTGCTGAGCGGAACCGAGGCTACGCCGAGGTTCCGCTCAGCACGGTCATCCCGAGGGTTGGAAACGCTCATCTACATCAGAACCCCATATTGGATTCTTTTTCTTGCACAACACCTTCGGTTAGTTTTGACAGCTCGCACATGTATATTGTTTACAAAATAAAAGTAGTGCGGAAGTAGTTCCGGTAGTTGAATAGAATTGAAGCGCATTTATGTTAGTTGCCTGGGTCGGAACACCAGGGTCAGAACATCAATTTCTATCCCAGGGTAAAATCACGGATTTCCTTGTCTGGTGTGCAAGAAACCGATATATCGGTATACTGCGGTATGCGTGTTGTGGTACGGTATATCGGTACGCTGTTCTTAAGTGGCAGATATATCGTAGCAAGTCCCGGGTTTTATAAATACGCCGTAAACGACACTCAATTATTGGGAAACAAGTACACCAAATAGTCTGTCCGTCGTCTTTGTTCCTGAGTTAAATTTTCGCCAGGTAATTATACAAAACCAGTCAATGCTAGACTGTGCTACTTCTGAAATCAATTTTTACAAGTAATTACACGGAACCCAGCGGCGAGCGAGGACTTCACGTTTGTGAAGAATTCGAAAGCAAAATCGCTATCCAACTAGCTAGACTGGTTCATAAACCCCCGAAAATGAGAACTTTTACAGAAAGTTTTCCTCTATTGACTGTCAGACACTGAATGCAGTAGGAGTAAAATGGTGATAATTAAAAATAATTTCCCTTATTTTTCAAGATAAACATAAGTTGTGGGTACTCAAATGAAGCGTCTTGCTGAGACAGTTCATTTGACTACCCACAACACATGTTTTGTTGAGAAATAAGGAAAATTATCTTTACATCAGTACCATATTAATAAAGTTAAAGCACCTGCTTCTATATTATTGGTTTGTTTGTTTGGATGGAGGTGTTACATGCCTATCAACACATTTTTGCTTGTTACTGTAAGCAATGGCTTCTTTAACCATTTATCAAAGACAATTTTAGATAACCAATACGTATTCAATACGTATTGCAATACGGATTTGCCGTATCGCAATATATTGCAATACGCTTTTAGGGGGCAATACTCAGCCCTAATATTTGACATGTATGTTTCTTGTGACAAGAGCTTCTCACTCACACAAGAATTTGATCAGTGACCTACTTTATCATATCTTTTGAACCATTTGAGATAGAGCCTTCATATTTAAACGGTTTTCAAGTTAAAGAGCAGACATGATTTTGTGATGGACAAAAAGTCCATAGGGAAAAAATTCAACATGTGGTCATGTGATTTATTATGACACCATTTTCCACAAAATAACAGACGTTATTTATATGATAATTTAGGGGAATGGGTACATCTTCAGGGGAGGCAACTTGTGCAAAAGTGTTTTTTTTTTTCTCCCATGTCAATAGGGGTCAACTCTTAAAGGAAAGAATTTGCTCCTGAGGAGCAAATTCTTTCCTTTAAGAGTGGACTCCTTTTTCAGTCAGACAGAACTTATGGAAAAGCGAACAGGAAGTTCCAAAAGTTGTTGTCTCCCTTTGGAAAATGGTAGAAAAATCTGCCAGGTGTTCCCATTCCCCTTAAGGGTTTTCATAGCCCAGTGATGAGAAACTGCTCTAGTTGTTTATTGACATGTGGTCAGTAAAACAACACTGAATGATTGATTGAAGAGATTCAGTGCAGTGGCCATCTGAGGGTTGATAAAACATTTCTGCGACTAAATATCAGTGAAGCTATGTGTTTGCCTTCAATAGTATACAGCAGTTGTACTTTATCTGCTAATGCTATCATAAACAAACAAAAAAAATTAATATTTGACATGTATGTTTCTTGTGGCAAGAGCTCACTCACACAAGAATTTGACCAGTGACCTACTTTATCATATCTTTTGAACCATTTGAGATAGAGCCTTCATATTTAAACGGTTTTCCAAGTTAAAGAGCAGACATGATTTTATGACGGACAAAGTTCATAGGGAAAAAATTCAACAACATGTGGTCATGTGAGTTATTATGACACCATTTTCCGCTAAATAACAGAGACATTATATGAAAATTAAGGGGAATGGGAACACATTCAGGGGAGGCAACTCGTGCAAAAGTATTTTTTCTCCCATATCAATAGGGGTCAACTCTTTAAGGAAAGAATTTGCTCCTGAGGAGCAAATTCTTTCCTTTAAGAGTTGACCCCTTATTCTGTTGGGCAGAAGTTATAGAAAAGTGAACGGGAAGTTCCGAAAGTTGTCTCCCTTTAAAAAACTGTAGAAAAATCTGCCAGGTGTTCCCATTCCCCTTAGGGGTTTTTATAACCCACTAAACCCAGTGATGAGAAACTGCTCTAGTTGTTTATTGACATGTGGTCAGTAAAACAACACTGAATGAATGATTGAAGAGATTCAGTGCAGTGGCCATCTGAGGGTTGATAAAAAAATTCTGTGACTAAATATCAGTGACGCTATGTATTTGCCTTAAATAGTATACAGCAGTTGTACTTTATCTGCCAATGCTATCATACAATTTTTGACATTCTGGGCTGATTTGTTCAAAACTAACGCAGCTGGAAGAGAGGCAAATAGAGTAGACACCAATGAGACATGGCATCTCATCTGGGTCTGCACTGTTTGCTCAGGCCTAGATGTCAGAATACATAAGGCAAATACAGTAGTTATGCAACTGGTAATGTTTACAAGAATCAAGAATCAAAAGTTGATAATTAACCCATAAAATGCCAATCATAACTATTGTCTTCTGCTTTGCCGTCTGCAGGTTGCCTTCAAAGTAATTTTTTTGCAAACAGTGTGGACCCAGATCAGACTGCTCCTGTAGGAGCAGTCTGATCAGGGTCCACACTGTTTGCCTGTATGCCAAAATATTTTTAATAAGTTCACAAAAAGATTCAGCAGACGACATAAGCAGACGACAATTCAGATGTAGTTTTTCTCAGTGTCTTAAGGGTTGATGAGTCTTTAACTAGCTAGTCTGGCCCAGAAACCATGTAACTCCATATTTTCCAATTCTGTGGTGTATTCCTTGCTTCCAAAGGATAACCCTTTCTAGAACATGTTTAAATCAACATTTTCAGATGCAGAAATCAATGGAGTCACAGCAGCTATAGATGAGCTGCAGCTGGCAGCCAAGTACAGGTCTTCAGTCGGTGTGCTGGCCTCTCATCCTGACAGCCGAGATGTTCATTTAAATCAGCTAACGATCACATTTCATGGTGCTGAACTGTTGGTTGACGCAGATGTAGAATTAAACTGTGGTAGAAGATATGGTCTCCTAGGATTAAATGGTTGTGGTAAGCAGCCTATTCATTAAACCTTCATGGTGTATCCTGACATATCCTTTTTGGTCTGTTTTTTTTAGCTCACCTGTCACGTAGTGACAAGGTGAGCTTTTGGGATCACTTTTTGTCCGTCGTGCGTCTGTGCGTGCGTGCATCCGTCCATGCGTCCGTCCGTAAACTTTTCTTCAAACGACATCTCCTCCTAAACCACTGATCGGATTTTGACCTAACTTCACAGGAATGATCCTTAGGTGGTCCCCTTTCAAAATTGTTCAAATGGTTCCGGTCGGTTGCACATATAGGTCACAGTAGCCAAAAATAGATTTTTTTCACCGAAAACTTAAAAAATCTTCTTCTCTGAAACCGCAAGGCCCAGGTCTTTGATATTTGGTATGAAGCTTCATCTAGTGGACCCCTACCAAGATTGTTCAAATTATAGTGCTGGGGCCAAAAATGCCCCCGCATCGGGGCCTTTTGGTTATACATGGGCTTATATAGGGAAAATCTTTAAAAATCTTCTTCTCTGAAACCGCAAGGCCCAGGTCTTTGATATTTGGTATGAAGCTTCATCTAGTGGACCCCTACCAAGAGTGTTCAAATTATAGTGCTGGAGCTAAAAATGCCCCCGCACGGGGGCCCTTTGGTTTTACATGGGCTTATATAGGGAAAATCTTGAAAAATCTTCTTCTCTGAAACCGCAAGGCCCAGGTCTTTGATATTTGGTATGAAGCTTCATCTAGTGGACCCCTACCAAGATTGTTCAAATTATAGTGCTGGGACCAAAAATGCCCCCGCACCGGGGCCCTTTGGTTTTACATGGGCTTATATAGGGAAAATCTTTAAAAATCTTCTTCTCTGAAACCGCAAGGCCCAGGTCTTTGAAATTGGTATGAAGCTTCATCTAGTGGACCCCTACCAAGATTGTTCAAATTATAGTGCTGGGGCCAAAAATGCCCCCGCACTGGGGTCCTTTGGTTTTACATGGGCTTATATAGGGAAAATCTTTAAAAATCTTCTTCTCTGAAACCGCAAGGCCCAGGTCTTTGATATTTGGTATGAAGCTTCATCTAGTGGACCCCTACCAAGATTGTTCAAATTATAGTGCTGGGGCCAAAAATGCCCCCGCACCGAGGCCCTTTGGTTTTACATAGACTTATATAGGGAAAATCTTTAAAAATCTTCTTCTCTGAAACCGCAAGGCCCAGGTCTTTGATATTTGGTATGAAGCTTCATGTAGTGGACCCCTACCAAGATTGTTCAAATTATAGCCCTGGGGCCAAAAATGCCCCCACGCCGGGGCCCTTTGGTTTTACATAGACTTATATAGGGAAAATCTTGAAAAATCTTCTTCTCTGAAACCACAAGGCTTAGGTCTTTTATATTTGTTATGAAGCTTCAGCTAGTGGACCTCTACCAAGATTGTTCAAATTATAGCCATGGGGCCAAAAATGCCCCCGCTCCGGGGCCCTTTGGTTTTACATAGACTTATATAGGGAAAATCTTGTTTTACATAGACTTCTATATGCAGGGTAAACCTTTAAAATCTTGTTCTTTGAAACCACAAAGCCCAGGTCTTTCATATTCGATTTGAAGCTTCATCTTGTGGACCTCTACCAAGATTGTTCAAATTATAACCCTGGGGCCAAAAATGACCCTGCCTGGGGCCCACTTGTTATACATTGGATCAGGTGAGCGAACCAGGGCCCTCTGGGCCCTCTTGTGTTTAATATTAGGATCACTTTTTGTCTGTCATCTGTGCGTAAACAATTTCTTCAAACGACATCTCCTCCTAAACCACTGATCTTATTTTGACCAAACTTCACCGGAATGATCCTTAGGTGGTCTCCTTTCAAAGTTGTTCAAATGGTTTTGGTCCGTTGCACATGTAGGTCACAGGAGCCAAAAATAGATTTTTTCATCGAAAATCAAAAAAATCTTCTTCTCTGAAACCAAAAGGCCCAGGTCTTTGATATTTGGTATAACGCTTCATCTAGTGGAGTCCTACCAAGATTGTTCAAATTATAGTGATGGGGCAAAAAATGCCTCCGCCCCGGGGCCCTTTGGTTTTACATGGGCTTATATAGGAAAATCTTTAAAAATCTTCTTCTCTGAAACCGCAAGGCCCAGGTCTTTGATATTTGATATGAAGCTTCATCTAGTGGACCCCTACCAAAAATGTTCAAATTATAGTGCTGGGGCCAAAAATGCCCCCGCCCCGGGGCCCTTCGGTTTTACATGGGCTTATTTAGGGAAAATCTTTAAAAATCTTCTTCTCTGAAACTGCAAGGCCCAGGTGTTTACTATTTGGTGTGAAGCTTCATCTAGTGAACCCCTACCAAGATTGTTCAAATTATAGTGCTGGGGCCAAAAATGCCCCCGCCCCGGGGCCCTTTGGTTTTACATGGGCTTATATAGGGAAATTCTTTAAAAATCTTCTTCTCTGAAACTGCAAGGCCCATGTCTTTGATATTTGGTATGAAGCTTCATCTTGTGGACTCTACCATGATTGTTCAAATTATAGCCCTGGGGCCAAAAATGCCCCCGCTCGGGGGCCCTTTTGTTTTACATAGACTTATGTAGGGAAATTCTCATTCTCTGAAACCACAAGGCCTAGGTCTTTGATATATGGTATGAAGCTTCAGCTAGTGGACCTCTACCAAGATTGTTCAAATTATGGCCCTGAGGTCAAAAATGCCCCCGCCTTGGGGCCCTTTCGTTTTACATAGACTTACATAGGGAAAATCTTTAAAAATCTTCTTCTGTGAAACCACAAGGCCTAGGTCTTTGATATTTGGTTTGAAATTTCATGTACTGGACCTCTGTCAAGATTGTTCAAATTATAGCCCTGGGGCTAAAAATGCCCCCACCCCAAGACCCTTTGGTTTTACATAGACTTATATAGGGAAATCTTTAAAAATCTTCTTCTCTGAAATTGCAAGGCCCATGTCTTTGATATTTGGTATGGAGCTGCATCTAGTGGACAATTATAGCCTTTGCTGATATTTGGTATGAAGCTTCACCTTTTTAGACCTCCCTCAACATTATGCACATTATAACCTTGGGTCAATAATGGCCCTCCCCGGGGCTCACTTGTTACTCTCAGGGATCAGCCTAGGCCCAGGAAGCAGGGAGAAGTGACTTCTCCCTCCAGCACTAACAGGGCGAAATGAGGGACAAGAGGGCGAAGTAGGGCTCGAGAAAAATGACTAAAGTATGGAAATTGTTGAGCCAAATTTTCGGTAATTTCCGTCAATACCGCTGTTTATTTGCAATTTAGAAATACAGTGTGCGGGTGTGATATAGCTGCGAATTACATACCAATGTTGCAGTTGCACTTGCTGAATGATTATGCACATCGGTATCTCGATTATAGCAGCAAATAATCAGACATCAGATACTTCATCTGCTTTCATTTTCTCAATGTCCCACTCACTTAGTCACTGAAGGGCACTAAAGGGAAACAACCAATTTAATCTCACCTCGAGGTTATGAGTCATGTTGTGCAGTCGGGTCTGTGCGACCGTGATATGCCGGCAAGTTGCTGCGGGTGCAATGGGGCTTTTTTTTGTTCTTTTCATCTATCATACCATATATTCCATTTTTCTTGTTCCCATCTTTCGTTTTACACATTTTCTGTCTGTTTGATCATTTTGAGTCAGCGCCTGATCACGGTTGGTAATCCTGTTAACCCATTTAGTACCAGAAACCCCAGAAAGGGTACCCTGGCAAACAGTACAGGCCAAGATCAGACGCTGCAGAATGCGGTGTCTGATCAGGGCATCCACTGTTTGCTAAAAGTTCAGTTATTAACCTATTTTCCAAATAAATTTTCATGAAAACATAACCTGACACCCATAAATTTTGAATTGAACTCCTGCAATATATAAGGATAAAGATTCCATTTGGTACATAAAGGGTTAAAGTCGCATCTCTATCTATCTTATATTGATATGTAAACTGAGACGCACGTTTTTCATGCGTCAATCATATTGCCAAGATCAAAAGACCGATCGTCTCATGCTGCGCGGACAAGTCTGATTACTCAAAGTCTAAGTGGCCATGAAATAAGATCAAAGATGCCGATTTGGACTAACTTTACATAATTAACTGATCTGACAACTTGTGCTCAACGCTACAGGTGGTCAGTTTCTGACTCGAGCAATTAACACTTGGAGTTGGATTATTAATTCTCGGATTATCAATAGGTGTTTTTGTTATCAACTTTGTGCCTTTATCGATGGATATTACTTCTCATTTGAAAAGCAGATCCTGGAGATGAAGAAAAAATAATTATAAAAAAGTCGGAAAAAAAAACAGGGCGAAGTCAACTTCGTTTTTCCAGGCTGGTTAGGCGAAGTTCTTGAACTTCGGGCGAAGAAGTCGCCCGAATCGCCCCCTCGGCTGATCCCTGATCTGCCTGAAAACCTAATGAAGCCTTTCCACTTGCCCAATAATGCGACACATGAAATTTGATCAAAGTTGGCCAAGTAGTCTTTAAGATATACATTTTTGAAATTCCCATTAACCCTAATGCAAAAACACACAAGGGCAGAGTGAATGATCCGATTCTGCCAGTTATCGAACTTGACCGAGATTTCATGGCTGTGCTGGTTATCTGCAAGAATAAAGCCAATCTGAGGCCAAAAATGCCCCCGCTCCGGGGCCCTTTGGTTTTACATGGGCTTATATAGGGAAAATCTTTAAAAATCTTCTTCTCTGAAACCGCAAGGCCCAGGTCTTTGATATTTGGTATGAAGCTTCATCTAGTGGACCCCTACCAAGATTGTTCAAATTATAGTGCTGGGGCCAAAAATGCCCCCGCTCCAGGGCCCTTTGGTTTTACATGGGCTTATATAGGGAAGAGCTTTAAAAATCTTCTTCTCTGAAACCGTAAGGCCCAGGTCTTTGATATTTGGTATGAAGCTTCATCTAGGAGACCCCTACCAAGATTGTTATAAGTGCTGGGGTCAAATATGCCCCCGCTCCGGGGCCCTTTGGTTTTACATGGGCTTATATATGGAAAATCTTTAAAAAAATTTCTTCTCTGAAACCGTAAGGCCCATGTCTTTGATATTTGGTATGAAGCTTCATCCCACAAGGCCATGGTCCTTCCCCCCCCCCCCCCCCCCCCCACCCCCTCCGGGGCCCTTTGGTTTTAAATGGGCTTATATATTGAAAATCTTTAAAAATCTTCTTCTCTGAAACCGCAAGGCCCAGGTCTTTGCTATTTGGTATGAAGCTTCATCTAGTGGACTCCTACCAAGATTGTTCAAATTATAGTGCTTGGGCTAAAATGCCACCGCCCCGGGGCCCTATGGTTTTACATGGGCTTATATGGGGAAAATCTTTAAAAATCTTCTTCTCGAAACCCCAAGGGCCAGGTCTTTGCTATTTGGTATGAAGCTTCATCTAGTGGACCCCTACCAAGATTGTTCAAATTTTAGTGCTAGGGCCAAAACTGCCCCCGACCTGGGGCCCTTTGGTTTTACATAGACTTATACAGAGATATTTCTTAAAAATCTTCTTCTGAAACAGCAAGGCCATGGTCTTTGATATTTGGTGTGAAGCTTCCTCTAGTGGACCTCTATCAAGATGGTTTAAATTATAGCCCTGAGGCCAAAAATGTCCCCGCCCCGGAGCCATTTGGTTTTATATAGGCTTATGTATATCTTTAATAAAAATCTTCTTCTCTGAAACTGCAAGGCCCAGGTCTTTGATATTTGGTATGTAGCATATCTAGTGGACCTTTGCCAAGATTGTTCAAATTATAGCCTTTGTTGATATTTGGTATGAAGCTTCACCTTTTGACGTCTCTGAACATTATGCACATTATAGCCCTGGGGTTAATAATGGCCCTCCCGGGTCCCACTTGTTACTCTATGGATCAGGTGAGCGATCCAGGGCCATCATGGCCCTCTTGTTGTTTTTTTTCTCCAAAAATACATCTTTTAAAATAGTGATATACACGGGCAAGTGGGTGTTGGGCGTCATCTGACAGGATAACCTTCTGTGAAACTTTTTTTGAAAACAATAATTATGTCCCCCCACCCGAAAGGGAGGGGGACATATTGGTTTTGGTGCGGATCCTGTCGGCGTCGGCGTTGCCTCTTGTCTGCACTCTATCTCCTGAATGGATGGATGGATTTTGATTAAACTTACACAGATACACCATTGGGAGGGGGAAAAATACTGATTAGATTTTGGTGACCTTGACCTAATTTTCAAGGTCACAGGGCTGAAACCATTGTCAAATTTTAGACCAAAAAAGCTTGTCTGCACTCTAACTCCTGAACCAATGGAAGGATTTGGTTCATACTTGATACATTATATCAGTGGGATGGTCTTAAGAACTGATTAGCTTTTGGTGACCTTGACCTAATTTTCAAGGTCACAATGGGAGTTAGACTTTAAAAATTGGCTTGTCTGCACTCTTTCTCCTGAACCAGTGGATGAATTTTGATCAAACTTGGTACATTATATCAGTGGGCTGGTCTTAAGAACTGATTAGATGTTGGTGACCTTGGCCTAATTTTCAAGGTCACCACGGGACTTAGACTGTTGAAAAATGCCTTGTCTGCACTCTATCTCCTGAACCAGTGCATGGATTTGGTTCAAACTAGGTACATTATATCAGTGGGCTGATCTTAAGAACTGATTAGATTTTGGTGACCTTTACCTAATTTTCAAGGTCACAGGGCTGAAAAGTAAAAGTAAAGGGTAAAAGCAGAATTTGAAATGAGTGTGGTGGGGGGACATCTGTTTTCTTAGAAAACAATTCTAGTATAAGTATTCGATTGTAATTAACTGTAATATAGATGAAAATAGTAATGTTGTCTGCTTATGTCGTCTGCCGAATGTTTTAAAAATATTTATGCATACAGGCAAACAGTGTGGGCAGGAGCAGTCTGATCTGGGTCCACACTGTTTGCAAAAAAAGTACTTTTAAGGTAACCAGCAGACGGCAAAGCAGACGACAGTTGTCGTGATTGACATTTTATTATGCCCCCGCCATTCGAAGAATGGTGGAAAGGGCATATAGTGTTGCCCCTGTCCGTCCGTTCGTCTATGCCTCCGAAACTTAAACACAGTCAATAACTTCTTATTTCTTGATGGATTTTAAAATAACTCGACATAAATGTTAACCATCATGAGACGTGTCACGTGCAAAACCCAGGTCCGTACCTCAAGGTCATACTTAGAGGTCAAAGGTCAAAAAAAGGGTCTGAAACTTAAACGCAGTCAATAACTTTCTTATTTCTGGATGGATTTTGAAATTACTTTGTAGAAATGTTAACCATCATGAGGCGATGTGCCACATGCAAAACCCAGGTCCGTACCTCCAAGGTCAAGGTCATACTTAGATGTCAAGGGTCAAAAAAAGGATCCGAAACTTAAACACAGTCAATAACTTACTTATTTCTGGATGGATTTTGAAATTACTTTGAAGAAATGGTAACCATCATGAGACGATGTGTCATGTGCAAACCCAAATCCGAACCTCCAAGGTCAAGGTCATACTTAGAGGTCAAAGGTAAAAAAAATGGTCCGAAACTTAAACGCAGTCAATAACTTTCTTATCTCTGGATGGATTTTGAAATTACTTGGCAGAAATGTTGGCCATCATGAGACAATCTGCCTCACACAAAATCAAGGTCCTTACCTCCAAGGTCAAGGTCATACTTAGAGGTCAAATGTGAAAAAAAGGGTCCAAAACTTAAACACGGTCAATAACTTTCTATGGATGAATACGAACATAGAGATATTTTCAGGCGGGGGCATCCGTGTCCTATGGACGCATTTCTAGTGGGTTAAAGAAAAGAATTTGCTCCTTTCCTTTAAGGGTAGCCTATGTGATGGCATAGGACTAGTCTATGGTCATTGATAGAGTAATTTGTAACACTGAATACATGTAGTTTAAGTTTTCGTGTAAAGTTAAAAATGGCGTATTAGCTTTGAACAGATGGACCCAGTTAACATTGGAGACTGCATATCCATGGGGTTGCCTAAATTATCTCTGCTCCTGTATGCAGTAGTTACCATCTGTCATGTGTAGAGGCCTCATAAACCCGGGGTTAGTGGTTCAATTCCTGGCTTCACCAGACTTTAGGATGAGTCTCTTTACTGCGGTTCCGTCACGATATGACCTTAGTTGTTGGTGTGATGTAATACTCAAAACATACATATATATGCATATATTAACCCTTAAGCTGCCAAGAATAAGTCATCTGCTGAACTTCTTGCAAACTTCTAAAAAATAATTCTGGACACAGGCAAACAGTGTGGGCCGAGATCAGACCGCTCCTACAGGAGCATTGTGATCAGGGTCCATGCTGTTTGCAACAATGACTTTTAAAGTCACCAGCAGACGACAAAGCAGACGACATTTGTCGTGATTGGCATTTTAAAAAGTTTGAGCTTAATTAACAAAGGTGCAGATCAGCCTGCACATTCAGGCAATCTGCTCAGCACCTTAGTTTTCACTGTTTAGATTTTTTTTTTTTGGTTTTGGTTTTTCGGCCATTTCAAGATTATTTCACTCATATCGAGCCGATCGTTAATCAGAGGTGGGCAAAAACCGGAGTACCCGGAGAAAAACCACCTGACCTTCTGTTGCAGAACTTGGCGTCTCACATGTGACCCGAGCAAGGCTCGAACCACAGCGGTGAGAGACCTAATGATCAAAAGTCAGCGCTCTTAACCACTAGGCCACAGAGGTCCATGCACTGTTTAGATAGTGCAGTACCTCTAGTTTCTGCACTTGAAGAAATAGATTGGGCTTCATGATGCTTCCACGCAGATCTGAAACCGACCGCAATTGAGTCCTGGTAAACCTCTAGTTTCTGTCTAAAATTTCAAGATTCTGGCTTGTTTGTGTAGCCATAGCTCCAGATAAGCCAATTTTTCACCTGAAAAGTACTGATATTTTTCTTATTATATCCCTGCTTTGAAAAAGTGGGGCTATATTGGTTTTGCCTTGTCCTTCTGTGATTCTTAATTCCGTACTGCCGTAATTCAGCGTAACTCAAAACCGTTTGAGGTTTTTTCATGAAACTTCACACAAATGTAAAGCACTATGAGACGATGTGCAGAGTGCATGAACCATAACTCTGGATTGCCTACTTTTGGAGTTATTGCCCTTTGAACATTGAATGTAAAGCCCTATGAGACGATGTGCAGAGGGGATGAACCATAATTCTGGTTTCTGCATGAAAACATACTTTGTGGGTACTCATTAGATGCGGAAATAAGAATAATTTGTGGATACTCCCACTTTTCTGGGGCTATGGTACTAGCTGAGCAGGCGTGTTTGTGTCTTACCTGGTTATCAAGTTTGAAGACCCTTTTCTTGTGACGTAAAATCCAGAAAATACGGACACCTTGAGGACTTGCTGTAATCCTCCTAAAATTTCAGCAAATTTGTTTCACCATCCAGCAGGCAGTCCAAAAGGTGCAGATGTAATGGCAAATAGCGTAGACTCTGATCAGACCGCTCCTTCAGGAGCGGTCTGATCATGGTCTGCACTGTTTGCTTTGGCCTATCTGTCCCAATACTTAGGATCATTACAGTACATATTTTTTTTCACAGGTAAATCAACACTGCTAGCTTCATTAGAGTCTAGAGAACTGCCGGTACCAGAACATGTAGATATATTCTTACTTCGGCGAGAAATGCCCCCTAGTGATAAAACTGCCTTAGAATGTGTTATTGAAGTTGACCAGGAGAGAATACGACTAGAAAAAGAAGCAGAAGTCCTTGCAACAAAAGATGATGTTGGTAAGTTGTCATTTGTCTGGTAAGTTTGGTGAAATTTCGTGTAGGTGTGTGTTAGGCCAAAAAAAATAAATGTCTTGTTTCAGGAAACATCAAAATAATTTTCTGGGTAGGTAGGTAGGCAAACTTTTTTTTTTTGGAAAACTTTTTGGTATGGGAAAAGCATAAATTCTTTGAAAAACACCCTTAAAATCAAAGAAAAATTCCCAGAGGTGTCTAAAAAAGTTTGGGTAGTTCCCAAAAAAGTAGGGTCGGTAGGGTTTCCGGAAACAAGACCTTTTATTTTATTTATTTTTTTTTTTTTTGGCCTTATCTTCTCATTACAGCCGGGCACATGGTCTTACACAATTTTGGTTATTTTTCTTTTCTAGTTAGTAAGAGGTGGTGAAACATGACAGACTTCAATCAAAATAGCAAATCTTTTGTTCATCTTTATGGCTTAAGAGCTTGAAATCTAAATTACAGTAAAATTCTGCTATTAAGACCACCTAAAATTATTTAAAGACTAAATCTGCTCTTTAAAAAGCTTATTTTGAAGGGTGCACTTAATCTTTCTTTGTGTTTACTGCCCACACTGTCCTCTGGTCAGGGACCACCTTTGGGACTGTTCAGAAGTGGTCTTAAAGACCACTTTTAAACAGTCCCAAGGGTGGTCTTTAGATTGGAATTTTACTGTATTTAAGTTGTTTGGACCTTGTGACTGGCTTTGTGAAGAAGGTATCATATCCCTGCCTGATATTAACCCTTATCTTGCTGTTCACGACAACCCCTATCTTTGGAAACAGTGTAGATCCAGATCAGATGGCTTCTGAAGTTCTGAAGAAGCCATCTGATCAGGATCTACACTGTTTGATATTCAGTTCAGGATTTGTAAGAATAAATTGCATCAAGTAATCTGATTGGTTCAAAGGCTGAAATGGGTGTAGCTTAAATGAATATTCAGCAAGAGAAGGGTTAACCGTTTCCAGTCAAATATGGCCTGTCTGCATTTTTTCAGTTGAATGAATGTTATATCTTAATAAATTTCTGCCACTTTTTGAACAAGTACACTTTGAACAAGTACAGTTTGAACAAGTACAGTTTACTTCCCAATGTTGTGACAACATTGGGAAGTAAACTGTACTTGTTCAAATTTTAGAACAAGTGGAGTAAGGAGTTGGGGTCAAATGGTGTCTGATTATTTAGGGTAAATACAGAGGACCCGTGTTATAACGACATTCATTATAACGGCAAAACTCGTTATAATGACAATTTCAATGGAATAATTCTTAGATCAAGGTTTAGCCTTGATTCCGAGCGACGTGGGCTTCCCTTGGGTTGGAAATACCCAAATCTTATCCATAGTCATGAAAGATATGAGGCGATTCTAACAAATATCTACAACATTTGTTTCTTTGATTTATGATGTGGAAAAGACCTTTTATAACCTACCATAATCCTAACTGGGATTCTTTACAAAGACAAATTCATTATAACAGCACAATCATAGGGAACAAATACGTCCTTATAATGCGGATCCTCTGTATGTCAGGTTGAATTTCAGAATTGGTTAAAATGATGGATAGCACATTGGTGCAATATTCTCGGAAGTAAGTTTTGTTTTCTTTAATTTTGTATTGAATTTTTAGCAATCAAACACAGAACTTTGATTGTGTGAAATGCCTTCTTTTGTTTTAATTGTGGGATTTAGTCCCTTCGAAGGAAATTTATATGAAGCAAATGTAAAGAGATGATGACTAAAAGGCCGAGGTTTAGTGTCAGCTCTCTGCCCCAGCAGATTGTAGTTGACATGATGCTCGAAATAACGAAGCGATGATTGTGGTCTGATCTTTACATATTTAGCTCCCCAGAGCCAAAGGCTTTGGAGGAGCTTATAGGATGGTAGGCCTCCCTCGTCCACCATTTTCAAATGACTTCTTCTCTGAAACCACTGGGCAAATTTCAATAAAATTTATATGCACATTCCTAAATATTGTAAAAACCTTAAGAATCATCATCTCAAGAACCACTAGGCTGATTGTCTTGAAACTTGGTTTGTAGCATCAGGTGATTGAGTGCTACCAAGTTTGCAAAAATGATGACTCTAGGTTGACCTTGACCTATTTTTCGCCAATGTCAAAATTTTGCTCCTTAGGCTTTTCAATGGGAAATAGGTAAATGCATTTTTCGAAAAATGTTGTGGTCTGTGATATGAGAAAAGGTAAAAAATGAATGTCTATGAATGCTTAGGGTCAAAGTCATTCAGTTACCTTGGCCCAAGGTCACTTGTATTACAGGTCCATTGACATATTAGAATACATTTTCTCTAACACCACCTGCCCTTGAATATATGTAGCTCCTTTCAATATGGAATAGGCAGATTAAACTGCATAGAAACATTGAGCACTAAAGCTACTATAAAGTAGGCAAGAACTGTTTCTTTGGCTGTTCTACTTCTGAGTCATCTGCCCTTATCATGTGTCTGAAAAATAGACTTTCACCTAAATTTCTGTAGTGCATGTATATGGAACAGCCTGTTGAAACAGTTCAGGGTACTAAAGGTTGCCTATTAACCCATTTTATGCCAGAAACCACCAAACCGGGTAATATGCAAACAGTGCAGGCCCAGATCAGACGCCGCAGAATGCGGCATGTCTGGTCAGGGCCTACACTGTTTGCGAAAAGTTAAGCCATTTTCCAAATAAGTTTTGAAGAAAACACAACCTGACACCCCTTAATTTAGAAATGGACTTCTGGTATATATAAGGAGGAGGATTCCATTTTGGAAAAAAAAAGGCTTGAGGCCAAGGACATTAACCCCCACCATGTTGAGTATTCCAATTTGCTACACCCCTCCTTGATCTTCAGCTTTATGTTGCATTGTTTTGATTGAGACAATGATTTCAGAAGCAGAAAGGAAAACAGTATAGATCCTGATCAGCTGGCTTCTATACTGCATTCAAATCAAAGCACTGACAGCACTGGTGGGTAGATTGTCTCCTAGTTTAGGCTGGGAAAATGATCCTGAACGGTGACATAGATTGTTAACATTTTGTTTAACCCTTACAATCCTGGAGCCAGTTGTTCAAAACTAACGATGTCGTTCGCTAACAAGGTGTTATAACTTTGATCATTTGTTTGTTTGTTTGATTTGAACTTTAATGTCCTCGTCAACACTGTATAGGTCATTTTGGAGACGTTGCTTCCAATTTGTAGGACTTTTACCCAACATTGAGATAAAATGACATCTCAAGCCCTGTCGCCCAATGAAAGTTTTTTAAGCATGGACGGTCCGACGCGCACAGCTTTGCCTGGGCAGGCTTAGATCCTCTAAGCAGTTTACCAGTACTTGTGTGCGGTGGGTTCCAGCTCTGCGTGGAAGCATCATGCAGCCTATCTATTTCTTCAAGCCTCACCTTGTTGAATATTTCAATTGTGCCGATTATAAAGAGTCCCAGTCAGCGAAACTTTGATCATTTAATATGGCAAATATGCTCATATTTTTGCAAAAAAAATGTGAGCAGCTTTTGCATTTGCAAAAGCTGCTGACATTTTTTCAGCAAAAATACCAAAATTTACGATATTGTACTTGCTAGAAGAGTTAACAATATGACCACTAACGAGCTCGTTAAGCTAACGATGCTTTGAACAGCTGGCTCCTGTACTGTAACTTCTGTAAGCTAAAAGTGTAAACCCTGATCCGACGCTGCTTTCTGCCACTCTTGATCAATAAATGCCTGTACTGTAAGCATACAGTGTAGCCCTGATCAGACCCAGTGTTCTGTGGTGTCTGATCTGGGTCTATACTGTTTATGATTCCAGTCCAGATTCTATAGATTAACCCCCTTATGCAACATTCTGACCTCACATCTATAATAGTGGGGCTATTTTGTATAAGTTATAATGCCTGTATTTCCTACAAATCAGTGATAGTCACGTGGACTTCAGCACGGAAGAGAATTTTGTAGTTGGTTACTTCAGGTTGATTGATAAACAGTCAACACAAAAAGGATATATAGAGGATCTTACATGAGTGTTCATGTATTATTGAATTTATTTAACAAATTGAAGAAAAGGGATAAAATGCGAGGCTCTGCCGAGGATTTTATTCCTTTTCTTCAACGAGTTTAATAAATTCAATAATACATGAGCAGGAATGCAAGATTATATTTATCATATGACATTTAAATTGCATTTTATTAGGGCCCCGCACTGAAAGTGTGGGTGCCCTATAGTAATCACTCTGTCCGTCCATCTGTCTGTCTGTCCGTCCACAAATTTCTGATAGCGCTGCCGGGGCCCTAGTCAGTTTCACTGACAGCTCTAGTTCATGATTGTTTTATAAAAATGTCACTATTCCATTATTAGTAAACTCGACATCGTAAAGGACGTCGTACATGTAATGTTATGGGATGTATCTAACTAATTTGCATATTTAATCCACCAGTGGATTATCTAATTTATTACTTGACGTTATTACTCTCTCAGACGCGACGTCATATGATAAATCCAGGTTCATCATGGTGGGGGTTAAGTTCTTGGGTCAACTGGCTTTGATGTATGTATGTATGATTTGAGGTTTAACGTCCCCGTCAACACTGTAAAGGTCATTTTGGAGACGTTGCTTCCAATTTTGTGGGACTTTTACCCGACATTGAGATGAAATGACATCTCAAGCCCTGTCGCCCAATGAAACCAATAGGGTTTATTAGCATGGACGGTCCGCCTGGCACTGCGGTTCCTGGACAGGCTTAGATCCTCTAAGCGGTTTACCAGTACTAGTGTGCGGGCCGGATTCAGCTCTGCGTGGAAGCATCATGCAGCCCATATATTTCTTCAAGCCCCTATGGGCGGGGGCCGGGCTTTGATGTATCAGAAAAATGATTTGTTTTTGCCTTTCTATACCAGAGATACAGAAAATTATTGTCACAGATTTATCAAGGCTCTTGGAAAGCAGCTGTCCTATTTCTAAGGTTGTCTGCTCTAGAAACACATGACAAATGCTTATTATTGGCCTGCAGTTGTACGGTATCATGCAGTGTTAGCAATGCTTTTATTAGCTCACCTGAGCCGAAGGCTCATTTGAGGTATTAGTATACCACGAGCCGGCGTCCGTCGTCCACACTTTCAACGAAGTATATCTCTGGAACCAGTGGGCCGGCCTTGATCAAATTTCATATGAACCATCATCAGGTAGGGGGAAAGGCTGTATTAGGTTTTCGTGCAGATCGGATTAGAACTCTGGTTGCCACAGCAACAAAGAGCTCCCATAGGCTTAACATAGGAAAAAGCTTGTCATCACTCTAGCTCCGTCAATTTTTTTCTGATCGACTTCATTCTTGCAGATAACGAGGACAGGCATGAAATCTCGATCAAGTTCGATTTTGGGCTGAATCGGATTATTCACTCAGGAGTTACGTGCCCTTGAGCGTTGAAAAAATTGCCTATTGACTTAACATGGGGAGAATGTTGTCATCACCGTAGCTGCTTCAATTATTTTCAGATTGGCTTTATTCTTGCAGATAACCAGCACAGCCATGAAATCTCGGTCAAGTTCGATAACTGGCAGAATCGGATCATTCACTTAGGAGTTACCTGCCCTTGTGTGTTTTTGCATTAGGGTTAATGGGAATTTCAAAAATGTATATCTTAAAGACTACTTGGCCAACTTTGATCAAATTTCATGTGTCGCATTATTGGGCAAGTGGAAAGGCTTCATTAGGTTTTCAAGCAGATCTGAGTGGAACTCTGGTTGCCATGGCAACATCTAGCTCCCATAGACTTCACATAGGAAAAAGCTTGTCATCACTCTAGCTCCGTCAATTTTTTTCTGATCGACTTCATTCTTGCAGATAACCAGTACAGGCATAAAATCTCGGTCAAGTTCGATTTTGGGCCGAATCAGATAATTCACTCAAGAGTTACGTCCCCTTGAGCGCCCGAAAAATTGCCTATCGACTTAACATGGGGAAAATGTTGTCATCACTGTAGCTAGTAATGAGGACAGGCATAAAATCTTGGTTAAGTTCGATTTTGGGCAGAATCGGAATATTGACCTCAGAGTTACGTGACCTTGAGCGACAAAAAATTTGCCCATAGACTTAACATAGGGAAAATGTTGTGACTACGATAGCGACTTGAATTTTTTTTAGATCAGCTTCAAACTTGCAGGTAACGAGGACAGACATAAAATCACGGTTAAGTTCGATTTTGGGCCGAATCGGAATATTTGCCTTGGAGTTACCTGCCCTTGAGCATGAAAAAATACGTTGTGACCACGATAGCAACTTTATTTTTATTCAGATCAGCTTCAAACTTGCAGGTAACGAGGACGGGCATAAAATCCCGGTTAAGTTCGATTTTGGGCCGAATCGGAATATTGACCTCAGAGTTACGTGACCTTGAGCGACAAAAAATTTGCCTATAGACTTAACATAGGGAAAATGTTGTGACTACGATAGCGACTTGAATTTTTTTCAGATCAGCTTCAAACTTGCAGGTAACGAGGACAGACATAAAATCTCGGTTAAGTTAGATTTTGGGCCGAATCGGATTATTTGCCTTGGAGTTACCTGCCCTTGAGCATAAAAAAATATGTTGTGACCACGATAGCAACTTTATTTTTATTCAGATCAGCTTCAAACTTGCAGGTAACGTGGACAGGCATAAAATCTCAGTTAAGTTCGAATCGGAATATTGACCTCGGAGTTACATGACCTTGAGCGACAAAAAATTTGCCCATAGACTTTACATAGGGAAAATATTGTGACTACGATAGCGACTTGAATTTTTTTCAGATCAGCTTCAAACTTGCAGGTAACGAGGACAGACATAAAATCTCGGTTAAGTTCGATTTTGGGCCGAATCGGATTATTTGCCTTGGAGTTACCTGCCCTTGAGCATAAAAAAATACGTTGTGACCACAATAGCAACTTTATTTTTATTCATATCAGCTTCAAACTTGCAGGTAACGAGGACAGGCATAAAATCTCGGTTAAGTTCAATTTTGGGCCGAATCGGAATATTGACCTCGGAGTTATGTGACCTTGAGCGACAAAAAATTTGCCCATAGACTTAATTAGGGAAAATGTTGCGACTACGATAGCGACTTGAATTTTTTTCAGATCAGCTTCAAACTTGCAGGTAACGAGGACAGACTTAAAATCACGGTTAAGTTCGATTTTGGGCCGAATCGGAATATTTGCCTTGGAGTTACCTGCCCTTGAGCATAAAAAAATACGTTGTGACCACGATAGCAACTTTATTTTTATTCAGATCAGCTTCAAACTTGCAGGTAACGAGGACAGGCATAAAATCTCGGTAAAGTTCGATTTTGGGCCGAATCGGAATATTGACCTCGGAGTTACGTGACCTTGAGAGACAAAAAAATTTGCCCATAGACTTAACGTAGGGAAAATGTTGTGACAGAAATAGCGACTTGAATTTTTAGCTCACCTGAGCCAAAGGCTCCAGTGAGCTGATAGTATACCAAGGCTCCGGAGTCCGTCGTCTGTCGTCCGTCCATCCGTCGTCCACACTTTCAATGAAGCATATCTCAGAAGGCAGTCGACCAATCTTGTTTAAATTTTATGTGTAGCACCATTGGGCAAGGGGAAAGGCTGCATTAGGTTTTGGAGCTAGTCTGGTTCATTTGTTCCTTCATTCTTCTATCTCTCCATATAGAGATAATAGACCAATGTTAAATTTTTAATCAAAGATTTCTCAGGAACTATAAAAGCTAGAAGCATCAAATTTGGTATTGAATAGAATAATGATGACTTATTTTGTGTAAGAGACATTGGGCTTTCTCAGCTTATTTGTTCATCTGTTCTTTCATTCTTCTTTCTCTCCATTTTGACCAATGTTAAATTTTCGTCAAAGATTTCTCAGGAACTATAGAAGCTAGAAGTCTCAAACTTGTTTAATTGTGGGATTAGGTCTGGCGTATTCCCTTTGAAGGAAACTTGTATTATTATGTTTGAAGCTAATGTAAAGAGATGATGACTTAAAAGGCCGAGGTTTAGTGTCAGTTCTCTGCCCTGGCAGATTGTAGTTGACATGATGCTCGAAATATCGAAGCGATGATTGTGGTCTGATCTTTACATTTTTCTACCAAGAAATAATGACAAGATTTCTGCCAAAGGTCACCACAGAGCGGCGCCTGATCTGGATGCAATGGGTTAAGTAGGAATTTGTTTAATGTTGTTAGCGTCTGATTGATTGATTGATTGTTGTGCGTTTAATGACAAGTCAACTCTTGTGGGTCATTTTGTGTCGTCTCCCAGAGAAATGGAGAAAAGAGACAGAAGAGATAGTAGAGGAGATGTAAGTGGGAGACAGGAGAAAGAGGAAAATGAATGGAAGTGTAGAAACAGACAAAATAACACTCCCCCTCTACCCTTACTTGTTGCAAGGCCCAACTGTAAGCCAATATCAGGTGAACGCCCCAGTGACGCAAGATACACGTCAACTTTGCCTCACCCATCCATCCACTAAATGTTGTTAGTGTTAATCCTTTTTGTACCTGGAATCTTCCTCCTTATATTTAGTAGGAGTCCATGTCATAATTTAGAGGTGCCAGGTTGTGTTTTCTTCAAAATTAATCAGGAGAATGGCGGAACCTTTTGCAAACAGTGTAGGCCCTGATCAGATGCCGTGTTCTGCGGCGTCTGATCTGGGCCTGCACTATTTGCCAACTACCCCTTTTGGTGTTTCCAGTGTGTCTGTGTGAATTCGGGTTTAACGTCGCTTTCAAGAATTTTTCAGTCATATCACGACGGTGTCTGGTTATACAGGGAGCTTAATGCTCACTTTTATAGTGCTGCCTCACTGAAGTATCATGTCCCAGACACATTACATGATACCACACCTAGTTACATTATCCTGACACTGGGTCGACCAGTCCTAGCTCTACCCTGTAAATTTGAGTGCCATGCGAGGAGCAGCTAGTACCATTCTTAATGACTTTGGTATGTCACGGCCCGGGATCGAACCCGTGACCTCCCGTTCCCCGGAGCGGACACTCTACCAACTGAGCTATCGGGGCCGGTTTGGTGTTTCCAGTACCAAATGGGTTAATGAAATGGATGTACTATAATGACACTAACTATTGAGACAGACCGGCTAGAGCAAACAGTGCAGACCCAGATCAGACTGCTCCTGAAGGAGCAGTCTGATGAGGGTCTACACTGTTTGCCATTCCGTCTACACCTTTAGGACTCCTTGCTTGATCTTGAAACAAATTTGTAAAAATTTTAGAGGAATTACAGCAAGTCCTCAAGGTGTCCAAATTTTTTAGGATTTTTACAGCATTTCTCCTTTGTATTTCATATTTTTAGAATCTCATGACAGATTACTAGATATGTATGAACGTCTTGACTCCATGGAGAGATGCAGGCTGGTTTTATCTTGCATGGTCTCGGCTTCACAAAGAAAAACAAATTTGTGAAAATTTTAGTAGAATTACAGCAAGTCCTCACAGTGTCTGAACTTTTAGGATTATTACGATATTTATCCTTCGTATTTCATATTTTTAGAATCTCATGACAGATTACTAGATGTGTATGAACGTCTCGACTCCATGGATTCGGATAAAGCAGAGATGCAGGCTGGCTTTATCCTGCACGGTCTCGGCTTCTCAAAGAAAATGCAACACAAGAAGGTGAAGGATTTCTCCGGAGGCTGGAGAATGAGGATTGCTTTAGCGCGGGCGCTATACATCAAACCTGCCATGTTGTTGTTAGATGAACCTACAAATCATCTCGATCTCAATGCTTGTGTATGGTTGGAGGAAGAGTTGAAAACGTAAGTTTACGGTATTTGTCATAAATTTTCAAGTAAACGCTTTTCTGAAACATTCTTCAACACTTTCCCACTCAGATATCAGTGATTTTTTTACCCCTGCGTCCTGCGTCCAGGACGCACAAATAGGACTGAGGACGCACGATCATAAAATATGTGCGTCCGTCGGACGCAAATATTTATGGGCGAAAAATCCAACATTCGTTTTCACTGCTGTAAATATCGGCGGAAGTGATAAAATACCGCACTTTTACCGAACCTTCAACTGCCCAACGAGTCACCGAAAAATCGATACAGGTACAATTCAATGATCCAACCACAAGACGAGAATCCCCTCCATCCAAAATGAGCCCAAACTTTCACAAAAGCAAGTTCAATGCGAACATCAAAGTTTTCCGCCATCCAAATAGCCGCCCACAAACCAACTCTACCATTTTTCTGCATGTGATCGGTAAATGTGTCAAATGACGTCATCCGGTGCCAGCAACCCTGCACGTGTTTAATGCCATTGTTTTATTTTAATGGGCTGTATCCCGTTCTTAAAAACAATGTTTGGAACCGGTAAAAAATATTTTCTCGATAGCTAAACGGTTGTGAATTGAGGTATATAGAAAACAGTGCTTTGCACAGCCCCCGAATTATCCGCAGCAGCTCCAACAACAGCGTTCGACTTTTCCCTCCAAGCCGAGCGTCTGCAGTTTGGCGCCAAAACATAACCATTCACGATCCGTTTTATAATGCATACATCTACCGTTAGATGTAGCTAATTGTCTGAGGTGCGAGTAAATCATTTTCACATTGATTGTGGATTAAATTTTATGATTGGGGAATAAACGCAAATAAGAGACATAACTTGACCATATTTTCACACCTCGTTCAAGTTGGCTTATCGCCAGAAATGAAAGACACGCACCGCAGGGCAATCATGTTTACTTGGCAATTATATGACAGGGATTAACAAAAGTGTCATAATTGAACTGTTATAAATACACAGACGGTCTGTCTCTGAATTGCCGACAAAGCAGGACAGTGCAGCACAATTATTGTGATTTACTTACTCTAGTTTACTGTATTTAAGGGCTCAAAAGACTGGCAGCTGTAGACGATTTTTTTTTTTTGCACTTGCCCGACCGGGCGTCCTAAGGTCAAAGTGCACCTGCCCGGCGCGATTTCGGACTTGTACCGGGCGGTTGGGCAATGGATTTGTCAGCCCCTGAACCTAGATAGCTGGTGTCCCAATCAGGGAAGGAAACGTTTGTCGATAATGGTTCGGAATATTATCTCCATTGTGCATGAAGTAAATTTCACGCACATTTATCGAAAACGAAAGTAGAAAACATTACGGAAAATAGACTAAAAAACGTACACGTTAGCAGGATTTCTTTGGGCTAGTAAACAACACAAGTTGATGATTGATTCTGTTCATTGCAAATAAAAGATAATAGACCGCATTATTTTTTAACTATGAATAATGGCATACTGAACCGATCTTTTTTATACTTCCTTTTTTTTCCCCTCCAAATATTAGGACTCATACTTTCAGATTTGGGACGCACAGTTTTTTGGTTGAGCGAGTCCCAGGACGCATAGTTGAAAATTTGTAAAAAAATCACTGAGATATGCCTTTTTACTTGTCTGGACCCCCACCTTTTCAAGCCCCCAGAACCACCTAAAATATGCACTGGGTTATTAAACTCCTATTTGGGTTAGAGCAAGGTTTGGGTCACATGTGCGGTGCCAAGTTCTGCAACAGAAGGTTGGTTGGTTTTTCTCTGGGTACTCTGGTTTTGCCCACTGCTGTTTAACAATTAGGTTGAAAGAAGTGTAAAAGAACAATTATTTAAAACCCCAAACCAGCCAGCATAGTAGTTAACCCGTTATATCTTGCTGTTCACGACAACCCCTATCTTTGCAAACAGTGTAGATCCAGATCAGATGGCTTCTGAAGAAGCCATCTGATCAGGATCTACACTGTTTGGCTTTCAGTTTATGAATTTGTAGCAATAAATTACATCAAGTTATTTGATTGGTTGATAGACAGAAATGGGTGTGGCTTAAATGAATATTCAGCAAGATAAGGGTTAAGAGCTCAGTCTTTTAACCCCAGATAAGGCAATTTTTTCATTCATAAAGTTATTTTTGCACAGAAACATATTTTGTGGATTTTGTGGGTACACATTAGAAATGGATCTACGGTAATGGTCCTAAGTCCAGTGTAGACCCAGATCTAAAGGAGCAGTCAGGTCTGGGTCTACACTGTTTGCCATTCCATATGCACTTCTTGGACTCGTTGCTGGATTGTGGAACAAATTTGTTAAAATTTTAGGAGAACAACAGCATTTCCTCAGGTTGTCAAAATTTTTAGGATTTTTTCTGTGCGTGTATTAACCCTTTAGACGCCGAGAAAAACTACATCTGAAAATGTTGTCTGCTGAACCTTTTTGCGAACTTTTTAAAACTATTTTTGCATACAGGCAAATAGTGTGGACCCTGATCAGACTGCTCCTAGAGGAGCAGTCTGATCTGGGCCCACATTGTTTGCAAAAATGTATTTTGAAGTAACTGGCAGATGAAAAAGCAGACGACAGTTGTTGTGATTGGCATTTTATGGTTTAAGAGGAGAAAGTGAGTGGCTTTGTGATGGCTAAAAAAAATGAAAATTTGTTCCACCAGACATGGGTAGTTTTAGGCTGTCAGGTAAGGCTGGCACGATTTATTGGATAATCGATTAATTGATCGATAAATTCTTAAAAATGGTTATCATTACTGATTTGTTTGTAATCGATTATTTGATAAGTACAGTTTACTTCCCAAAGTTGTGTTGACTGGCAAACAGTGCAGACCCTGATGAGACCCCGCATCCTGCGGCATCTCATCTGGGTGTACAGTGTTTGCTCAGATCTGCCTGTTTAAATGCATATGGTAAAGTACAACATATGGCAGGAGTCTTGCTCAGACAGAAAGCCAGACAGTTAAAATTATGATCAAATCTTCAGTGATTAGTAATCGATTATCAATCACAATGGCTGGACTGATAATCGATTATCTTTTCAGCTCCGATTAGCCAGCCCTACTGCGAGTTAGGAACGGTGGGACTAATTCCCTAGTGACTCAAGACTATGTTCAGGTTTAGTTTGCCATAAGACTATGTTCAGATTGATCATGGTACTGGTATATGAGCCATTGGAGATTTTGAGTCATTGAGGTTTTGCTGTAACAAGCTTAATGCTTAGCAGTCTGGGTAAAAATTTTAGCAGACATTTTAAAATGTTCATTTTAATTTTCACAGACATTTCATGCAAATTGTCACCAGCGAGTGACTTTTCGTCATGCAAATTGTCACCATTTGGAGAATGCCAAAACCTTTTTTCAAGGAAAAATAAGAAAAATAGCATCAGTTTGTCGTCTGCTGAATTGACCCATAGGCTGGGAAGTGTTAAGCAAAATTCCGCTATTGAGACCCGCTAAAATTTAAACTAATGCTAATTCAGTATGGGAAGAATTTAATCATGTTAACCCTTATCTTGCTGTTCACGACAGCCCCTATCTTTACAAACAGTGTAGATCCAGATCAGATGGCTTCTGATCAGGATCTACACTGTTTGACATTCAGTTTATGAATTTGTAGTAATAAATTACATCGACTAATTTGATTGGTTGATAGACAGAAGTGGGGGTGGCTTAAATGAATATTCAGCAAGATAAGGGTTAATCCTTTATCCTATTGATGATGACTATCCATACTTTTGCAAACTGTAGATCCAGATCAGATGGCTTTTGAAGAAGCCATCTGATCAGGATCTACACTGTCTGTCATGCAGTTTGTAAATTGAATGTATGCATAATATCAAGAAATTTGATTGGTCAAAAGTATGAAATGGGTGTTGCTAAATAAATTTATTCAGCAGGATAAGGCTTAGATATATAAGGAAACTGGAATGACTAAAAAAAATGAAGGGCGAGAAGTTTTGGTAATTCTGCCTCTCTTTTATCTACACTCAGTGATCTCTAGCAAGAGACCACCTTTGGGACTGTTTTAAAACCATTTTTGGACAGGCCCAAAGGATGTCTGAATTAGTAATTGTTTCTATATGAGACAGGGCACAGCATTTCTTACAGTTTACATGCGCGCCCAGCGAAGACTCAGATCAGCCAGTGCATTTGCCCAGTCTGATCAGAGTCTTTGTTGTGCACTCTAATGACAGCTAAGGACCCAATGCTCATTAACGCAGCAAGAGAAGTCTCTGGTCACACTACATATATATGGATGCACAGGCAGATCTGGTTCTTCCCTGGTTGCACATGTAAATTGTAGGAAACGTGCCCCGGCTCATATATAACAGTGAAATTCTGCTATTAAGACCACCCAAAATGGGGGCAAATTCTGATTTAAAAATCTTATTTTTAAGGGTGCAGTTATTCTTTCTTTGTGAATTCCCCATACAATGTCCTCTGGTCAGAGACCACCTTTTGGTCTGTTCAAAAGTGGTCTTTCAGAACACTTTTGAACAGTCCCAAAGGTGGTCTTAATATATAGGAAATATACTGTATTTTGTCTTGTGTTTTTACAGGTATAAAAGAATTCTAGTTGTGATATCGCACTCACAAGATTTTCTCAACGGTGTATGTACCAACATTATACATATGCAGCAGAAGAAGTTGAAAACATATGGTGTAAGTACTTCTCAGGTTTTAACCCTTGACCTTCTGAATATTTAAATATGCCACACCCACTACCAATTATCAACCAATCAGATTACTTGATGCAAATTATTGCAACAAATTCACAATCTGAATGACAAAAATATGCCACACCCACTTCCGATTATCAACCAATCAGATTACTTGATGCAAATTATTGCAACAAATTCACAATCTGAATGGCAAACAATGTAGATCCTAATCAGATGGCTTCTTCAGAAGCCATCTGATCTGGATCTGCATTGTTTGAAAGTGAAGACATATCCGTCTCCGCAGGACAAGGGTTAAGTTGATTGGGAACACCTTCAGGGGAGGCAACCCCTGCAAAAGTATTTTTGTCTCCCATATCAATAGGGGTCCACTCTTAAAGGAAAAAATTCTTTCTTTTAAGAGAAGACCCCTTTTTCCGTGGGACAGGGCTTATAGAAAGGTAAACAGGAAGTCCCGAAAGTTATCTCCATTTGAAAAATGGCGGAAAAATCCATTTTTTCAGCCATTTGTGTTGCATGAGCTCAATTTGTACCATGGATTCAGAAGCAGATTGGAAAACAGTATAGATCCTGAACAGATGGCTTCTGAGAAGCCAGCTGATCTGAATTTACACTGTGTTTAAAATCATATATATCCGGGTTCATCATGTTGAGGGTTAAATATGAAAACAAATTATAAGCCATATACCATGGCTTGAATGTGGAGCATATCTGTTGAACGTGAATCAGATATTTTGGACTGGACCTGGCATGTCTTGTGGACCGACTGATTTTTTAGCGATCCATTTTAGGATTGGTTTCGTTTTAGAAAGGGAAAATAGAAACAGTTCAGGGATACTTTACAGGGGACGTTTTGAGAGATTTGCTCATAGTTTTGCCTAAAAACTCATTGAAATGGTCTAAACTGAAGAAAAATCTCATAGCAAAATGTATTACAGGGTACCTAAAAGAGCTATATAGAATTAAGGTATATATGTATTACAGGGTAACTATAACAGTTATATGCAGACAAGGTTTGTTACATATGTTTGATATATGTATTACAGGGTAACTACGACAGCTATATGCAGACCAGGTTTGATATATGTATTACAGGGTAACTACGACAGTTATATGCAGACAAGGTTTGTTCTTTACAGGGTAACTATGACAGTTCTAAGCAGAACAGGTTTGATATATGTATTAAGATACATATGTACGTATTACAGGGTAACTATAACAGTTATATGCAGACCAGGTTTGATATATGTATTACAGGTTAACTGTGGCAATTATATGCACACAAGGTTTGATATATGTATTACAGGGTAACTACGACAATTATATGCAGACCAGGTTTGATAGATGTATTACAGGGTAACTACGACAGTTATATGCACACAAGGTTTGATATATGTATTACAGGGTAACTACGACAGTTATATACAAACCAGGTTTGATATATGTATTACAGGGTAACTACGACAGTCATATGCAGACCAGGTTTTATATATGTGTTACAGGGTAACTACGACAGTTATATGCAGACAAGGTTTGTTATATGTATTACAGGGTAACTATGACAGGTTATATGCAGACAAGGTTTGTTATATGTATTACAGGTAACTATGTCAGTAATGTGCAGACAAGGTTTGTTATATTTATTACAGGGTAGCTATGACAGTTATGTGCAGACAAGGTTTGTTATATGTATTACAGGGTAACTAAGACAGTTATGTGCAGACAAGGTTTGTTACATGTATTACAGGGTAGCTATGACAGTTATATGCAGACCAGGTTTGTTATATGTATTACAGGGTAACTATGATAGTTATATGCAGACCAGGTTTGATATATGTATTAAAGGGTAACTACGACAGTTATATGCAGACCAGGTTTGATATATGTATTTTAGGGTAACTATGAGTTATACGCAAACAAGGTTTGATATATGTAAATTTACAGGGTAACTATGACAGTTATATGCAGACAATGTATGTTTTCTGTATTACAGGATAACTATGACAGTTATATGCAGACAATGTATATTATATGTATTACAGGGTAACTATGACAGTTATACTCAGACAATGTATGTTATATGTATTACAGGGTAACTATGACAGTTATGTGCAGACAAGGTTTGTTATATGTATTACAGGGTAACTATGACAGTTCTATATATTACAGGGTAACTTTGACAGTTATATGCAGACACTTTTTGGACGGGGTTTTAAAAAAAATCCGTCCTTTAAAATAGCGATGTCCGGACGGGCGGGCGTCCTGCGGGCGGGCGGGCGTCGTCCCAGGTTTACCTTTTGGTTAACCTTTTTTTTCAAAGTGATATTTTTCATCTATTCTGTAGCAGATTGTTTTAATATCAGGACTGATGCATAAGTGGAGGTACCGCTTTCATGTATTATCCATAAATGGCGCAAAAGACTAAAATTTTGGCGGAAATTGTCATTTTTCAAACTTGTGTTTTTCAGGTTTACCTTTTGGTTAACCTTTTTTCAAATGCCAGTGTAGTGGATAGAGTGCTGGACTACGAATCCTATTGTTGACTATGAATTTGAGGGGCGTGAGTTCAAACCCCGGTGGAGACATTTTATTTTTTTTTTTTTTTTTTTTGTTCTTTTTTTTTCTTTCTTTTTTCATTCTTTTTTTTCTTTATTTTTCTTTTCTTCTCCATAAACACATATGAACAATTATTATCTTCCTCCCCTGATAGTTGCTAGTAATAATACATACATGCATGCACAGGCATGGATTTTTTTTTTTTTTTTTTTTTTCGTTCTTTTTTTAGCTCACCTGAGCACGAAGTGCTCAAGGTGAGTTGATGTCCGTCGTCCGTCAACAATTTCTTTAAACGACATCTTCTCCTGGGATAATGGCCCAATTTCAAAATTATTTTACAGAAATGTTCATTAGGTGACCCTTTTTCAAAATTGCTAAAATCAGTGGCCACTAGTGCTAGAGCTAAAAATAGAAAACTTTATTTTTTTTTTTCTTCTTAAAACACATAAACAGATCATACACCCCCCCCCCCACCCTCCACAAAAAGTTGTTACTGGGTTAGGATATTGCATTTGTTCTGTACATACATGCATACTTAGTTTTACATACATACCCTACCCACCCCACCCTACCCTAGCATACCCTACCCCACAACCCCACACCACCCCCATCCCAAAACAACCCCAATCCACCCCCAACCCCACCCCATCCCACCACTCCCCACCTTACCCGACCTCACCCCATCCCACCCACCCAAGCCCACCCCACCCCACAACCCACCACACCCCATCCCAATCCACACCCCGTCCCACCCGACTCCTAACCCATCCCACCCCACCCCACCCTACCCCACACCAGCACACCCCACCCTACCCCACCCATGCCACCACCATCCTAACCGTACTGAAAAAAAAAAACCCGTCCATAATGCCATTAGGCATTTTCCTTGTTGTTATATGTATTACAGGGCAACTATGACAGTTATATGTATTACAGGGTAACTATGACAGTTATATGCAGACTATGTATGTTGTATGTATTACAGGGTAACTATGACAGTTATATGTATAACAGGGTAACTATGACAGTTATATGTATTACAGGGTAACAATGATAGTTATATGCAGTGTTTCTTATATGTATTACAGGGTAACTATGACAGTTATATGCAGACAAGGTTTGAGTTGGAAGAGAATCAAATGAAGAGGTATAAATGGGAGCAAGATCAGATAGCTCATATGAAGGTAATTCACTTCTCCACCATTTCAGCATACAAACTTCCTTAACCCTTGTCCTGCTGAATATTTATATATGCCACACCCACTACCGATTATCAACCAATCAGATTACTTGAAGCAAATTATTGCAACAAATTCATAATCTGAATGGCAAACAATGTAGATCCTGATCGGATGGCTTCGTCAGAAGCCATCTGATCTGGATCTACATTGTTTCAAAGATAAGGCATATCCGGGATTAGCAGGACAAGGGTTAAAATATGATGAACACATATCTCTCACTAGTGGTCATTTCATTAATACCCCCTGCATACAAAGTATGCTTTGGGTATATACACTTTTCATCCTGTCGTCCGTCTGTCTGTTAACATTTTGGTTAAAGTTTTGCGTCAAAGTTTCTAAGAGATTGTATCTTCTGAACCCTTTGATAGATTTAGTTGATACTTACACTGAAGTTACATACTGGTCTAAAGACTTCATTGATGCATGGCCCACCCCCAATGTCAAGGTCACAGACTTAGAAATTTTATATTTGGTTAAAGTTTTATGACAAAGTTTATAGATGCCTGTATGTTTTAAATTCTAAGACAAATTCAGTTGATACTTGCATCAATATTGCATACCAGTCCAAACATTTCGTGATGTAGGTCCCTTCCCCCACCCACGGTGACTTTCACCTCAAGGTCATGGACTTAGAAATTTTACATTTGGTTAAAGTTTTATGACAAAGTTTATGATTGCCTGTATGTTCTAAACTCTAAGACAAATTCAGTTGCTACTTGCATCGATGTTGCATACTAATCCAAAGATTTCATTGATATATACTGCACCCTGCTTCTCCAGTAAAATTGATGCCCCAACTCCTTCAGTAACTTGGATGCCCTTACTCCCTTGGTCCATTTAGAAATTTTATGTTTGGTTTAGCTTTTACAAGCACATTTATAGATTCTTATAGCTTCTTCCCTTTCTTCATTCATATTACATACAAGCTTGAAAGATATATCAGAGGGTGGCGCTGGCCGGGGGTATACGTGACCCACAGGTCGCTTGCTCTAGTTTCATATGAAATGAGCCATCAGCAAGTTTCATATGTTTAATGAAACAAACACGGTTGTGAGATTCTTTATATCATATGGGCCCCGTCAAGCGATTTTGGTACTTATCGCCCATGCGAGCAGCGAAGGTTCAGGCGAGCCTGCGCATCCGCGCAGTCTCGCCAGAACCTTGGCTGCTCGCTCACACAAGCAGTGAATCAAGAGGAACCTTTAGAGAGAAAGCCATATCCCTGGCCCCTCTGAATGGCTGGGCATGCGCAGTTAAAATTTGTCATGACGGAATGCTCTAAGACACAAATTCGCTTGGCGGGGCTCATATGATTATCTTTCTGTGTATCTTCTGTGTCTGTTCATGTAATGTCAAGACTCATTTTTGCATACCATAAAAATCAATCAGACAGTGTAAGGGCTTCCTTTAGTTCTCATTAAACCTTATCTTGCTGAATATTCATTTAAGCCACACCCATTTCTGTCTGTCAACCAATCAAATTACTTGATGTAATTTATTGCTACAAATTCATAAACTTAATGCCAAACAGTGCAGATCCTGATCAGATGGCTTCTTCAGAAGCCATCTGATCTGGATCTACACTGTTTACAAAGATAGGGGTTGTCTAAACAGCAAGATAAGGGTTAAATTTTGACAAATTTGTTTCCCGGCCCAGGAAGGAGTCTGAAAGATGCAGACGGAATGGCAACCATTGTAGACCCTGATCAAACTGCTCGTACAGGGGCAGTCTGATATATGTCTGCTTTGTTTGCTTTGGCCTATCAGTTCCAATACTTGGGATCATTACAGTATTTTTCAGCAAAAATGAGGCTTGGTTATGTGTGGGTTAATTGTATCGATTCCTGATCATTGCCTCCACTTCTATTTTGATATTTCATGTGAATTGTGATTTACAAGTAATGTCAAGCCTTATTTTTGCTGAAAAATAAAGAAAATACACCTAAAGCTCTTTATAACACAGTTCATTATGATTTTGGATATAAACAATGAAGATGATTTTGGATATAACACAGATTAATGGTGGATTCCAAAATGCATACATTATATAGAAAAATGACTATAAATGGTCATATTTCTATATAGTCTAACTTCAATGGCTCGAACACCTTTGGGACCACGAAAATCTGTTCGAAACAGGGGTAGTTCGAGCCACTGAGGGTTACTACCAGGAGGCATAATGGGGGTTAATTTTGGGACCTCTTTTTGGTGTTCTATAATAAAAATGTATGCTATGTGTACTCATTAGAATCGCCTCATCGAGGCGATTCTAATGAGTACACACAGCATACATATGCAAGACAAAAGTGAAAATCTCCTAAGTTATCCCGCACTACTTCTTATGTAGAGGAATTCCCTAGGGACTTAAAAACGTGTTCGACTCGGCCATGGTAAACTAGCCATCGGTGTTTGAGCCATCAAAGTTCTACTGTAATCCATACTTTAATTTGGATATACGGTTGTTTAAATGACAATTTTTCTGTTTTGGACCCCAACAATAGTGTTATAAAGAGGTTGTAGCTTGCTTAGGGCTTCAAGGTTAAAGTACCATAAAAATCCTAAAAATTCGGACACCTTGAGGTCTTGCTGTATTTTTCTAAACGATTCAGGAAGGAGTCCAGAAAGTGCAGATGGAATGGCAAACAGTGTAGACCCTGATCAGACTGCTCCTTCAGGAGCAGTCTGATCTGGGTCTGCACTGTTTGCTTAGGGCTGTCTGTCCCAATACTTAGGAGCATTATGGTGCATTGGACAAACTTGATTAGGTTTGGGCATATGATGACAGCCATATGACATAAGATCTTGAGACTCCTTCCAGTAGGAAGACGTAGTTTCGATCAGTGAACTTGCAAATGTATAGTTTTCAATCTGAGCCCAAACTTAAGTTCATTATTTGGGCCAGCTGATAAGGAGAGGGCACTTATTGCATAAGCGACCAGAAATGCTCAGCTGAGCCTGTACACGCAGCTTCCCCATCAACACTTAAGTTCATTTCTACACTTCCATTCATTTTCTTCTTTCTCTTCTGTCCCTCACTTTCTCCTCCTCTACTATCTCTTCTATCTCTTTTCTCCCTTTCTCTGGGAGACGACATAAAATAACCCACAAGGATTGATGTGTTGTAAAACCTAAAACAATGAATCATCACTAAAGCCAGCTCATGACAGAAGATCACCTATCACATAAGCTTTCGTGAGATGATTCATATAAGCCTATGGGTGCCCCATAGAAGCCCCTGTGGTGTAGTTTTGTTTGTTTGATTTGAGGTTGAACGTCCCCGTCAACACTGTAAAAGTCATTTTGGAGACATTGCTTCCAATTTTGTGGGTCTTTTACCCGACATTGAGATGAAATGACATCTCAAGCCCTGTCACCTAATGAAACCAAAAGGGTTTATTGGCATGGACAGTCCGCCTCTCACCGCGGTTCCTGGACAGGCTTAGATCCTCTAAGCGGTTTACCAGTACTAGTGTGCGGGCCGGATTCAGCTCTGCGTGGAAGCATCATGCAGCCCATATATTTCTTCAAGCCCCTATGGGCGGGGGCGACCTGTGGTGTAGTGGTTGCAGGATCGATCCCGGGCTTCTCCAGACTATCTGATGAGTCTTTAAACGGAGGTTCCATCTCTGTATGACTTTAGCTGTTGGTGGGACATAAAACTCAAACACTCACTCTGTGGGCCACCCCCGCCTATCAGGGCTTGGAGCAATGGATTGGGCTGCATGTTGCTTCCAGGCTGCATGTTACTTCCTTGCAGAACTGAAAAGGACTGCATATGAGTACTGGTAAATGGCTTAGAAGGTATAAGCCTGCCCAGGCAAAGTGATGCTTGTCATACCATCCAAGCATATAAACCCAATTAGTTTGATTGGGCAGCAAGGCTTGAGATGTCATTTCATCTCAATGTAGGGATAAAGTCCTACAAAATTGAAAGCAGTGTTTCCAAAATAAATAGTGTTGATGGGGACAGTAAACAAATTTATTTCATGATCCAGCAAGGAATCCAGAAAGTGCAGATGGAATGGCAAACAGTGTAGACCCTGATCAGACTGCTCCTGATCCAGGTCTGCACTGTTTGCTTAGGCCTGTCTGATCATTATGGTGCATTGGACAAACTAATTGATGAGGTTTGGGCATATGATGACAGCCATATGGCATAAGATCTTGAGACTCCTTCCAGTAGGAAGACGTAGTATCGATCAGTGAACTTGCAAATGTATAGTTTTCAATCTGAGCCCAAACTTAAGTTCATTATTTGGGCCAGCTGATAATTTGTTTGTTTGTTTGTTTGATTTGAGGTTTAACGTCCCCGTCAACACTGTAAAGGTCATTTTGGAGACGTTGCTTCCAATTTTGTGGGACTTTTACCCAACATTGAGATGAAATGACATCTCAAGCCCTGTCGCCCAATGAAACCAATAGGGTTTATTAGCATGGACGGTCCGCCTCACACCGCGGTTCCTGGACAGGCTTAGATCCTCTAAGCTGTTTACCAGTACTAGTGTGCGGGCCGGATTCAGCTCTGCGTGGAAGCATCATGCAGCCCATATATTTCTTCAAGCCCCTATGGGCGGGGGCCAAGGGCCAGCTGATAAGGAGAGGGCACTTATTGCATAAGCGACCAGAAATGCTCAGCTGAGCCTGTACACACAGCTTCCCCATCAACACTTTTTAGGTCATTTTGAAGATGTTGCTTCCGTTTTGTGGGACTTTTACTCAACATTGAGATGAAATGACAGCTCAAGCCCTACTTTCCAAAGAAACAGCTAGGGTTGGCTTAGATCTAAGCGGTTAACCAGTATTCAAGTTTGGTCGGTTTCAGCTCTACGCCGAAGCACCATGCACCATTATCTATTTCTCCAAGCCCCGATGGGTTGGGGCACTCATCTTTATAAGTAATCCAGTTATCTAACATAGACAGTTGGCCTTGTTTGTTGAGTCAGATGTGTGCCTTACCGGTGATCAGGGCCCAGTTGTTCAAAGCCTTGTTAACTTAATGAGCTCGTTATTGGTCAAGGCCCAGTTGTTCAAAACTAACGACATCGTTAGTTAACTTATCGTTAAAACTTTGATCGTTATATATGGCAAATATGCTAAAAATTTTGCAGAAAAAATGTGAGCAGCATCCGCAAAAGCTGCTCACATTTTTTCAGCAAAAATACCAAAATTTTTTATATTGCACTTGCTGGAAGAGTTAACAATATGACTACTAACGAGCTCGTTAAGTTTACGATGCTTTGAACAACTGGCCCCTAATTGTTAACTGTTGTAGCAGGAGCAATATCTGATACTCTGATATTATTGCTTTAAAAAATGTGAGCAGCTTTTGCAGATGCAAAAGCTGCGAACCTTTTTACAGCAAAAATATTTGTTTATATGCCATATTTAATGATCAAAGTTTTAATGATATGTTAACTAATGATGCCGTATGTTGTTCAGACCTTTTAACTAATGATGCAGTAAGTTTTGAACAACTGGCCCCAGGATATTACAGGTTCGATTTCAGCTGGGTCTTTTGTGAAGATTTGATTATATAAAACATTTTTACAGTCATTTTCTTTCACTGATTCAAGTTGGCAGTTGTTTGTTTTTGACAAAAAGATGTGCACTGTACTGTTTAACTGCTTAGACATGTATATACGCCTGACCAGAAAGTGTAGTTAGGTAAACTGCCCGGCTCAATATGACCTAAACAATGTTGACTGGGCTGTTAACATTCAGACCAAACCAAATTCTTAATATGTACAGGTATTTAAACCTTTTCTCACTATGACAACCCATTCCTTTGCGAGTAGTGTAGATCTAGATAAGTTGGCTTCTGAAGAATCCATCTGATCAGGATCTGTACTGTTTGTCATTCAGTTTGTGGTTTAAACAAGTGCCTAAGATCAAGTAATTTGATTGGTTGATAGAGATTGGTGAAGCTGAATTACTTTATTCAGCAGGACAAGGGATAAAGCTTTAGCCGGTCAGAGGAATGATGAAGTAAAAGGCCGATTGCAGGTTGAGCTCTCTGTTTCCACAGATTGAGCACACCTATGATAAGAACAATACAAGCGATAATATCTTCTGATCTCTGAAACATGGTCTGTTGATAATCATAAATTGGTGTTTCCTTTGTGTACATTTTGGCCCCGCCCATTGGGGCTTTGAGAAATAGATTGGGGTGCATGAGCTGAAACCGACTGGTAAATCGCCAGGCAATGTGGTGCAAGTCGGCCCGTCCATTGGTTTCATTGGGCGACTGGGATTGAGATGTCATTGCATCTCCATGTCGGGTAAAAGTCCTACAAAATGGGAAGCAATGTCTCCAGAGTGACCTAAATAGTGTTTCCTGGGACGTTAAACCTAAAATCAAACAAACAAAATCCATTGTGTACATAAGGGTGGTTGGGTGAGGGAAGGAAGGTACCATCTATCTTGGGGGGTGGTGGGTTGGGCTAAAAATGTTTTGTATCTTACTTCACTGAGGCGTCAGACTGATTTTGGCTGAAAGGCCTGCTTTCTTTGCAGCAGTTAATCCATTGTATGCGGGAAACCCCTAAAGGGGTACCTTGGCAAACAGTGTAGGCCCAGATCAGATGCCGCAGAATGCGGCATCTGATCAGGGCCTACACTATTTGCTGACAGAATTTTCCATCAAAAGTAGAATATAAACAAAAAAATAGGCCTGACACCGTTTATATGACAAATGGACTTGTCCAACATATAGCAATGGAAGAGTCCACCAGCATACAATGGGTAGGGCAGGAATGTTCCTTCTGTTTCTTCTCTTTCATTCATTTTCGTTTTTCTCCCCTGTCCCTTTCTTTCATCACTGATATGTGTACGCGTAAAACATACCAAGATATGATTTAGGATGTTCTGAAAAAAAAAGCTTATTTAACCCATTTAGTACGGAAACCCCAAAAGGGGTACTTGGCAAACAGTGCAGGTCCAGATCAGACGCCGCAGAATGCGGCGTCTGATCTGGGCCTACACTCTTTGCAAAAAGTTCAACTATTTTCCAAATAAATTTCAAAGATAACACAATCTGTCACCCCTAAATTTCAAAATGGACTCCTGCTATAGATAAGGAGGAAGATTCCATTTGGTACAAAAAGGGTTAACAGGGATTTTCCTAGTGCAGATTTCCCAATTTAGAGACAGATATTCCCTCATTTTATAACAAATTTCCCAATTTCTGATGATGTGCTACATTTTGACAAAAATTTCATGAAAATTGAACCAAAATTGACAAATTTAAGGCTGATTTAAATTCCCCAACTATAAATATTAGCGAGCTGTTTTTCCCAAACCCAGCGGCCCCTGGACCCTGATTCTGAAGGGTAGGAAAATTCTGGTTTAAAATTCAGGTTGTTTTGCTGTATTTTAGAACTATATAGCCAGATTTGGTCACGGTAGTGCTAAATTAGCTAGACAAGCACAGAGTAAGGAAAAAACTCTGAAGAAGATGGTAGATGGTGGTTTAACAGAGAAAGTTAGTGCTGATAAGGTAAATATTGTAAATTGTTTATAGTTGGTCAGAAATGGAAGAACTCTTCTTGCACACCAGATAAGGATATCCTGAACTTAACCCTGGGATATAAATTCTTATCATACTCAGGGTATGATAAAAATCAAGAATTTCCACTTGTTTGATGTGCACTAGTTGAATAGGATGTCACGTACGCCGTGGTTAAGTTTGACATCACTGCATTATAAAAGAAATCCACTCTCAGAATAACGGGCCTCCCTGGCCTAGTGGTTAAGAGCGCTGACTCTTAATCATTAGTTTGAGTCTTGCTCGGGTCACATGTGAGACGCCAAGTTCTGCAACGGAAGGTCAGGTGGTTTTTCTCCTGGTACTTCGGTTTTCGCCCACCTCTTATTAACGATCGGCTCGATATAAGTAAAATAATCTTGAAAATGCCAGAAAACCAAAAAACCACTCTCAGAAATGAAAGGTATGCAAGAAAAAGAACCATGCATGGGTGTGAGGAGTAGATAGAAAAATCCTTCCCTCGGGATCACTGTCCAGCATCACTGCACGCCTGGTGATGGCGAAAGGTGACCCTCAGGACGGATTTGTCTATTCACCCTTCACACCCATGTAAGATTCTTGTTGACGGGGACGTTGAACCTCAAAATCAAACAAACAATCAATATATCATATAATATTCCTTATGACATGTTCCAGCCTCAGTCAGAAGCCTCCGTGGTGTAGTGGTTAGCTACTCACCTTGTTAACCAGGGGTAGCAGGATCGATCCCGGGCTTCTCCAGACTTTCAGATGAGTCTTTAAACCAAGGTCTCGTCTCGGTATGACCTTTGCTGTTGGTGGGACGTAAAACTTAAACACCCACTCTAATAAGCCCATGCCAGTAATTTTTATGCCCCCGGAATCTAAGAGATTCGGGGGCATATAGTTTTTGGTCTGTCCGTCTGTTTGTCTGTTTGTCCGTTTGTCCGTCTGCAAAAACTTTAACATTGGGCATAACTTTTGAATGGTAATAGATAGAGCTTTCATATTTCACATGTGTATACCTTATCACAAGACCTTTCCAGTGGTACCATAATTTTTGATCTTGTGACCTTGAACTTGACCTTTGACCTATTTTTTTCAAAATTTTTAAAAACATTAACATTGGCGCTGTCCGGGGGCATCAGTGTTTCACAAACACATCTTGTTCAAGAATTACATTCGAAAGAGTGGCAGAATTACAGTCTTTTGAAGAAGCCTCCGTGGTGTAGTGGTTATGCTACTCACCTTGTAAACCAGGTGTCGCATGATCAATCCCGGGCTTCTCCAGACTTTCGGATGAGTCTTTAAACCAAGGTCCCGTCTCCGTATGACCTTAGCTGTTGGTGAGATGTAAAACTCAAACACTCACTGACTCAAGTCTTTTGAATTTTAAACAGTGTTAAAAGACCACACTAATCTGTTGATTGATATGTTTTTGTGCTAAAGAGGAATACATTGCTGACTTAGTCTATTAAGGAAATAATTCTACTTTTAATATTCAGGCTTGAAGAAATATATGGGCTGCATGATGCTTCCAGGCAGAGCTGAAACCAACTCGCACACAAGTACTGGTAAACCGCTTAGAGGATCTAAGCCTGCCCAGGCAAAGCGGTATGAGTCGGCTCGTCCTTGCTTATAAACCCAATTGGTTTCATTGGGCGACAGGGCTTGAGATGTCATTTCATCTCCATGTCGGGTAAAAGTCCCACAAAATTGGAAGCAACGTCTCCAAAATGACCTTTACAGTGTTGAGGGGGATGCTAAACCTCAAATCAAACAACCAAACAAAACTTTTAATATTCATGCTCCTTATCACAAGTTTGGACGTGTGGTTCAACCAAAGATGTCCAAAGATGGCATAATGAGCATACAGAGACACCTGAGCATGTGCTTAAGGGGAATGGGAACACCTTCAGGGGAGGCAACTCCTGCAAAAGTATTTTTGTCTCCCATGTCAATAGGGGGTCAACTCTTAGAGGAAAGAATTTGCTCCAGAGGAGCAAATTCTTTCCTTTAAGAGTAGACCCATTTTTCAGTGCGACAGGGCTTATAGAAAAGCAAACAGGAAGTCCCAAAAGTTGTCTCCCTTTGAAAAATAGCTGAAAAAATCTGCCATGTGTTCCCATTCCCCTTAATAGCAGACTTTCTAAGGCTTGTTTTCATGAATAATATGAAAAACCAAAGCATTCACAGCACTGATAGGTTGATTGTCTCGGAGTCTAGGGTGGTCCAGAACAGGGAGGTAGACTGTTTTGTTTAACCCTTAACCCTTATCTTGCTGTTCACGACAACCCCTATCTTTGCAAACAGTGTAGTTCCAGATCAGATGGCTTCTGAAGAAGCCATCTGATCAGGATCTACACTGTTTGGCATTCAGTTAATGAATTTGTAGCAATAAATTACATCAAGTAATTTGATTGGTTGATAGACAGAAATGGGTGTGGCTTAAATGAATATTCAGCAAGATAAGGGTTAAATTCCTGTACTAGAAGCCTGATCAGGTGCCACATTCTGCGGCATCCGATCTGGATCCTCACTGTTTGCCAAACCAACCAATGATTCCAGTCCAGATTCTATAGATTACACATTTATGCAACACTGTGACCGCACAGCGATAAGAATAGCGCGGCTATTTTCTATAAATAACCGTTACCTGTATTTCCCACAAATCAGTGATAGTCACGTGGAGAGCTTTAGTACTTAGTAACTTTGGGTGGATTGTGTGTTTAAGTTTTGCGCCCCACCAACAACTAAGGTCGGTTAAAAGTCAGAATGTCTGGATAAGCCCGAAATCGAACCCCAACCCCTGGTTTATGAGGTGAGTAGCTTAACCACTACACCATGGAGGCTTCTTTTGCGTCGATTGACAAACAGTGGACCCACAAAGGAAATGTTTAAGCACACTCTGCTCTTATTGGCAAATATGGTGTCATTTTACGCTTTGATTTTGAGTAACATAGATTCTTCAAACCTCTGTGGCCTGGTAAGAGTGCTGTCTCTTAATCATACCGCTGTGGATTCAAGCCTCACTGGGGTCACAAAGGAGATGCCTATTTCTGCAGCAGAAGGTCAGGTGGTTTCTCTCAAGGTACTCTGGTTTTCACCTCTGATCAATGATCAGCTTGAAATAAGTGAAATCCTATTGAAGGGGTCGTAAAACCAAGACCCAATCATAGATTATGTCTTAAGGGGAATGGGAACACCTACAGTGGAGGCAACTCCTGCAAAAGTATTTTTGTCTCCCATGTCAATAGGGGTCAACTCTTAAAGGAAAGAATTTGCTCCTCTAAGAGTAGACCCCCTTTTTCAGTGGGACAGGGCTTATAGAAAAGTGAACATGAAGTCCCGAAAGTAGTCTCCCTTTGAAAAATGGCAGAAAAATCAGCCAGGTGTTCCCTTTCACCTTAATTATTTGAAACATTTCTTTATTCTTATCTTCAGACATTGAGTTTCTACTTCCCAAGCTGTGGTAAAGTTCCTCCGCCTGTGATAATGGTACAGCATGTTAGCTTTAGATATGCTGATGATCAGGTTTGTATACTGTAATACTAAGATCTTCTGCTGATTTTAGGTCAACAGATACACCACAACCTGTTTAGATACACCACAAACTCTTAATAACACTATTGTTTGGGTCCAGAGCAAAAACAGTGTCAGTTAACCCTATTTTGGACGGGTTTTTATGCCCCTGCCATTCGAAGAAAGGTGGAAAGGGCATATAGCGTTGCCCCCGTCCGTCTGTCCGTAAGTCTGTGCGTCCAAAACTTTAACGTGGTCAATAACTTCATTATTTCTGGATGGATTTTAAAATTACCCGGCAGAAATGTTAACCATCATGAGACGACGTGTCACATGCAAAACCCAGGTCTGTACCTCAAATGTCAAGGTCATACTTAGAGGTCAAAGGTCAAAAAAAGGGTCCGAAACTTACACCGTCAATAACTTACTTATTTCTGGATGGATTTTGAAATTACTTTGAAGAAATGTTAACCATCATGAGACGATGTGTCACGTGCAAACCCAGATCCGTACCTCCAAGGTCAAGGTCATAGAGGTCAAATGTCATAAAAATGATCTGAAATTTAAACGCATTCAATAACTTTCTTATCTCTGGATGGATTTTGAAATTACTTGGCAAAAATGTTGGCCATCATGAGACAATCGGCCTTAGACAAAACCAAGGTCCTTACCTCCAAGGTCAAGGTCATACTTAGAGGTCAAATGTTAAAAAAGGTTCCAAAACTTAAACAGGGTCAATAACTTTCTATGGATGAATACGAACATATTTTCAGCGGGGGCATCCGTGTCCTATGGACACATTTATAGTTCAAGGAAAAATTCCGTCCTTTAGAATAGCAATGTCCGTGCGGGCGGGCGGCCGGGCGTCAGCGTCCCAGTTTACCTTTTGGTTAACCTTTTTAGCTCACCGTCACATAGTGACGAGGTGAGCTTTTGGGATCACTTTTTGTCCGTCGTGTGTGCGTCCGTGCGTAAACAATTTCTTCAAACGACATCTCCTCCTGAACCACTGATCAGATTTTGACCAAACTTCACAGGAATGATCCTGAGGTGGTCCCCTTTCAAAGTTGTTCAAATGGTTCCGGTCCGTTGCACATATAGGTCACAGGAGCCAAAAATAGATTTTTTTCACCGAAAACTTAAAAAATCTTCTTCTTTGAAACCGCAAGGCCCAGGTCTTTCATATTTGGTATGAAGCTTCATCTAGTGGACCCCTACCAAGATTGTTCAAATTATAGTGCTGGGGCCAAAAATGTCCCCGCCCCGGGGCCCTTTGGTTTTACATGGGCTTATATAGGGAAAATCTTTAAAAATCTTCTTCTCTGAATCCGCAAGGCCCAGGTCTTTGATATTTGGTATGAAGCTTCATCTAGTGGACCTCTACCAAGATTGTTCAAATTATAGTGCTGGGGCCAAAAATGCCCCCGCCTTGGGGCCCTTTGGTTTTACATGGGCTTATATAGGGAAAATCTTTAAAAATCTTCTTCTCTGAAACTGCAAGGCCCAGGTCTTTCATATTTGTTATGAAGCTTCATCTAGTGGACCCCTACCAAGATTATTCAAATTATAATGATGGGGCCAAAAATGCCCCCGCCCCGGGGCCCTTTGGTTTTACATGGGCTTATATAGGGAAAATCTTTAAAAATCTTCTTCTCTGAATCCGCAAGGCCCAGGTCTTTGATATTTCGTATGAAGCTTCATCTAGTGGACCCCTACCAAGATTGTTCAAATTATAGTGCTGGGGCCAAAAATGCCCCCGCTTCGGGGGCCCTTTGGTTTTACATGGGCTTATATAGGGAAAATCTTTAAAACTCTTCTCTGAAATCGCAGGGCCCAGGTCTTTGATATTTGGTATGAAGCTTCGTCTAGTGGACCCCTACCAAGGTTGATAAAATTGTAGTGCTGGGGCCAAAAATACCTCCACCCCGGGGCCCTTTGGTTTTACATGGGCTTATAAAGGAAAAATCTTTCAAAAATCTTCTTCTCTGAAACTGCAAGGCCCAGGTCTTTGATATTTGGTATGAAGCTTCATCTGGTGGACCCCTACGAAGATTGTTCAAATTATAGTGCTGGGGCCAAAATTGCCCCCGGCCCGGGGCCCTTTGGTTTTACATGGGCTTTTATGTGGGAAAACCTTTAAAAATCTTCTTCTCTGAAACTGCAAGGCTCAGGTCTTTGCTATTGGGTATGAAGCTTCATCTAGTTTACCTCTGCCAAGAATGTTCAAATTATTGTGCTGGGGCCAAAAATGCCTCGCCCCGGGGCCCTTTGGTTTTACATAGGCTTATATAGGGAAAATCTTTAAAAATCTTCTTCTCTGAAAATGCAAGGCCTAGGTCTTTTATATTTGGTATGAAGCTTCATCTAGTGAAACCCTACCAAGATTGTTCAAATTATAGTGCTTGGGCCAAAAATGCCCCCGCCTGGGGCCCTTTGGTTTTACATGGACTTATTCCTTGAAAAATCTTCTTCTCTGAAACCACAAGGCTAGGTCTTTGATATTTGTTATGAAGCTTCAGCTGGTGGACCTCTACCAAGATTGTTCAAATTATAGCCCTGAAACCAAAAAATGCCCCCGCCTGGTGGCCCTTTGGTTTTACATAGTCTTACCGGCCACGATAGCTCAGTTGGTAGAGTGTCCGCTCCGGGGAACGGGAGGTCTCGGGTTCGATCCCGGGCCGCGACATACCAAAGTTGTTAAAAATGGTACTAGCTGCTCCTCGCTTGGCACTCAGATTTACGGGGTAGAACTAGGACTGGTCGATCCAGTGTCAGGATAATGTGACTGGGTGTGGTATCATGTAATGTGTCTGGGACATGATACTTCAGTGAGGCAGCTCTAAAAACATGAGCATTTAGCTTCCTGTCGCAACCAGACACCGTCGTGATATGACTGAAAAATTGTTGAAAGCGACGTTAAACCCGAATTCACACACACACACACACACACACACACACACACACACACACACACACACACACACACATATTTACATAGTCTTATATAGGGAAAATCTCTAAAAATCTTCTTCTATGAAACCACAAGGCCTAGGTCTTTGATATTTGGTGTGAAATTTCATCTAGTGGACCTCTTATCAAGATTGTTCAAATTATAGCCCTTGGGCCAAAAATGCCCCCCGCCCGAGACCCTTTGGTTTTACATAGACTAATATAGGGAAATCTTTAAAACCTTCTTCTCTGAAACTGCAAGGCCATGTCTTTGATATTTGGTATGGAGCTTCATCTAGTGGACCTCTACCAAGATTGAACAAATTATAGCCCTCGGGCCACAAATGCCCCCGCTGGGGGCTCTTTGGTTTTACATAGACTTATATAGAGATAATCTTTGAAAATCTTCTTCTCTGAAACAGCAAGGCCCAGGGCTTTGATATTTGGTGTGAAGCTTCATCTAGTGGAACTTTTATCAAGATTGTTTAAATTATAGCCCTGAGGCCAAAAATGCCCCCGCCCCTGGGCCATTTGGTTTTACATAGGCTTATGTAGGGAATATCTTAAAAAAATTACCTTCTCTGAAACCGCAAGGCTCTGGTCTTTGATATTTTGTGTGTAGCTTCATCTAGTGGACCTTTGCCAAGATTATTCAAGAAAATCTTCTTCTCTGAAACAGCAAGGCCCAGGGCTTTGATATTTGGTGTGAAGCTTCATCTAGTGGAACTTTTATCAAGATTGTTTAAATTATAGCCCTGAGGCCAAAAATGCCCCCGCCCCTGGGCCATTTGGTTTTACATAGGCTTATGTAGGGAATATCTTAAAAAAATTACCTTCTCTGAAACCGCAAGGCTCTGGTCTTTGATATTTTGTGTGTAGCTTCATCTAGTGGACCTTTGCCAAGATTATTCAAATTATTGCCTTTGTTGATACACTGCAACCTCGTTATAACGCGGGTGGTGGGGTCCAAGAACCCCAACCGCCAACCGCGTTAGTGGTGATCACCACGTTATAAATTTGGGGGCACCGGCAAGCCTAGATCAGACACCTCAGAAAGACGCCGCAGACATCTGATTTGGATTTACACTGTTTGATGATTTATAACGGTTCAATTATGACACTATTGTTAATCCCTGTCATATAATTGCCACCCTGCGGTGCATGTCGATAAGGTGTGAAAATATGGTCAAGTTATGTCTCTAATTTGTGTTTATTCCCTGATCATAAAATTTAATCCGCAATCAATGTGAAAATTATGTAATTGCTCCTAAGACGAGTTGCTACGACTATTCTACTATCTCGTGAATGATTATGTTTTGGCGCCAAATAGCAGACGCTTGGCGAGAAAAGTTGGAGAAAAATTCGTGTTAACACATCTGTATGCTGTTGTTGGTTATTGACACGGAGCTTACAGAAAGCACTGTTTTCCACAACCGTTTTGCTATCGAGAATTTTTTTACCGTTTCCAAACAATTAATGAAAGAGTTACGCCCCATTAAGATAAAACAATAGACACGTGTGGGGTTGCTGGGGTCCGATGACGTCATTTACCGATCGCGTGCAGAATCATCTCATTGATTCGCGCCCGTCAATTTCGGACGCTCGGAAAAAATCGGCCGATTCGCCTCAGTCAATTTCGGATGCGCGGAAGTTCTATGCGCCGGATTCAAGTGTGCGGGTTGTCAAAGATCTATTTCAGCTAATCGGCCGATTCGCCCCCGTCAATTTCGGACGCTGGAAAAAAAATCGGCCGGTTCGCCCCAGTAAATGTCGGATGCGCGGAAGCTCTACTATGCCACGGATTCAAGTCTGCGGCTTGTCGCAAATCTATTTCAGCGAATCTGCTGATTCGCCCCCGTCACTTTCGGACGCTCGAAAAAATCTGCCGGTTCGCCCCAGTCAATTTCGGACCCGCGGAATCTCGCCCGACGGAAAAAAAATCGGGAGCCATGGAACAACCGCGTTATACTGATTTCCGCGCTTAAACAATCAGCGCTATAACGAGGTTGCAGTGTATTTAGTTGTTGTTGTTTGGTATGAAGCTTCACCTTTTTAGACCTCCCTCAACATTATTCACATTATAACCCTAGGGTCAATAATGGCCCTCCCCGGGGCCCACTTGTTACTCTATGGATCAGGCGAGCGATCCAGGGCCATCATGGTCCTCTTGTTTCAAAAACCTGTCCATAATGCCATTTGGCGTTTTTCTTGTTGTACCAAATGAAATCTTCCTCCTTATAAATAGGAGTTCATTTCAAAATTTAAGTGTGTCAGGTTGTGTTTCCATGAAAATTTCTTTGGAAAATGACTGAACTTTTAGCAAACAGTGGAGGTCCTGATCAGACGCCCCGTTCTGCGGCGGCTGCTCTGGGCCTGCACTGTTTGCCAGGGTACCTGTTTTGGGATTTCTGGTACTAAATGGGTTAACCATTTTGTATAGTAAAAAAACAACTAACATCATGTGTTAATCAACCATGTTATATCCAAATAAAAATCTACAGATTATATAGAAAAATGGCCATATATCGTCATTTTTATGCCCCCGCCATTTGAAGAATGGTGGAAAGGGCATATAGCGTTGCCCTTGTCCGTCTGTGCGTCCGTTCGTCCGAAACTTAAACACAGTCAATAACATCCTTATTTCTTGATGGATTATAAAATTACTCAGCAGAAATGTTAACCATCATGAATCGTGTCACATGCAAAACCCAGGTCAGTACCTCCAAGGTCAAGGTCATACTTAGAGGTCAAAGGTAAAAAATGGGTCCGAAACTTAAATGCAGTCAATAACTTTCTTATTTCTGGATGGATTTTGAAATTACTTGGTAGAAATGTTAACAATCATGAGATGATGTGTCACGTGCAAAACCCAGGTCCGTACCTCAAAGGTCATACTTAGATGTCAAAGGTCAAAAAAGGGGTCCGAAACTTAAACGCAGTCAATAACTTACTTATTTCTGGATGGATTTTGAAATTACTTGGAAGAAATGTTAATCATCATGAGACGATGTGTGGCGTGCAAACCCAGATCCGTACCTCCAAGGTCAAGGTCATACTTAGAGGTCAAAGGTAAAAAAAAAGGTCCAAAACTTAGACACAGTCAATAACTTTCTTATCTCTGGATGGATTTTGAAATTACTTGGCATAAATGTAGGCCATCATGAGACAATCTGCCTCACACAAAACCAAGGTCCTTACCCCCAAGGTCAAGGTCATACTTAGAGGTGAAATGTGAAAAAAGGGTCCAAAACTTAAACAGGGTCAATTACTTTCTACAGATGAATACGAACATAGACATATTTTCAGGCGGGGGCATCCATGTCCTATGGACACATTTCTAGTTCTATATAATCTTTAAATCATTTTTCTATATACTCTTTACATTTTTAGGATCCATCTTCAAGCAGTTATATCCAAAATTATCTTATGATAAATAGAGATTATCATATGGCATTTTTCATATCACACCTCATATCAGCCCGAGACTCCCATATCAGCCCGAGGGCTGATATGGGTCGAGGGCTGATATGGGGTATGATATGAAAAATGCCATATCATAATCTATTTATCATACATTTCACTTTTTTAAATAAAAAAAAAAATGTTCAAAATAAATTGTATTAATTGCATCTGCCTAATACCAAAGTTACAACGTTTCCATTGTTTACCGAATCAGTAGAATTTCTTTGCTCGATAATATTATCCAGATCCAAAAGTCTGTCAGCAATCCCCTGCATCGTTCTTTCGCCCATTTTCCTCTCGTATTCGCTGCGCCGTGCCATGTTTTTTTTTTTTTTTTTTGGCCAAACAGTTCGAACGGACGAAAATATTGCAAATTGCAAATGGCGTCCTGAACAACAAATGCGAAATGCCGCAAAAGGAAGAACGCCGCGTGTTCCGAATAGCATGACGTCAGAGGTATGATAAAGGCTTAGGTGTGCGATAAAGGGTAGTGATATGGATTTTTGGGGTACGATAAAGCCCGTGCGATATGGCAGCACGTGCGAGCGTGATACGTGCAATGGTGTCACGTTCGTATCGCATATTCAAAAACTAAGTATTTTATACTAATTGTATGATAAACAGTATTACTTAGAGGTGGATAAGCTTTCTACACTTAAACTGTAGATCTTGTACTTCAAGAGGGGTATTATGCCCAAGTGGCTTGAAATAGCAGGGGAAGGGCTGTAATTAATGTTGAGAGAATTTGTGGTTCAATCACATTCCTTGCTGTTATGTGCAGAAAAATATGATTAAACCAAGTGGCTTGAAACCATCCACTGATTCAAGAAGGATAGTTTTCAGCATCTGGCAAAAGAATATTAGTTATTTTGATTCTTGACGGGAATATGGGATCACATTTCCCGCCTGAGAGCGACAACTGCTCACGCCTAGGGCTCGGGGGCAAATATCGCTTTCAGGCGGGGAGTATGATTCCATGTTCTGTTTCAAGAATCAGAATAAAGAATTTATCCTGCAAAGCTTTTAAATGGCATTGTTGCAAAGTTTTCCAAAAAAAAGTTCATTTGCAGCGGACATCGTGAGAAGTACATGTTTGCAGGTGACGTCATCTAACGTGCATGCACTACGTTGATCAGGGTGCTCAGTGGGAAAAAGTTAACGTCATGTTAGAATGTGAGTTTTTTAACAGAAAGCTTGAAATAAAGTAGTAAAAAAGATCAAATGTTATTATTTAATTGGCCAGAGGTTTATAATGTAAAACAATGAAATAAAGTAGTGAATGAATTGAAAACAGTCAAAAGATATTATTTATTTAAGGGGAATGGGAACAGCTGGCAGATTTTTCTGCCATTTTTTAAAGGGAGGCAACTTTCCAGTCTGCTTTTCTATAAGCCCTGTCCTATGGAAAAAGGGGTCTACTCTTAAAGGGAAGAATTTGCGCCTTATGAGCAAATTCTTTAAGAGCTGACCGCTATTGCCATGGGAGACAAAAATACTTTTGCAGAAGTTGCCCCCCCCCCCCAAAGGGAGGCAACTTTCGGGACTTCCAGTCTGCTTTTCTATAAGCCCTGTCCTATGGAAAAAGGGGTCTACTCTTAAAGGGAAGAATTTGCGCCTTATGAGCAAATTCTTTAAGAGCTGACCGCTATTGCCATGGGAGACAAAAATACTTTTGCAGAAGTTGCCCCCCCACCCCCCCCCCCCCCCCCCCCCCCCATTCCCTTTACTTGCCTAGAAATTATTGTGATGCATGAAATTGTTTTGCTTTTTCTTTTATCAACTGTGCAGTAGATCAAAGTTGGCAGACATTGTAATCCAGCAAGGGTAATATTTTTTTGCTCACGGGGAAAATGGTAAATATTTGCCCTTGCGCTGTCCAATAAAAAGCCTACAATTTTCTTTACAGTATAACAATGTGCACTATACTTTGTTTGGTTTGAGGTTTAACGTCCCTGTCAACACTAAAGGTCATTTTGGAGACGTTGCTTCCAATTTTGTGTGACTTTTACCCAACATTGAGATGAAATTACATCTCAAGCCCCGTTGCCCAATGAAACCAATCGGGTGTATAAGCATGGACGGGCCAACTCGCACCGCTTTGCCTGGGCAGGCTTAGATCCTCTAAGCGGTTTACCAGTACTCGTGTGCGGGTCGTTTAAGCTCTATGTGGAGGCATCATGCAGCCCATTTATTTCTTCAAGTCCCGATGGGTGGGGGCCATGTGCACTCTACTGGTTAACCACTTATATATTAGCATGTGTTGGATAAACTGAGCAAGGAGATATAACATAAATAGTGCTTACTGCACTGTTAACCCTTTGCGTGCGGGAAACCCCTAAAGGGATGCCTTGGCAATCAGTGCAAGCCCAGATCAGACGCCGCGTTCTTTGGCAATCAGTGCAAGCCCAGATCAGATGCCGCGTTCTTTGGCAATCAGTGCAAGCCCAGATCAGACGCCGCAGAACGCGGCGTCTGGTCAGGGCTTTCACTATTTGCTAACAGAATTTTATGTCAAAAATAGAATAAAAACAGAAAAATAGGCCTGACATCCTTTATGACAAATGGACTTGTCCAACATATAGCAGTGAAGAGCACTAGTATACAATGGGTTAAACGCAAAACAAGCCTTTGCTGACAACAGTGGCTGCCAAAAAAAAAAAAAAAGTTGTCCACCCAGCATTGAATGCTGGGTGCATTTTATAGCTGAAGAAGGTTGCTTGCCTCAAAATCAGGCAGACTATGGTGGTATATCAAACTAGATTTAATAGAGCACATCCTACTACTCCTTGCATACTTACCAAGCATACTTTTGTGGGTGAATGCTCTTTATCAAATCTTAATGCACTAGTCATTTGTAACCCGCCCCCCTCCCCACCCCCCCCACTCCCCCACCTACGGGGATGGGTGGGGGATAGCGGGGCTACTATGCGGAGTAGTTACCCTCTGTGTTCCCCCGCAGTGCCGGGTAAATGCTGGGGTTTTGATATTATGCAAAAATACCCCAGTGGAATTAACTATTATAAACAGCGGGGCAATGACATTCAGGAGGTCCCCGCAGTGCAGGTCTTCTAGCAAGGCTGTGAAAAGTGAAAAGTCATTGTCCCCGCTATTCCCCGTAGGTGGGGGGACAGTGATTACAAATGACTGGTGCATAAACCTTTCATGTTTGTACAGAGGACCCTCGCAATAATGACAGTATTTGTTCCCTAACAATTTGCCACTATAGCGAATTTGCCACTGTAAAGAATCCCAATAATATAATGTCATTAATCAAATAATTTCGTATTGGCCCAGTTACAGGTCCAAGGTCTGCTGTATTGGCACGAGGCCGAAGGCCGAGACCAATACAGCTGACCGAGGACCTGTAATTTGGCCAATACGAAATTACTTGATTAATGACAATTTTATTAATTGACGCAATTAAAAACATGATTTATGATTTTTTTGAATATTGGTTTACTTGGTGTAATACAGGATAATCAATTAATAAAGAGTAGTAAATTAGGTTTTAATGGACTTTCTCCCTTATCCGTCTTATTTTGAGCTAAGGATTCATTCCATTGAAATTGTCGTTATAACAAGTTTTGTCGTAATATCTAATTTAGGTATAAAGAGTGTTGACTGTACTAGTATTGTCACCCAAGGCCAAGATCATAAAACATTTTTTTATGCTCAACTCAGCCAGTCAAGATGTCTGCCTAGCGGATTTTGGACAAGTACCGGTATCGTCATTGAAGTTGAAGTTGAAATATGAAATTTGTTGAAATACAAATAATGAGATGATAATCCTGCTCAGACCAGCATTTGTCCTGCTCATAAATTTTAAAATGCCAACTATGGTTGGTATTTTGAAATTTATGAACACAACAAATTTCATGCTCTAGTAAGTTGAGGATAAAATGAATTCTAATGCACTTTCGTATGTAACGCGACGTTTGATTGTATAACGCCAAAAATTTGCGACATTATATCCTGCGATATACTGTCAGAAACCAAACATCATGATATAACGTCCCTTTCCATTGGCTGGTATTTGGTTTTACGCAGCTCACAGCGCTTGCCGCTTTGAGCAAAATAGTACAATTTTCAGCAAAACAACAGAATAAGTGCAATAGAATGGGGATAACTTATTGAAAATTGTCATTTAGGGAAGTAAATTGTCGGTTGTGCGGTCACAAATTCAGCTTTACAGCTCCGCTGGTGTGGCGCCTTAAAATGAAACTTCCAACCGTAAAACCACTGATTTACCTCCCCAAATGACAATTTGCAATACAGTTATCCCCTAAATATAACCTCGGGACCTTGTCTTAACATTAGAAGCCTCCGTAGTGCAGTGGTTACGCTACTCGCCTTGTAAACCAGGGATCGCAGGATCGATCCCGGGTTTCTCCAGACTTTCGGATGAGTCGTTAAACCGAGGTCCCGTCTCTGTATGACCTTAGCTGTTGGTGGGACGTAAAACTAAAACTCACTCACTTACTTGTCTTAACATCATTTCTCTATTCTATTGCAGCCATTAATCTATAAAAATCTTGACTTTGGTGTAGATCTGGACACCAGAGTTGCCTTAGTCGGACCTAATGGTGCTGGAAAATCTACGCTTCTAAAACTGATTGTTGGGGAGGTAAGATAAAGTTAAAAGATAACTTACCATTAACATTAGAAAATGGATTCTTGCACAACAGATAAGGAAATCCTGGACTTAACCCTGGGATAGAAATTATTTTCTTGGACACCAGACACGATTTTACCCTGGGATAGAAATTTATGTTCTGACCCTGGTGTTCCGATTCAAAATTGAACATAATCGCGTGTTTGATAACTGCACTGGTTGAATATGACCTCGTGTGCGTTGTTAAAGTTGACGTCACAGCATGTTACGTGACGTCACTAAACATTCCTGTAGTGTCATCACAAAATGACGGACGTCAGTAACCAAAGTGACTGCATTATTAAAAATCCCCGCTAAAAATGGAAGGTATGCAAGAAAAAGAATACTATATGGGTGTGAGGGGTGGATGAAAAAATCCGTCCCTCGGGGGATCACTGTCCGGCTTCACTCGGCAAGCCTCGTGATGCCGGACAGTGACCCTCGGGATGGATTTCTCTATCCAGCCTTCACACCCATGTAAGATTCTTATAGTGAAGAGTAAAGAGGCTTATCTGAGTATCTGTACTAAATTTGGCACAATTAATTGGATAATTGATTTATGGATGGATAACCAATAGAAAATTGATTGTTGATACTGATTTTCTAATACACCACAACCTCTTTATAACACTATTAATGGGGTCCAAAACAGGAACCGTGTTAGTTAAACAACCGTGTTATATCCAAACAAAAATGTATAGATTATATAGAAAAATGACCATTTATGGTCATTTTTCTATATAATCTATGCATTTTTGGGATCCATCTTGAAACGGTGTTATATCCAAAACCGTGTTATAATGAACCGTGTTATAATGAGGTTGTGGTGTAATTGATGACATGTATTTGATTCAGTGTTTTCCTATCCATAAGGGTGTATTGTGTCTGTCTTGTGCATGTTGATTTGTAGTTTTGTTAAAATAAGTCATTCAAAACATAACTTGCTAGATTGCTGGAATTGTGTTTAGCCTCAGATTTATCGTAAACCTTATCCTGCTGCATAAATTAATTTGGCCACACCCATTTCTGAGTATCAACCATTAAATTACTTGATATAATATATACATGTTTGGTCAGTTCACAAACTGCATGACTGTGGGCCGGCCTCGGCAGCTCAGTTGGATGCACGTCTGACTGGTGATCAGGAGGACGTGGGTTTGATACCTGCTGGAGTCAACAACTTTCTTTTGATGAAATCTTTTCTACGGTCATTCTCCCCCTTCCGCTGATTTAAGAAGGGCGGCTGTCAGTTTCTGGCGAAAGAATGTGCACTGTACTGGTTGACTGCTTACGTATAAGCCTGCCCAGGAAAAGTGTGTATAGGTAAACTGACCGGCTCAGAAATGACCTAAATAGTGTTGACTGGGACGTTAAACTCCAATACAAACAAACAAATAAAGCATTACAGTGTAGGTCCTGATCAGAGAAGCCATCTAATCAGGATTTACACTGTTTGCAAGGGTAGGGGTTTTCGTGTTCAGCAAGATAAGGGTTAAAGTATACAATACTGTAAGTGTCCTGCAGAGAGGTAACGTTATGCTAAAATCTTCAGTGATTAATATTAACCCATAAAATGCCAATCACGCCTATTGTTGTCTGCTTTGTCCTCTGCCGGTTACTTCAAAAGTCATTTTTGCAAACAGTGTGGACTTGATAACCAGAACCCCTAATATGCCATGAAAAAATGCATCTGGAAATGTCGTCTGCTGAATCTTCTTGCAAACTTTTTGAAAATATTTTGGCATGTAGAGGAGCAATCTGATCTGGGTCCACACTGTTTGCCTATATGAATTTCTAAAAAACTTGCAAAATAGATTCGGCAGACAACATAAGCAGACGACATTTTGAGTTGTAGATTTTCTCGGCATCTTAAGGGTTAACTTGATTATTGATCATAATGACAGGACTGATAAATTGATTATCATTTCTGCCCCAATTAGCCAACCCTAATCTGTACTTACATGACCGAAAAGGTCTTTTTACGTTTTTATCATACTTTCTAGGGAATGTGACGCATTATTTTCCCTGAAAAAAAAAAAAAATAGATTGTCATATGCTCTAGAATTGAAATCTTCAACAATATTAACCCATAAAATGCCAATCACGACAATTGTCGACTGCTTTGTCGTCTGCAGGTTACTTTAAAAGTCACTTTTGCAAACAGTGTGGACCCAGATCAGCCTGCTCCTCTTGGAGCAGTCTGATCTGGGTCCTCATTGTTTGCCTGTATGAAAAAATATTTCTAAAAATTTGCAAGAAGATTCAGCAGACATAAGCAGACGACATTTTCAGATGTAGTTTTTCTCGGCGTCTTAAGGGTTAACCCAAAAAGTGCTTCTAAAAATGTTGAAAGTTTATGTCGGCTGCATCTTCTTGCAAACTTTTCAAACCGACAAACAGTGTGGACCCTGATCAGACGACTGTCTGATCTGGGTCCACACGGTTTGCAAAGGCGATTTCTAAAGTAACCGGCAGATGACAAAGCGGACAAGCATTGTCGTGGTTGGCATTTGATGGGTTAAGTATTGATCTGATCCAATTTCCTACAGTTGACTCTCGTTATCTCGACCTCGCCCATCTCGATCCTATCACTTATGTCGAACCAATTTCGAAGTCCCGTATATTTCCCCTATATATTTATTGTATTTCAACTTCCCATGTGTCAAACTACTTTTAAGTCAACACTCAAGCTATCTCGCCCATCATTTTCATTCCCTGAATATATTTTTCACTGTTTTTACTACTGCGTATCTCGAACCGGGAATCATGACGGAAGAAGGAAGAAAAAAAAAACAATCACATATATGATGCCGCCGGTCTTTCAGTTAAAGAAAATAATAATAGACCTTTACAAGACAGTTCACCAGTGCTCGAACTTTTTTATCCGGTCCCGTGAGGTTCGAGATAACGAGCGTCAACTGTATTACAAATACTATACAGAAGCCTCTTTGGTGTAGTGGTTATGCTATTCGCCTTCTAAAGCAGGGGTTGCAGGATCGATCCAAGGCTTCTCCAGACTTTTGGAAGAGTCTTTAAACTGAGGTACCACCCCCATATGACCTTAGCTGTTGGTGAGACATAAAACTCAAACACTCACTCACAAACACTATATAGAATATTAGTCTGTTTGCAGTTTAGAGAATCCAAATACCAAAATGAGCCACCAAAAATTAGTTGGTCAACCGGACACACCACAGTTCATTATTACTGGTCAGTCTTGAATAGCTTGTCCCGAACATGCTCTTTATTTAACCCATGGCCAGTGCAAAGGCCACTTGAATTTTTTTTTCAGTGAAAATTCCCCCCCCCGAGATTGTACTTAGCTGGAGCAGTAAATGTTTTGACCACTAACACGTTTGTTAATCCATAACATGCCAATTGAAACAGTTGTCGTCTGCTTGTTACTTTAAAAGTCATTTTTGCAAACAGTGTGGACCCAGATCAGACTATTCCTTGAGGAGCAGTCTGATCTGGATCCACACTGTTGTGTGGAGCACTGTGGTGCAGTGGTAAAGCATCGGATTTGAGATCGAGAGGTAGCCGGTTCGATCCTCGCAAGCGCCACGTGTTGTTTCCTTGAGCAAGAAACTTTATCCACATTGCTTAGTACCCAGGAAAAGAGGGCCACATGGAAGATTAGTCCTAGTACTAAATGTGTTACCCTCTATAAATAAGGTTGATTATTATTATTATTATTATTACTGTTTGCCTATATGCAGAAATATGTTTGAAAAGTTATTGTGAAGCAACAGCAGACGACATTATTTCAGACGACATTTTTCAGATGCAGTTTTTCATGGCATTTTAACCCTTGTCCTGCTGAGCCTGGATGTGTCTTATCTTTCAAACAATGAATATCCAGATCAGATGGCTTCTGAACAGGATCTTCATTGCTTGTCATTCAGTATATGATTTTGTCGCAATAATTTGCATCTAGTAATCTGATTGGTTGATAATCTGTAGTGGGTGTGGCATATTTAAATATTCAGCAGGTCAAGGGTTAAGGGTAAGCTAACAAGATTTAGTAAATTGAACCCTGAACCTGAACAGATTTGTTTACTATTTCCAGCTAATACCTACAGATGGTCTCATCAGAAGACATTCTCATCTGAAGATAGGTAGATATCATCAGGTAAGTCCAATCTTTTATTTTACTACTATTCTAGAAACAAACATGTTTAGCTGAGAGATAAGTCGGACACAATGTTCCATATTTTCATCTTGTAGTATGTTGTGTTCTCATTAGAATCGCCTAACACAACATACAGTAGAACTTCGTTGGCTCGAACACCGATGGCTCGTTTACCATGGATGCGTCGAACCCATTCTGGAGTCCCTAGCGAAATCCTCTACATAAGAAATAGTAGGGGATAATTAAGGCGATTCTAATGAGTACACACAGCATACATTTTCATTATAGAACACCGAAAAGATGTCTAAAAGTATCTCTTTATGCCTCCTGACAGTAACCTCAGTGGCTCGAACTACCCCAGTCTCGAACAGATTTTCGAGGTCCCAAAGGTGTTTGAGCCATAGAAGTTCGACTGCAGCTTTATTTTATAGAAATCCGAAAGGATATCCTTTATTCATCCCTATTTTGCCTCTGGTGCTATGATAAACCCTCAGTAGTTTAAACTACTCCTATTTCGAAAAAATTTCATGGTCCGAAGGTTTAGCCATTGATGTTTGACTATGAGGCTTTCATCATTTTTTTTTCAGCATCTCCACGAGATATTAGACCTGAACCAAAACGCCTTAGACTGGATGATGCAGCAGTTCCCCGATATTAAAGAGCGGGAAGAAATGAGGAAGATTATTGGTCGCTACGGTCTTTCAGGGCAGCAACAGGTAATAGAGATTTTCGTTAAGTCAGTTTTAACCCTTCTCTTGCTGAATATTCATTTTGACCACACCCATCTCTGACTTGGAACCAATCAGATTGCTTGATGTAATTTATTCCTACAAATTTATAAACTGAATGTCAAACAGTGTAGATCCTGATCAGATGGCTTCTTCAGAAGCCATCTGATCTGGATCTACAATGTTTGCAAAGATAGGGGTTGTTGTGAACAGCAAGATAAGGGTTAACCCTTGTTCTTGCTTTTGTCATGCTATCTATCTATTTTCACGTACTGAGTCGGTCATCTCAGTTCGGTGGGTGGCTAAATTTAGAATTTAACTTAAAAAAAAAAATAAAAAAAAGGTCCCTGGATGAGTCCTTAAAACTAATTACAATCTGATAAGCAGAGGTATACTAAAACGCATACCTCTGAGTCCCAGTCTTTACTGTAAGGGCTTTGAACTCCTCTGTGGTCTTGGTAACTACTGTAGACGAGGGAAGACTATTCCACTGAGGAATAGTTCTGAGAAAAAAAAGAATGGTTTAGGGCATCACTGTAGGCCTGGTACCTATGGTATTGTTTGTTATTTACTTTTGATGTCCTTGTTTGAGTTGAAACTGTCACAGGGGTCAAGTATTTATATTCATCGAGGCGATTCTAATAAATGCTTGCTTTGAACATGGCACAAGATGAGACCGGTTTTCCATCCATTGGTTCGGCCATTTGTCAATCTGTTAACATGACTTGCATCAATCCTGGCCTTTACCCAAATGTTCAATTCCATTTCTCAAGAACTATAATCATAAGCTTGAAATAGCCTTCGGCAGAATTCTTGTCATTTAACCCTTTCAAAATGAGCCATCTCATCAGGATCTACACTTTAAATAGAATGAATTTGTCCAAAATCAGAGATAGAAGAATGCACTACAGAAACTTGGAGAGATCAAGGGTTGTTTTATGGGCTTCATATTGTCCAAACAGTACGGTAGATTAAGTTTATTTTTGGCAAAATGCTAGAGAGATGCTGTTGAGGGTATTACGTTCCACCACCTTTGCAGTTTTGCATGGAATTGTGGTCAAGATCACAGACATAGATACTTTTCATATTGAAAATTTTTCTCATCACTGAATGAAAAGAATATAATATAACATTTTATTCATGTCATGGCATGACTGACAGATTTTACAATTCTTTCAGATTGTCCCTATACGTAACCTGTCGGACGGTCAGCGTTGTCGTGTGATATTCGCCTGGTTAGCGTGGCAGTGTCCTCACCTTCTCTTACTTGACGAACCTACGAATCACTTGGATATTGAGACTATAGATGCCTTGGCTGATGCGATAAACGACTTCGAGGGTGGCATGATTCTAGTGAGCCACGACTTCCGACTTATCTCTCAGGTATGTTTTAAATGTGTTGGTTGAATGACAAGGGAGATCATTATGATGAAAGGGAATTTAATACACCACAATCTTTGTATACATTCAAGCCACTTTATACCGACATAATTAGATAATACCAAAATGCATTATAACAAGTTTCAATGGAGCCAATCCTTTGCGCAAGATAAGTGCAACTAGTGGATATATTCAAGAATATTGTATTTCATAGTCAAATAAACAAGAGTTATGGATACATGTATTTGTTAGAATCACCTCATCGAGGCAGTTCTAATAAATGTCCACAACACTTGTTTATTGGAGTAAGTAAGGGAAAAAGCTCCTTTATTGCATATCGGTTACTCCTAATTGGGTTGTTAGCTCGGCTGTTTTCGAAGAAAACGACGAGGTATTGTCATAGCTCTGTCGTCGTCTGTGTCGTCGTGCAAAAAGTTGGACATTTTGTAATATCTCTGTCATTACTGAACATACACCCGGACCTCGTTATAGCACGATTCGTTACAGCACGAATTCGGATATAACACGGTTTTGGTTTGGACCCCAAATTTTCCCCAACCAACATTTATAAATATTATCCAAGGATTGTCTCAGGTTTTAAGCACAACAACTTTATTTTCCTCTCACTTTTGACTGCGGTAATACGGTAGCTAACACGGTAGCTAACACGGTTTATAACGGTACTTTTTGATATTTATTGCAGGCCTCCAGCAGAGTTGAATATACAGTGTACAAAACTTGTTTAGCTTGACACGCATGATAAACATGAACTGCCATCGGCACAATCAAAAGTGTTGGCTTAGTGAGATAAAGAGATTAAAGAATTCAGTTACGCAACCGGAAAAAAATATTTATCACGCTCTGTTGAGGATCACTGCTCAGCAGAAATTTTAAACACGGATGCAGAGGATGTGATCGGTCAGCTGCAATAAAACTCATTTTCTAGAGCCGCATGTAAAAGAAAGTCAATTTATTCCATCTTAAAAGCAAATGATAAAACATATTCAAGATCGATTTTCGCGGTAAGAAAATCATTCAAAGGCCATGTGCGCCATTAAAAATCGTTTCAAATGGCTAAAATATTAAGGGTAAGTCATTTCAAGGGAAGTAATTCAAATTTCTTGTAAGCGTTGATCATTGTCCGGTTCCGAACCCTAACCGGTAATTTCACCATTGAAATGTATTAACGGTACTGTAGTTCGGTACGGTTACGGACGCTCAGTTACAACAAAGTTAGCCGGGAACCAGCTATCAAAATGGCGTCATACTCGCTGTCAGATCGGACGATTCCTGGATATAAAACATGGTTTATCAGCTGGTTTCGATTAAAGTGACGTGTTTGACTTGATGGGCCATTGTATTTACTGCCATTGATTAGTTCTAAACACATTTTAGTCGGGAAATACGGTCATTAACCGGACCGCACATCATCTTGTTTGGGAAACTATTGATCACCATTGTGTCAATGGTTGATCTTTGACAAATACGGTCGGCGTTTATAACACGATTCGGTTAACTAACACGGTCCGTTGGTTGGACCCGGAGTTCCGTGTTATAACGAGGTTGAGGTGTATTAACTTGAAACTCGGAATAGTTGTTCATTATGAAAAGGGGAACGAACTCGTACCAATAGGTGAGGTAACTCTCAAAATATTTTTGGCACAGTTATGCCCCTTTTTCCACTTAGAATTTTTGTTTAACTAAAAGAAACTGCAGCCGAGCGTTGGCACCCGCATGCGGTGCTCTTGTTTTTTATTGCAATATAGGAATGAATTTCATTTTTGTGGATTTTATAGATGTGGAAACTCCGGCTAATCACTCACAAACTGCATGAAGCCTTTCATGCCTTTCGGGCTTCATGCAGTTTGTGAATGATATGCTGGAGTCTACACATTGATAAAATCCACAAAAATGAAATGATTCCTTATAATTCCAACTATGCCATGGAAATATTTAAACTGCCATCCAAAATGTAATTTTTAGGAATTATTTTGAAAGCGTAAGAATGAACTTATCAAGGGCCATGGCGGAATGATTATTCAATTAGAAGCTGCCGTCTTTGAAAGAAATCCAAGCGAACAAAACGTCAAGTCTATAAACTCAGTTTATTTGTCTTCTAACCTTTAGGTTTTCAATAGTTTTCCATCTTTTAATGTTGAGGTCATTTATATTCCATTACGTAACACGCTGGCTCAAAACGTGCTCTTTGACGTCACATTATATTATTATACCCCCGGCATACGGAGTATGCCATGGGGGTATATAGTTTTCGTCTTTTCTGTGTGTGTGTAAACTTTCTGTGTGTGTGTGTGTAAACTTTTTTTTGTGTCAAAGATTTCTCAGGAACTACTATACCTAGAAACTTGAAATTTGGTACAAACAACATGCATAACTAGTTGTATTGTGGGAAAGAAAATTGGGGCTGTGGGGCCAGGTTCTTTAGAGTTATTCCCCTTTGTTATATTTGCTACTGAGATGTGCATTTTGTGACTTACCTTAAATTTTGTGTCAAAGATTTCTCAAGATCTACTGTACCTAGAAACTTGAAATTTGGTACAAGCAACATGCATAACTAGTTGTATTGTGGGAAAGAAAATTGGGGCTGTGGGGCCAGGTTCTTTAGAGTTATTCCCCTTTGTTATATTTGCTACTGAGATGTGTATTTTGTGAGTTACCTTAAATTTTGTGTCAAAGATTTCTCAGGAACTACTGTACCTAGAAACTTGAAATTTGGTACAAACAACATGCATAACTAGTTGTATTGTGGGGAAAAAAATTGGGGCTGTGGGGCCAGGTTCTTTAGAGTTATTCCCCTTTGTTATATTTTTTTTATAAAATTTTGTCAGCAAGATATCTCAAAAACTATTGGAGCTAGAGCCTTGAAAGTTGGTGAATAGATTGGTGGTGATGAGTAGATGAACTGATTAACTTTTGACAAAATTCCGAAAAATATTTTGTGAGTTATGGCCCTTTGTCATTTTGGTAATTTGTGCCATTGTACTGTATGGTAAAAGTGATGCATAGCATAACTTTAGAACCGTGTATGCTAGGGTTTTGAAATTTCATATATGGATTCCTCATGGAAAATTAGCCGACACGTATTTTTTTTCTCGTCCGGATTATGCTCCTTTCAAGAGTTATTGCCCTTTGAAAAACATCTGTTCAAGATCTCATTAGTTATCAGGTGAGTTATTTAGATTTAATGGTATTCTCCTTACTTTTGCAAGATTAATTCTGTGTTCATAATAGGTTTTTGTCAAACTAGATGGCTTTGAATTGCCAGAAAGTTACCGATGGCTTTGGCCGGGGGTATTAGTGAGCATATGCTCACTTGATAGTCTAGTTACTACCTGTGGCTGTGTGATTAGTTCTGAGATACTTTCGAAATATAAAACTTCTATTTCAACCAATCAGATTGCTCGAAATGTGTATAATGATAGAGGAGTGGAATTATATCTCCATAACAACAAAATGTTAGGGAACCAATGCTGGCATTATAAAGAGGATCATTTGAACCATATTTACAATAAGTATTTGGACACCTTACCATACTTGTTCTAAAATTTGAAAAAAAGTACAAATACTGCTACATGAACGGCAAGCAGTGTAGACCCTGTTGAGATGCCGCATTCTGCATCTCATCTGGGTCTGCACTGTTTGCTGGGGCCTGTCTGTCTGAATATATCCGGTAATTTTGGTTAACACTGTTGTTGAGGACCAAAGCAAAAACAGTGTAAGTTAACGCTATGCATGCTGGGTATTGTTTTCAGCAGACGTCATTTTGAAATATTTTTTCTTATTGTTTCAAGAAAACAGGATATGACATCTCATGAAAATTGTCTCCTATGGAGACAATTTGCAGGAGATGTCAAATCCTGATTTTGGGGAAAATATGAAAAATATAAAAAATTTGTCGTCTGCTTTGTTAGTCCAGAGCGTGGTAAAGGTTAAACAACCATGATACATCAAAACAAAGATGTTTAGGTTATATAGAAAAAAGACCATTTATGGTCTCTACAAAGTTTTGGATCCATCTTAAAACAATGTTACATCCAAAACTGACCGGCCCCGATAGCTCAGTTGGTAGAGTGTCCGCTCCGGGGAACGGGAGGTCACGGGTTAGATCTCGGGCCGCGATATATCAAAGTCGTTAAGAATGGTACTAGCTGCTCCTCGCTTGGCACTCAGATTTACGGGGTAGAGCTAGGACTGGTCGACCCAGTGTCAGGATAATGTGACTGGGTGTGGTATCATGTAATGTGTCTGGGACATGATACTTCAGTGAGGCAGTACTATAAAAGTGAGCATTGAGCTCCCTCTCGCAACCAGACACCGTCGTGATATGACTGAAAAATTGTTGAAAGCGACGTTAAACCCGAATTCACATACACACACACATCCAAAACTGTCTTATAATGAACAGTGTTGAGGTGTGGAGAGTTTGGCTATCGTTGGTGACTTAGTTGCCACAAACATGCAGCGTTAACACTACTTTGAATCATGTTAGAGGCCTCAATGATAAAGACTCTTATCTTTTGACAGGTAACTGATCAGATATGGATCTGCGAGAACGAAACTATAACAACGTGGGAAGGGGACATCTACAAATACAAGAAAGAACTTGTAAAGATTGTGAAACGGGAGAACGAGCGACTACAGAAAAATTGATGATAGCTCACTCCTAGGATTTTCAATTGGAACGCTGATTAGATTTTGACAGCATGACATAAGATAGTCTGCTTTAATACACATCCTGCAGAGTCTCGCTACGTTCTTTAACGCTCTGCATGCTGGGTATATTTTTTTTTCAGCAGACGTTATTTTGAAATATTTTTCCAAGAAAACAGGAATTGACATCTCATGCAAATTGTCTCCTGTGGAGACAATTTGCATGAGATGTCAGATCCTGTTTTTTGGGGAAAAAATAAGAAAAGTACAAACAGTTTGTTGACTGCTGAATAAGCGCAGAGTGTTGTAAAGGTTAATAGAGATTCTGCCGACTCAAGAAGGGCAGTTGTCAGTTACTGGCCAAAGAATGTGCAATGTTCTATTTAGCCACTGGCATATACGTATATGGCATATTCACTAAAATAAATTGCTGAAAAATGTGATATTCACAAAAAAAAAAAAAAAAATGCTGAAAAAATGTGTGTAGCTTTTGCAACTGTAAAAGCTACTCGCATTTTTCCAGCAAAAATACCAGAGTATTAGATAATTTATCGGGAGAACAGTTAACAATTTGACCACTAAAGAGCTCATTAAGCTGATGTTGTTTTGAACAACAGGATACGGAAAGTCATGTAATGTTCAGCTCATCTAGCTCCAAGGTTACTAGTATTCCAATAGCCATAACTCTGTAAATATGGTCTGTAAATATGGTCTGTTCTATACTTACATTGCACCACATTTTGACAGCTTACGAAATGCAAATATTTGAAAATCGGCCATCTACCTCCACAGGCCAAAAATGTTAGAATGTCGCATTTTATTGTAAGGCATATTTATTGCTATACTGTCCACATGTTATGAAGACTTGCCATCAGATAGTCCTCCGATTTGTCTGATTCAACATTTAAGGGGAATGGCAACACATGGCAGATTTTTCTGCCATTTTTCAAAGGGAGACAACTTTTGGGACTTCCTGTTCGCTTTTCTATAAGCCCTGTCCCACTGAAAAAGGGGTCAACTCTTAAAGGAAAGAATTTGCTCCTCTGGAGCAAATTCTTTCCTTTAAGAGTTGACCCCTATTGACATGGGAGACAAAAATACTTTTGCAGGAGTTGCCTCCCCTGAAGGTGTTCCGATTCCCCTTAAAGTCAGTATTTATTTATTGCAATGTCAGTTTTGTAAATAATATGTGCCACCCGTGGCTGGAAATTCTAGTGAACTGAGTCACAGGAAAATATGAAACATGTTTTATATGTTAGGTTTATGCTGTTAGCATAGTCCAGAGAAGGGGAAGTAATGAGGAAAAGTGACGGGCCAGTCGTTCAAAACTAACGGAAAATAATTAATAGTTAATATATTTAAACTTTTATCATTTAATAAGGCAAGTGTGCTATTTTTGCTGAAAAAATGTGAGTAGCTTTTGCTGCTCTAATTTTTTTTCAGCAAAAATAATACTATATTACTATATTAGATGTTGTACTTGCTAGAACAGTTTACATTTTGCAACTAACAAGCTCGTCAAGCGAGCGATGCTTTGAATAACTGGCCTCAGATAAGTTTTATTTCTTTGTGAAAACCTTAAACCTTTGTAGTGGGTACTTAGGTGATTGTAACAAATACACCAGGCCTCATATTTTTCAGGCATTTGCAGGATTTCAGGCTTTGAGAGCTTGATTTTTTCTTGATTACATGCTTTTAGATTTTGATTTTTCTTGCTATATTCTGTTTAAAATGACTATTTAACCCTTATCATGTTGATATAATGTATTTCTTCAGTTCCCAAACTGCATTACAAACAGTGAAGATCCTGATCAGATGGCTTCGTCAGAAGCCATCTGATCGGGATCTACACTGTTTGCAAAGGTAGGGGTTGTCGTGAACCACAGGATAAGGGTTAAAGGCTGTAAAATTGGGTCTTTAAGGCATGGAAAAGTCTGGTCTGTATGAGGCCTGGTACACACAACTCCGGTTTCGGCAGAGAAACATGGAAAATTATCTGTAAATTTTTCTCGTTACCACCCCACCCGCTTACTAGGGCTGGCTAATTGGAGCTGAAAAGATAATCGATTATCAGTCTTACCATTGCGATCGATAATCGATTAGTAATCGCTAAGGTTTCTGTCATAATTTTACCTGTCTGGCTTTCTGTCTGAGCATGACTCTTACCATATGTTGCACTTTACCATATGTAGATTTGAACAGACAGGCCTGAGCAAACAGTGGAGACCCAGATGAGACACCGCATAATGCCGCGTCTCATCAGGGTCTGCACTGTTTGCCACTCATTCAGCTATTTTAGGCATAACTTTGGGTAGTAAAGTGTACCTATCAAGTAATTGATTAAAAGCAAATCAGAAATGATAATCATTCTTGTGGAATTTATCGATTGATTAATCGATTATACGATTAATCGTGTCAGCCTTACCGCTTACTCTACCCCACTTACCTGGAACTATGGCTATGATTGCTGACTTTGCTTATGTTCATCTTGCAAATCTTCAAAGAGCAAGTGAGCGGTATTTGGGGGAAAAAAAAAGAAAAAAGGTCAGAACACATAATGACATATGTATGACATAAGTATAGTTCTTTTGATTTTTGAAATAACATCTCCAAAATGATCCAAATATTGTTGACCTGGACATAAAGCCTCAACACAATCAAACTATAGAATAAAGGTATCTTGTGTGACAGAAGAATATCTTTTTGACTTTAAAATAAAGTTTTCTTGTGTGTACTCGTTAGAATCGCCTCATTGAGGTGATGCCTCATTGAGGTGATTCTAATGAGTACAGCACAACAAGATTTTCAAGATAAAATATGAAAAATCTCACTATGTTATCCTAAATATATGGATGTCTAAGACTTCTGGGAAAACTCCCGAAATACTCAAGAACGTGTTTGAAACAGCCATTACAGTGATTCTTATAGAAAAATAAGAGCTTGTTTGTGAGTGGGCTTATCTGCCTTCAGTCTTCATTGGAAATTAACCAATCTGTGGCCTAATATGTAAGAGTTCAGTCTCATAATCATTAGGTCTCACCGCTGGGTCACGTGAGACACTAAGTTCTGCAATGGAAGGTCAGATGGTTTTTCTCGGGCTGCTCATGTTTTTGCCCAGCTCTGATTAACGATTGACTCAAACTAAGTGAAAACTTGAAAGGGCCATAAATCAAACTAAAAAGAAGCCATTTTTATCATGGTTAAATGAAGATGAACAGCATTTAACCGTCTCCCAAACCAGCTCTGGGCTTACAAATGTTTTATTGGTAACAGACAAAGAGTATTTGAACAAAAAGAACTGAACCACAGCAAAAGCAAATATAATGATATTCAGCATCAGCAGTGTCGGCATACTGTTTTCAGAAAGAATGACTTGAACAAACAGTGTAGACCCGGATCAGACTGCTCTTTTTGAAGCATTCAGATCAGGGTGCACACTGTTGAGCAAACAATGAGGGTCCACATTGTTTGCTACTCAGCTTATTTTTGACTCCTCAGTTAAAATTAAGGGTGATCATTCAAGTTGTACAAACATACAAAAAATTTTCATATTTGAAACAAGATACAAGACTGCTTAGATCTATGTCTATGTTTTCTTTCTACAGCATAACAATGAAATTACACACACCTTACATGACCAGGGCTTGAAAATTCTTCAAAATTTCCCTGGTCCTGCATGTCAGACCAAGGCCATGTAGATTCTGGTAAATTTCATAGGGCTATCCATAATCTTCACCCATGCTCCAGTACGAGGCTGATGGGCCTCCGCTGCCTAGTGGGTAAGAGCGCTGTCTCTTTATCATTACCGTGAAAATCCTAAAAATCCAGACACCTTGAAGACTTGCTGTATTCCGCCTAAAATTGTAACAAATTTGTTTTACGATCCCGCAAGGAGTCCCAAAAATGGAGATGGAATGGCAAACAGTATAGACCCTGATCAGACTGATTGGCAAACAGTGTAGACCCTGATCAGACTGCTCCTTCAGGAGCAGTCTGATCTAGGTCTGCACTGTTTGCTTAGGCCTACTTTTCCCAATACTTAAGATCATTATGGTAGGTCTCATACCACTCTGGGTTCAAGCTTTCGTTCTGGTCACGTCTGAGAAGCCTCCGTGGTGCAGTGGTTACGCTACTCGCCTTGTAAACCAGGGATCGCAGGATCGATCCCGGGCTTCTCCAGACTTTCGGATGAGTCTTTAAACCGAGGTACCGTCTCCGTATGACCTTAGCTGTTGGTGGGACGTAAAACTAAATCTCACTCACTCTGGTCACTTCTGACACAGCAAGTTCTGTAACAGAGGTCAGTTGGTTTATCTCCTGATACTCAAGTTTTCGCCCACCTCTGACTGAGGATCCCATTGGTAAAGTTGGGCCTCATTATATAAGCTTTAATGTGGTTCAGCTCAGCTATGGCATAAGCAGGCAGGTCCTGTTTTAAATCTTGTGTACAGTTTCTTTTTCTTTTTTCCGATTTGTGTCATAATTGCTTTACCAGGCACGCGCGACATAGAGGTTACTTTCCATCCCTATCATTGTTGGTTGTGTCATACGTTCATTGGTCTGTGTGTTTCCCTATGTTATACAACTTTTTCATGCTCAGCTGAATTGAGCATGGAATTGTGTTATACTGATGAATATTAAAATACAAATAACATCTGTTTAGTGCTGAGATTAGCCGTTTGCTCATTAAACCTTTTTGTACCAAATGGAATCTTTCTCCTTATATATAGCATGAGCCCATTTCAAAATTTAGGGGTGCCAGATTGTGTTTTCTTCGTAATTTATTTGGAAAATAGTTTAACTTTTTGTAAACAGTGTAGGCCCTGATCAGACGCCTCATTCTGCGGCATCTGATCGAATGTGGCGCTGATCTGGGCCTGCACTGTTTGCCAGGGTGCCAATTTTGGGGTTTCTGGTACTAAATGGGTTAATGTAAAAATACCAACAATTAGTTGAGCATGAGAACAAATTTATAAGTGGCCTGGTATTTCACATAGCCCTCTGGCAGTTGTTCGTTAATGCACAGATAACTGTCATATTCCATTGAATGTTATGGACAGTAACTAGCCTTGAACTATTTTTCATGTTTCCTTGAACATTGCCCAATTGGTAGTCGTGACATGGTCTTCCACTGCAGTTTTTGTTGCTTGCTTGCCTATGAATACTATTTTTAACCCTTCAACTGCTATATGAATTCCTGGAGCAGACCGATATCTGATTTTTCAAAAATATTTTTAATAGTAAATAAAGCTCAACATTAGATGTGGAACATCTGCTCATGGTAGATCAGGCCTTGTTTTCACTACAAAATAAGAAAAATACTCTTTGAAAATGGCATCTGTAAGTCATGATTAGCAGTCGAAGGGTTTAGAGGTTTAAGGGTATTGAGAAGTTCCATTTTTATACCCCCTGAAAATGAACTTATGGGGGTGGGATATACTGGATTCAGCTTGCCCGTCTGTCCGTGCATCAATCTGTCAGCAGACTTTACAGTCAATCTTTCCACCAAACTTTACAAATGGCTTTGCATCAATTTATACTGTCCTTAGAGGACTAGCTTGCAGGTGTGTGCGCAGAGGCGTCATGCAAGACGAAGTAAAAGCAATAAAAGTGGGATGCATTCATGAGCCCTCAGACAAGTGCAATTATCGTCAGAATCTGTCTCGTATCATGGGAGTTATTGTTCTTCAAATATTGCTGAAATTAACTGTTTTCTGACTCTGCAGTCTATGTTTCCCAACTGACTTCAACCAAATTTCACACATGGCTTTGCATCCATGAGACCTCTTGACGAGTTTGATTTGCAAAAATACTTGATCGAAATTCAATTCATTGTCACTTGCTCATAGCCGGGGATATTTTAGTCGTTCTCCAATGACAGCCTGTTGATGCACAGAAGACAAAAAAAAACACTAACTTTGCCCCCCACCCCCCTTTTTTTTCTTCGACAAATTCAACATTATACACGAGTGTGATGTGAAATGGCAAGTATGACAGCTGCAAGCTTTGGTAAACAAGCCTATAACATGGCCTCTATTTATAACAATTATCGATATTTCAAGGAAATGGATACACCTGGCATATTTATGACAAGGGACACAACATTTGTGACCTCCTGTTTTCCTGTTATAAAACATTGTCCCCTCTGAAAGTGGGGTCTACTCTCAAAGGAAAGAATTTGCTCCTTAGGAGCAAATTCTTTCCTTTAAGAGTTGACAGTGGTGACTTTTTTATTTTGGAAAAGGTTGCCTCCCCCTTGAAGATGCTGGCCTAGCCAAAAATGTCTTCCCCCAAAATTAAAGAATAAACTCCGTTTTAAAATAAACCCGGAGAAAAGCAAATATCATTTCACAAAAGTTGGCTCCCTTCAAATAATTTTGGCATGTAAGTTGGGTTTATCCATTTCCTTGAAAATGCTTTTAAAATTTTCAAAATTTTTATCCATGTTCAAAAAAGAAAATAAATTATTTGAAAGTTGTGAGATTTTTCTTCTTCCTGTCCAGTGTTAACCCTTATCCTGCTGAATATTCATACACCCACACCCATTTCTGACTTTTAACCAATCAAATTATTCGCCCCCGCCCATTGGGGCTTGGAGAAATAGATTGGGCTGCATGGTGCTTCCACGCAGAGCTGAATCTCGCCACACACAAGTACTGATAAACTGCTTAGAGGACTAAGCCTGCCAGGTGTGAGTCAGATCGTCCAATTCATATAAGCTTTCTGGTTTCATTGGGCGGTAGGGCTTGAGGTGTCATTTCACCTCAGTGTCGGGTAAAAGTCACACAAAATTGGAAACGTCTCCAAAATGACCTCAATATTGTTGATGGGGCGTCAAACCCCAATTTAAACAAAAAAACAATCAAATTACCTTATGTAATTTATATTTTTAAATTCATAAAGTTAATGTCAAACAGTGTAGATCCTGATCAGATGGCTTCTTCAGAAGCCATCTGATCTGGATCTACACTGTTTGCAAAGATAGGGGTTGTCGTGAACAGCAAAATAAGAGTTCAGGTTTGTTTGTTTGAATTTAGGTTTAACGTCCCCATCAACACTATTATAGGTCATTTTGGAGATGTTGCTTCCAATTTTGTGGGACTTTTACCTGACACTGAGATGAAATGACAACTAAAGCCCTGCAGTGCAATGAAACAAAGGCTTATAAGCATTAGACGGTCTGACTCACACCACTTTACCTGGGTAGCCTTCGTCTTTCTGAGCGGTTTACCAGTAACTAGTATGTGGTCAGTTTCAGCTCTGCGTGGAAGCATCATGCAGCCCAATCTATTTCTCCAAGCCCCAATAGACGGGGGCAAGCCAGTGATGCGATTGGATGTGGTGATGGTGTTGTACATCTTTCAGCATCAGGGCATACATCTCAAGGAGGATCTTACATGAGTGTTCATGTATAATTGTATTATTGAATTTATTAAAGCAGTTGAGGAAAAGGGATAAAATGCGAGGCTGTGCGGAGCATTTTATCCAGTTTCAACGAGTTTAATAAATTCAATAATACATGAGCCCAAATGCAAGATTCTATTTATCATATGACATTTAAAACGCATTTTATTCATGATTTATTCACAAAAATGTCAATATTCCGCCATTAGTAAACATGAAGTCATTAAGGACATCGTATATGTAACATTACGGGAAGTATCTAACTAATTTGCATATTTAATCCAGTAGTGGATTATCAAATTCATTACATGGTGTTATTACACACTCAGGTGCGACGTCATATGATAAACTTGTTTACAGTAGGGCATAGCCTGCTGTCCTTGCAGCAAGCAGGAGAAGATCAGGTGTGTCTTTAATACTATCCATATTGTTTCAGCTGCAACATTACATTCCTGTCAATGCTGTCAAAGCAAAGATCAAAGATCTTATTAGCAATCAAGTTTCTTTTATCTGAAATATTTTGACAAAACGTTCAGTGTACTAGATCAAGAGCACACCCACTTGTCAGTGATGACCACTGATTGGTCAATGTACCACCAACAACACCAAAAATATTGTGTTGTGTTAAAATTTACATCAGGCACTGTACTGTTTTGAAGTCAGAGGTGCAAAGATGGCACACTCGACTGTCAAACATGATTGACTTGTCTTCACAGTGCTTTGTGACAAATAGAGTACATTCTTGCTTATGATCTGACAATTTGGAAATCAAATAAATAGAGATGTTGCAGCTGAAACAAAATGGGTAGTACTCTATTTTCTCTTTTATGGTAAGTCACCAACTTCAAAATGCCAACAATTGTTTTGTGCTGTTTGCAGGAAAAAGCGATACACAAGATTATAAGAATCTTACATGGGTGTGATGAATGGATGGAAAAATCCGTCCAGAGGGTCACTGTCTGGCATCACGAGGCTTGCCGAGTGATCCCTGACAGGATCCCCGAGGGACAAATTTTTCTATTCACCCCTCACAGCCATGTAGGATTCTTTTTCTTGCATACCTTTCATTTCTGAGCATGGGTTTTTAATACTGCAGTCTCTTCGGTTGCCGCTGTCCGCCATATTGTGATGACACTTCAGTGAATGTTAAGTGATGTCACGTAACATGCTGTGACATCAACCTTGGCAATGGTACATATGCGGCCATATTAAACAAGTGCATTTGTCAAACGCGCGAGAATATTCGATTTTGGGTAAGAACACCAGGGTTAGAACAAAATTTCTAACCAAAGCTAAAACTGTTGATTTCCTTATCTTGTGTGCAAGAAATCTTGTTTCGGTTGTGTTGAAGTTTTACATTCCTGTCAACACTTTTTAGGTCAATAGGAGATGTTGCTTCAGATTTTATGGGACCTTTACCCGAGACTGAGACTGGTCGATTTCATCTCTGCACCTCACTATCTTGTCTATTTCTTTTTTGTGAGGCAGCTGGAAATAACCCTCAGGGTATAGTAGTCGCAGATAAGATTGACAAGGCGGAGCTATCCTTCACACCTGCCTTGGAATGTTCTTCTAAGAAAAAGGTACCGTATTCGGGTGTGTATTACCCGTATTTGCGTACTACCCGCACCCCCTTTTTTTGCCAAAATCTGGGGGAAAACTGTTATACTGTTGTATTACCCGCATGGAACATTTGCTGAAATTTTGGTGGATGCGTAAGTGAGAAAAAGTAAGAATTTGGCCAGTTTTTGTAGCACACAACGGAACGCGCGATCGTCTTCAAAAGGCGGGAAAATGCACGTGCGTGCGAGTATCACCAGAGAGCATGTATTTTGATTAAAATGTTGAAAAAACTTTACCTGTTCACCAGTGTTATTTATTTATTAACCCACATATGCCCGCGGCCCTTTTTTGGGACATCGGCAAACAGTGCAGTCCCAGATCAGACGCCTCAGAAAGACGCCGCAGACATTTATTTTTTGGGACATCGGCAAACAGTGCAGTCCCAGATCAGACACCTCAGAAAGACGCCGCAGATGTCTGATTTGGATTTACACTGTTTATTGATTTATAACGGTTCAATTATGACACTATTGTTAATCCCTGTCATATAATTGCCACCCTGCGGTGCGTGTCGATAAGGTGTGAAAATATGGTCAAGTTATGTCTCTAATTTGCGTTTATTCCCCAATCATAAAATTTAATCCGCAATCAGTGTGAAAATTATTTAATTGCTCCTAAGACGAGTTGCTACGACTATTCTGCTATCTCGTGAATGGATTATGTTTTGGCGCCAAATAGCAGACGCTTGGCGAGAAAAGTTGAACTCTTTGTGTTAACACATCTGTTTTCTGTTGTTGGTTATTGACACGGAGCTTACGGAAAGCGCTGTTTTGCTAGCGAGAATACTTTTACCGTTTCCAAACATTTTTTTATGAGACAGATATGCCCCATTAAGCTAAAACAATAGACACGTGTGGGGTTGCTGGGGTACGATGACGTCATTTACCGATCGCGTGCAGAAAAAAAAACTAGCGGTTATTTGTGGGCGGCAGTTTGGATGCCGGAAAACTGATGTTTGCATTGTTTGTTTTGTTTAAAATCAGAGTTTTAGGAATAATACTCACAAAATCGGGCTTGCTAGTAATAGAGATTGTTATATTACTCATGTGTAAGTAAAATTGAGTGGACAATTAAACGTTATTTATGTCGGAAATCGTAAAAGGATAGAGCATAACATGAGATGCATCGTATTTTCAGCTGTAAAACGTAAAAATAAAATGGTCCAAAAATAATTCGGGCGGATTACCCGCACCCAGAACTTGGGCCTGTAATTTGAGGGGAAAAAACTGCGGGTAATACACGCCCGAATACGGTAGTCACCCGATTATGTGAATGCAACTGTAACACAAAACACAATGTGGAGTATATGGCTATTTAAAGCATGCGAAAGGCACTCTACCGAATCTTCCGGTGGACTCCGCAAATTTGACATATATTGACAACACCCGAATAGCTCCGCCTAGTCAATCTTATCTGCGGCTACCATAAGAGAGCATGAAATTTGTACTGCTGATAAATGTTAAAATGTCAACAGTTCTTGGTATTTTAAAATTTATGAGCAGGACAAATGACACTTTGTTGATCACGTCAGTTACTGTTTTAACCCTTAAGGGGAATGGATACACCTTCAGGGGAGGCAACTCCTGTGAAAGTATTTTTGTCTCCCAAATCAATAAGGGTCAACTCTTAAAGGAAAGAATTTGCTCCTGAGCAAATTCTTTCCTTTAAGAGTAGACCCCTTTTTCGGTGGGACAGGGCTTATAGAAAAGTGAACAGGAAGTTCTGAAAGTTGTCTAACTTTGAAAAATGGTGGAAAAATCTGCCAAGTGTTCCATTTCTCCTTAAGTTGCCAATCACAACAATTGTAGTCTGCTCTGTTGTCTGTTGGTTGATTTAGAGATCATTGTTGCAAACAGTGTGGTCCAAGATCAGACTGCTCCTCTAAGAGCAGGATCAGGATCCACATGTTTCACCTGTATGCAAAAATATATTTGAAGACAAGTTTGCAAGAAGATGCAGCAGACAACAGAAGCAGACAACATGACGAGATGAGCTTTTGGGATCACTTTTTGTCCGTCGTCCGTGTGTGCGTAAACAATTTCTTCAAACAACATCTCCTCCTAAACCACTGATCGGATTTTGACCAAACTTCACAGGAATGATCCTCAGGTGGTCCCCTTTCAAAGTTGTTCAAATGGTTCCGGTTCCTTGCACATCTAGGTCACAGGAGCCAAAATAGATTTTTTTCACTGAAAACTTAAAAACTCTTCTCTGAAACCACAAGGCCCAGGTCTTTGATATTTGGTATGAAGCTTCATTTAGTGTACCCCTACCAAAATTATACAAATTATAGTGCTGGGGCAAAAAATACCCCCGCCTCAGGGCCCTTTGGTTTTACATAGGCTTATATAGGGAAAATCTTTAAAAATCTTTTTCTCTGAAACCGCAAGGCCCAGGACTTTGATGTTTGGTATGAAGCTTCATCTAATGGACCTCTACCAAGATTGTTCAAATTATAGCCCTTTGGCCAAAAATCAGTTGATTGTCACGTGATTGTCGATTGAAAACATGGAAATTTTGTAGTGGAAAAAATGTGAATTTTAAAGGAATAAAGGACAAGGGATACATAAACTATATATGTGAGTGGTAGTTCTTTTCCTCGTCTTTCCGAAAATGCAACTTTGGTGACATTTGAGATTCGATATATGACGATATTGATCGATTGACACTTGACTGTCAGTGAATTTGAGGCGCGAAAATCTACAGCGTACTACCGTAAACTCCCTGTCAATACAGTATGCCAATATATCATGCCGGGAGGTCGTAACAGGCGTAGAAAACGTAACAAATCGTCGCCCTTAGTAGAGTCATCTCCAAAGAAGACAAAATCACATGAAGCTCAGCCTGATTCCGGCAACACTGTCATCGAAGCTGTCTCTGAAACCGACTCTGATCTTGGATCTCAGTCATTACTGAAAACACCACATAACACATCTGAGCCGGTTGATCCTTTGACTGCTAGACTTCCATCTACCCCTGCTACTCCCAGTAGTCCATCAGCAATGCAGGGCCCCGATCTCACCCAGCAAAATCAAGATCAGTCAGGTTTTGGGCTTGGTGCGGGATTTGAGTCTCCAGTTCAGACTCAACCACCGATCATGAATCCAGCGCTAGCGATGGGCGTTCATCCACAGATGATGGGTTTTCAGTCTGCGCCCCCGGGACTCTCCGAGCTTGATGTAATTCGTGTTGCACAACTCGTCAAGGGGTATTTGGGAAAACCGAAAACAAACTTTTACCGGAAATAACCGAAAACAAATTCTCATAACCGAAAACAAACTATATCACCAATTGTACCATGATTATTGTACATTTAGACATATACATGTTTAAATGCTATGTAAACAGATGATATGGCCAAGTTTGGCAGAATAATTTGAAACAATAACGATTTTATTGCATTTTTTATATAATTTTCATACATGGACCGGGATCTACATTGCTTGTACTAACTGTTTGCCTTGTTGTTTGTGATCTAAATGAATACATTACACTTAGTAACTCGATAATTTGATAGTCAGAAATGTTTGTGAATAAAACAATTTATTTAGCAGGATTCTGCTTAAGAAATTTAGTCAAAAATGGTTTAACTGGCTGGTCATCAGGAGGTCCCAGGTAAGGTACATGTAAATGCCAAGCAAGTAACATCAGGATCTACACTGATTGCACTTACTGCTTGCCATGTCGTTTTTGATTAAGATGAATACATTATAGCTTGTACTTTGATAGTCAGGAATGGGTATGACCAAATTAATTTATTCAACAGGATACGGCTTTAGAAATTTTGCATACAAAAAATACGTCGAGTATATCCTTCGGATGCGCCTCTCACTGGTCATCGGGAGGTCAATTGTTTGATAACGGCCCTGCTAGGAACATCTTTTCATGAAGATTGATCATTAAATCCTTTCAAGTGTGACACTCCAAGAAGGGCAATTATCAGTTTTATAACGAAAGAATCTGCACTGGACTAGTTACCAGTATATGTGGCTAAGCCTATCCAGGAAAATGTGATTCAGTAATTGACTCCCTTTATATGACCTAAATAGTGTTGACAGGCCTTTAAAACTTTTATTAACACGTCCGTGGAATAGAGTGCATACTTTCATATCTCCAAACAATCATTTTATTGGTTATTGTTTGCTTGTTTGATTTGAGGTTTAACGTCCCCATCAACACTGTAAAGGTTATTTTGGAGACGTTGCTTCCAATTCTGTGGGACTTTTACCCGACATTGAGATGAAATGACATCTCAAGCCCAGGCGCCCAATGAAACCAATAGGGTTTATAAGCATGGACGGAGTGACTCACCCGGTATTGCCTGCGTGGGCTTAGATCCTCTAAGCGGTCTACCAGTACTCCTGTGCGGGTCGGATTCAGCTCTGCGTGGAAGCATCATGTAGCCCATCTATTTCTTCAAGCCCCGATGGGCCGGGGCTACTTTTTATTGGTTATAATATATGATTTTTTTCTTGTTATACAAAATTTCTAAAGCCGTACCCTGCTGATCCTGAGGTTACTGGTTGGGCAGTTAGCTAACCTGGGACCACCTGATGGTCAGCCAGATGAACCATTTTGACTAAATTTCTTCAGCAGAATCCTGCAAAATAAATTGTTTTAGTCACAAACATTTCTGACTATCAAACGATCAAGTTACTAAGTATAAGATATTCATTTAGACCATAAACTACAAGGCAAACAATTCGCCCCCGCCCATAGGGGCTTGAAGAAATATATGGGTTGCATGATGCTTCCACGCAGAGCTGAATCCGGCCCGCACACTAGTACTGGTAAACCGCTTGGAGGATCTAAGCCTGTCCAGGAACCGCGGTGCGAGGCGGACCGTCCATGCTAATAAACCCTATTGGTTTCATTGGGCGACAGGGCTTGAGATGTCATTTCATCTCAATGTCGGGTAAAAGTCCCACAAAATGGAAGCAACGTCTCCAAAATGACATTTACAGTGTTGACGGGGACGTTAAACCTCAAATCAAACAAACAAACAAAAACAAGGCAAACAGTTAGTACAAGCAGTGTAGATCCCTCCATCTATGAAAATTGTATTTAAAAAAAGGCGATAAAATCGTTATTATTTCAAATTATTCTCCCAAACTTGGCCATATTATCTATTTACATATCATTTAAACATGTATATGTCTAAATGTACAATAATCATGGTATAATTGGTGATATAGTTTGTTTTCGGTTATGAGAATTTGTTTTCGGTTATTTCCGGTAAAAGTTTGTTTTCGGTTTTCCCAAATACCGGTTGTCAAGACATTGCTGCAGCAGGAGATCAGTGAACAGGTTCAGATCAAAGTCACCGAGGCTACCCAGGCCTTGGCGGCCGAGTTAGAAGCAGCAAAGTCTGATATTGCCGACCTGAAAAGCAATGCAGTGATCTTCATAATGAAGCTATTTCTCTTCAGATAAAGCAGGATGAGGGTGAACAGTATCAGAGACGAATGTGTCTGCGGATATCTGGCATTCGCGAAACTAAAAATGAGGATGTGACCAAGAAAGTGTTAGAATTTGCCAAAATCGTTGATTCCAAAATTGCTCTATCTGACATTGACCGTGCTCATCGCGTTGGTTCGTTGAGGTCCGATGTCACTGATGGTGGGAACAGCGTCGAGTTCGACGACCCAGATGATGATGCAAAGAGTCGCTAAATCATAATTAAATTCACAAACAGCAGTGCTAGGCTTAAGTTACTTCAGGGTAGAACCGCAGTGCGCAACAAAGGCATTAAAAATGTATTCATTAATGAGGACCCCAGCTAGAAAGTTACTTGCATTTGAATGTAGACGCATAAAACGGCTCAAAAAGTCGAAAATTACAAAAACGTGGATTTATGCTGGCTATCCACATATCCTGGACTCCGACGGCAATAAGATCAAAATAACATGTATGACTGACTTGAAAACGTACGATGTCAAGGAGGATGGTCAGCCCTCGGGCCAGCCTATGAACACGTAATTGTCAGTGGTAACAACTGCTCTGCTGTGTTATATGTGAGACCCACAGAGTGGGTCGGCATTGTGACCTGGTGCCTGTCGGGGGCTTGGATCAGCCTGGACGTTCGTCCCGTCTCATCCGGGCCCTCGATATCGGCTTGGTGGGTTGCAGGTGATCCTGCAACCTATTTATTTGAAAGTTGGGGCTCTGGTCGGGCGTGCTGGGTGGCCCGGCTGACCTGGGCCTTTGCCGGGCGCAGATCACTTTGTTGGCTCGACCATGTGACGGCTCCTCTATGTATAAACCCTCTTTGTACCGAATAGAATCTTTCTCCTTACATATTCCAGCAGTCCATTTCAAAATTTAGGGACGCTGGGTTATTTCTTCTTCAACATTTATTTGGAAAATAGCTTATTTTTTCGCAAACAGTGTAGGCCCGTATCAGACGCCGCGTTCTGTGGCGTCTGATCTGGGCCTGCACTGTTTGGCCGGATACCCGTTTTGGGGTTTCCGGTTCCAAATGGGTTAATATGCTCTTTGTCTATGAGAACGCAAATAACTAAAACGCTACACAGTGATAGTGCATTAATTTTTAATGCTCAACTTGTCTGCAATGTCACAATTTTAGAGATGGTACGGCTTTACATGTATAAAGTTCGAATACCTATAGTTACCAGTTTTTAACCGTTACAATTCACAATTGCTCATTCATTGTCATTGTCACAGCATAGACTTATTTCACTAGAGCTACTACATGTTTATATTTATATATGGAGTTGATCACATTGTTTACGTCACACCAAACAGATAGCCTGTTGTTTTGGTCCTATTGATGATTTTCCGTCCCGAAGCCTTGAGCTGTTCTTTCCATTTACTCGCCTTCCATTCAAATATATACTGTCCAACCTGTATTGGGCAAGCACCTATGGGATATTCAAAAATTGCTTGCTTAAGACAGGTGCTTGCTGAACACAGGTGAATTATAATGCATTTTTCTTTTTTGGGAGCTGGGTGCCTGCTTGCTTGGGACAGGATGCTTGCTTGGTGGAGGTGGTCGCTTGGGCGGGTTTGACTGTGTGGGCGAGCAATTCAAGGTTTTCGGACGGCCAGCATTGCCCAGTATTTTGTTAATAGAAAATTTGGTTTTGTAATACACAGTCGACGCCTATATAGTATTTGCTCGGACCATCTGCTAGCCTTGAAGCAGTTGCTCTCAATTCCATGTCCCACCCCCAGCGTACAGTGTATACTCGGATAGGATGTCGCATTAAGCATCAACCAATCCGGGTCTACCCTGTCTGCCAGATCTTTGGACAAATACTGCATGCAGTATATTCGGACGTAACAGCCTGCGCTTGATGTAATGCAGCTATATCTTGGTCGCCGTACTCTGGGCCACGAACATACACTTATTGTTCCCATCTCGCGTCTGTGCCTGGGCCCGCTAGTGCGGCGACTTGGTTCGGTGATTGACATCCTTTGTATTGATATTCAGATATATATGTTGTGTATAACTTGTTATAGCAAAACCGACTTGGTTCAGCTCTAACTCTACATTGTTTATCTTAGAACTCACATGACCTAATTAGTAGTATATAGTTTTATAGTTGGGCAAATACCATGCGTGAAGAAGTCTGTGAAATGAACGCCCCTCTAGACTCCAGTTTATATAGAGAAAAGATGGAGCTTACAGGGGTATTCAATATTTTCTTATTTCTGTCGCGGGACATGGGTCGTGGGTGCTCGTTAGAACCGCCTCAGCGAGGATGTCCTAACGGGCACCCACGGCATGTGTTTGCGGTACGAGTGGGAAAAACCATCACGGATTTTCGTCAGAAAAGTAGCCGTTTTTGAGATATGTAAAAATGCACTGTGTCGCACGGGTGTGTTAAAATGATGTACCACTATTCATGTCGTACCACAATAGGCTAAGACATACCTCTAGGCCGTGTACGTCATCCATATCGAACAACGTTTTTGTGACACTAACCCTATTCTCAGCGTCTGTCTGCATGCTTTTTTCGGGTGCTACAGTCCAGTTAACACAGATTGTCACGCCAGATTATTTCTGTGTATCCGTCTTACTATTACAAACTTGACCAACCTAAGTTAAGATAGGCAAAACGGGCCTCCGTTGCCTAGTGGTTGAGAGCGCTGACTCTTAGACATTAGGACTGTCGCCGATTTGGTTCGAGCCTCGCTCGAGTCACATGTGAGACGCCGGGTTCTGCAACGGAAGGCCGGTTGGTTTTTCTCCGGACACTCCGGTTTTCGCCCACCTGTGGCGGTCGGCTCGATATGAGTTAAATAATCTTGAAAGGGCCGTGAAACCAAACAAAACAAAAAAAAAACATAGGCAAACAGCGTGGACTGTTATTGGGCGCCGCATAAGGCGACGCTTTACCAGGTTTTCACTGCTTGCTGTAAACACGTTTATTATTGAATATAAGGCTAGTCACAACTAAAAGTTGACTTGTTCAAATGATAATCAAAATAATCCAGTCGGCTCTAATATGGCAATACTGATCTAATATTATAATCAATATATAAAGTTATGAACACTCCTGTCAACCGTACCTAACGCATCTTCCCTCCAGGGGCTCTTGCTCCAGATGTCGCAAGAGTCCTGCGTGGCGGGGTGAGATGAAGGATATAACTTTGCTCCCGGCCATCTTGTGGTTCTTGTTTCTTCTCATTTCGTTTCGGAGAAGGGATCAAGTGCCACGAATGGTGTACATTTTATTTATTACAGGAGCCAAAACTTGACTGAACACAGCTGACAGCGAGGGTGGCTGGCGGCTAGCGCCCAAGCTGTTAGGAATCACCGTTGGCCACTGTTCGGGCGGTCGTTTTATTCATTTGTTGTATGTTAATCAGTCGCCCACTTCGGTGGTCGACTTTTCAGCTCGTGTTGAAGTTTCCTTGACAGTGCATAACTACTATATGCTCAGAGCCGCAACATCTGGAAAACGTACCTATACAATTTTGACCCACTTGAACCCCACTTTTATATAGTAAAACTGGTGTTTCCAGGGGCAAACCTATTTTTCTTGTTTCTGCTCAGGAGTGTGGGGTTGTGGGTGCTCATTGTGGGCTTCGACGAGGCGGCTCTAACGTATGCCCACGGTCTGTGTTTTCGTCGGAAATAGGAAGAATATCAATTTTTTTCAGTATAAAATTATTTATTTTCGGCGGTAGAAATTGACATTGTATTTGTATAGGCGTGTTTTCGTAATGGTTGGTTAGTTACGCATATAACATAAGCGAACTGTGGAGGCCCGGGTGTGACTGCTTCAACGCAATCTTGCCGGAGCCACTGTTTGCCATTTCGCCGTATAGAGTGAGTGGGTGAGTGTTGGTTTTACGTCCCACCAACAGCTGGGGTCATTCAGAGACGGGACATCGGTTTGGGGGCTCATCCGGGGAGTCTGGAGACGCCCGGGGGTCGGTCCTGCGATCCCTGGTTTGCGGGGCGAGTGGCGTGGCCGCTGCACCGCGGGGGCTTCTTTCGCCGAATAGAACTAGACGCATGCATTTGAAGTAATGTCAGAGGTTGAATGGAACCACATATCTTATCACGGCTCACTCGACGAACGATGAACTATCACTGTTTTGTTGTGCCAAACATGTATTTTGTACGACACTTTGTGGTCGTGTTTTTGTTCTGTCATTTTTGTTGACCTGTTATGTAACACCATGGTCAAAGTTCTTATACAGGTTACACAGTACCTATCAACTCTTCATTCATGTCAAGCCTGCTTCAAGAGAAATAACTTTTACTCAATTTTTAGAACGTTCTCGATTTAATGCCCCGCCATTCAAAAACAGTGGGGTATTCTGTTACATCACGAAAATATGCCTGTACAATTCTGACCCCATTGAACCCCACTTTTATCTAGTAAAACTGGGGTTTACAGGGGTATACCTTATTCTTGTTATTACTGCTCTGGAGTGCGGGTTGTGGGTACTCGTTGGAACCGTCTCGATGAGGCGGTTTTTGTGTGTGCCTGCGATCGGTATTTTGGGCGGAGGTAACAAAAAATATCAATTTTTTTCATCTGAAATTTTTCATTTTCTCGCGATGGAATTTGCAATGTATTTGTATAGGCATGTTTTCTTGATGATACCCTCCGGAGTTGTGAGTGTCCGTCCGGTCGTCCGTCCGTCAGTGCCCCATAGTTCTGTGACTGCTCCATAACTCTAATACCCTTTGAGATACTTTCACGAAACTTCACAGATATATAGAGCGCTATCTGAAGACGTGTACAGCATATAAACCGTAACTCTGATTTTCCTTCTTTTGGATTTGTGGTCCTTTGAACATTGAACATAGGCATTTCTACCATAGTTTCGTGTCCGCTCCATAACGTCGACACAACTTAAGAAATTTGATGAAACTTTACAGATATGTAGAACACCATGAGATGACGTACTGAACATACGAACCATAACTCTGATTGTTCTACTCTTGGAGTTATTTCCCTTTGGACTTTGAAGATAGCTGTTGCTATTAGTTTCGTGCCCGCTCCATAACTCTTATACCATTTGAAATATTTTCACAAAACTTCACAGATATGAAGAGCACTATTAGACAACGTGCAGATCATATGAACCGTAACTCTGATTTTCCTACTTTTGGGGTTATTGCACATTGAACATTGAACATAGCCTTTTCTATCGTAGTTTCGTGTCCACTCCATAACTTTGCTGTAAGCTGAAACCCGTCATTAGAGCTACCCTTTTATGAAGTCACGTGATTATCCCTTTTCCTTTTTTCTCATGTTTCACAATGTTATTATTTTTTCACTCATTACTTATCTTTGTTTTTGTATTTGCACTGCTCCACGGGGTCCCCTTTTCCAAACTGAACATCTACTGCGACTATGAAGCGACAATCTTGTCCTGCCCTGTATTCGCGTCCTTAAAGGAATTTCATTTTCTTGTTGACTGCATAACATAAATGAACATTGGTATTGCTGAATATAGGATGCATATAGGGCTGCATTATTGTCATCACTTAAAAATCAAAGGTCTATCTTGGTTCACACATTTTGAACTCGTCGTATTCCTTTCCTTATTGTTAAAAAACTGCGGTGATATTGAAACCAACCCTGGTCCAGCAACAGAAAATTCAACGGCTTCTGTTAGCTCTTTATCGTCTCTTGACGTAACTGCAATTAGAGAAAAAATTTCTCTCGTACATTACAATGTCCAAAGCCTGGCTAACAAAAAAGACCTTATACTCTCTGAATTTTTCTATTTTAGCATAATCAGTATTACTGAGACTTGGCTGGACCAGAGAACTTCTGATGAAGATATCGCACTCAACGGCTACGTAACGTATCGACGTGACCGTACTGGGGACAATCACGGGGGTGTTTGCGCTTATGTTCGCGATAATATCTTTTCCAAACGTAGACAGGATCTTGAACTCCCCAATTTAGAATGCGTCTGGGTAGAAATTATTATTCACAACAGAAAAGTACTAATTGGTACGTTTTACAGACCACCGAACTCTTCTAACGCAACATTTCAGGCCATTGAAGACTCTATAGGGTTAGCTACAGACACCAATGCTCACGACATATTAATCACAGGAGATTTTAACATTGACATGTCTGACAATAGAAGCAGCAGAAAAATCACAGACCTTTGTCTAGAACATGGCTTAGATCAGTTAATAACCGATTACACACACTTCACAGAAACATCACACTCTACCATCGATCTCATCCTAACAAACAACAGCAACGGAATATTAATAAGTGGGGTAGGTGAACCATTTCTCCACCAAAACATTCGTTATCATTGTCCAGTATTTTGTGTTTTAAATTTCGATAAACAAAAAACGCATACATTCAAAAGACATATTTGGTTATTTAATCAAGGTCATTATCATTCACTCTCCGAAGAACTAAGGAATACAAATTGGGAATTAATGAAAGACGTAGACATCAACAAGTATGCCCTAAATTTAACTGATTATCTCACGAAAACCTCTTCAAAACACATTCCAAACAAAACAATTAACGTCAGACCTTCGGATCCTAACTGGTTAAGCACAAATGTTAAAAGACTCATAAGGAAAAGAAAACGTTTTTACAATAAATTTAAGAAAACAAAATCTAACGCTGACTTTGAAGCATACAAACGCATTCGAAACCAGGTTAATAATGTAATAAGAGACTCTAAACAGAAAACAAACGAACAGTTGGCCGAAATACTTAACAACGGAACATTAGGCCCCAAGGATTGGTGGAGAACACTCAAACACGTTATAAAGCCGTCTGAATCAAGCAACATCCCTCCTTTAAATTGTAACGGTAACATATTCTCTGACAATAAGGACAAAGCAGAAGCGTTTAATGATTTCTTCTCTTCACAAAACATCATAGACGAATCAAATGCAAAGCTTCCCGAAACTAATCCTACAAACGACCAAACTGAAACACTTCATTCTATCCAGCTCTCACCGTCTGAAATCGAAACATGTCTGAAGTCTCTCCATACGGACAAAGCTGCAGGACCTGATGCTATCAACAATAGACTCCTCAAGGAACTTTCCAATTCTCTTTCTCATCCCCTATGCGACCTCTTTAACTATTCACTTTCAACCGGTCAATTCCCTGAATCATGGAAACAGGCTAACGTCACTCCGATACATAAGAAAAACGACCCCTCCAACCCTTCGAACTATCGCCCTATCTCTCTCCTAAGTGCGCTAGGCAAAGTTCTTGAGAAGCTTGTTCATAAGCATGTCTTGAACTTCTTCCGTGAAAATGGAAGAATCACTTGCCTTCAATCTGGTTTTGTCCCAGGAGATTCTACTGTAAACCAACTAATTGACATCTACAATACCTTCTGTAAAGCCCTCGACGAAGGCAAAGAAGTGCGTGCCATATTTTGCGACATAAGCAAAGCCTTCGATCGAGTATGGCACAAAGGACTGCTTTACAAGTTGAACAGAGCAGGCATAACGGGCTCTCTCCTGTCATGGTTTACGAATTACTTAAGTAATCGATCGCAAAGAGTCGTTCTTCCAGGAGCCAGCTCAAACTGGAAACCAATAAAAGCAGGTGTGCCTCAAGGCTCCATTCTCGGTCCCCTCCTGTTTCTAGTATATATTAACGATATCCACTGTACAATTCGGTTGTTTGCAGACGATACAAGTCTTTATATTATTGTCGATAACCCGATCGAAGCGGCTCAATTTCTAAATGCCGATCTTGAAAAGATACATCAATGGGCCAAAAAGTGGCTAGTCCGCTTTAATCCTGCAAAGTCCGAAGCTCTCCTGCTTTCTCGCAAAGTCAATAAACCTAACCACCCTCCAGTCACCATGAACAACCAAGCCATTACTGAAGTCAACGCACATAAACATCTAGGCCTTATATTCTCTAGTGACTGCACGTGGCATGACCACCTGGATGAAATTAGATCCAAGGCATGGAAAAGAATCAATGTCATGCGTAAACTAAAATTCCTACTCGACAGAAAATCTCTTCAAACTATTTATTTTTCATTTATTAGACCTCTCTTAGAGTATGCCGATGTCGTCTGGGACAATTGCACCCAGTATGAGGCAAACGAACTAGAGAAAATCCAGACCGAGGCAGCCCGTATAGTAACCGGCGCAACCAGGCTTGTATCGCTAAATAATCTCTATGCTGAAACATGATGGGAAACGTTGGCCTCCAGAAGATATAAGCACAAAATTACAACGTTTTACAAAATGTATCATGGTATATCTCCAGTATATCTGTCCTCACTCTTACCATCCACGATCGGAGAAAACGTCTCATACAATCTTCGCAATCCCAACAATCTTCGTACGATTCAAAGCCATTCGCAGCTCTACTATAATTCTTTTCTTCCAAGTGCTGTGAGAACTTGGAATTCCTTACCTGAGGAAACCAGACTTTGCACTTCTACAGCATCACTAAAACAGCATCTAAACCAGGGCGTTAACCCTCCACCTCGCTTCTACAGTGAAGGGAAGCGCCTCGGTCAAATTCTTCATAGTCGATTGAGGACCAACTGCAGTTCCTTAAACCAACACTTATTCTCAAAGAACATTGTTCCAAGTGCATCGTGTACATGTGGTCTTATCGAAGATACCAAACATTTTCTTCTTCACTGTCCTCTCTATCACAACATCAGGATCGATATGTTACGGTCTGTTTCTCAGCTTTGTCAGCCCAGCCTTGATGTCCTCCTCTACGGCGATCCAAATCTTAATCATCATGAAAATACGCTAATATTTATTTCTGTTCATAACTATATTTTGAAAACTGAAAGGTTTCAAGTCAATCGATAAGTTGATATAAGAAACAAACACAAATTAATCTTAGCCGATGTATTCTGTCTAGAGTTCTAGTAAACTCTACGTGCTCAAGTATAGCATATGCAAAGATACATGTACCTTTGATAAGCATGGTCAGCAGCGCACTAGATACCAGTAGGAACTGGAAGTTAGTTGGCCCCCGTGGAGCACCCCCCCCCCACACACACACACACAGAGTTCTAGTTTTGTAGTCTCATGTTACTGTATGACCTCTTGTAAATTCTGGATATTCGTATATCACCAACAATGCTGCAAATGTGTGATGGTTCCCAACGGGCGTTCGTGATGGAACTGTGCTGCATCGGCGATGATCCGACGTTGTGACGTCGAAATATTGTTGATGCAGCGCCGTAATGTCCAACCTCGACCCATTTGGGAACCACTATCGCTTTGTATCAGCATAATTAATACCTTTGCAATCGACAATTGCTTTGATTTATCTCTGTTGTACCACTGACAAATATCTAGGGATACAGATTCGTATAAGTCCTTGACTTTCTTCTGAATCCCTTTTGTATTGTGTCATTTATTACACTTTGTATTTGTATGCTTGCTATACGAATAAAATATGTTTAAACCAAAAATGCCCCCGCTCCGGGGCCCTTTGGTTTTACATAGACTTATATAGGGAAAATCTTTAAAAATCTTCTTCTTTGAAACCACAAGGCCTAGGTCTTTGATATTTGGTATGAAGCTTCATCTAGTGGACCTCTATCAAGATTGTTCAAATTATAGCCCTGAAGCCAAAAATGCCCCGTTCCGGGGCTCTTTGGTTTATGTAGACTTATATAGGGAAAATCTTGTAAATCTTCTTCTGTGAAACCACAAGGCCTAGGTCTTTGATATTTGGTGTGAAATTTGATCTAGTGGACCTCTATCAAGATTGTGCAAATTATAGCCCTGGGGCCCAAAATGTCGCCGCCCCGAGACCCTTTGGTTTTACATAGACTTTTATAGACTTTTACATAGACTTATAAATCTTTAAAAATCTTCTTCTCTGAAACTGCAAGGCCCAGGTCTTCGATATTTAGTATGGAACTTCATCTAGTGGACCTCTACCAAGATTGTTCAAATTATAGCCCTGGGGCCACAAATGCCCCCACCCCGGGGCCTTTTGGTTTTACATAGACTTATATAGCCCCGGGGCCATTTTAGTTTTGCATAGGCTTATGTAGGGAATATCTTTAAAAAAATCTTCTCGAAAACCGCAAGGCCCAGATCTTTGGTATTTGGTGTGTAGCTTCATCTAGTGGACCTTTGCCGAGATTGTTCAAAGTATAGCCTGTGTTGATGTTTGGTATGAAACTTCACCTTTAAGACCTCCCTCAACATTATGCACATTAAAACCCTGGGGCCAATAATGGCCCTCCCTGGGGCCCACTTGTTACACTATGGATCAGGTGAGCGATCCAGGGCCATCATGGCCCTCTTGTTAGATGTTGTACTGTTTTCCTTGACATCTAAGGGGCTATTTTCTATTTTGAATACTACAAATTTCAGACTAAAGAAGATTTTTGTCATGGAAAATAAATTCTAACCTACCTAGGTTATTCTACCCAGGAATGGGATAAAACTTCTCACATGTTCAGGGTGGGGAACCCACGTGACCATTTGATATAGTAAACGGAATTTTATGAGGAAAATCGCTCGCTTCAGGTACGGTTTTTCCCCGATATTTTGGTTATTACAGCACGCATTTTTACGAATCATATACCAAAGTACTCTGCTCAACTTCCGATTTTTTATGACGTTTGCTTTGAAGGCAGAAACTGCCTGGTTTTCGAGAAATGCTCGCCCAGATTTTTTCCCCAAGCCCGACAGATCGTGATAAAGACCACGGCAAACAGCTGAAATCTTAAATTTATTGCAAATAGAGTGTTTTAGATGCTCCTCCCGCATCCGAAATTGCAAATATTACCTCTAGCATGTTTCCATGTAACAGTTAACACCGATACACCGTTTGTTTGCCTGTTATGCAAAGTGTTATAAAATGATCCAGTTCACAGTAATTTCCACAATTGTGATAACGTAAACGCCAGTTGATAATGCTTTACAACATATCGCAACAACAAGATGGCAATTCACGTAATGTTGGTCATGGGAAATACATTTTCGTTGATACATAATGTATTCCTTTTTTTCCAAATGACTTCCGCATGCCAGACATGTAGTAAAGACTTCAGATTGAAAACATCTAAACGAACATACGCGAAAACACATGGGCACGACCGCCTACGTTTGTTGTGGAAGCAGCTTTTTCCCTCAGACTTATTGGAAGATACATCAATGCAGTACACATGGAACGGCAAAGGAGTTTTTGTGTTCAAAAGGTCAGAATGCGTTTCCCATTAAAGCGAACTCAGTCCCTGAGGGTGAAATTTGGGATCCCGCAAAATATCCTAAAGCCCGCCAGTAATTGTAACTGGCCATTTCGTGTCGGTGCTTTTGCTGTGGTGTTGGTGAGTCTGATAATTTCCCCAGTAATGTATATTAATTATTTTTTAGTTATGTAAATCAGTTTCTTTACCTGTGTTTTACTCCTTTACTTATGTCATAAATGCTTGTTTGTACCACACTAGAAGTGAAGGTGAGGGTTAATATCCTGTTAAGTATACTTAAATATTTGCTGAGAAGTAAAGCAATGATCAAGAATCGATATAAAATAGTAACAAACAATTAAACAAATAAAACGCCACAGAAGAACCGTCTTCGTACAGTCAGTGAAAAGTATTCCACTTTTTTCGGGGGGGGGGGGGGGTGTGGACCTTAAATCGATTTTACGCAGCTGCAATCCTCGCCCTCACTTATTCTGTCGAGGTGTAGACTATTCATTTGTTCAGTCCGCATGAAGGCTTCCTAACTCATCAGTGTGAGGACATACAAATTAAATAGCCACAGAGATGAAACAACGTTGAGGACTCGACAGCGCGAAACAAATGAAACGCTGGAGCAAAAGAAAACCACCAGTTAAACTCCGAGGGGCCAGCCCAAAGACGAAACATCAGGTACCAACCAACATTACATAAAATGAAATTTATGCACGCATTTACACTGGAACCGTCATAGAATCTGAGGCCCGACCCACCGGCGTGCAATCAAAAAGGCTAGAAAAGTTACAAACCGTGATTAGGTTAACTTCGAAGCATGCAGTCTGTATGCTGTACCCAATCTTTTTGTATCGTAAAACGATTTTACGAAATTGGGTACTGTAGTCATAGCAAGTATATATTTTTTTCTAACTTTATATACAAGCCACCATAAAATTCAAGTTCCGATAGGCCTTGTTGCAGAAGAGTTTTAAGTCCAACATTGAATTTTGAAATCAAATCAGAACGGCGACTATTAAATTTTGAAAAGGCTTTACGTAGTTTATGATACTGATACCCCTGCTTTCGAACTTAAGCAGTTAACAATTTATTACGAGTGTTGAAGTCAGACACATGACTAAACACTCTGGCAAATTGAATTGAGAAATATAAACACTGTAGGATGTCGCATGAGGAACATCACCATCCAAATAAGGAAAATATATAATCATAAGTTCTAAATCATCGCAGGAAACAAATCCATCTACAAAAGATAAATGTAAATCCAAAACCGGGGCCTCGGTATCAGAGGAATTTGCTTTATTTAACTGAAGTTCTGGGGGTTAAATATGACTGATCAAACCACCAAAGTACGAAACGTCAATATTTAATAAATCTTACAAATATCTAGAAGTAGAGCTAAAAGTTTCTATTATTTCAGATTGGTTATCAGCAAAAAGTGACATCATGAAGTCTCTTTCATAACACTACAAGAACATATCAACTGCAAGATTTTGCAATTCGTACACATCGGAATACCCGTAATTTGTCTAAATAACTTAGTACCAAATCTAATGAAAACATTGTCAAGTAGAAAGGTTAGAGCTTCACACACTTTCTGACATGACCATAGTGTATAATTCTTATGCTCTTTAGAAGTGAAAATCGCATTTCTAACATTACATGCAAGGTAGAGAGAATCTTCTTTGTAAAATGTCCATTCAGTTAAATCATTAAGTTTCTGTTTTATAAGATTATGTTTGTTTGTTTGATTGAGGTTTAACGTCCCCGTCAACACTGTAAAGGTCATTTTATAAGATTATGAGGATGTGTACTAGTATAAAGAGTAGAAAAATCGTAAGTAGACAGACTATGCTCAACTTACTCCCGTTTACAACATCGATCGCCGAATTCATTTAAGACAGCAGCGATTTTATCCCTACATTATTTTAAATAAATTTTAGAAGGAAACCAATATTACAGTCCTTCAGTAATTATATTTCTTATCCTAAAATCAGGAATTATTTTTTAATTGGCAAATAATTATATGACCAGCAGCAGGATAGCAATACACTGAGTTTTTACAATCTCAGGTATCGGGATTCTTCGTATCAATATCAAGATCTGAAACACGTTTATTGAAATTAAAAATGAAAGATCTAACAGGACCAGAAAACATGTACATTTCATATTTTCCAGTTCTGTGGTGGATTTTTTGCTTCCAACGGATAACTCTTTTATAGAACATATTTAACGTCACTACAGCTGGAGTGCCTTTTGCAGTTTGGTTCACAATACTCGGATGAACATTACGAATCTTCGGCTGTTATACACTTTAATTTTACTTGCGCATTAATAAAACATACAAAATACCAGTCCGCCCCCGCCCCCACTCAGAGCTGAATCCGACCGCACACGAGTACTGGTAAACCGCTTAGAGGAGCTAAGCCTGCCCAGGCAAAGCGTGCGTGTCGGACCGCCCATGCTTATAAACCCTATTGGTTTCAATGAGCAACAGATTTTGAGATGTCATTTCATCTCAATGTCGGGTAAAAGTCCCACAAAATTGGAAGCAACGTCTCCAAAATGACCTATACAGTGTTGACGAGGACGTTAAACCTCAGATCAGTTCCTTAGTGCTGAGGTTGATACTGCGATGTTGACGTCAGTACTCAAGTACTGATTTAAATAACTATTTTATACCTTTAATTTTGCAGTATAAATTTCTACTTTTTCTACAACTACGACTGACTTGTCAGGTGGGACATGTATCTTAGCGAATTTGGTTCCCACTTCTTGTAATCTTTTGTAATATTTTAAATTTTGCAAGCTTCGCTACTTTGGACTTCTCCTTCCTGATGCCCGGGACTTCCGTAGAGCGTGGGCCATGTTTGCTGATGTTGGCTCGGTTGGGGACGCCTATAAGTCCGCGGGTAGGCGTCTCTTGCCAGATGCCTCCAGTTGACCTGTCTCATGAGGTACGTCGGTCGGTGTGTGCTCGGAGGGGGATGTGGTGTGTTTGCCGGGTCTTGTCCGTCATCCGTTTGGGTTTCAAAATTTTGGGGTTGAGACACACTGATGAAGATGAAATATCAGAAAGGCCTCTGTGTCACTAAATTTGGTATAGTTACGCCTTAATCAAACAAACACACAAATTGCCAGTTTTATGACAACACTAATAAATAAGGTGCTAAGTGCAGACTCAAATATATATGGCCAAATGCGCGGCTCTGGCAACAACATATCTTATCGTCGTGCACTACAATCAATGAAAGCGCTTTTTGTGCGATGTTTAAGTTTTGGGGCGTGTAACTAATTATTTGTCACAACTGTGCTAACATATTGTTGGACAGTGACAACTGTTCGAAGTATATTTTGCTGGCATGCTACCATACTGTTGAAATTTCTTAGCATATAAGCGTTATGATTTTGTACCCTTTCAGCCCTTTATAGCTAAGTACAGATACCTTTGCAAACATTGTAGGTCCTGGTGAAGTGGCTCATAATGAGACATCTCATTCTGTTCTACATGGTTTGCACTGCTGTTGACTATGACTGACTATACACCCAGTTTACATGTGTAGAACCGACGTTTACAAATACAGTAATTGGAGACTGATATTGAGAAACTCGTGTGGAAGCGGTAAAATCTTAACCTGGCCATTTTTAAACGTTGCAAGGATATGTCGTCTTTTATTCTTATATTTCGCCGCAATTTCACATTTCTTATGACTAATCTGCAGGCAGCTGGTTCATATGAAATGCTGGATCCAATCTCTGAAAAATAAGATAAAATTTTAAAGTCGTCTGCCTTAAGTTTTTGAATGGCACTTTTAAGAGACTAACACGCCAGTACGCTTGTGTAGGTATTCATTGTTGGTTTTTTAAAAGGCATATGCCGTCTGATCATTCCTGGAATTTTTCAACTTAAGACAGTGCATGTATACAAATGTATATGCGAGAAAATTTCAAAACAATCACCGGAATGAATGAATCTGAGCATAAAACTGATAAAAGCCGGACTACATTTTGTGCTGACTTTGATGAGTTAGGAGGCCTTTTTTGCAATATAGATGATGCTCTTGACACAAACAAATCGCGGTATATTTGTGTAAAGAAGAAGTAAAACAAAGATCAGGAATCGATACAATTAACTTACTCCACCCACCAAAGACACCAAAGGGAAAGAAACACAACATTAAGCGACCAGACCATAATGGAAACCTAAACAAAGGAAGGCCACGAGGACAGTTACTTTCCCCAAAAATGGCCATATGGCCATCCAAAATAAAAAGACAAGTGATACACACAGTAAGTAACAAACAACAACATAAATAAACCGCCACAGAAGAACCGCCTTGGAACGGTCAGTGGAAAGATTTCCACTGTGGGGCTTAAATCGATTTTACGTGGCCACAATCCTCGCCCTTACTTCCGTCGCGATTAAAACAAATAATTTGTTCAGTCCGCATGAAGGCCTCCTAACTCATCAGTGCAACATCTCCGTGAACACAAAATATCAAAGAACCACAGAGGTGAGACAACGGTGAGGACTCGACAGCAAGCAACCACTGAAATGCTGGAGCAAAAGAAAACCAACAGTTAGACTCCGATGGGCCCGACCAGAGACAGAGCATCAGGCACCAACCAACATTACCAAGATTTAGATCTCTCTAATTCTCAATAAGCCTTTACGTTGGAGCCGTCATAGAATCTGAGGCCCGACCCACCGGCGTGCAACCAAAGAGGGAAGCAAAGCCGCCAACCGCGACCGGGCCAACCACCAAGCTTGCAGCTTGCAGCCTGCCGCACAACATCCACGCTGCACCAAACCTTCCCACACAGAAGAACGACTCCACGAAACTGGGCGCCGAAGCCATTGCGGCCACATACCTCTCCGAACTCACATACTAAGCCACCACAAAATTCGGGTTCCGATAGACCCCGCTGCAGAAGAGACTTAAGTCCAATACTGAATTTTGAAATTAAATCAGAATGGCGTCTATAAAATTTTGAAAAGACTTTGCGTAGTTTATGGTACCGATAACCCTGATTAAGGAGCCCAGCCGTTAATAATTTATTACGAGTGTTGAAGTCAGTTACATGACTACACACTCCAGCAAATCGAACCAACTGCGAAATATAAACGCCACAGGATGGCGTTTATCATAAATTTTGCACGAAACAAACCCATCCACAATAGATAGATGCAAATCCAAAAACGGGGCCTCGGTATCAGAAGAATTTGCTTTATTTAACTGAAGTTCCTGGGGGTAAATCTGACTGATCAAACCATCGAAATAGGCACCACCAATATTCAATAAATCATCTAAAAATGCAGAAGTGGAGCTAAAAGCCCGAACAACCCCAGACCGGCCACCAACGGAAAGCGACAACACGAAGTCTCTTTCATAACAATACAAGAACAGACCAGCCACAAGAGGCGCGCAACCCGCACCCACCGGAACACCCACAATTTGTCCAAACAACCCAGCACCGAATCTAATATAAATATTGTCAAGTAGAAAGGTGAGGGCATCACGCACTTTCTGACACGACCAAAGTGTATAATTCCCATGCCCCCCAGAAGCGAAAAACGCACCTCTGACACTACAGGCCAGACAGAGAGAACCCTCCCCGCGAAAAGCCCACCCAATCAAACCATCAAGCTCCTCCCCCACAAGACCACGTAAGTCTGTTCTGCAGGGTATTCAATTTTAACATTCAGCTAGAACATCATGTAAACAATTCTTTAAAGGTATTTGTTGCCTTCATGCGGCCTGAACAAATTATTTGACTAATTCGCGATGGAAGCGAGGATTGTGGCAACGTAAAATCCCCCCCCCCCCCACACACCCCGTGGAATTCGTTTCCGTTGGCCGTTCCAAGGCGGTTCTTCTGTCTTTGGGTGTTTGTATCGCTTATATTATCTTATTTTGGATGGCCTATTGACTATTTTGTCGGAAGGTAACTGTCCTTTTGGCTTTCCGCTATTGATGTTTCCATTAGGATCCGTTGATTCATGTTTGTGTTTCTTTCCCTTTGGTGTCTCTGATGGGAGCTGTTGGTTGATTGTATCGATTCCTGATCATTGCCTCCACTTCTATTTTAAGTATACTTTGTAGGATCAAAACCTTCACCCTCAGGGTCTGAGTTCGCTTTTATGGGAAACGCTTTCTGACCTTTTGAACACAAAAACTCCTTTACCGCTCCATGTGTACTGCATTGATGTATCTTCCAGTAAGTCTGAGAGAAAAAGCTGTTTCCACAACAAACGTAGGCGGTCGTGCCCATGTGTTTTCGAGTATATTCGTTAAGATGTTTTCAATCTTAAGTCTTTACTACATGTCTGGCATGCGGAAGTCATTTGGAAAAAAAGGAATACATTATGTATCAACGCAAATGTATTTCCCATGACCAAGATCACGTGAATTGCCATCTTGATGTTGCGATATGTTGAAAAACATCATCAGTTTGGCGTTTACGTTATCACAACTGTGGAAATTACCGTGAACTGGATCATTTTATAACACTTTGCATAACAGGCAAACAAACGGTGTATCGGTGTTAACTGTTACATGGAAACATGCTAGAGGTAATATTTGCAATTTCGGATGCGGTAGGATCATCTAAAACACTCTATTTGCAATAAATTTAAGATTTTTGCTGTTTGCCGTGGTCTTTATCACGATCTGTCGGGCTCGGGAAAAAAAATTGGGCGAGCATTTCTCCAAAACCAGGCAGTTTCTGCCTTCAAAGCAAACATCATAAAAAATCGGAAGTTGAGCAGAGTACTTTGGTATATGACTCGTAAAAATGCGTGCTGTAATAACCAAAATATCGGGGGAAACCGTACCTGAAGCGTGCGATTTCCTTCATAAAATTCCGTTTACTATATCAAATGGTCACGTGGGTTCCCCACCCTGATGTTTGATGTGCATTTGCTGTATAGGAATTTTCTTAAGTGACTGCATTATTGAAATTCCACACTGAGAATTGAAAGATACGGAAAAAATATTGAAAGGAATGGAAAAAGATAAATCATGAATATGAAGGCTAGTGAAAAAAAAATCTGAAAATCTTCCTCAGGGATCACAGTGGGGTTTAAGGGGGTCCATATTATATAGGCGTGTTTTTATGGTGTATGGACCTTTCATTTCGCTTTTATTAGCTCACCTGAGTCGAAGGCTCCGGGGGAGCTAGTGTGATCACTCCCCATCAGTCGTTGGTGGCTGCGTGGTGGTCCGTTCACAGTTTCCTTTAAACAACATCTCCTAAACCACTAGATGGATTCTTACCAAACTTGGCAGAAATGATCTTTGGGTGATTCTCTCTCAAAGTTCATTCCGTGCAGAACTCTGGTTGTCATGGCAACTTTATAAAAATCTTCTTGTAAAGATGGCCCATGTTTTTGATATTTGGTATGAAGCTTCATCTAGTGGACCTCTACCAAGATTATTCAAATTATAGACCTCGGGCCAAAAATGGCCCCGGGACAGGGCCCATTGGTTTTAGGTAGGCTTATAGGAAAACCTTTAAAATATTCTTGTCTGAAACCAGAAGGCTCAGGTCTTTGATATTTGGAAAGACTCTTCATGTAGTGGACTACTGCCAAGTTTGTTCAAATTATTGCCCAGGGGCCAAAAATGGCCCTGCACCGGGGCCCACTGGTTTTACATAGGCTTATATAGGGAAAAACCTTTAAAAAATCTTCTTATCTGAAACCAGGAGGCTCAGGTCTTTGATGTTTGGTATGAAGCTTCATCTAGTTGACATCTACCAAGATTGTTCAAAATTGTAGCCCTTGGGCCAAAAATGGCTCCCTAGGTTCTTCTCCGGGGAAGAAACTGACTTGGGGTGGGGGGGGGGGGAAGAGAGAACCGGCCTGTTTCAGGTGTCTGAACCAGGTCTGCACTGTTTGGTTTTTGCCTATGTCATTTTTACTGGTTGCCAGGTAAGAATGGGTTAAAGCAACACACACAGAATTATGTTGTCCTTTCAGCATCATTTGAAATCCAGCTGTTCAAGTGACCCCTTATTGGCCCCGGACCCATGGGGCTTGGAGAAATAGATTGAGCTGCATGGTTCTTCCACGCAGATTTGAAACCGACTGCACATGAGAACTGGTAAACTCTTCAGAAGGGCTAAGCCTGCCCAGGCAAAGTGGTGCAAGTCGGACCGTCACTGCCTATAAACCTTACTGGTTTGTTTAGGTGGTCGGGCTTGAGAAGTCGTTTCATCACAATGTCGGGGTAAAAGTCCGACAAAACTGGAAGCAACATCTCCAGAATGACATAAATAGTTTTGATGAGGACCTCAATTTAAACAAATGTCTTGTTTGTTTGATTTGAGCTTTAACATCCCCGTCAACGCTGTAAAGGTCATTTTGGAGACGTTGCTTCCGATTTTGTGGGACTTTTACCCGATATTGAGATGAAATGACATCTCAAGACCTACCGTCCCAAATACACTAGGGTTTAAGAAGTGTTCCGACTCGCACCACTTTTTCTGGGGCCTAGACCATAGCGGTTTACCAGCCCTCAGTCGTGGTCGGTTTCAGCACGCACGGAAGCGCTATGCAACCCAATCTATTTCTTAAAGACCAGATGGGCGTGGGCGTCAATATCTATTTTAAGATGTAAAAGTGTGATATTTTTCTTATTTCTGCTCAAAATATAGATTGGGGCCTCACGGGCCTCTGTGGCCTAGTGGTTAAGGGCGCTGACTCTTGATCATTAGGTCTCTCACCGCTGTGGTTCGGGCCTCGCTCGGGTCATATGTGAGACGCCAAGTTCTGGAACGGAAGGTCAGGTGGTTTTTCTCCGGTAACTCCGGTATTCGCCCACCTCTGATTAACGATCGGCTCGATATGATCATATGAGTGAAATAATCTTGAAAGGGCCGTAAAACCAAAAAAAAAAAAAAAAAAAATAGATTTTGGCCTCAATTCTAACGAGTATCCACAATCTGTGGCCTAGTGGATAAGGGCGCTGACTCTTAATCATTAGGTCTCTCACCGCTGTGGGTTCACATGTGAGACGCCAAGTTCTGCAACGGAAGGTCAGATGTTTTTTCTCCGGGTAGTCCGGTTTTCGCCCACCTCTGATTAACGATCGGCTCGATACGAGTGAAATAATCTTGCAAGGGCCGTAACCCCCCCACCCCCCCCCCCCCCCAAAAAAAAAAAAAAAAAAAAATGCTTATCTATAGAACAGGGTTATGTCCGCACAATGCATACTCTTTTTGTCGGTAACTGTCACCTTCCCCTCTTGAATCAGTGTAAGAAACTAAAATATAGAACAGAGTTTGATCACTTAGGGAAAATTGGCAGTATGTCTAAAATTCCTGCACACTCTGTGATGATGAAATGACATCTCAAGCCCTGACCAGTGCCCATCCCCACACACACCATGTTTGCCCACATGAAGACACCTTACTCAAGGTGAGTTACTGTGATCACGACATCTGGACTAATGAACCAATTTCCAACAACTTTACAAAAATGTTGCTCTCATGACCTTCACAAAAATTCTCTCTTATTCTCCTTTGCAAAAATTGCTTAACCCATAAAATGCCAATCACGACAATTGTCGTCTGCTTTGGCATCTGCCGGCTACTTTAATGTAATTATTGCAAACAGTGTAGATCCAGATCAGACTGCTGCTAAAATAATGTGTTAGCCCCCGCCCATCGGGGTTTGGAGAAATAGATTGGGCTGCATGATGCTTCCACGCAGAGCTGAAACCGACCGCACTTGAGTACTGGTAAACTGCTTAGAGAATCAAAGCCTGCCAAGGCAAAGCGGTGTGAGTCGGACCGTCCATGCATATAAACCCTATTGGTTTCATTGGGCGGCAGGGCTTGAGACGTCATTTCATCTTAATGTCGGGTACAAGTCCCACAAAATTGGAAACAACATCTTAGTGTTGTCAGGGACTTTTAACCTCAAATCAAACAACTCACAGAAGAAATGATGCTGCACCGTGAAGATCCCGCACTGTTGAACAAAGTGGCCTTCAGGGTTTTAAAATAGGAAAAAAAAGACTTTTAACAAATTAAAAAAAAAACTCCTGGGACAGTTACCCACTTTGAAAATAATTTCACAGAGTTGTTCCACTTATGCATCTTTATTAAAAGTGCTATTGTGCTTCTGCTCTACTTGACACGAAGGCCACCAGCGTTAAAATAGAAAGAAAACAAAAACATTTAAGTGACTTCTGGCCCAGCTGCTACATTTTAAAACATGTCATTAAATTTCCTTATGTCCCTTTTACAATGTTTTTTTTTCAAAATAGCCCCGTTCTGCTGAAGATGATGGCTACCATAGATAAAAACAAAAGTTTTAGATATAGCCCCCTTCACCAACAGCCGATTTGAAAATAATTTCACAGAAATGTTTTTCTTATGCCTCCGAACTGAACAAGGTGACCAACAGAGCTAAAATGCTTCCAGAGTAAAACTCTCTGGGTAGAATTCTCAATAAAAATGAAGTCGGCCTGAAATATTATTTTACCTTAATGGCATTTCTCAAACCGCTGAGCAAATTGAAATCAAAATTTTTGTGCAATCTCCATGGTGTGGGGATTAAAAGTTAATTCGATACCACCTCAGCTTTCTTTTCTTTACTGAAGTGAAGAGCTCTTCGAGAGGGCCAACCAGTGCCCAAACCCGATTGGGGACTTCTTCATTTGTGATGTGGTCATTGTAAGAGATGTTAACCCTTAAGCTGCCATGAAAGAACTGCATCTGAAAATGTCGTCTGTTTGTGTCATCTGTTACTTCTTGCAAGCTTTTAAAACATATTTTTGCATACATGCAAAGAATGTGGACCAAGATCAGACTGCTCCTGTAGGAGCAGTCTAAGATGGGGACACACTGTTTGCAAAAAAAAAATAATACTTTTTAAAGTTACCAGCAGACGACAAAAGCAAACGACTATTGTTGTGAATGACATCTTATTGGTTAAGGATCATTTTGTAAAATCTCATCTCAAGGGATTTGGTTCTTCTCTCTGATTCCGCTAGAAGCCTGCGTGGTGTAGTGGTTACGCTACTCGCCTTGTAAACCAGGGGTCGCAGGATCGATCCCGGGCGTATCCAGACTTTCGGATGAGTCTTTAAAGCGAGGCCCCGTCTCCGTATGACCTTAACTGTTGGTGGAACGTAAAACTCAAAACACTCACTCACTCTGATTCCGCTGCCAGTGTCCGAGTTTCACATGCATACAGGAATATCTAGATGAAAAGTGAGCGAAAAAGTCTCACCATGGTGTGGCAAAAGTCTCACCATGTTGTGGCAAAAGTCTCACCGGGGTGTGGCAAAAGTCTCACCATGGTGCGACAAAAGTCTCACCATGGTGTGGCAAAAGTCTCACCATGGCGTGGAGCGATATGATTTTGTCTTTCCAAATTAGTTTCAGCTTTGAAAGCGCAGCTGCTGTTTGGGCCTAGAACCTTCATCTGTCACTATGGATTCTAGGTACTTGAAGGCTGTTACTGCCTCTAGCCTTTGGCCATTGATCTCTACAACTTCTCCTATGACTTCTGTATTTGATCTTCTCAGCACTTATTATGCAGAAATAAGAAAAAATGTCACAATTTTTCATCTAAGATTTTTCATTTTTATGGCGGTAAACTTTAGTGTATTTGAATAGGCGTCTTTCCGTAATGGAAATCGACGAAAACATGATGGTGATCTTGCTGATGTTACAGGTACTTCCCACAGAGTGTTCTGTTCTGTTGTGCTGTGCCCAGCTCTGAATCCAGATTGATACTCAGCGATGATCTCTTCTGCTTATGGTTTCCGTCTGTCCAAGATGACTTTGGGCATTACTTTGTTGGGCTATATATTATCAGACTTGTTGTCCGGTAGTTCTGGCATTGTCGAGGGTCGCTTTTCTTGGGAAGTGTAATGACCAGCGATTTTGTTCATGGAGTCGGCTAGACCCTTGTGCAGACTGTTATCAGTACATCTATTGCATGGTCACCACCAGCTTTTACTAGTTCGGCTGATATGTTATCATGTCCCGGTGCTTTGCCTTTGACTGCTACCTATAATTCTTCTCTGAGGATGGAAAGAGGGATGATCTTCTTGGCTGCATATGGGCAATGTAGTATTGCTTGATTTCCAACTGTAGAATGGTTGCAGAGTAGGCCTACAGAGCAGTGCTCAGTCCATCTGTTTAGGATGTCCTGTATCTCTGTGAGAAATTTCTCTGACTTGTCTTTCACAGTTGTTACCAAATGCTGCTTCTCCTCGGTGGGGTCTTTCATCATTTGGCAGTTTTTTTCTGTCATATCTTGTCAAGCTGTTCTGAATGTTGCTTGTTCATCGATGTGCTTCTCATCGCAAATGTCTAATGTAACCCAGGGCTTCTTTGTATGTCGCCATTTTCCAAGAATCTTGTTTAGCTTACTTATTACAATTAAACCACCATTCATTGCTGCTGTGAACAAGTGTTTGTCAATCACTTCATCACAGGGAGCAAATCTTCCCCTATTTCTGCTCGGAATGCTTACAATATCTTGGGGGTCTTTGAGCTTTTCAATGACATACTTGATCTTGATTAGGGCTGGCTAATCGGAGTGTTGGGGAACGGGTAGCAAGACCCCCCCACCCTGACCTTTCAAGTCTTCGGACCGGGAGCCGGCAGATAGTGCAAACAGGGTGAAAAAGTCCGTACTGCAGCCTTAGTAAACAATGAGTTACCTCGCTTTCGTCATAAATAGAAACCATGCATGCTATTCCCCTCCCACACACACACAAATTATATATATATATATTCTTGCTAAGAAAGTGTTATTCTATGTTTTACATGTAAATGCATATGCCACCATGGCTCAATGTATTATACTTGTTCATATCCTCATATGTCTGTATAGACCTGAGTGTTAATAAAGTTCTGTTCTGTTCTGTTCTGTTCTGTTCTGGAGCTAAAACGATAATCGATTATCAGTCCTGCCCCCACCCCGCCCCCATTGTGATTGATAATCGATTAGTAATAACTAAAGATTTGGTCTGAGCATGACTCCTACCAACGTTGTACTTTACCATATGTATAGAACGCGGCGTCTCATCAGGGTCTACACTGTTTCCCACTCATACAGCTATTTTAGGCACATCTTTGGTTAGTAAATTGTATTTATCAAATAATTGATTACAAGCAAATCAGCAATGCTAATCATTTTTATGGAATTTATCGATCGATTATCCGATTAATCGTGCCAACCTTAACCTTGCTGATGTTTGGATTCTTTAGTTTCTTCAGGTCATCATCATCTAGTCGTGTCAGATCCTGGGAAGCATCTTGTTCTTGCGATGTTGACGCCTGCTCGGAAGCGGCTGTTGCTTAGGATGTATCAATAGTGCTCACTGTCTAGGCTATGACAGGTCCATCTCTTGGATGGTTTGCATCTCTTGGATGGTTTGTTAGCATGTTCACTACCAAGTTGTTGCAGGTGGCAAATTCCAGGAACTCGAGTCCTCTGTAAGGCTGACTGGATTAATCGTATAATAATCACACGATTAATCGTACAATCGATTAATCGTACAATCGATTAATCGATCGATAGCTTCCACAAAAATGATTATCATTTCTGATTTGCTTTTAATCGATTACTTGATAGGTACAATTTACTACCCAAAGTTTTGCCTAAAATGGCTGGATGAGTGGTAAACAGTGCAGACCCTGATGAGACGCATTCTGCGGCGTCTCATCTGGGTCTTCATTGTTTGCTTAGCCTGGCAGTTCAAATATACATATGGTAAAGTGCAACATATGGTAAGAGTCATGCTCAGACAGAAAGCCAGACAGGTAAAATTATGACAAAAACCTAAGCGATTACCCATCGATTATCTATCGCAATGACATGACTGATAATCGATTATCTTTTCAGCTTCGATTAGCCAGTCCTAGTCCTCTGTCATTGGAAATCCCAGTACAGTATGGTCCGCATATGCCACTCTAGTCGACGAGGTACTGAAGTTACTGATAGAACTCATCCACTTCTTCAGCACTGTGCATACATGCACAGGGCCTACTGTGAAATTCCGCTAATCACCTAAAATTAAGTCTAATTCTTTTTTTTTTTAAACTTATTTCGTAGGTCGCAGCTATTCTTTCTCCGTGTTTACTGCATTTAATGTCCTCTGGTCAGAGACCACCTTTGGGATTGTTCAAAAGTGGTCATAACGACCACTTTTGAACATTCACAAAGGTGGTCTTAATATAGGAATTCTACTGTATACTTGTATTCAGGGAGATGGAGATAAGTCGACCGGAAATTTACTGGCATTCCATTACAATCTTTATGATGTCCCGGTTAACCAGGAGGCCTACACGTTCCTCATCTGTCTGCTTACTCACTGTTGTAGATTCTGTATCCTACCTCTAAAATGTGTTGACGTAGAGTCGTTCCCACACCACATCATGGAACTCTCGAGGTAGTGGAAACATTTTTATTGTGTGTGTTTGAATTCGGGTTTAACGTCGCTTTCAACAATTTTTCAGTCATATCACGACGGTGTCTGGTTGCGACAGGGAGCACAATGCTCACTTTTATAGTGCTGCCTCACTGAAGTATCATGTCCCAGACACATTACATGATACCACACCCAGTCACATTATCCTGACACTGGGTCGACCAGTCCTAGCTCTACCCCGTAAATCTGAGTGCCAAGCGAGGAGTAGCCAGTACCATTTTTAACGACTTTGGTATGTCGCGGCCCGGGACCGAACCCGTGACCTCCCGTTCCCCGGAGCGGACACTCTACCAAATGAGCTATCGGGGTCGGTATCATTTTTATTGATGAACAAAGATAGATGCTCTGTCGTTTTTATGTGTTTTTAGAAGAAAGGGCGAATCATTAAGAATTCTGGCACCAAAATGACCTTTACAGTGTTGACGGGTACGTTAAACCTCAAATCAAACTAACAAACAAACAATTCTAACACAGCGCGCCTATATAGGCAATGGAAAATAACTGTGTTTTAATCTACAACACATCACGGCAAGGAAGAGTGTGACGAGTGACGTCATTAAAAATTGCAAATTTATGACGTCATTAGTCGATTTCCTTGACGTTGTACCGTGTAACGTCATTTTCGCGCATCGAAAACGTTAGAAAAGGGTACTGAAATGCATGTGTTTCAGTCGATAATTTAAACGGGATTTCTTCTAACAATGGCGAAAAGTTGTGAGATTTTGATGGAATCAACAGCATTTTTGCTGATTTTCAGTCTGTTAGAATCGAAATAGATCAGCTCTAGTTTGTGATTTGTTGAGTAATAAATCACAGTTTGTCGATCAGTTGTAAGTAGACAAATCACGCGCGCTACGCGCTCGTGATTTGATCTACTTTACAACTGATCTCCAAACTGTGATTTATGACTCAACAAATCACAGTTAGAGCTGATCTATTTCTTAAACAAACAAAAAAAATATCTGCGCCTATCGCAACAATTAACGGTGAAATCCCTGAGAAGAGATTCTATTAGAAATTGTTTTTCATTATATGCAACCTATCACTCATTCCACTCGGCCCCCGCCTATAGGGGCTTGAAGAAATATATGGGCTGCATGATGCTTTCACGCAGAGCTGAATCCGGCCTGCACACTAGTACTGGTAAACCGCTTAGAGGATCTAAGCCTGTCCAGGAACCCCGGCGCGAGGTGGACCGTCCATGCTAATAAACCCTATTGGTTTCATTGGGCGACAGCGCTTGAGATGTCATTTCATCTCAATGTCGGGTAAAAGTCCCACAAAATTGGAAGCAACGTCTCCAAAATGACCTTTACAGTGTTGACGGGGACGTTAAACCTCAAATCAAACAAAACACTCATTCCACTATTTGTGAGCGGTCATGGTACACTAAAACTATAGTTTTGTATTATTGTCTTCAAATTTTATTGCTGCAATGAGTTTTGTAGGCTTAGGGCTTAATTAAAGCGTGTGTTTGCTATTTCTGGCGGGCATTCTTTGCTGCATGTAATCAAACATGACACATACCAGTTAACCCCTAAGACGCCAATCACGAGAATTGTCGTCTGCTTTGTCGTCTGCTGATTAGTTTAAAAGTCATTTTTGCCAGCAGTGTGGATCCAGTTTTTGCAAACAGTGTGGATCCAGATCAGACTGCTCATGTACTGAGCTCGGCCCACACTATTTGCCTGTATGAAAAAATGCAAAAATATTTTTTAAAAAGTTTGCAAGAAAATTCCGCAGACGACATGAGCAGACAACATTTTCAGGTGTAGTAAGTAATTGTGGCTTCAGCATGCTCAAGAAGATCAGTGCCGATTTGCAGGCTGATGATTTTTCGCTCTTACACCTGACATTTTGCTTGAACTGATGTGTCACGTCACATTTCATCAGACCTCTTATTTCAATAATAAATGGTCTTCGGGTGTTTGTCTAGATCGGTAATGTATGAAATTGGATAAATTATAATAATAATAATTGCAAAAGACCAAACATATTCGTTGCCAAAACTAATACATAATTCCAAAAACAAAAAACCACCACCACCAAAAAAAAAAAACAAAAAAAAACAGAGGTATCATAGCGCGTGGATAACACCTTTTTTTTCTTCTAAATTTTAACTCCACGCCCATTTCCGACGTCATTTTATCCATTCAAATACGCCATCTAAATGTCGCTCTATTAGCAGGTGCAATCACGCCATGCTCAAAATGCACTAAACGCCATTTTCCAGGCAAGGATAAGTAAGCCATGGCTGAGGCTGATATAAAACTGGTTTATTTTAAGGGGAATGGGAACACCTTCAGGGGAGGCACCTCCTGCAAAAGTATTTTTGTCTCCCGTGTCAATAGGGGTCAACTCTTAAAGAAAAGAATTTGCTCCTGAGCAAATTCTTCCCTTTAATAGTAGACCCCCTTTTCCATAGGACAGGGCTTATAGTAAAGGCAAACACAGAAAGTCCCGAAAGTTGTCTCCCTTTGAAAAATGGCGGAAAAATCTGCCAGGTGTTCCCACTGCCCTTAAACAGGACGTGAAAATTAAGTATTTTAGTATTTTTTTTTTATTAAGTATTTTATTATTTTTTATTTTTATTTTTTTATTGTACTAGAAATTTGAATTTTGATGCCAAAACCATTGCAGAAAAAAATACCATACGTCGTCTTTGTAATTTTCACCCAAACCGAGAAAACCCATGGATTACTTATACATAATATGGTGGATTTTCGTATGGGTCATGGAATAGGATAAGTATGCGCCGACTACTTACATAGTCTGTTTGTTTGTTTGTTTGATTTGAGGTTAAACGTCCCCGTCAACACTGTATATGTCATTTTGGAGACGGTGCTTCCAATTTTGTGGGACTTTTACCCGACATTGAGATGAAATAACATCTCAAGCCCTGCCATCCAATGCAACCAATAGGGTTTATAAGCATGGACGGGCCGACTCGCACCGCATTGCCTGGGCAGGCTTAGATCCTCTAAGCGGTATACTGGGGCCAGTACTCGTGTGCTGTCGGATTCAGTTCTGCGTGGAAGCATCACGCAGCCCATATATTTCTTCAAGCCCCGATGGGCGGGGGCCTACTACTTACATAGGAAGGTAAGTTTCTTTTTAATCTCACAAAAATGATCAAAAACGATTCTGAGATAACTTCTTCCACTAAGCACTGAATATATAAAGTCTTTTCAGGGAGACTCGTCTGATAGCCCGGTGAGGCATATTTGACCCATTCTATCTATATTAGCAATCCATGACGCATATTGTCCATTGACCCATTTTGTACCGGAAACCCCAAAACGGATACCCTAGCAAACAGTGCAGACCTAGATCAGACGCCACAGAACGCGGCGTCTGATCAGGGCCTATACTGTTTGAAAACAGTTCAGCCATTTTCCAAGTGAATTTTGAAGAAAAACACAACCTGACACCCCTAAATTTTGAAATGGACTCCTGCTATATATAAGGAGGAAGATTCCATTTGGTACAAAAAGGGTTAACAGTTTGGTCCCCGTGTATGCAAGAAACAAGAAAGGTATAACATGTTTTCATGTTGTATTGTATAATGGGCGATATCTTGAATGATGTGAGATTGGAAAGAAATATGAACACTCTGTAAAGTCATACTTACTGAATGCATCTTATGTACATGTTTTGTAACACGTTCAGTTTGAAGTACATTCTGTAAGCAAACAGTATAGACCCTCATCACACGCCGCATTCTGCGGCGTCTGATCTGGACCTACACTGTTTGCCAAGCAATGCATGATTCAAGCCCATATTCTACAGCTTGCACTATTACGCAACACACTGACCGAAACCAACAAATCAGTGATAGCCATTTGGATGTGAGCGCAGAAAAAGATTCTGTGCTTAGTAACATTGTCGTCTGCCCCCGCCCGGAATAGGAAGAAATAGAATGGGCTGCATGTTGTTTCCACGCAGAACTAAATCGACTGCACACTAGTACTTGAAAACTGCCTAGAGGTTCTAAGTCTGCCCAGGAAAGGTGGTGCCAGTCGGACCGTCCATGCATACTCGGGCCCATCAATACCGGTATTGATGGATCCGAGATGCATACTGTTCTTCTCGATAAGTTTTGTCATATTTTTATTTCCTATCTTTTATAATTCTAACAATGTGCTCTATTGTTTCGCATGTGAATGAGTTTCAGCCTTTATTTCAGAAGTTTGCCTTTACTAATGACACTGTCATCCCTAGATGACGGTATCAGATGGACCGGTCCGTGTGACGTGATGTTCAGTAAACATTCATCGACCTGTACATATTTCATAGTAAATACTGTTAGTATAAATTATCTTGTATACATCTTCGAATAAAATCGCTCAAGAAATTTTTTTTTTTTTTTCACGGTGTCGGAATTCACTTTAACCCTTTTTGTACCAAATGGAATCTTCCACCTTATATATAGCATGAGTCCATTTCAAAACTGATTTAGGGGTGTCAGGTTGTGTTTTCTTCAAAATTGATTTGGATAATGGCTAAACTTTTAGCAAACAGTGGAGGCCCTGATCAGACGCCACGTTCTGCGGCGTCTGATCTGGGCCTGCACTGTTTGCCCTGGTACCCCTTTAGGGGTTTCCGGTACTAAATGGGTTAACGTAAGTTTTGTGCGTAACAGGAATACGACGATGCCGAGAAAAAAAACGCATATGAACATTCTTGTTAATGTCGTCTGCCGTTCAAAAAGCTTCTTGCAAACTTTTTAGAAATATTTTCGCATACAGGCAAACAGTGCAGACCTGGATCAGACTGCTCCCAGTCTGTTCTGGGTCCACACTGTTTGCAACAATGAATTTTAAAGACAAAGCAGACGACACCTGCCTCATCACGTGAACAAGTCCGTGAAATGAAGACCCCCCTAAACCCCACTTTGTATAGAGTAAACTGGGGTTTACGGGGGTAAACATTATTTTTTTCTTATTTCTGCTCCAAGACATAGGTTGTGGGTACTCGTTAGAACCGCCTCACTGAGGCGGTTCTAACGAGCACCCTCAATCTATGTTTTGAGCATTTATAAGAAAAATATCACTGATTTTCATCAGAAAATTAGCCATTTTGGAGGTGTGAAAAATGCACTATGTCGCACGGGTGAGTTATCGTAATGTAAAATGCCCACAAGGGCATAAGGCAGTATATAGAGAAAGAAAGAAAGAAAGAAAGACGATTGTTGTGAATTTCATTCTAAAGGTCAATAATGATACGGATTACAAAGACAATTTTAGCAGTTTTATGTTGTGCCATATTGAGTTATTTCATGTTGTCGCATTTGTCCGTGCCGCTTAGCGTTCCTCGGTTTGAAGCTCAAGAAGTTCTAGAACTGTCTGATTTTCCAACAAAGCTTGGGCGAGATGATAAATATAACTGGAACAATTCAGGACAGCCAAACTTAAGTGAATACGGGAACTTTGCCCCTGCATTAAATCTGACCGAATACAAATGGTATGTAGAAATAATATCGACATTCAAGAGAAGCTGCAATACGCTCAATGTAACGTATATGATATCGTCCGGTTCCGTTCTTGGTGCGTATAGATACCACGGCTTTGTGCCATGGGATGATGATTTCGACATAATGGTAAATTCTTCCCAGAAACAAGTCTTTGAGGATGGTCTTAGATCAGTTCCTGGATATCAGTTATATGTTAGCGATCAATATCAGTGGAAATTTTACAGTGACGACGTCGGAGTGCAAACAAAGTTTGTGTGGAAATGGCCTTTCATTGACATATTTTTCTTTGAAGACAATGAAACCCACTTTTATGATGTTACGGTGCCGGAATGGCCTGGGGACTTTCATCTTCGATCAGACATACTGCCCTTTCAGTCAGGAATATTTGAAAACATGATCCTTCCGGTACCAAATAATATGGAAGCTTATTTGAACAAGAAATATTCGATGCAAGATTCATGTCTAAGTAGCTCATATAATCATAAAAAAGAGATGCATATTGTTCAAACTCGCATTTCATGCGCCAAATTTTTTAATGTTTATCCTGTTGTGTATCGCTTCGAGGTGGAGAACATTCCGTACGAAGAACTTAGACTTGATAACAAAACATTATACAGACTTCGTAGAAGCAAGAGAAAATCATGAGCTCATTTGAGCTACCTTGTAAGAATAGGGTACTTCCTACCCTGCAATGGATGCCGGGCCAACGCCGGGCCGACAGCGCCAACGTCGTATCGTTGTCGGCCCGACGTTGGCCCGCTTTTTCGTGCTGGCTGGGATTAGGCGATCGACAAAAGTTCAGGCAATCCGCAGTAGTTTTGTTTGTTTGATTTTAGGTTTACTGTCCCCATCAACACTGTATATGTCATTTTGGAGACGTTGCTTCCAATTTTGTTGGACTTTTACCCGACACTGAGATGAAATGATATATCAAGCCATGTCGCCCAATGAAATCAATAGGGTTTATAAGCATGGACGGACCGATTCGCACCGCTTTGCCTGGAATCCGTAGTAGTAGTAGTAGTAGTAGTAGTAGTAGTAGTAGTAGTAGTAGTAGTAGTAGTAATAGTAGTAGTAGTTGTTGTTGTTGGTGGTGCGTGTGTGTGTGTGTGTGTACGTGTGTGTGTGTGTGTGTGTGTGTGTGTTTGTTTTAGTGTGTGTGTGTGTGTGTGTGTGTGTGTGTGTGTGTGTGTGTGTGTGTGTGTGTGTGGTCAGGTCAGTCAGCTAAGGTCATACGGAGACGGGACCTCGGTTTAAAGACTCATCCGAAAGTCTGAAGAAGCCCGGAATCGAACCCGCAAACCCTGGTTTATGAGGCAGACGAGTAGCATGACCACTACACCACGGTGGCTTCTGGTAGTAGGAGTAGTAGTAGTAGTTTTGTTTGTTTTAATTGAGGTTTTACGTCCCCAGCGGGGCTTGAAGAAATATATGGGCTGCATGATGCTTCCACACAGAGCTGAATCCGGCCCGCACACTGGTACTGGTAAACTGCTTAGAGGCTCTAAGCCTGTCCAGGAACCGCGGTGCGAGGCGGACCGTCCATGCTAATAAACCCTGTTGGTTTCATTGGGCGACAGGGCTTGAGATGTCATTTCATCTCAATGCCGGGTAAAAGTCCTACAAAATTGGAAGCAATGCCTCCAAAATGACCTTTACAGTGTTGACGGGGACGTTAAACCTCAAATCAAACAAACAAAAACACTAAAATCTAACACTAAAATCCATAATAATTTTGTTGTTTCCTTCTTATTCTCAATTTTTTTCGAGGCAGTTTATAAAAAACGCCTGCAGATATAATTAGTGCAGAACCTCGACCAGAACCGCGGTGCTAATAAACCCTATTGGTTTCATTGGGCGACAGGGCTTGAGATGTCATTTCATCTCAATGTCGGGTAAAAGTCCCACAAAATTGGAAGCAACGTCGGAACCTCGGCCAACTGGGACAGCAAAACACTAAGCTGAAGAAACTCCCCACGAGGATTTACTTCTTTGAAAGGAGTGCTGGTGGGCCACCATCAAACCTTCTACATAAAATTGCTCTGTAACTGCCGAGTCCTCATGCCATTTCGATGATAATGATTTAAATTGCTGTCCGTGGTGACGCATTGATGAACTTAGAGACAACTTTTTCATATTAAATAAATATAGAGTCACCGCAACAAAACCTACAATAAGACATGTGCGCCCAGCGAAGACTCAGATCAGCATGCGCATCCATATAGTCTAACCAGAGACTTCTCTTGCTGCATGGAGGAGCATTGGGCCCTAAGCTATCCTTAGAGTGCACAGTGAAGACTCTGATCAGACTGCGCGGATGCGCAGGCTGATCTGAGTCTTCTTTGGGCGCACATGTCTTATTGTAGGTTTTGTCATGCGCTGGCTCATTTAATTTCCTCTATCATATTAAATGAATATAGATACTTCAGGATCTCTTTTAAACCCGCAGAAGAGTCATATGTATATAAAAATATCTGTCTGTTTGTTATATATTTCATTGTTATAGAGAGAGAGAGAGAGTGAGAGAGAGAGAGGAATAGAAATAATAAGTTGTATATACCACTTACATGTACCACTCAGAAGCCTCTGTGGTGTAGTGATTACGCTACTTGCCTTGTAAACAAGGGGTCGCAGGATCGATCCCGGGCTTCGCCAGACTTTCGGATGAGTCTTTAAACCGAGGTCCCATCTCCGTATGACCTTAGTTGTTGTTGGGATGTAAAACTCAAACACTCATCCCCACTTACCACTCAGTAGCAAATAATTTCCAATTATTTTCTTTGGTGTGGAGAGGACTCGCCTAAACATGTATGATGCTGCATAAGCTCGTGCGGAACATGCTTTACTATTTTCCACGTGCTTTTTACGCTTTTTACGGTTTTTTTTTTTTTTTACTATTATGAATGAACGGACAGTTCAACTAAGCACTGGAGTATTGGTACGGCTGTTCTCTGTTCACATAGGTACTAATTAATTAATTAATTTATTTTTATTCATATATATTAAAAATAAATTTCTGTTGCTATGTGGTACAAATAAGAAAAATATGTTTTTTTTGTTTTGTTTTTTTCCATAGAAGTCACCATTTTGTAGATATGAAAAACAACACAATGTCGGGGAATAGTTAACAGTTCGCCAACAAATATCTGGCAGTGACGTAGCTGACTATTGGAGCTATTTTACCGTTAGCCCCATAAGCTTTGCAGTGTTCAGAACAAAAACAAGTCGTGACGTCATTGTCAACTATTCCCCGACGGATAGTATTTTTGTAATGTTATCATCGACGAAAGATTTCAGCACCTCTCCCTAAGGCAAATGATTGTTAGGAGCTACAAGGATGCGAACGCGGTTGTGGATGCCCTTCAGAGCCGCCTCATTTGAGCGGTTCTTGCGGGTACCCACAACCTTACTCCCATACATGAGAGTTCTGCGTTCCAGACATTCATATTTTACATTTATATGCTGATATTTATGTTTTTGTTATTCTTCGGAACGCGAACTCTCATAAGGATTACGCCATTTTCTTTACGTGAGGACCGCTAGACAAACTAGCGGAGCACTTTCTGATTACTTTGAGAGCATTTAAAACGTTGTCATAACAAACTGCCTATGTAACTTACATAAGTAATGTTTTAACTCCGTATCTCAACATGAAATATTCCAAAAGTCACTAAATTAAAACTTTAATTAGGCAATATTCCGTCCCGGTAGTATGCACCACGCCATTTGTTTACTTCTCAGCCAGGGTCAAAGAAGTCAAATGACGTCATCGGTAAAAGCAAAAACCGGAATACTTTTCTTTTTATTTTTCGAACGAACAAGACGGATAGCATTGAAAAAAAGAATAAGTATGTGGAGGGTGAAACAGAATAGCTCGGTGACAAACTCAAGTTAATAAAGGGATTTTGAGATTGTTTTTCTTTTAAAACCAATGATAAGTGTATTAAAAGGTTATCATGGTCTTCACTTCTACTTTACAAATCTTAATAAGCATTTCCCCTACTTAATTCTTTTCTCTTCATGCGAGAGCTTGGTGCGTGGTTGAGAACAAGAATACAAGGCCCTTGAACGTTAATGTTTTCACAATGGTGATTAATGATTGACAAGAAATATCAGACAAAGAAGCATAGGTGGGCACATTTACAGTTTTTTGACACGACCACGACCAACACCCGCATCAACTCAACTACTAAACAACTTAAAAACAAATTATTTTGTTATGCCTTAGTATGCACCACGCCATTTGTTTACTTCTCTGACGACAAGACTATAAATGGATATATTCCTTTCGTTGCTACAGAAAACGAGCTGTTGTTAATGGTGAACCTTCAAGTTAGGCTCCAATTAAGTCTGGTGTTATACAAGGTACCGTTCTTAGTCCATTGTTGTTCTCTTCGTACATCAGTGATATTTCAACTGACAATGATTCTGTAATAAGACCGTGTTAAATAAGAAAGGCAAATTGAAACCAGATGGATATTGATATATTAGGTTGTTTGGCAAGAAAATTGGGCAGGAGATTTCGGCTTGTTAAATAAAAAAAATATGCAGGCAACCAGAAAAGAACAAAATCGAGGCTTCTTACACTTATAAGGGAACGGTCCTCGAAAATGTCGACTCTCATTACTGCATTGGTGTGACCATTATATGCCTGATATTCCTGTGGATCTAGGTCGACATGTTAACAGACACACTGGCCTCTGATGATGCATTCTGTTAGCTGGTCCGGATGCATAGCAGGATGGACTGATCTTAGATGGGCGTTGCTGCCAAAAGCGATTCGGCCGTTCAGAACTTATTTGAAAGGTATTTTAGGAGGGTGCTTTTACCATGTCCACATTTAGGGAATTCAAGTTATCAATGACACGATTTATGAAAGGCATTTTAGGAGGGTGCATTTACCATGTCCACAGTTAGAGAATTCCAATTATCAACGCTATGATTTTTGAAAGGATTTGCCCGTACTTTTAAATGTGACCTTTAAAATTTGTCCAGGAGTTGATGCTTGTGTATGAATAATAAATACATTGTTCTTGTCAACTTTGTCTATTTTGTGCAATATTTTGTACAGCTGAGTTATACCGGCTCTGTCTCTTCTATATCCCAGGGATGGAAATCCTGGTGTCTTTAATTTTTTCCGGATAACTCAGATGCTGTCCGCTTTTTGTTTTTACTAGTTGGGTGGCTCGGCGCTGAACATTTTCGATAATATTTTTTATCTTTTTTAAAACATCGGCGACCAAATGGTTTTGGAATATTCGAGGTGAGGTCTCACAAGAGATTTGTACAGATTCAAAAATATTTCCGTGTCTATGTATGTAAAGGTTTGAAAGATTAATCCAACATTTCAGTTTGCTTTATTTACCTTCTTATTGATATGTTCTGTGAACTTCAAAGAAGTTTGCATAATTACACACAAGTCCTTTTCTGTGGTTACTGTTTCAGCTGTTTTTTTACTCTTGGTCAGTTTCCATTTTATATTCATAATGGTAATTGTGGTTTCGGATGTGAAGGTACTTACACTTCTTGAGGTGATAGTTCATATTCCAAGTTCACATTCCATTCCAAGTTTTTGCCCAATCAAAAGCATTGTTAATATTTGTCTGAACATATTCTGTCTGTCTAAATGAGTTTCCCAAGTATTTTAGCATCATCAGCAAAGAGCTTCATACATGCAATAACAACGTCGGGAAGGTCATTTATGAAAAGTAGGTATAGAATAGGACCCAGGACACTTCCCTGCAGGATACCACTAGCGACTTTTGCCATTTTAGAGTATTTGCCGTTGGTAACAACTTTTGGGGTTCTACCCGACAGAAATTCTTTTATCCATTTAAGTACCATATCCCCAGTCAACAATCTTTTATGTGGCATTTTGCCAAAGGCCTTCTGATGTCTTCGTTTGCGCCAGGGGCTTCTGTCAATTCCCCCATTAGTTCTAGAAGTTGGTAATACATGAGCGTCCCTTAAGGAACCAATGTTGTGCTTTTGAAAATAAATTATTAGTTTGACGTACTTTTCTAATTTCAATTTCTTTCTTCACTTGAGACAATCTCTATCACAGTTAGAATAAAGGAGATAAATTTTCCGGGAAAGTTTTGGATAAAAAATATTTTGATCATTATTTATAGTTCTGTTTAAACTAAAATATGTTTCCTACGCCATAGTTAAAGAGGCGGGGCTTGCTCTTCTGGATCTGTGACAAACCCCACCAATCATTGTTTCCTTCCCTCCCTTCAGGAGTGTCACTAAAAGCATTTGCCCTGTATTAAAAATGGTATTTTTTCTGAAAACTATTGAGTCTGTGTGTATGTTAAGCTGTGAAAGGCTGCTTTTCTCACCATGAAGGAATGGAATGGGCAGTGGATTTTCACCCGTTTCCATTCGTGCAGGGTCACCTTGTGCCCTATTCAATTCCCAGCGAGGTTCAACATTTCTTGTTTGACTTCGCTTCTTTTCTTTCTTCCCTTTGTTTCAGGTTGACCGCTTCTTTTCTTTCTTCCCTTTGTTTCAGGTTAAAGTCCCTCACTACAATTACACTTTTAAGTTGGGCTGGGGCTTTTTCTTCTATAAACTTAGTTTTATACAGCAGAAATTTATTTTGAGATTTCATCTCAAGAACTAATTTTAAAGGCTCTGATGGGAGCTGTGGGTTAATTGTATCGATTCCTGATCATTGCCTCCACTTCTATTTTATAACTGCGGCCCTCACTTCTATTTCTTTGCACCTAGTCTAAAACATGCCACAATCTGTAGATCGTCTTATCCCAAAGCAGAGCTCAGTGTTAATACATTTTCTGTGTCAAGAGGTAGAATTGTGGCCACATAAAATCTATTTATCCATGCCATCCCTACAATAGAAAACTGCCTTCAAATTTTTTTATAGTAAAGTAGGGCCGTTTAATTTAGGTGAAAAAGAAACTGCAAGGTTCAGTGCTGGGTCCTTTCTTTTTAGTGATGTATATAAAAGGTAACGTTTTATCCTCTCTCGTTCTGCAAACATACATACCAGCGTGCAACAGCCATGCACCTAACATGTTTCTTCTAAGTCAACACTGCAAAAGTAAGAATGATAATTGCCTTACTCGCAATTCATTGTCGAAAAAATATTAATTTTCTCGGGACACACAAAATCCGAAAATCATTCATTTTTTTAGGTTCTGGCTAATGCAGTGATGTTCCATGTTGCATAACATGTATATTTTTTATGATGCCTCTCTCTCTCTCTCTCTCTCTCTCTCTCTCTCAATACCCTCCTTCGAGTTTCATGTGCATTTGCGCAGTCAGTGGAAGGATAAAAGAAAAATTGTTGGAGATTAAATAATCTGTCCCATAGATCTGTTGATACTTGATAAAGGAGAGCTGCTGATACTTTGCATCAGTGTGCATCTGCATCTGCCAAAACAAAACAGGGAGCATATGCAGAGTGGACATCTGGGTGTCAAAAAGCATGGTGGAATTTTTTTCATGACAACATAATTATGTATTATTTTTAAAAGACAATAATAAAAGGAATATCTTTTGGTTGGTCATCCCTGGTGATGATCTCGCATTGCATGTTAGATGCATTATCATATGGGGAGTATTTAATCCCCTTCCACCAAACTAGCAGTTCTTCTTTGGGTCATTTCAATTATATTTATGCTATTCTTAGTGTCGGGTAACCAAACTGCTGAGGTGTACCAACGTTTTGTATGCCACTTCTCTTTTACTGCTTCATTTCTGCTTTCCGCTTTACAAACCCCAGCCACCTGTTTCCCTTGCTGTGGTGTTTCCCGATATTTATATTCCCAGTTGCTGCGTCACATGAAAGAAAAAAAAATCGTTGAAGAAAAAATCCAATTCCAACTTTTAGTCGTAACCAAAGTCACATGACAATTATTTCAAAACAATGGTGGTGGACTTCTGTCAGTCAAGTGATGGTTTGTTTTAATAAGGAAAATTCTTACATCCACAAAGGTTAGACAGCATTTTTATCACAGATTTCGACTTTTTACAATCTAAGGCATGAATTGGACTTACAATACAATGGGTATACATGCTAAGTGAAAATTTTAAAAGTGCTATATGAACTTGTATAAGCCCCGTGTTAGACGTCGCATGCACATCTATAAAAAAACAAATCTATAAATGAGTGCATGCGTACGTCTAACTTGTTGGACTACCACAACCTATGTTCACTGAAGATTTATTGGCGATTAAAAGTGTAATTTTTGTGGCCTTAAAGGACTACATGAGAATACGTTTCAACGAACTGTGTTGCTATCCCGCATATCATTGTATGTTTGTTTATTGTATATATGCTCATGGGCCATATGGCTTATTGCATTAATAAATTATCTATCTATCTATAAAACAGTTTCTAAACTAAATATCAGGAAAGCAAAGTTGCTGTTAATAAATATTTAAGCTCAAATTTGAAGAGCCCCCAGAGTCAGTGGTGCTTTTCAAATGTGCTCACATACTCTGTGTAAATTTCCTCTAGGCCTTAAGAGAGCTCAAGTGTTTCAGCTGTACAAGAAAAATGACCCTTTAGATAAAGGTAACTTTCGACCGATCAGCTTATACTTGTTTCAGTCCTAATCTGGCAGCATTTTCTGAGGGTCTTGGTTGTCAGTCCACTCTGCATCTTTAGATTTCTTGAAGACTGGCGCTCATAACTGTGCTGCCGCGATTTTGATGGCTTTGTCCAAGGCATTTGACTCCCTCCAAATTGCCACCTCCTAATTGCTAAATTAAGGGCATATGGTTTGTCAGATCGGGCAGTGGCTCTTTTGAACAGTTACATATATGGTAGATTTCAGCAGATTAGACTGGGACCTCATACTAGCTCCCGTGAAAGGCTTTTCAAAGGTGTCCCTAATAAATGGCATATTTCATTTTATCACAAAATGTATTTTTATGCCCCCGGAATCTAAGAAATTCGGGGTCATATAGTTTTTGGTCTGTTTGTCCGTTTGTCTGTTTGTCCGTTTGTCTGTCTACAAAAACCTTAACATTGGGCATAAGTTTTGAATGGTAATAGATAGAGCTTTCATATTTCACATGTGTATACCTTATCACAAGACCTTTCCAGTGATACCATAATTTTTGATCTCGTGACCTTGAACTTGACCTTTGACCTTTTTTTTTCAAAATTTTTAAAAACATTAACATTGGCGCTGTCCGGGGGCATCAGTGTTTCACAAACACATCTTGTATACAAATATATTGAGGGCCCCCGCCCATAGGGGCTTGAAGGAATATATGGGCTGCATGATGCTTCCACGCAGAGCTGAATCTGGCCCGCACACTAGTACTGGTAAACGGCTTAGAGGATCTAAGCCTGTCCAGGAACCGTGGTGCGAGGTGGACAGTCCATGCTAATAAACCCTATTGGTTTCATTGGGCGACAGGGCTTGAGATGTCATTTCATCTCAATGTCGGGTAAAAGTCCCACAAAATTTGAAGCAACGTCTCCAAAATGACCTTTACAGTGTTGACGGGGACGTTAAACCTCAAATCAAACAAAAACAAATATATTGATGATAATACTTTGTCTCATATACATTAAGATCCTAGTGCTCTTAATTATGTTCTATAAAAGCCTCCGTGGCCTAGTGGTTAAGAGCGCTGACTCTTGATCATTAGGTCTCTCACCGCTGTGGTTCGAGCCTCGCTCGGGTCACATGTGAGACGCCAAGTTCTGGAACGGAAGGTCAGGTGGTTTTTCTCCGGGTACTCCGGTTTTCGCTCACCTCTGATTAACGATCGGCTCGATATGAGTGATATAATCTTGAAAGGGCCGTAAAACCAAAACCAAAAAAAAAATGTTCTATAAAAGGGTTATCCTTTGGAAGCAAGGAATACACCACAGAACTGGAAAATATAAAGTGTGCACGTTTTCTGGGCCAGACTATCTAATTTCGGCCAATTAGGCCTCATCAGTGACCCTCAAGTATTTTCAAACTTCCACAATTGAATCAATGATCCCAAAGGACAAGAAAATACAAACTACCCTATGATGTAGGGCAGAGAGACTTTTTACGGCCGCCACACATTCCCAGACATCAGCTTTAGTGACGTTAAATATGTTCTATAAAAGGGTTATCCTTTGGAAGCAAGGAATACATCGTAGAACTGGAAAATATGAAGTGTGCATGTTTTCTGGGCCAGACTAGCTAGTTTCGGCCAATTAGGCCTCATCAGTGACCCTCAAGTATTTTCAAACTTCCACAATTGAATCAATGATCCCAAAGGACAAGACAATACAAACTACACTAAATCTATTTTACGAGGGTAGACTGAAAAGTTCTAAGCCTGACCAAGAAGCAGGCATCGAACAGCCATGAAATTTTGTATTCATTAAATCCAAACCTTTATTACTTGATTTGACTCAAATGAGTTCAAGTTTACCTGCAATAACGTAGAAATTCTAGACTTTGAAAATTGATACTAGCACGTTTTTGAGAAAATGGACAAAATCTGGCATCGTGGTGTCATCAAGTACCTCCATAAAAAGGGGCTAGCTCCTAAGGACATTCATGCCGATATGGTTGCTACATTAGGGGATGATGCTCCTTAGTATGGAACCGTGAAAAGGTGGGCAGCAAATTTTTAGATGGGCAAGGACAGCCTTGAAGATGATGACCGGTGTGGACGAGCCACAACGGCAACAACTGAGGAAACCATCAGCCAAGTGCACAGGGCCGTGATGGGTGACAGGCGTTTAACTGTGAATCAGTTAGCTAACACTGTTGGCATCTCCCGTTGACAAGTAGAGAACATTCTACACAGTGAATTAGGAATGTCGAAGGTTTCCGCCAGATGAGTGCCACGGCTTTTGACGCCTGACCAAAAGTTGACCAGACTGAACCTGTCACATTCCAACTTGGCTATTTTTGAAGCAGACCAAGTTGTTTTTCTTGACCGTTATGTCACTCAGGATGAGTGTTGGGTTCATCACTTTGAGCCAGAGACCAAAAGACAATCCATGCAATGGAAGCACCCTGGCTCACCCCCTCCAAAGAAGGCAAAGATCGTCACCTCTGCAGGGAAGGTGATGGCATCAGTGTTCTGGGATGCCAAGGGTATAATATTCATAGATTACCTTCAAAAGGGCAGAACAATTAATGGGGAGTAATATGCAGATCTGCTAAAACAATTGCGAAAAGCAATTAAGGCTAAACGACCCGGAAAATTGACAAAAGGGGTCTTGTTCCATCAGGACGATGCGCCTGCTCATAAATCGGTTGTCGCAATGGCTGCTGTGCATGACTGTGGCTTCACACTTGTCGATGACCCTCCGTATTCACCTGATCTAGCTCCATCAGATTATTTCCTGTTTCCAAACATGAATCAAAGTACTGAAAGTACTGAGAGGCGGGCGAGCAATGTCATTTCTGTACAACGCTCTTGAAAAGAAGCGAACGTTTGAAACTTTTTATCGGATTTATCTAATAAAACTTGGAAAAAAAGTACAGTCTTTTACGCTCTAATCACATATAAAAGCTCTTGAATGTACCATTGAGTGTTTTTATCTTCAAACGGGCAATTTTAATAAAAGACCACATACAGAATGCATTTCTCCAACACGCTGACTGATTTTTCTGGCTGGAAGAAACTGTTATTTATTTATTTACATTTACCTTCTTTTATCTGGATTAATTTCCTCCGACTTTGCAGACGATCACATATCTATAGACATTACGAAAACACGCCTATACAATTACATGAACAATTGTAATATTTTTCTTATTTTGTTTGTTTGATTTGGGGTTTAACGTCCCCGTCAACACTGTATAGATCATTTTGGAGACGTTGCTTCCAATTTTGTGGGACTTTTACCCAACATTGAGATGAAATGACATCTCAAGCCCCGATACCCAATGAAACCAATAGGGTTTATAAGTATGGCTTTGCCTGGGCAGGCTTAGATCCTCTAAGCTGTTTACCAGTACTTGTGTGCGGTCGGTTTCAGCTCTGCCTGGAAGCGTCATGCAGCCCATTTACTTCTTCAAGCCTCTATGGAGGCAGTTATAACAAGTACCCACAACATATGTCTTGGAACAGAGATAAGGAAAATAATGTATACCCCTGTAAACCCCAGTTTTACTACATGAAATGGGGTTCAAGGGGAATCAGAAGTATATAGGCGTTTTTATGATGAGGACCACCTACAAATTATCATTCTGAGTATTGAAAACATCAGAAATTTCACTCGTGCATCGTACTCGTGAGTTAAACTATCTTAGTGGAAAATGGAGACATACCAAATCCGGCGGAGGAAAGGCAAACATACATAAATAAATAAATAAATAAATAAATAAATAAATAAATAGACGAGCCTGTTCATTTTTCTTTTTTATGTTATAACCGTAAATTTGAGATAATAGCTCAACTTACGCCACAAATAAAGTTCTGTTCTGCCCCCCTCCCCCTCCCTCCCGCTCTCTGTAAAATGGACACGCCCCACCATTTCCTTCGGAATTGGGAAAAAAAGTTTTGCTAAATTTTCAATGTCAGTCGTTTGACCCTTTAATTTTTGTATTTGAAATTAATAGTGTAGGCCCTGATCAGATGCTGCATTATATTAATTTCAACTTTAACTGATTCGTCTTACTAAGGGCGTATAAACGCGTTCACAGATTCGGCAGCTTATTTGCCCATAAATGCCGAGTGTCCCTTTACTAGGACATTCGAAAACACTAGACCCTGATGAAAGGCCACATAATGCGGCGACTGATAAGTGTCATCATTAATGGCTTGAGGTATGGAACTTTACAGACTGTTTATGTAAATTCACAGGTTACCTGTAAAACCTGGGCTGGGCTTGTGGGCTGGGCTTGTGCTCGAATTTTTGGGCTCGAATGGAAATAGGTTTATCTGAGGTGAAAGACAGTATAAGGCAAATTTTAACTCTCTAGTGTGGCTAATACCAGGTTAGTCTGCACTCAGAATGTTTACCTTTGAGGGGAAGGCTATTACATCCTGGCCAGTTGTCCCGGCTACCTGTAAAACCTGGGCTGGGCTCATGGGCTGGGTCTGGGCTCGAATGAAAATGGGTTTGACTCAGGACAAAGGTGAAATAGGGTCAGACATTGACCTTTCAACTTTGTTTGTTGTCTGGTTGGAGGAACTGTTAAAGAGAATTGCTCCCATGGGCCCCTGTCAAGATTATAATTACCAAGTTTGTTTTCCTGCTTGATTTGAGTTGCAACAAGCAAAAACCTGGATTACTAAAATCTGGATTACATGTACAACATCAAAACAAAGGATTCATTCTTTTTAATTGAGCCAGAAGATGCCAAAGTTCAAATAAGACATATGTGATCAGCAACAGAACAGACTGTGCAGATATGCAGGCTGATCAGAGATTTCAGTGGTCATGGGTAATTGCAGGTTGGCTTCAAAATGGGACACTAACAAACAGTGTAGGCCCAGATCAGATGCTATATGTCCAGAGTTTCAATAGGTGAGCCACTGACAAACAGTGAAGACACAGATCAGAGGCAACATGTCAAGGGTTCAAAAGTGGGATACTGAAAACAGTGAAGATCCAGATCAGAGGCAACATATCTAGGGTTCCAAAATGGGATACTGACAAACAGTGAAGACCTATATCAAAGGCCAAATGTCTAAGATTCCAAAATCCAATACTGATAGTGTAGACCCAGATCAGAGGCCGCATGTCTAGGTTTCCAAAATCGAACCCTGACAAACAGTGTAGATCCAGATCAGGTGCCACATGCCTATGATTCCAGGATAAGATACTGTCAGACAAACGGTGGAGACCCTGATCAGAGACCACATGCCTCGAGTTCCAAAATGCGAAACCGACAGTGTAGATCCAGATCAGATGCCACATGTCTGGGGCTCCGAAATGGAATACAGACAGTGTAGACTCCGATCAACTTCCAGGGTTTCAAAATGGGACACTACCAGTGTCGACCCTGATCAGACGTCCGACAATATTGGAAGCAATGTCTCCAAAATGACCTTTACAGTGTTGACGGGGACGTTAAACCACAAATCAAACAAGGCAGGTAGAATCATATAATGGTGCCACTAGTTGCAGCATATAGCATTCACATAGTCTGTACACTGCTGCCTCCCACCCATCGGGGCTTGAAACAGATTGGGCTACATGATGCTTCCACACAGAGCTGAAGCCTACTGCACATTAGTACTGGTAGAGCGTTAAAGGGTTTTAACCCTGCCCAGGAAACGTGTTCCACGTTTGACCGTCCATACATATAAAGCTATTGGTTTCATTGGGCGGGAGGGATTGAGATGCCTTTTCATCTCAGTGTCGGGTAAAAGTCCAACAAAATGGAAGCAACGTCTTCAAAATGACCTATACAGTGTTGACGGGGGTGGTAAACCTTTAATCAAACAATCTTTGTGACAGATGCATGAACCATATAGCATACAAAGAGCAGCTGAAACAACCAGAGGGTGAAGAAACACAAACTGATGTCTGGTTTATCTTTTTAACTAACCCAGCCCCACACTTTGTAGAATTTTCCTGCACTGCAGTGCAATTAAATAGCCAAATGATTCTGACACAGCATCTCGAGGGACAACTGGCCAGGATGTAATAGCCTTCACCTCAAATGTAAACATTCTGAGAGCAGAATAACCTGATATTACCCACACTAGAGAGTTAAAATTGACCTTATAAGGTCTTTCACCTCAGATAAACCTATTTCCATTCGAGCCCAAAAATTCGAGCCCAAGCCCAGCCCACGAGCCCAGCCCAGGTTTTACAGGTAACCAGTTGTCCCTCGAGATGCAGTGTCAGAATCATTTGGCTATTTAATTGATTTAATTGCACTGCAGTGCAGGAAAATTCTACAAAATGTGGGGCTGGGTTAGTTAAAAAGATAAAGCAGACATCAGTTTCTGTTTCTTCACCTTCTGACCAGAGGCTGTTCCAGCCGCTCTTTGGATGGTATATGGTCCGTGCATCTGTCACGAAGATTGTTTGTTTGATTTAAGGTTTATTCTCCCCGTCAACACTGTATGGGTCATTTTGGAGACTTCTCTACCATTTTGTGGGACTTTTACCCCACATTGAGATGAAATGGCATCTCAAGCCCTCCCGCCCAATGTAACCAATATGCTTGGTCAAACGTGCAACACGTTTCCTGGGCTTAGAACCCCTAAGCGGTCTACCAGTACTAATGTGCGGTAGGTTTCAGCTCAGTGTGGAAGCATCATGCAGCCCAATCTGTTTCAAGCCCCGATGTGGGGAGGCAGCAGTGTACAGACTATGTGAATGCTTTATGCTACAACTAGTGGCACCATTACATGACTTTTGGTAACCTGCCTTGCTAAATCTTTGAGATACTATTATAAAGACACCCAAGATCTATGTGACCAGAAAATTTATAACTCAAGTTTAGCTGCAGGGCCGGTTATGGACTGGTAACAATAAATTCTGAAATTTGTTCTGTATGAAAATACGGAACAGTTTGTAGATTTACCCAATCATGAAGTGTCGAACTCTTACTGTCGTTTATGCCATGTATCCATGTGGAATCCAACCTGCTATGGAAAGTGTTTTTTCTCCAGGCCCTGTTGTTTTCACACGTTTGATTAATGTTTGTTTGTCTGATACAAAAGAACTGTTGAAAGTCTCACATAGTTCCATTTAATATTAATATTAAGACCAGCTAAAATAAAGACTAAATATGTTCTAGAAAGGGTTTTCCTTTGGAAGCAAAGAAAACACCACAGACCTGGAAAATATGGAGTCATGTTTTCTGGGCCAGACTAGTTAGTTTCAGCCAATTAAGCCTCATCAGTGACCCTCAAATATTTTCAAAACTCAACAATGGAATCAGTGATCCCAAAGGACAAGAAAATATAAACTACTTACCTATACAAACTAGTCTGATTTTAAAAACAAATTCCAGAGATTTCAGATATCTTTCTTAGTATTTTCTAAACCAAGTTACCACATTTGGGACTGTTCAAAAGCGGTCTTTAAAAGGCCACTTTTGAAAAGTATTAAAGATGGTCTCATTAAAGGAATTTTACAATAGCACTAAAAGAACAGGAGGATAATTCCTGTAGTTTTATAAGCAAATAGTGTAGACGCTGTTCAGACGCCCATTTCTGCGGTATCTGGTACGGGTCTATACTGTACCACTAGAGGGTCGCTTGTCTCTAAAGGGGTTCAGAGTTTGGACTTGGACTGTTTTCTTTTGTCCTTTAATTCCTGTACTTCAAGCAAACAGAGAAGATCCTGCCTGTTCAAACGCCGTATTCTGTGTCGTCTGATCAGGGTCGACATTTTGAAACCCTGGAAGTGGATCGGGGTCTACACTGTCTGTATCCCATTTCGGAGCCCCAGACATGTGGCCTCTGATCTGGATCTACACTGTCAGTTTCGCATTTTGGAACTCGAGACATGTGGTCTCTGATCGGGGTCTCCACTGTTTGTCTGACAGTTTCTTATCCTGGAGCCAAAGGCATGTGGCACCTTATCTGGACCTACACTGTTTGTCAGGGTTCGATTTAGGAACCCTAGGCATGCGGCCTCTGATCTGGGTCTACACTGTCAGTATTGAATTTTGGAACCTTAGACATGTGGCTTTTGATCTAGGGCTTTCACTGTTTGTAAGTATCCCATTTTGGAACCCTAGACAAGTGGTCTCTGATCTGTGTCTACACTGTCAGTATCCCATTTTGGAACCCTAGACATATTGCCTCTGATTTAGGTCGTCACTGTTTGTCAGTATCCCATTTGTAACTCTAGACGTGGCCTCTGATCTGGGTCTTAACTGTTTGCCAGTACCCCGTTTCAAAACCCTAGACACGTGGCCTCTGATCTGGATCTTAACTGTTGCAAGTATCTCATTTTAGAACACCAGACATGTGGCCTCTGATCTGGGTCTAACGAGTTTGTCAGTATCCCATTTTGGAACCCAAGACACGTGGTCTCTGATCTGTGTCTTCACTGTTTTTCAGGATCCCATTTTTGAACCCTAGATATGTTGCCTCTGATCTGGATCTTCACTGTTTTCAGTATCCCGCTTTTGAACCCTTGACATGATGCCTCTGATCTGTGTTTTCACTGTTTGTCATTATCTCACCTCTTGGAACCCTAGACATGTAGCATCTGATCTGGGCCTACACTGTTTGTGAAGCCAAAATGCACGACCACTGAAATCTCGGATCAGCATGCACATCTGCACAGTCTGTTCTGGGCTTTAGGTGATCACATAGGTCTTATTGGAACTTTGGCATCTTCTGGCTCAATTAAAAAGAATGAGTCCTGTGTTTTGATATTGTAATCCAGAGTTTTGTAATCCAGGTTTTTGCTTGTTGCAACTCAAATCAAGCAGGAAAACAAACTTTAACAGTTCCTCCAACCAGACAACAAACAAAGTTGAAAGGTCAATAACTGACCCTATTTCACCTATGTCCTGTGTCAAACCCATTTTCATTCAAGCCCAAAAATTAGAGCCCAGACCCAGCCCATGAGCCCAGCCCAGGTTTTACAGGTAGCCAAATTGCGTTGTAATTAGACCGTTCCAAAGCGGTCGGTATACTACGTGTCAACCCTTTCAACCCTGTACATCGCTGCAGATGCCGATTCAGGTACAGATACCGATACAAACCTTACAGATCCAGATCAGACCGCATGTGACGAGCAGTCTCAATCAGAATCTACACTGTTTACAAGATCTCAATGACTTGAACAAAACATCTTTCTATAAGAATTGGTACACTGAATATCAAACCTAGAAGGGTTCTGTTCAGAAACTGAGGGTTTCAAGCATAAACAGCAACGGCGTAGGAAAATAGTGCCAGATTTTTTTTAATCAGTTTTCAGCGCAAATGTATTTGTAAAATTCAACAAGCAGGTCTATTTTTACAAACTTTTGTCATTTTTCAAACAGTCCGACCGAACTTCATCGAATTTATTAAGTGTATTGCTTTTTTCATATTTAGATATGTAAGTTTTTCTTTTTTGAGCGGAGGACTACAAGAAGGAATGTCTAAAGAGGTGCACAAAAATCTGATGTATGAGGTGTACGGTGACTATAGTCGGGCTAACGCCCGCCTAAAAAGCACTTGGCTGGGCAGCATTATCGGTCAGACGAGGAGGTGATAGCTGCTGTGGAGGAGTTTTTCAGGGACCAAGATAAGACCTTCTATACCACTGGGATCCGATGCTGGAGGAAGTGTGTGGACAGGAAGGGAGACTATGTTGAAAAATAAGGCACTTTCAGGATGGACAAACCATTGGATCTTGGTCAGGCTCAGAACTTTTCAGCCTACCCTAGTAGAACAAGAAATTCAAAAGCCCAGGTACCTAATTAGAAGGGACCAGTGCAACAAGGGACTCAAATCCATTTTGCATTATTTCGAGAAAAATGAAAAAAAAAAAAAAAAAAAAAAAAAAAATACGAAACTCAAAATAAGCCACTGCCTAAAATGGAAAAAATTGATTTCTGTGCAGCAAGGGGCCCAACTCCAAATTTCATAAATCTGAAAATGGCATATAGAAAGTGTATTACTGTACATCAGAGATTGCAAAGTAGATGATTACGTGTGCAAAGATTATATCTTAAGAGAAAAATAGTGAAGATGTGAAAACATCATACTTTACGCATCATGTTCGCATATTTGCATAGGTTTTAATTACACAAAGGTCCTAAGTCCATCGTCAACATTCAATCCAAGTTAAAATTACTGAAAATCGGGCTGGAAATTAATGTTTTCCTGATTTAAATTACCAACTAGATGAAAAATTTGCTAGACGCTGCATATACAGTTCTCATATAATCACTGCATCAGCAGTCTCAGTGCTTTGATTATTACACTATTCGGTAGTATTCAGATGCACCGTACCCGGAATTAGAGTCGCCCCCCCCCCCCTCGCCCGTAGGGGCTTGAAGAAATATATGGGCTGCATGATGGTTCCACGCAGAGCTGAATCCGGCCCGCACACTAGTACTGGTAAACCGCTTAGAGGAGCTAAGCCTGTCCAGGAACCGCGGTTGCCATATTAAATGATCAACGTTTTAACGATACGCTAACTAACGACGTCGTTAGTTTTGAACAACTGGCCCCTGAACAGTTTCTGAAATATTCAAGTTAATATGGAACGAAGGAGGTGAAGCATCCCTACACCCAGGGGACCCCAAGTCAGTGTCAATAAACGTGTCTTATCATAAGGAGCGAAAATATATAGGATTAAGGGGTTGGGGGATCTGAACGGTTTCCATGACATCAAGCCTAATTGGAGGATGCGGGGCAAACCCCAGGGGATTTTCCAGTTGGTGCCACTGAATGCGCCTTATCATAAGGAACAACAATATGTATGGTTTAATGGTGGGGATTTTAACGGTTTATGATATATTAAGTCTTATATGAACTGGATTGGGTATTGCATACCCCCACACACACCCCTCCCCCGCCAGGTGGGGATCCTCGGTCTATGGCCCATCATTTAACCAACCATGGTAGAGGTCCACTGCCCATAGGGGCTTGTAGAAATATATGGGCTGCAGGATGCTTCCACGCAGAGCTGAAACCGACCGCACACGTGTACTGGTAAACTGCTTAGAGGATCTAAGCCTGCCCAGGCAAAGCGGTGCGAGTCGGCCCATCCATGCTTATAAACCCTATTGGTTTCATTGGGCGGCAGGGCTTAGATGTCATTTCATCATAATGTCGGGTAAAAGTCCCACAAAATTGGGAACAACGTCTCCAAAATGACCTATACAGTGTTGACGGGAACGTTAAACCTTAAATCAAACAAAACAAAAGAGGTCCACTAGAAGTAACTACAAATCAAACATCAAAGCACCTGGCCTACTGGTTTCAGAAAAGATTTCCCGATATCGATCCATATAAAACAAGTAACCCTTAGGCGCCCCGGCACTATAACTAGAGGTTCCCTTAGGACCGTAGATGAAGCTACAATTGCACGCCGGCGGAACAGGCCTCAGATTCTATGACGGGTCCAGCGTAAAAGCTTACTTAGAATTAAAATTTAATTTTATGTTATGTTGGTTGGTTGGTACCTGATTCTCTGTCTCTGGTCGGACCCGTCGCAGTCCGACTGTTGGTTTCTTTTGCTCCAGTAATTCAGTTATTTCTTGCTGTCGAGTCCTCACCGTTGTTTCATGTCTGTGGTTGTTTGATTTTTGTGTTCTCGGAAATGTTGCACTGGTGAGTTAGGAAGCCTTCATGCGGACGGAACAAATTATTTGTCTAAATCGTGACAGAAGTAAAGGCGAGGGTTGCGGTTGCGGCCGCGTGAAATCGATTTGAATGAGTGTATCGCTTATATCTTTTAGTTTTGGATAGCCAATTGGCCATTTTGTGAGAAAGTTACTGTCCTTTTTGGCTTTCCGCTGTTGATGTTTCCATTATGATCTAGCTGTTTCATGTTTGTGTTTCTCTCCCGGGGTGTGTGGGTTAATTGTATGGGTTCTAGATCATTGTCTTCACTTCTATTTTGCTTAAGAAATAGATCAGCTCTAACTGTGATTTGTTGTGTAATAAATCACAGTTTGGAGGTCAGTTGTAAAGTAGACAAATCACGAGCGCGTAGCGCGCGTGATTTGTCTACTTACAACTGACCGACAAACTGTGATTTATTACACAACAAATCACTGGCTAGAGCTGATCTATTTCGATTCTAACACGCTGAAACTCGGCAATAATGTTGTTGTTTCCTTCAAAATCTCACAACTTTTCGCCATTGTTAGAAAAAATCCCGCGAAAATTATCGACTGAAACGCATGCATTTATATCCTTTTCTAACGTTTTCGATGCGAGAAAATGACGTTACACCGTCTAACGTCAAGTAAATCGACTAGTGACGTCATAAATTTGAAGTTTTTAATGACGTCACTCGTCACGCTCTTCCGAGCTGTGATTTGTTGCAGAATAAAACACAGTTGTTTTGCATTGCCTATATGGGCGCGCTGTGTTAGAATTGTGGTTTTTGGGACACAAATTATCCTATTGGCTTTTTACTTCTTATGTTTTGATTATGGTACCACCTTTCAGGCACACGTCGATAGGGCAACGTTAAATCAACGTCGGTGCAACGTCAAGACGACGTAGATATGACGTTGCATAAACGTCATGACGTTGTACCGAGGTTGATGTGACGTCACAATTACACCACGTGCCTGCTGGGCATTGCTTTATGTTTGTGCTTCTTTCCCCGTTGGTGTGAGTGAGTGAGTGTTTTAGTTTTACGTCTCACCAACAGCTAAGATCATACGTAGACGGGACCTCGGTTTAAAGACTCATCCGAAAGTCTGGAGAAGCCCGGGATCGATCCTACGACCCCTGGTTTACAAGGCGAGTAGCGTACCACTACACCACGGAGGCTTCTCTCCCCGTTGGTGTCTTGGGCGGTTTGTTTGTTTGATTGTTTGCTTGATTTGAGGCTTAACGTCCCCGTCAAAACTGTATGGGTCATTTTGGAGACATTGCCTCCAATTTGTGGGGCTTTTACCCGACATTTAGATGAAAGTACATCTCAAGCCCTGACGCCCAATGAAACCATTAGGGTTTATATGCATGGACGGTCCAACTCACATTGCTTTGCCTTGGCAAGCTTAGATACCGTTACTCGTGTGCGGTCAGTGGAAGCACCATGCAGCCCATCTATTTCTCTAAGCCCCGATGGACGGGGGCCGAAGTGCCTAGGATGGAAGGTGTTCGGTAGGCCTGATTGTATCGAATCATGATCATTGTATTCACTTCAATTTCTATCATACGTTCTAGATTGTTTTTGAAATAAAGAATATTACTACAATGTTTTAGCATAGGGGCTTGAATCATGAAAAAAAAAAAAAAAAAAAAAAATTTTTTTTTTTTTTTTCATTTTTTTTTTTTTCATCATTCAAGCCCCTATGGTTTTAGTTTTCTTTTTATTTGCCGCACGGACAACTCAGTCTCTGAAAAGTAATAACAGTGAAACCTAAAACTCGAAGTTTGTTCTCTGTGATGGTGACTTACGCTTTGAAACTGCGTACAAATTACAGGTATATAATTATGCTGATATGACTTTCTATATGAAACTATATAATTATATTGATGTGTTTTTTCTGTATGAAACTTGAGAGAAATGGGAACACCTGGCAGTTTTTTTTTTCGCCATTTTTAATAGGGTGATAACTTTCGGGACTTCATGTTCGCTTTTCTATAAGCCCTGTCTCACTGAAAAAGGGGTCTACCCTTAAAGGAAAGAATGTGCTCATCAGAAGCAAAATCTTTCCTTTAAAAGTTGACCCCTACAAAAATACTTTTGCATGAGTTGCCTCCCCTGAAGGTGTTCCCATTCCCCTTAAAACTCGGTCTGGACAATTAGTGGCATATAGTTACATTGTAATTACACTGTAATTGCACGACACGCGGAAAAAGCGACCGACTGAAGTCGGTCGATTTTCTAAGAGTGCCCAAAAGTCACCGTGTCATTCTGTCAGTCTGTCTGTCCGTCCGTAACCCGTTTGTGAAAATTGGTGATAGTGACTTAACCACTTGGAATATTTAAACAATTTTTGGCATACTGATAGATATCAATGAGATCTAACCAATGAACTTGCGAAATATTACATTCCATTTAGTATAGCCTCGCCGAGGCGAAAAATGTGAAAATTTTCGAACTGCTTCTCCTCGGAAACCGTTGGGCCGATTGAAGTCAAATTTCATATGGAGCCTCTATGAGATAGGGGAAACCAAAATTTGCTCATGGGGTCCAGGTCATATGACCAAAATGGCCGCCAAGCCATAGATGGTCTGTCTGTCTGTCCGTCCGTATCCCGTTTGTGAAAATTGGTGATAGTGACTTAACCGCTTGGAATATTTAAACAATTTTTGGCATACTGATAGATATCAATGAGATCTAACCAATGAACTTGCGAAATATTACATTCCATTTAGTATAGCCTCGCCGAGGCGAAAAATGTGAAAATTTTCGAACTGCTTCTCCTCGGAAACCGTTGGGCCGATTGAAGTCAAATTTCATATGGAGCCTCTATGGGATGGGGGAAACCAAAATTTGCTCATGGGGTCCAGGTCACATGACCAAAATGGCCGCCAAGCCATATACGGCGAAAACCCTTCAAAAATAGTCTTCTCCAGAACCACTGGGCAGATTTCCACGAAACTTGATAAATAGCATCTGGGACGTAGGTCCATCATAAATTGCTAAAATGGTGACCCTGGGTTGACCTTGACCTTCTTTGTGCCTAGGTCAAACTTTGACACATATGCTTTTGTATTGGAAAAGTGAGAATGCATTTTATCCTGCAAACGATTCAGTATACAGTACTAAAGTATAAGATATATTTTTGCTCCTTACGATAAGGCGCATTTATTGGGGGAACCGTTTTAGGTCCAGGTCACATGACCAAAATGGCCGCCATACCCATATATGGTAACACTCATGACGCTAAAAGCATCCGGCGGGTCGTGCACTTCAGCTGAAGCACTGGTTATATGCCACTAATTGTCAAGAGACCGAGTTTTAAGGGAATACACTGATGCTGCATTCTGTAGATGGTGTACACGAAAATGAGTAAAAAAGACAAGAAAACGCTCATTGTTTATTTTTTTATTTTTTTTTTTTTTATTTATTTTTTTTTCGGGCTTTTCATGCTAGATACTCGAGTAACCATACGAAATTATCGAAATTTCATTCAGATCCACAGCAATTCTCTTACAGCATAAAGGCCAACACAGAAGAGGAATATAAGAATCTTATATGGGTGTGAGGGTGGATGGGAAAATCCGTCCCGGGTGTCACTGTCCGGCAAGCCTCGTGATGCCGGACACTGATCCCGAGGGACGGATTTTTCTATCCACCCCTCACACACATATAGGCTTCTTTTTCTTGCATACCTGCCATTTCTTGGCGCGGATTTTTAATGCTACAATCACTTCGGTTACCGACGTCCGCCATATTCTGATGACACTACAGGAATGTTTAGTGACGTCACGTAACGTGCTGTGACGTCAACCTTAACGACAGCGCATGTGAGGTCGTATTCAACCAATGCATTTTTTAAACACGCGAGATTAATCGATTTTGGTTAAGAACACAAGGGCTAGAAAATAAGAATCTTATATGGGTGTGAGGGGTGGATTGAAAAATCCGTCCCGAGGGTCACTGTCCGGCATCACGAGGCTTGCCGAGTGATGCCGGACAGTGATCCCGAGGGACGAATTTTTCTATCCACCCCTCACATCCATATAGGATTCTTTTTCTTGCACACCTTCCATTTCTTAGTGCGGATTTTTAATGCAGCAGTCACTTCGGTTACCAACGTCCGCCATATTGTGTTGACACTGCAGGAATGTTTAGTGACGTCACGTAACATGCTGTGACGTCAACCTTAACGACGGCGAATACGAGGTCGTAATCAACCAGTGCATTTATCAAACACGCGATTATATTCGATTTTGGGTCGGAACACCAGGGTCAGAACATAAATTTCTATCCCTGGGTAAAATCACGGATTTCCTTGTCTGGTGTGCAAGAATAGAATTTCTATCCCAAGCTAAAACTATGGATTCCCTTATCTGGTGTGCAAGCAATTATGTTCTATGAAGAAGAAGATCCTGAAATTGGAGTGCAATGGTATAAATGGCTAAATTCTCTACATCAGAGGCAAATAAATAGAGGATCTTACATGAGTGTTCATGTATTATTGAATTTATTAAACGAGTTGAGGAAAAGGGATAAAATGCGAGGCTTTGCCTTTTCCTCAACGAGTTTAATAAATTCAATAATACATGAGCACGAATGCAAGATTCTATTTATCATATGACATTTAAACGCATTTTATTCACGATTGTTTACAAAAATGCCAATATTCCGCCATTAGTAAACGCGACGTCGTTAAGGTCGTCGTACATGTAACATTACGGGACGTATCTACCTAATTTGCATATTTAATCCACTAGTGGATTATCGAAAATATTACATGGCGTTATTACACTCTCATACGCGACGTCATATGATAAAAGTAGATCATTCTGGCGCCTGTTCACTGAGTAGGCCCTACCGCCCGTGGCGGTCTTACTGTTATTTTTAACAGACAGTTTTCTTCTGAAGTGGGCAAAAATGGCTATTTATTTTTTTCTTTGAAAAATTGACGTACCTAAGCGCAAATACCAGAGAAGCATCTTATTTAAACACTATAAGCATTCGAAAAATGGGCAAAGTGTATGCGAGCTCAATTTCGCCCGGATGCAGAACTGACCCGCGTGATTCCGATCCTCGTTCATTTCCGTGAATAACGATAACTTTAAACAACAAACAATTTTTATAATCTCATCAAATTTACGGGGGAGAGGGGGGGCGGGGGGGGGTTGAAAGCGTTCATATAATTGTGTCACCACCCACCCTGCCACGTTACTGTAAAACTGCGTTGATTTCTACGGAACCCTTGCAGAGACATGTAATTTATTTCAATATGTTGTGCGAACAAGATAATATCTTGTGCGAAAAAGATAGTATCATGTGCGAACAACATAATATCTTGTTTGCACAACATAGATCTTGTGCGGACAACATGATATCTTGTGCGCACAAGTTATTATCTTGTTCACACAACATGTTTTCTTGTTCGTTCAACATAGATTGTGTGCAGACCACATACTATCTTATGCACACAAGATATTATCTTGTACACAAAACTTAATATTTTGTGCGGACAACATAATATCTTGTGCGCATAAGATATTTTCTTGTGCGCACAACTTAATATCTAGTACGCACAAGATATTATCTTGTTTGCACAACATAGATCTTGTGCGGACAACATAATCTCTGGTGTGCACACGATATTATCTTGTTCGCACAATTTAATATCCTGCGCGGACAACATAATATCTCCGTGTTCGCACAACTTTTAAATATCTTGTTCGCACAACATATTATCTTGTTAGGACAGTTTAATCAGATGCACAAGACATTATGTTGTCCGCTTAAAATCTGTGTTGTGCAAACAAGGTAAAATGTTGTGTGCATAACTCAATATATTGTGCGCACAATATATTATGTTGTCCGCACAAGATATATTATGTTGTGCGCACAATACATTATCTTGTGCGCACATATTATCTTGTGCGCACTGGATAATATCTTGTTTGCACATCTTAATATCTTGTTCGCACAACATATTTGAAATATTGCATGTCCCTTCCCAGGTTCCGGACTGTTTTTTTATAACAGGGTGACATTATGCAAACACACCTATACAAATACATTGCCACCTTTATCGCCGAAAAAATGAAAATTTTATGATGAAAGATTGTGATATTTATCTTATTTCTGTTCAAAATATAGATTGTGAGCACTCGTTAGAACCGTCTCATCGAGGCGGTTCTAACGAGTACCCAAAATCTATATTTTAGAGCAGAAATAAGAAAAATAAGGTATACCCCTGCAAACCCCAGTTTTACTATATAAAAGTAGGGTTCAAGGGGGTCAAAATTATATAGGCGTGTTTTCGTGATGATTCCGGTCTTACCCATTCAGTATTTCAAAAGTTATTGAAAGTTCCAGTTGGTTCGGTCACATACATTCTTACTGAATGCGAAATTAAAAAGAAAACGAGCTTTGAAATTAGGGCCTACACTAAAGGTCGCGTTGGTCTGAATGATAGATATATAGATTTTAGTGAACTGTGTCAGATACATGGGACATATGTTGTCTCAAAAAGGTCAATTTTCAGGTGTCATAAAAGAAATCTAAAGGTGATAAAACTGACCTGAGATATGAGCCCCGTCCCGGCCAGCAAAGAAAATCGGCTACAAAAACTAATGTTGCTGCTGTGGTAGATGTGGTCAAATAAGATGCAAGGTATTGCTGAGAGTGCTGGTGTTTCATCGGGGACAGTTCATAAGGTTTTGACTGCGGGGTTGAAACTTACAAAGGTTTGTGCACGATGGGTCCCGCATCTTTTGACCAAAGAACAAAAGATCTCCCGTGTAAAAAGGGCGAAAGATCTTTTAAAAAGTACAAAAAATGGCAAACGTAGAATTTCGGAGATATTTAGAGGTGATGAAACCTGTGTCTATTATTTTGAGCCGCAAAGACGCATCATTAACAAGCAACCAAGCAAGGTCGGTCATTGCCAAAAGAATTAAAAGCGCGGCAAAATTTTGTATGTTTTTTTATTTACAGTTGCAACGGATCCATTGTTCAAATTCCCGTACCAGAATGGCAAGACAATCACAGATAAATTATAAGAACTAGTAAGAATTTTATAAGAATGGTGTGTTTACAAAAGTAAAGATACACTATGGAAAACGTAGATCTGCAACCGGTTTAGGAGGTCTGTTTCTTATCCATGACAACGCACCTGCTCATAAGTGTGTTCTTGTCAAGACTTCTTGAAAAAGAAGAAAAGGTAGTTCAGCTCTCTGATCCACCTTATTCGCCAGACCTTAGTCCCTGCGACCCTTTTCCTGTTTACGTTACTAAACAAAACCCTTTCTGGTCGGCGCTATGAATCCCGAAGTGCACATGGAAGTACAATTTACCAGTGTTTTCAGGGTATACCTAAAAAAAGCCTGCTCCTCTGTCTTTAAAGAATGGATTTCGAGACTTGAAAAGTGTCCCCGTCAAGGAAGAATACTTCGTAGGGTTGAAATAAAAGAAATGTGAATGGGATTAATAACACGCCCTGTAGAACCCCGATGATATTAAATGAACCCTTCGTATACGACACACGGGATGACATTACGAATACACGCCCATACAAATATATTGCAAATTTTAGCCCCGAAAAAAAAAACGAAAAAAAAAAAAAAAAAAAAAAAATTACGATGAAAAATTGTGATATTGTCCTTATTTCTTATTACTCATCGAGGTGGTTCTAACGAGTGCCCGCAATCTATATTTTAGAGCAGAAATAAGAAAACAATGGTTTACCCCTATAAACCCCAGTTTTTCTGTACTAAGTGGGGTTCCATCATGAAAACACGCCTATATAATTTTGACCCCCTTGAACCCCCTTTTTATATAGTAAAACTGGGGTTTCCGGGATATACCTTATTTTTCTTATTTCTGTTCTAAAATAAAGATTGTGGGCACTCGTTAGAACCGCCTCATCGGCGGTTCTATCGAGTGCCCACAATCTGTATTTTACAGCAGAAATAAGAAAAATATCACACTTTTTCATCATAAAATTTTCATTTTTTCGGCGATAAAGGTGGCAATGTATTTGTATAGGTGTGTTTGCATAATGATTGGGGTCAGAATTATATAGGCGCGTTTTCATGATGCTTTGACTTTAATATTGTAAATTTCCCGTTGTTAGATGTCCTCCTTTCTCCTTCATATGGAGTATATATTTCTCAACTTATTCATTTCGCTCGAGTTTCATCTCATGTTCATCTTCTTACAAATAGAGAATACCAGGTGAGTGTCTTTTGATATCAAGTTTATCAGGCTCGGCTTCGAGAACGCATGTAGAATCGCGAAGCCGAGCGATTCTACATGCGTTCTCGAAGCCGAGCCTGATAAACTTGATATCAAATGATACGAATCTGGTATTCTATTTATCAGTGCAGTGTATCCCCTTGTACACGCTTACATTAGCAATTTACGATTAGTTATCGATGGTCCTCAGTGCATCCCAGCATTCCGGTGGTCGATATATTTTGTATCAGCTGAGCACTTGTTTTCCTTTAATATTTTTTCCAAATATTTTTCCAGTGTTTTTCAGTAATAATAACATTTTTGCCATTATTTATAGTAGTCCGCTTCATTCTTAAAAGTTTAATGTCACGTTGACCTGATAAAGCTCACTTGTCCTGAGATAGCATATCTTTATCAGGTCAATGTGTTACAATGCAGTTAATATAAGGGGTAACTGATAAAAAGGGCTATTGGTATCATAAAATTAGGAAAGCATTTTCTAAATTTCATCGACGACACTCTGAACTAGTCGAAAAATACAAAATAGAAGTGAAGGCAATGATCAGGAATCGATACAATCAACCCACACCACCCACCAGAGACACCAAAGGGAAAGAAACATAAACATTAAATAACTAGACCCTAGTGGAAACATCAATAACGGAAGGCCAAAAGGACAGTTACATTCCCACAACATGGCCAATTGGCTATCCAAAGCAAAAAGATATACGCTATACACCCACTCAAAGACAAACCATAACAAAAATAAACGACAGAAGAACCGCCTTTCGAACGGTCAGTGAAACTGGGGAGGGGGGGGGGGGGGGAAGGCGCATGAAGGATTCCTAACTCATCAGTGCGACATCTCCGAGAACACAAAAATCAAACAACCGCAGAGATGAAACAATGGTGAGGACTTGACAGTTAAATTAAAGACTCTTCTTCCACAGGGCATATAAGAACCAGAGTTTTATGGAGATATGGTTTATAAATTAAAAAAAAAAATGAAAGCTGATTTTCAAAATCATTTCAAAATGATCATTAAACGCAATAAAAGAATCGGGTACAATATAAGTGTTATGCAGAGATAGCATAATAGAAGTGAAGGCAATGATCAGGAATCGATACAATTAACTTAGAGACGCCAAAGGGAAAGAAACACAAACATGAAACAACAGACCCTAATGGGAACACCAATAGCGGAAAGCCAAAAGGACAGTTATTTTCCCACAAAATGGCCAATCGGCTATCCAAATCAAAATAATATAAGCGATACACGCACACTCAAAGACAAACCATAATAAAAATAAACCGCGACAGAAGAACCGCCTTGGAACGGTCAGTGAAACGAATTCCACTGCCAGGGGGCTTAACTCGATTATTCGTGTCCACAATCCTCAACCTTACTTCCGTCGCGATTTAGACAAATAATTTGATCAGTCCGCATGATGTCTAGGTTTTAACGAATGACTATGTTTCCCACATTCATTGCACGACGGGGTCATGTCTCTGACACGATGACGGCCCCAACTTAAAACTTTGAGATTTTAATTTTAGTTCTCGCTACTGACCATCCTAAGGCGGTGGGTCTTATATCGTTTATTTTTTAATGTTTCCAACAGGGTTCTTCATGTTATATGTGCTCACGGTTTGCCTATTATTATTATTTATCCATTTTTCATAACCTGTGCCTGTTGCACCGTAATCACCCATCACGAAAACACGCCTATATAATTTTGCCCCCCCCCCCTCCCCCCCGCCCCACCTCCCCACTTGAACCTGACTTTTATATAGTAAAACTGGGGTTTACAGAGGTAAACCTTAATTTTCTTAATTTTGCTCTAAAATATAGATTGTGGGTATTTGTTAGAACCGTCTCGATGAGGCGGTTCTAACGAGTACCCACAATCTATATTTTGAGCAGAATCAATAAAAATATCACACTTTTTCATCTTACAATTTTCATTTTTTCGGCGGTAAAGTTTACAACGTATTTGTATAGGCGTGTTTTCGAAATGTCTTGTGGAAAAGAGGGAGCTGGTTGCTATGCTGTTGGTGGTTCGTTTATTTCCTGGCTATTTCCTCCATTGATAGTTAATCTCCCTCTTCATTCCATTGGTAGGCTGTAATCTTGGATTGTGGCTTTTCCTGGACATCTATTTATGTATGTTTGTTTTCAATAATCTTATTTATCATATGGGCCCCGTCAAGCGAATTTGGTACTTATCGCCTATGCGAGCAGCGAAGGTTCAGGCGAGCCTGCGCATCCGCGCAGTCTCGCCAGAACCTTCGCTTCTCGATCATACAAGCAGTGAATCAAGAGGAACCTTCAGACAGAAAGCCATATCCCTGGCCCCTCTGTATGGCTGGGCATGCGCAGTTAAAATCTGTCATGACGGAATGCTCGAAGACACAAATTCGCTTGGCGGGGCTCATATAACGTCGTGTCTGAGAATGAAATAACGCCATGTAATAAATTCGATAATCCTCTAGTGGATTAAATATGCAAATTAGTTACATATGCCCCGTAACGTTACATGCACGGCGTCCTTAACGATGTCGCGTGTACTAATGGCGGAATATTGACATTTTTGTAAAACAATCGTGAATAAAATGCGGTTTTAATGTCATATGGTAAAATAGAATCTTGCATTCGTGCTCATGCATTACTGAAATTATTAAAGGGATAAAATGCTCGGCAAAGCCTCGCATTTTATCCCTTTTCCTCAACTCGTGTAATAAATTCAATAATACATGAACACTCATGTAAGGCTCTCTATATATCATATTGCTATTAGCCTATTCACATAAATCGGTTGCAAACTGTGTGTTTTTGGCAAAAACATCATTCAAAACGGCATGCTCTGACAAAAGCCTGACATGTAGTATCAGGAAAAATAGCACAACTTCCATTTTAGCTCACCTGTCACGTAGTGACAATGAGAGATTTTGTGATTTGTTCGTCGTCAGTGCTGCGTGCGTGCGTGCGTGCGTGCGGACGTCCGGCCGTGCGTCCTTAAACAATTTCTTCAAACGACATCTCCTAAACTACTAATCGAATTTTGACCAAACTTCACAGGAGTGATCCTTAGTTTAGTTAGTCCTCTTTCAAAGTTGTTAAAATGGTTCTGGTTCGTAGCACATCTAGGTCAAAAGAGCTAAAATAGATGATTTTTAACCGAAAACTTAAAAATCTTCTTCTCTGAAACCGCAAGGCCCAAGTTTTTGATATTTGACATGAAGCTTCATCTAGTGAACCTCTATCAAGCTAATCCAAATTATGGCATTCGGGCCAAAATGGCTCCGCCCCAGGGCGAACATGTTTACATCGGCTTATTCAGGTAAAACCTTAAAAATCTTCTCTGAAACCGCAATGCCCAGGTCTTTGATATTTGGTATGAAGCTTCATCTATTGAACTCTATCAATATTGTTCAAATTATAGCCTTGGGGCCAAAATGGCCCCGCCCTGAGATCCACGTTTTAGATAGGCTTATATAGGGGAAGCCTTTTTTTGGAAACCAGAAAGCCCAGGTCATTGACATTTGGTATGAAGCTTCATCGAGTGGACCTCTACCAAGATTGTTCAAATCATAACCATGGGGTCAAAAATGGCTCCGCCCCGGGGCCACATGTTTTACATAGACTTATCAAGTCCTTAATATTTAGTATAAAGCTTCATCTAGTGAACCTCTATACCAAGATTATTCAAATTATAGTCTTGAGGACAGAAATGGCCCCGCCGCAGGGCCCACATGTGTTACCTAGACATATACAGAGAAAACATTTAACGAGAGGGACAGCTGGCCCTGAATCGCTCACCTGATTTCAAGATATTGCTTCTGAAAGATATGTGGATAATTGTCAGCCATTTCATCCCATAAAGCATGACTGTTACACTGAGGTAGATGGTCACAGAGGCAACATTCTGCTTAAGATTTTAGTAGAGATTGTCATTTAAAGATGTTCTCTTTCAATTTGTATGCCCCTCCATTAAAATGGCGGGGTATTATGTTATATCCCGAAGTTTTGAGTGTCCGTCCGTCCGGAAACATAGTTTCGTGTCCGCTCCAAAACTCTGATACCATTCGAGATATTTTCATGAAACTTCACAGATATGTAAAGCACTATGAGACAACTTGCAGAACTTATGAACCATAACTGTGATTTTCGTACTTTTTGGGTTGTTGCCCTTTAAACATTGAACATGGCCATTTCTGTAATAGTTTCGTGTCCGCTGCATAACATCGATACCATTTAAGATATTTCCATGAAACTTCACAGATATGTAGAGCACCATGAGACTACGTGCATCACATATGAATCGTAACTCTGATTTTCCTACTTTTGGAGTTATTGCCCTTTGAACTTTGAAATATAGCTGTTGCTATCAGTTTCGTGTCCGCTCCATAACTGATACCATTTGAGATATTTTGCCAAAACTTCACAGGTATGTAGGTCACCCTGACACAACATGCACAGCTTATGAACCATAACTCTGATTTTCCTACTTTTGGAGTTACCGCGCCTTGAACATTGAACATAGCCATTTCTGTCATGTAGTCTGTTTGAAGCACCATATCTCCTGAACCTAATGATAGATTCTGACCAAGCTCGCATGGTTATATCACAAGGATGGGGGAAAACAGCCATTAGGTTTTGATGACCTTGACCTTATTTTCAAGGGCCCAGGCTTCCAAAAAACTGTCAATTTTGGGCCAAAGATGGCTTGTCTGCACCCAATCTCATGAACACATCAATGAAATTTGGTCTAACTTTGTACCTTATATCATTGCCATTGACCAAAGATTTGGTCAGATTTTGAAGACCTTGACTTTATTTTAAAGAGCACAGGCCCCCAAACACTGAAAATGAGAATTGTAATTCTAGTTTACTTTCTTTTGGAGCCATGGCTCTTTGAGTGAGTGAGTGTTTGAGTTTTACGTCCCACCAACAGCTAAGGTCATACGGAGACGGGACCTCGGTTTAAAGACTCATCCGAAAGTCTGCATGGCTCTTTGAACATTGAAAATAGTCATCTCAGTCATGTATTCCTGTCAACTTTATTAAGGGAAAGAGTGATGCATCCTTACTTTGAATTCCTTTTTGACCATGATGTGGCACGTGCTTGATGTAATTGTAGTGGCTGGGCATCATGCAGTGCTTACAGCTTTTATTAAGTCTGCCAGTCGTAGTCTTCATTGGAGCAAAACCAGTTTGGTAGAAGGCAACCTTCCTGTGAAGTTTGAATAAAAGTGAACCAAAGGTATACAGGTTGTCTTTTAACCATTTTAGTACCAAATGGAATCTTCCTGTTTATATATAACATGAGCCCATTTCAAAATTTAGGGGTGTCAGGTTGTGTTTTCATCAAAATTTATTGAGAAAATGGCTGAGGTTTTTGCAAACTGTGGAGGCCCTGATCAGACGCCGCATTCTGCGGCGTCTGATCTGGGCCTGCACTGTTTGCCAGGGTATCTGGTACAAAATGGGTTAAAGATATTTCTATTTTAAGCTCTGGCAGCAAACTTGTTCATCCGAGAAGAACTGTTTAGCTATATCTGTAATGGGTCACTTAAGGGGAATGGGAATACCTGGCACATTTTTCCGCCATTTTTCAAAGGGAGACAACTTTCGGGACTTCCTGTTCGCTTTTCTATAAGCCCCATCTCACTGAAAAAGGGGTCTACTCTTAAAGAAAAGAATCTGCTCCTGAGGAGCAAATTATTTCCTTTAAGAGTTGCCCCCTATTGACATGAGAGAGAAAAATACTTTTGCAGGAGTTGCCTCCCCTGAAGGTGTTCCCAATGCCCTTAATAATTAAGCAACATTCTTATAATAAGACAAGAAGATCACCTAAGCACCATTCCTGTGAAGTTGAATGAAACTGAGCCAAGTTGTCTTGAACCCTTTTACAGGTTCCACAACTGCATTTAACACCGGCTGTTGCAAATCTATACCACTAAATAAATAGATCATCCAATAAACTGCAAAAACACCGATCATTTGGTGATTTTTTTTTATAGAGTTGTCACAATTTTGCTTTTATTTATAATTTTGATTTATGAACTCTATGATTTGCGTTTACTTTGTGATTTTTGGGTTTTAGACAATTGCCGAATTTAAAATTCTCCCAACCATTTTCTCAGAAAACCTGCAGCGATTGGTCTTTTTTTTTTTTTTTTTGTCAACAAGCGCTTACATCGTAGCGACTTCTATTGGTACTTCGATTGGTCTTAGAGCGCAAATATGCGATGTCGAGTCGTTTCGCCACTGGGTTGTTTCAGACATTTTTTGAAGTATATTTCGATTATTGGAACAAATGCACCACTGATATCTTCACAAAACAGGTACAAGTACAAAACATGAATTCAAAGGTAAGTGCTCGCGTCTGAAAGTGGTTAATTATTTGTTGTTGCTGCTACACAATCACAGAACTGATCAAACGACTGGAATTTTGTTCCTTCCTGAATGACCCTTACCAAGTAGTCGAACTCAACCAAGCAAATCAAGCACGCGGTCAGAAAACATGGCTTCTAATAATTTTCGCCGAAAATAAAAAAAAATGAAAATTTTCAGAGGAAAAAAAGAGATTTTCATTATTTCGGCTCAAAACATTGATTTTGGGTACACGTTAGAACCGCCTCGACGAGGCGGTTCTAACGAATACCCACAATCTATGTTGTAGATTAGATATGAGGAAATAATGAATACCCCGGCAAACCCCACTTTTTCCTATTTAAAGCGTGGTTTGCTTGAGTATTCATTACATAGGCGTGTTATCTTGATGTCCCGTGCGTAAACTTCAGAATGAATATCCTGATATCACCACCTCTCAACTGTAAACCACTAAAGTATTGTTTGCTATAAACTTGGCATCAAGTATACCCGCGCTTGGCGTTTTTTTCTAGTAAATGCATAAATCTTTAAGAAATGAAGCTGAATAAATGTGACCATTGGACTCGAATCGGTGACCCCTTGCTTACAAGACAAGTGCTCTACCAGCTGAGCTATCCGGGCGTTGATAACATTTCTTCAATTTCGAAGTTTTATAAACATGATAAACTTCTGCGTCCTTTCTTCGATTCTGAAATTACTCACAAACGTCATTACATCAAAATATCCTTCATTAATAAGGGTTTGGGTTTTATAGATTTATCCAATATCTTCCGGGACAGTTCGGTGATTCATCTATTCCTGCTTATTTCAAAATACTGAAACACCCATAATTTGCTATAAATACAATAAACCCGTTAGATCTATCATTTTTAATTTCAATAAACTTGTTTATGATCTTGATATTGACACTAACACTCCCGATACCTGTGGTTGTAAAAATTCAGTGTATTGCTATCCTGCTGCTGGTCATATTATTACTGGCAATTCAAAAATTATTCCCGATTCTATGGTACGAAATATAATTTCTAAAGGACCGAAATATCGATTTCCTTCGAAAATTGTTTTCAATAAGGGTAGAGATGAAATCGCTGCTGCCTTGAATGAATTTGGTAATCGATGGTTTAAACCGGAGTATGTTGTGCATAAAGCCTAAAAGAATGGCAACTTAGCATTCTGAAACTAGTGAACAAACGCATTTCTTTCTACTCTCAAAATACGAACTTATTACCTCCTAAGTAGAAGTAAAACAAAGATCAGGAATCGATGCAATTAACTTACTCCACCCATCAAAGGGAAAGAAACACAAACATGAAGCGACCAGACCATAATGGAAACCTAAACAAAGGAAGGCCATAAGGACAGTTACTTTCCCACAAAATGTCCAAATGGCCATCCAAAATAAGAAGACACAAGTGATACACACAGTAAGTAACAAATAACAACATAAATAAACCGCCACAGAAGAACCGCCTTGGAACGGTCAGTGGAAAGAATTCCACTGGGGGGCTTAAATCGATTTTACATGGCCATAATCCCCGCCCTTACCTCTGTCGCGGTATACACTTATTTTCTTTAGTCCGCATGAAGGCTTCCTAACTCATCAGTGTAACATCTCCGAGAACATACAAATCAAAAAACTACAGAGATGAAACAAGGTTGAGGACTCGACAGCATACAACAACAGAATTACTGGAGCAAAAGAAAACCAACAGTTAGACTCCGAGGGGCCCCGACCAAAGACGGAGCATCAGGCGCCAACCAACCAACCAACCTTTTTATCGCCTTAAACTATGTATTCAAGAATTTCATAAGTTTGTTTCGGCTCCAGCAGACAAGGCCGCTAACAATGAGGTCGTTGTTTGACGGCTCCACTATGTTAAGACTCGGTGGTACTAAGGCCTATGAACTGCAGCCTTTGGCTGAAGAGAGAGGACTGTAATTGATGACCACATTTGTCATTCAGCCACATAGTTTGCTGTATGTGTTACAGACGGCCAAGACAAGCTTCCTACTTTATATTGGTTACCTAAACTTCATAAAAGACCATGCAAAGCACAGTTTATTGGTTTTTGGACACTTATTCCTTTACTAAATAGAATACGAGTATATGGACCACTATAGGAAGCATGTTTGGGATTGTTAATATGCAAAAAGTGTTAACACATACATTAACATTTGAAGTCAACAGGTCCCATTAAATGGTTTTTGGACACTTATTACTTTAATAAATGGAATATATGGATGAAACTTCACAGATGTATTGACCACTATAGCAAGTATGCTTGGGATTGTTAATGTGCAAATGCATTAATAAATATGTGAACATTTGACGAAATACAGCCATTAACAGTCCCTAATAAGTAGTTTAGGTCGTAGTACCAAAGCGTTAATCCAAAATCATTAATCCATAGACAAAAGGCAAATACCAATGTTCAGACCAACTGAAATGGACTCCAGAAGAGTGTAATAAATGTTTTTATGCCCCCCCCCCCCCGATAATCTTTGATTGGGGGGGGGGGGCATATAGTTTTTGCCCTGTCTGTCTGTCTGTCTGACTGTTTGTTTGTTTGTCCATCACAAAAACTTTAACCTTGATCATAACTTCAAAAGTATTTGACCTAGCCCAATGAAACTTCACACACTTATTCACCATCACAAGGGCTACATTCTAACCACTGACCATACCTGTTGTTTTTTTGGCTGAATTATCTCCCCTTGAAATTTTGCAAAAATTCAGAAATTGGCTCCCATGGGGGGCATTGGTCACCTATAGTGACAGCTCTTGTTTGACATTTATTCCTTTACTAGGTGGAATATGTGGATAGATCTTCACAGATATGTAGACCACTACAGGAAACATCAATGGGCAAAATATATTAACGTTCGTTTGACAGAGTAATGGTCGTTAACAATTCCCATTAACTATATGGAATATGTGGATGAAAATTCTTCAAATTTTGTATATACATTGGTATTGGGAATGTGTCGTTAGGGATTGTTAATGGACAAAATATATTAACATTTGACAGAGTTGTGGACATTCACAATTCCCACTAAATGGTTTTTGGACACTTATTCCTTTACTAAACGGAAATATGGATAAAACTTCACAGATATATAGACCACAAAAGGAGGCATGTTTGTGATTGCTATTGGGCAAAATGCGTTAAAATTTTAAAGTTATGGCCATTAACAATTCCCATCATATGGTTTTTGGAAGCTTATTCCTTTACTTAATGGAACATATGGATGAAACTTCACAGATATACAGACCACTAGAGGAAGTGTGTTCGAGGTTGTTAATGGGCAAAATATGTTAACATTTGACCGAGCTATGGCAATTAACAATTCCCATTAAATGGGTTTTGGATTCTTCTTCCTTTACTTAATGGAATATGTGGATGAAATTTCATAGATATATAGACCACTAAAGGAAGCAGGTTTGGGATTGTTAATGGGCAAAATGTGTTAACATATGCCAGAGTTATGGTCGTTGACCATTCCTATTTAATGGTTTTTTGGAATCTTATTCATGTACTTTATGGAATATTTGGATGAAACTTAACAGATAAATATTCCACTACAGGAAGCATGTTTCGGATTGTTAATGGGCAAAATGCATTAACATTTGACAGAGTTATGGTCATTAAGAATTCCCATTAAATGCTTTTTGGACTCTTATTCCTTTTAATACCTAATGGTATGTATGGCTGAAACTTCAGAGCTAAATAGACCAATAAAATTGCATATTATGGGCAAGGACCACCAGTCTGACCATCCTTGATCTTGAGTGATGTACCCTGAATGGATGTGTAAAATTGTTTTGGTATTTTTCTCCTTTGCTATATGAAATATCTTGAAAAACTTTTACAGACATATAAAACGCATATTATGGCCAAGGACCTTCACTCTCCCAATTCTGGTTATTGTGTTATCTGCCCTTGATATATGTTAAAAATGTTTTTGGTCCATAGATCCTTTACTATATGGAATACCTTGATGAAATTTCACAGCTATATAGAACGCTAAGGGAAGTCTATTGTTGCTAAGGAGCCATATTGGCCTGCAGTGGTGGGGTATCATACAGTGTTAGCGATGATTTTATTCTTGCTTAATAAATCCTTGATTCCTTTGTTTACTGTATACACACATGCTAAATTGATTTTTTGTGCCTAGCAAGACTGACAAGGCGCAAGCGTAACCAAGGAAGTTGAGCGGCCTTAACTGATCTATAGTAATATTTTTGCGGAAAAAAAATGTAAAAGCTTCTCATATTTTTTCCAGCAATAAGACCTGTCGTCTGACATGATAGCTCACTGGACGTCGCACTTTGACTTAGTTGCACAAAGGCAAGATCCATAACAGAAATTAAGTCACAAAGAAAGAGTCCAGTGCTATAACAATATTGGGGATCATGTATGATAAGTCTGTAACATTAGTATCCCTTTTTATGCCATTTAACCCTTATCCATGTAAATAGGCAGCTTTTCATGGCAATATTGAAACCATTTCACATGCTTTCAATGAATCAACACGGGCAATAAACAGCAAATGCAAGTATAGTAGAGACCTTTGTTCAGGTGAGCTAAAAAGTTTGTTTGTGATTTTTATTTTGACCCCATGGTCACAGTGATGGGAGTGGATGCTGCTGATAAAATTTTCAGTATCTATCACCTCAGTAAATATGGACTGAATCCATCATATGGTAAAGAAGAAATGAGTTCCTAAAAACTTAAATGTGAAATCTTTAACATTAAAATTGTAAGTCTGTGATCTGGACCCAGAGGTCATGGTTATAGGTGCTGATGTTGCTGATAAAAATTTAAAGCAATATCTATCACCATACCAAATTCATCTAAAGGCAACCAAGTAGTTCACCATATTTGCATTATTCGCTGGCTCCCAGCTCCCACATTGTCAATATTGGAAAACAGGTAACCAGACCCCCCTGACCTTTTAAGGTCAGGGGGTCTGGTTACCTGTTTTTCCAACACTGATAACCTTCAGACTAGGAACCAGCAGATAATGCAAATAAGGTGAATTATCTAAAATCTTTATTGCAAAAACTAACAAAAGAGTTCTAAGTCTGTGACCTGTGAGGTGATGCTGCTGCTAAAACTTGGAGACAAGTATCTATTATCATACCAAGTATAAACTAAATCTATCCAAAGGTAAAGAAGTAATGAGCTCCTAAAAACTTTAACAAAAATCTTTAACATAAAAATTCTAAGTCTGTGACCTTGTCCCCAAGGTCATGGTTATAGGTGCTGATGTTGCTGATAAAAACTTCAAAGTAATATCCATCGCCATACCAAGTCTCAAGTAAATTCATCTGAAGGCAGCCAAGTAATAAACTAAAATCTTCAGGGCAAGAACATAAAAGTTCTTAGTCTGTGGCCTTGACCCCAAGGTCATGTATAATGATGCTGTTGATAAAAACTTTTGACTAGTACCTTTCACCATACCAAGTATGAACTAAATCTATCAAAAGGTAAAGAAGTAACTTTAACACAAAAAACTTTAACATAAGAATTCAAAGTCTGTGACCTTCACCCCAAGGTTATGGTCATGAGAGTTGATGCTGCTGCTAAAAATTTGAGAACAGTATCTATTGCCATACCAAGTATAAACAAACTCCATTCAAAGGTAAAGAAGTAATGAGCTCCTAAACACTTTAACACAAAAACTTTAACATTAAAATTCTAAGCCTGTGAACTGCAGATAAAAACTTTAGTCCAGTATCTATCACCATACCAAATAAGAACTCAATCCATGTACACATAAAAAAGCAAAATTTGAAAATGTGAGAAGAGAAATTAACAAGAGCTGTCACATGACAGTATAGCTTGCCTGTTTCACGCCTTCAAGATATAAGGTAAAATTACTGAACCATGAAATATAAGTCACACTCTATTTTGAGGTCAATCATCAGGTCACATGGAACATAATAATTATATTCCAGATATTACATTTCAGAATCAAATAGTGTCTGAAATATAAGGCAAAATCATTGAACCATGAAAATTTTTTTTTTGGTTTGGGCTTTACGGCCCTTTCAAGATTATTTCACTCATATCGAGCCGATCGTTAATCAGAGGTGGGCGAAAACCGGAGTACCCGGAGAAAAACCACCTGACCTTCCGTTGCAGAACTTGGCGTCTCACACGTGGCCCGAGCGAGGCTCGAACCTACGGCGGTGAGAGACCTAATGATTAAGAGTCAGCGCTCTTATCCACTAGGCCACGGAGGCCCGTCATTGAACCATGAAAATAAGTCACACTGAACTAGATATATTTCTATGTCAATCATCTGGTCACATGAAACTTGTAATTCAGGTTTGAAGTTTCTCCAAGAAATAATATTCAAAATGATATTTTTAATGTAAAATTAATTTTAATTAATAATATACCTACCCATCACTACCATTATAGCCTTTTCACCAGACGCAGCTCTGGGTCAGTCTGACAAAAAAAAATCTAGCCAGAAATGCCACCGGCATGTCCCTTTTCCCGAGACCTCCCTAGAGTCGAGTCCTGATTGGTCGCTGATACCACATGACCTAACAGACCAATAGGCAGACGATACAGGTCACGTGACCGCGATTTTCGCGCCGTGAGGTCATTATTTCTTTCAGGAAAAACAAGTATTTCAGGCGGGGCTGGGAGGCGGGACATGCCATTGTAGTGATGGGTAGGTATATTATTAATTAAAATTAATTTTACATTAAAAATATCATTTTAATATCAAATACAACTACCCATCACTACAATTATAGCCTGAATTCAAAGCAAGTGGAGGGTTGGATGAAAATTAAAGTTATACATACCCAACTCCTCTGACCTTGGTTGTTTATACCCCTTTTTAAAAACCATCCAATGATGGTAACATAAAGGGGTATCCACAATGACTGCAAGGGATCCAAATCCATAAATCACATAAGTGGAGAAGATAAATGGAAAGGAACCGGAGTCAAAATAGAAGGTTCACACCTTTCAATCAGGCTAACAAACAACCAAGGAAAACAAAATCCCCCAATAAGTGCTGCTCAGTAATAGATTGAGAAGCTACTAACGACCCAAGGAATGAGTACCACTACGAATGGGAACCAAGCTCCTTAGGTGAAGGGATGAAAAGTGGAATTGGAACGTCCATACGCAGTAAGAAAAAACATTCTGAAGAAAGAATGGAGTTCCAATATACCCAAAATGTAGAAGGCTATAACCTCATGAACCGATGTATTCTGGAATGATAATAGGGCAAAAGTGAAAAAGGCATAAAGAAGCTTTATCACTTTACAATTCCACTTTGCAATCAAGGATGGAGAAATATATCCAAAAACTCCTTGATTGGAAAGAAAAATTCTCATGATAATCTCGAAAAGCTTTATACGTTCTGATGTACACAAAAACTTCTCATCAGCCTACGATCCATGAATCCTGGAAATGACAGGACAAATAATAGTTTCAGACATAGCCGGAAGCTGATTTATAGCCTGAAAAAAATATTAATAGGTTGAGTGAGAAGAGAAAAAGAAGTCATTGTTCTTCTCATACTTGAAAACAACCCTCTGCAATTGACAACGCATGAATATCACTTATACCAGCTGAAGCAAATGTCAAATGAAATACAGCCTGACTATCGAATGAACAAAGGAGGCTGAATTCACGGGATCGTAAGGTGGTTTAGTAAAAGACCACCACACTCATGCAAGATTCCATTTGGATTCAAAGTCCTGGAAACCTGTCGGCATAGTGCAAAACCCTTTAATAAGCTGGTGATGATAGGGTTTAATGAAATGTGTGAAGCCGACTAAAATTTTAACGTGTTTGAGATTACTGGTCTGTACCCTTTTTTAGATGATATAGAAAATAAAGGGTAGAGAACAGGAAGAAAAAGAAATCCAGTAAAAATACCTCTATAGAGGGATTGTCTGGATTAATTTCCCTTTCCCTACACCAACTAGAAAATACCTTCCATCTTCCAGAGTAAAACTTGAGAGTGGAGCTCTTTCTGTATTTGAAGCTACACTCGGCAGAGAAAACCAGAAAAGTGTCTACCTCTGGTTTGATTCCTGACAACATCTGGATATGTAGGTTAAGCATTTCTGGATTGAAATGGAATGCTTGACCTACACATTTTAGATACTAGATCCGGAACTACTGGAAGACGGATTGAAAGTCTTGAGACTAGGCTCAGAATGACTAAAAAAAAACAAGATCTCTGAGGCCTAGAGGCGTAATCAGAATGGCTCGGCTCTTTGGACGCTTGAATTTTACCTAGAACTAGAGGAATTCAGTTGAATGGTGTAAACGCATATGTAAATGATTCCCCCAATCTAGAGATATTAAATCAACTGCACGTTCCAAGTGATCTGAAACTGGAGACACAATGGAAGTTGATTGAAGAACCGAGTTGTTTGGACGTTTGATTAAAAAAGGTCCAATAAAGGTTCTTCCCATTTGAGAAAACGCCCTGTAGAGAACGGATGGTGAACTGGTCTATAGGGGCGATCCCAATGACATAATCTGCCCTGGAGGTGTCCGACAAGGATAGACATACCTTCCTGAAGACACCAAGTCAGAATCTTCCATGCAAAAGCCAACAGGGAAGAGGAATGAGTCCCTCCCTGTTACGGAGAAAAAACGACACTATGGTCATTTGTCTGGAGTAACAATAATGAAGCTGTTCCTCAGTTTGGAGCTATGAAGAACTGACAAACCAAGGAAATTTGTCTGAAGTTTCAGAATGTTTATATATATATATATATATATATATATATATATATATATATATATATATATATATATATATATATATATATATATATATATATATATATATATATATATATATATATATATATATATATATATATATATATATATATATATATATATATATATCTATATATATATATAAACAACTAATCCCTGAGGTTCGAAGAGGGAAACCAACCTGAAAGGCTGGCATGCGAAAAGCAACTAGGGAATAGCCTCTAAAAAGAGGAGACCCCATTTGATACTGAGGGAATCATAAACAGTAGAGAGCAATCTTGATAATGGAATTTATTGCTCCTATAGACCGTATGGTATTTCCAGTGATACATTAGCAAAAAACTGGAAAGGTCTAAGATGAGATTGTCCAGGGAAACTGGATCCAATTACGAAGTTTCTAAAAGGGTTAACAAACCCCTGGCATAAATCGAAAGTTTTTAGGACGTGAAAAAATGGAGAAGTATCTTTGAGATAGAATCAATTTCAACTTCTCCATAAAGTGGATGAAATCTAAATTCACAATAACCTTTACACGTTAGGGAAAGGTACGATAAACAGTAGTATCTGGAAAGATGATGACAAAACCCATAATCGAAACACTACACGAGATTGGGGCCTAATTCCTTGATGTGAGCTGCTTAATTAATTTCTATTAAGTTGGTGAACAGGGAAAACATGGATCCGTTGACAATTCCAAAAAGGAAAAACAACGGAACTGATACACAAAATTCCATCCAAGGTGAAACGAAGGTATTTGCGTAATGACCTGTGGATGGAGATGTGGAGGTAAGCGTCTTTTAAAACGACGGAAATCGTCCACGAATTTGGGAAAAATGACCTGACGAATGGAGGACGAAGTTTCCATTTTGAAATGATCGACTCGCAGCATCTTGTTAAGTGTGAGAAGTCGATGATGAGTCGATTTTCCCATTTTCTTCTCGACCAGAAAGTTCCGCCTGTAGAAGCCTGGGGAAAGGAGAACTTTTTCTACCTATACGGCTTTCTTTTGGAGAAGAACCCTTCCTCTTCCAATAAAAATTTCTTTTCTTGATACTATTTACCGGAAATAGTATTTGTATGTGAGAAAGAGAAAGGATTCCTAACAAACGCAATCCAGTAACCCTTTCTCAAAACGCATAAAAAACCAAAATATATTTGATAACAGAAGCCACGGCTTGATAGAACTGAAATAGCTCGGCTCCTACTGGGAGAAGATGAAGAGGAAGGGAAGAAAGAAAGTCATTTGTTAGACTTGGATCTTCCTCTATTGGGAGGTTTCGTTCCAGTCCGACCTCTGGAACGAAAGGACCGTGTACCCCGATCTGAGAATGATCTATTAGTAGATGTGAACTGATTGAGATCTTCTAGTCGAGGGTTTAAGCACTTAGAAAGTCATCGGAAGTAGTCGAAGAGCGTCTCTTGGTTGCGGTACCTGAACTTGATACGCTCTCCAAAGACTTCAAAACAGACGAGTGCCGACGGTCTTGAAGCTTGATTCTGAAAACGTTGGGAAGACTGGTCCGGCTATAGCTTTAGAATCAAGAGACGCGGAGGCTCTAAGTTTTCATTTACTATGCTCAGTAAAAACTGAACAAGTTATCAAGAGCAGAGTTGCGCCAAACATGCAACATGGTGGTAGACAGAGCAAGTGCTAATCTCCCATAACCATGGCATGTAAAAAATGACCGGGAAATAAACACAAGAATTCCGCCGAAGGCTATGTCGCGCCTGTGGGGGCGCAAAGTCATCAAAGCATGACATGTAGGTCAAGGTCAACCATAGATGCTTGCACAAAAGATTCCATTCTCAAATGCAAGCTTGTACTAAGTATCATTAATGAAGCTCTAATAAATCTTGAGAAATGAACTTAACCATTAGGGGGAACGCTAGGGGGGTCGCAATATTTTACAAAGTCAGTGAACCATGAAATTTAGGTCAAGGTCAAATATGGATGCTTGCATTTAAGTTGCCATCCCAAGATTCAAGTTTGCACCAAATATCATTAATGAAGCTCTAATAGTTCTTGAGAAATAAACTTGACCACTAGGGTGAACGCTAGGGTGGTCGCAATATTTTACAAAGTCAGTGAACCATGAAATATAGGTCAAGGTCAAATATGGATGCTTGCATTTAAGTTACCATCCCCAGATACAAGTTTGTACCAAGTATCATTAATAAAGCTCTTATAGTTCTTGAGAGATAAACTTGACCATTAGGGTGAACGCTAGGGTGGTCGCAATATTTTACAAAGTCAGTGAACCACGAAAAGTAGGTCAAGGTCAAATATGGATGCTTGCATTTAAGTCGCCATCCACAGATACAAGTTTGTACCACATATCATTAATGAAGCTCTTATAGCGCTTGAGAAATAAACTTGACCATTAGGGTGAACGCTAGGGTGGTCGCAATATTTTACAAAGTCAGTGAACCATGAAATGCAGGTCAAGGTCAAATATGGATGCTTGCATGTAAGTTGTCATCCCCAGATACAAGTTTGTACCAAGTACCATTAATGAAGCTCTTATAGTTCTTGAGAAATAAACTTGACCATTAGGGTGAACGCTAGGGTGGTCGCAAATGTTGACGCCTTGACGAACGGACGAACGAACGGACGGAAAACCGGGCGCCTATATCGCGCCATGCTAATAGCAGGCGCGACAAAAAGCATTAGAATAGCAGCTCTATGGTCGGAATGCTCTTGTTTGAAGGCAGAGTGGGTAGAACTAGAATACCAGTCATAATGAGAACCCACTTAACAGCTGTCCTGTTAAGAGCTCCATCCGAGCTTCGAAACAGGAAGTAATGCCAATTTCCCTGACGTCATATATACAGAGACTGAATCTGGGTCGAATTTTGGAATTTCATAAGACCAAACAAATGATGTTTTTTGTTTGTTAGAACCAATGTTCAAAGACCCCGTCAACACTGCCAGGGTCATTTTGGAAACTAACTGTGAAATTGACAACAACTGAAAGTAGGGTTGTTTCCCTAGAATCTTCAGATTAACTAAAAAATACTTAGATCTAAATATGTCCTTCTCAGAATTGCTTAATAATAAGGACATAAGAAAATCAACCTCTGAGTATTGATATATCCTCAGAGGATAAAGCTCTAGGCCCAGACTCAGCTCTAGGGGCAAAACACTTGAGGATCAATTAAACTTCCCCAGTGTTTGACCCTTAATTGTGTATAGTGCACTGAACATGCAAAATTGCCGAATCAAAATTGAGCATTAAAGGAGCCGGGAGATGGAAATAACCAGCTCACAAGAAAAGTAAAAAGTATAATATTGTCCCACCCTCGATGGCTTCAGTACCGGTAACAGATTGAATAATCTGCGATGAATTTCTGCATCAATACACTTTGGAATGGAAAGTCATTATAATTTGTATGGCGTGACGGGTTTGCAATCTTGCAATTTTTAACCAGCTATAGTTACGGTTTTCAAATAAGATAGCACAAACCAGTCTGTATTTCAAGGGAAAACAATCCAATTTACTACCGGTGTATAGGTAAGCACGACTTCCGTTAATCTTTATTCGGTACCGTTTGGCCGGAATTTAGATGTCCGAAATCGTAAAGAGGAAATCTGACCTGAAAATCGGTATGATTCCGCAAAAATCAGAATGGTTGGCATATATGCCATGTATAAAAATATACCGAGGCATAAATAAGAAAACCCTTAACGGGAGAAAATTACTGATTATGATAACAAAAATTACCATAATAAGAGGAGGGAAGCATATGACTAAGTACCGAAGGTCCGGAAGGGTACCGGACAAAAACCGGGATCGGAGCCGCACCGAAATTCGTATGTAACATGGATTCGGCAAAAATTTGGGCATAGGTTCCCCGCACCCCGGAGTCCCCGCAATTATTAGCAGGGTCTCTACGGGGTGGTCGACAAACCTATCCTAGTCAACCCAGGCCCAAATGGGAGGTGGGGACATAGACTGGCTCATCTTGATTCGGCAATAGTGACCCACACGAATTGGATGGATTCTGTTTAGAAGATACTATAGAAAGGCCGCAAAGGGACCTGAATATTATCCATCTGCATCGTTGGATTTATAGTGACAGACGAAGACGGGTCTTGCACATGTTCAAAAAACTAAATGCTGAGAATTCCTATTCAGCAATAAAACGTCTTCCGATACCGGAAGTGAAAGGAACACGCACAAAATCCGTCCTCTTTTCTGGCAATTTAAGTTTCCACAACGCCGACTTCTACTAGAATATTACCAGAATAATACGTGAGTATACCCTAGTAAAGTATGTAGCAAAAAGTGTGATGCTTATCAAAACCCCAAAAAAGGTTTGTTACATGATAAACAAAACTTCCAAGTGAAAATTCAAATTGGCGGACAACCAATACACGTGTCGTGTCGGCAGAAACACACGAAATAAATTCCACAAGAATTTAGGAAAAACAATAAGCTTAAAAAGCCTAAGTACGTTGTGGAAACTAAAGGTAATTGCAAAATCAAAAAAGAATAAAACACTTATCCGTTTATCCATTCTCCATGGCATGTAGTTTTTTCTTTCTTTGTCAAGCGATCCGACCCGACCTCACTGGAGTCTGAAAAAATAATGACCTCACGGCGCGAAAATCGCGGTCACGTGACCTGTATCGCCTGCCTATTGGTCTGTTAGGTCATGTGACATCAGCGACCAATCAGGACTCGACTCTAGGGAGGTCACGGGAAAAGGGACATGCCGGTGGCATTTCTGGCTAGATTTTTTTTTGGCAGACTGACCCAGAGCTGCGTCTGGTGAAAAGGCTATAATTGTAGTGATGGGTAGTTATATTTGATATTAAAATATAGGGCAGAATCACTGAATCATGAAATACAGGTCATACTGACCTAGATATATATTTATGCCATTCATCGGGTCACATGTAATTGATCATTAAGATAGGAAGTTTCTCCATCAAATAGTATTCAAGATATAAGGCAAAGTCACTGAACCATGAAATATAGGTCACACTTAATCATCTGATTTCATTGAAGTATTATCCCAGGTATAACATTTCTCCATCAAAATAGTATTCAAGATAATTGACAGAATCACTGAACCATGAAATATAGGTCACACTGACCTAGATATGCATTGAGGTAGATCATTAGGTCACATGGGACTAATAATCAACGTGAGACACTTGTCTATCAAATAGTATTCAAGATAATAGGTAGAGGCCTCCGTGGTGTAGTGGTTACGCTACTTGCCTTGCAAATCAGGGATCACAGGATCGATCCCGGGCTTCTCCAGACTTTCGGATGAGTCTTTAAACCGAGGTCCTGTCTCCGTATGACCTTAGCTGTTGGTGGAATGTAAAACTCAAACACTCACTCAAGATAATAGGCAAAATCACTGAACCATGAAATATAGGTCACACTGACCTAGATATATTTTGAGGTATAGGGTCACACGAAATAAATAATTCAGTATGACATTCTCCATCAAATATTATTCAAGATAATAGGCAAAATCACTGAACCATGAAATATAGGTCACACTGACCTATATATATTTTGAGGTATAGGGTCACATGAAATAAATAATCCAGGTATGATATTTCTCCATCAAATAGTATTCAAGATAATAGGCAAAATCAATGAACCATGAAACATTGGTGACACTGACCTAGATATATTTTGAGGTCAATCATGGGGACATATGGAACTAATAACCTAGGATAGACAGGTCACAGTGACCTGGATATATTTTGAGGTCAATCATGGGGTCACATGGCACTAATATCCCAGGTATGACATTTCTCCAACAAAGTCTTCACAGTATAAGGCAAAATCACTGGACTGTGAAATATAGGTCACCATGACCTTCAGCCTTTTACACTTGAATGAATGTCACGTATAATCAATTGTGTCTATAACTTGTTAGCAGGATGGAAAGGTACAAAGGTGTCTTAGATTTTGACCCCTAGCCCCACCCCATCCCCACCTCCTCCCAGGCATGAACCCAAGGGTAAGTTGTCTTGGAAGCTCAGAATACACTCCCAGGTATCCAAGTTGTAAATATGAATGCTTTCAGATGAGTGACTGTTGAGATATAAGCAATTGAAAAACTTTAACGCAGTGTGAACACACATGCAAACCTGCACGCGGGTGACGGAGGTGACAACAATAGCTCTTCAGGCAGCTAAAATGTCATAACAAGAAAAGTATAACATGTTTTCTAACATGTTATAATGGGCGGTATCTTGAATGATGTGGGATTGGAAAGAAATATGAACACTCTGTAAAGTCTTACTTATTGAATGCATCTGATGTATATGTTTTGTAACACATTCAGTTTGAAGTACATTCTGTAAGCAAACAGTACAGACCCTCATCAGACGCCATATTCTGTGGCGTCTGAAATGGACCTACACTGTTTGCCAAGCAATGCATGATTCAAGCCCAGATTCTACAGCTTGCCTTATTACGCAACACGCTGACCGAACTTCGAAACCAACAAATCAGTGATAGCCATTTGGACTTGAGTGCTGAAAAAGATTGTGCTTAGTAACATTGTCGTCTGCCCCCGCCCATGGGGAAGAAATAGAATGGGCTGCATGATGTATCCACATAGAACTAAAATCAACTGCACACTAGTAATTGAAAACTGCACACTAGTACTTGAAAACTGCATAGAGGTTCTAAGCCTGCCCAGGAAAGGTGGTGCGAGTCCCACCGTCCATGCATATAAACCCTATTCGTTTCACTGGGCGGCAGGGCTCAAGATATCATTTCATCTTAATGTCGGGTAAAAGTCCCAAAAATAATGGAAACGTTTCCAAAATGACATATACAACGCTGATGGGGATGTTAAGCCTAAAAACACACAAAAATTTCAGCTGACATTGACCTTAAAAATTATCAATAAAAATATGAATGAAAAGGCTTACTAAAGCTTTTACTTGTTAGTTAATGTCTAAGGGAAGACACTCATACTGCAACTTAATTATTGGCATCAGATTGCTATTAAATAAATTATACAGTAACATTAATTAAATGCAAATGCATTTGAATTCACCTATTATTAACATAGTTTAAATCCAACATTAATTCATAAAACTACCAGAAAAATATGCTTACTAACCTTAATGCACTCTACACCACGCCCACTGAATGGCCATCTTCCAATAATATACGGATCCACTATGGAAATACGGCAATGATTCCTGCACTCAAAATTCTAAAATCGCTATAGAACTGTGTTTCTTAGGACAAACGCTGTACATTGGGTGCGATTTGTGCCTTCCTCCGATTAAGAGTTCAGTATATTCCCATTGGTCAGCTGACACCTGTCGAATTGACAAGTGCCAGCACATTGGAGGCCCTGGGAAGAGCAGTTCATAAACTAATCCCATTTAGCGAGATGGGGGTAGCCCCTATGTGCTTTTAGCGCCCGGTAACCTTACAAAATCTATCAAGTCAAGAAATACGGCAAAATGATTGATAGACTAGAAAAAGTGTTCATAGGACACGAATGCCCCCTCCAAATGCCATTCATAAAAATTATTACAAATGTACTTCAAATCAATCATAAAATATATGCATCAAGGGCAGATAATCCAACTACCAAAAATGCAAGAGTTGTCTTCCTTGTTCATGACACATCGTCTCAGTGTGATGAATGCACCTGTGAAATTTCATGAATATATTCCATACGGTTTAGGAGTTATGGCCCGGACACGGTTTACTATATGGTACTAAGTCAAGGGCAGATAATCCAAAAACCAAAAATGCAAGCGTTGTCTTCCTTGTTCATGACACATAGTCTCAATGTGATGAATGCACCTGTGAAGTTTCATGAATATATTCCATACGGTTTAGGAGTTATGGCCCGGACACAGTTTACTATATGGTACTAAGTCAAGGGCAGATAATCCAAAAACCAACTAGAAAAAGTGTCCATAGGACACGGATTCCCCCACCAAATGCCATTCATAAACAAGGCATCCCATGCGATACAAATCCCCTCGCACATGACAACTTCGTGTGTGGAAAACACTGAAAAGGCAAAAGTCCAACTTGCTTGAGATATTATCATATGCAACATTTGTGTAAAGTTTGTTTAAAAATCCATCAATAAATGTAGGTTCTAGAGTGATGACAATATTTATCTAAAAATAGTCATAGGGACCTTGACTTGAGGCCATGGCGGCGAAAGAAGATCTTGCTCAAGATATTATCATAAGCATCTTTTGTGTGAAGTTATATTAAAATCATAAATGTAGGCGGTAGAGTGATGACAAAGTTTTTCTTAAAATAGCCACAGTGACCTTGACCTTGAGGTCATGACCTTGAAAGTCAAAGCAACTCGAGATATTATCATAAGAAACATTTGTGTGAAGCTCTATTAACATCCATCAATAAATATAGGCACTAGAGCGATGACAAAGTTTTTCTAAAAATAGCCACAGTGACCTTGACCTTGAAAGTCGAACACGCTCGAGATATTGTCATAAGGAACATTTGTGTGAAGTTATACTGAAATCGGTGAAGAACTGTAAGCGCTAGAGCCATGACAAAGTTTTTCTAAAAATAGTCACAGTGACCTTGACATCGAAAGGCAAACTCGCTCAAGGTATTGTCATAAGGAACATTTGTGTGAAGTTATATTGAAATCAGTGAAGAAATGTAGTCGCTAGAGAGATGACAAAGTTTTTCTAAAAGTAGCCACAGTGACCTTGACCTTGAAAGTCCAAATTGCACGAGATATTGTCATAAGGAACATTTGTGTGAAAGTATACTGAAATCGGTGTAGAAATGTAAGCGCTGGAGCCATGACAAAGTTTTTCTAAAAATAGCCACAGTGACCTTGACCTTGAAAGTGGAACTCGCTACAGATATTGTCATAAGGAACATTTGTGTGAAGCAATATTGAAATTGGTGAAAAAATGTAAGCGCTAGAGCAATGACAAGTTTTTCAAAAATAGCCAGAGTGACCTTGACCTTGAAAGTCAAACTCGTTCGAGGTATTGTCATAAGGAACATTTGTGTGAAGTTATATTGAAATCGGCGAAGAAATGTAGGCGCTGGAGCGATGACAAAGTTTTTCTTAAAGTAGCCATTGTGACCTTGACCTTGAAAGTCGAAATGGCTTGAGATATTGTCATAAGGAACATTTGTGTGAAGTTATATTGAAATCGGTGAAGAAATGTAAGCGCTAGAGCGATGACAAAGTTTTTCTAAAAATAGCCACAGTGACCTTGACCTTGAAAGTGGAACTCGCTAAAGATATTGTCATAAGGAACATTTGTGTGAAGTTATATTGAACTCGGTGAAGAAATATGGGGGCTAGAGCGATGACAAAATTTTTCTAAAAATAGCCACAGTGACCTTGACCTTGAGGTCATGACCTTGAAAGTCGAACTCGCTCAATATATTGTCATAAGGAACATTTGTGTTTAGTTATATTGAAATCAGTTCAAATATGTAGGCGCTAGAGGGATGACAAAGTTTTTCTAAAAAAAGCCACAGTGACCTTGACCTTGAGGTCATGACCTTGAAAGTCGAATTCGCTCGAGATATTGTCATAAGAAACATTTGTGTGAAGTAATATTGAAATCAGTGAAGAAATGTAGGCACTGGAGCGATGAAAAAGTTTTTCTAAAAATTGCCGTAGTGACCTTGACCTTGAGGTCATGACCTTGAAAGTCGAACTCGCTCGAGATATTTTCATAAGAAACATTTGTGTGAAGTAATATTGAAATCAGTGGAGAAATGTAGGCGCTAGAGCGATGACAAAGTTTTTCTAATAATAGCCACAGTGACCTTGACCTTGAGGTCATGACCTTGAAAGTCGAACCCACTCGAGATATTGTCACAAGAAACATTTGTGTGAAGTTATATTGAAATCAGTGAAGAAATGTAGGGGCTAGAGCGATGACAAAGTTTTTCTAAACAAGAGGGCCATGATGGCCCTGGATCGCTCACCTGATCCATAGTGTAACAAGTGGGCCCCAGAGAGGGCCATTATTGGCCCCAGGGCTTTAATGTGCATAATGTTGAGGGAGGTCTTAAAGGCGAAGCTTCATACCAAACATCAACAAAGGCTATAATTTGAACAATCTTGGCAAAGGTCCACTAGATGAAGCTACACATCAATTATCAAAGACCTGGGCCTTGCGGTTTCAGAGAAGAAGATTTTTTTAAAGATATTCCCTACATAAGCCTATGCAAAACCAAATGGCCCCGGGGCTATATAAATCTATGTAAAACCAAAGGGCCCCGGGGTGGGGGCATTTGTGGCCCCAGGGCTATAATTTGAACAATCTTGGTAGAGGTCCACTAGATAAAGCTCCATACAAAATATCAAAGGCCTTGCAGTTTCAGAGAAGATTTTTAAAGATTTCCCTATATAAGTCTATGTAAAACCAAAGGGCCCCGGAGCGGGGACATTTTTGGTATCAGGGCTATAATTTGAATAATCTTGATAGAGGTCCATTAGATGCAGCTTCATACCAAATATCAAAGACCCAGGCCTTGTGGTTTCAGAGAAGATTTTTAAGGATTTTCCCTATATTAGTCTATGTAAAACCAAAGGGCCCGGTGGCGGGGGCATTTTTTTGCCCGAGCACTATAATTTGAACAATCTTGGTAGGGGTCCACTAGATGAAGCTTCATACCAAATATCAAAGTCATGGGCCTTGTGGTTTCAGAGAAGAAGATTTTTAAAGATTATCCCTATATAAGCCCATGTAAAACCAAAGGGCCAAGGGGCGGGGCCACTTTTGGCCCCAGCACTATAATTTGAATCATCTTGGTAGAGGTCCTTTAGAAGAAGCTTCATACCAAATATAAAAGACCTAGGCCTTGTGGTTTCAGAGAAGAAGATTTTTAAAGATTTTCCCTATATAAGTTTATGTAAAACCAAAGGGCCCCGGAGTGGGTGCATTTTTGGCCCAAGGGCTATAATTTGAACAATCTTGGTAGGGGTCCACTAGATGAAGCTTCATACCAAATATCAAAGTCCTGAACCTTGCGGTTTCAGAGAAGATGATTTTTAAAGATTTTCCCTATATAAGCCTATGTAAAACCAAAGGGCCCGGTGGCGGGGGCATTTTTTTTTCCCCAGCACTATAATTTGAACAATCTTGGTAGGGGTCCACTAGATGAAGCTTCATACCAAATATCAAAGTCATGGGCCTTGTGGTTTCAGAGAAGAAGATTTTTAAAGATTATCCCTATATAAGCCTATGTAAAACCAAAGGGCCAAGGGGCGGGGCCACTTTTGGCCCCAGCACTATAATTTGAATCATCTTGGTAGAGGTCCTTTAGAAGAAGCTTCATACCAAATATAAAAGACCTAGGCCTTGTGGTTTCAGAGAAGAAGATTTTTAAAGATTTTCCCTATATAAGTCTATGTAAAACCAAAGGGCCCCGGAGTGGGTGCATTTTTGGCCCAAGGGCTATAATTTGAACAATCTTGGTAGGGGTCCACTAGATGAAGCTTCATACCAAATATCAAAGTCCTGAACCTTGCGGTTTCAGAGAAGATGATTTTTAAAGATTTTCCCTATATAAGCCTATGTAAAACCAAAGGGCCCGGTGGCGGGGGCATTTTTTTGCCCCAGCACTATAATTTGAACAATCTTGGTAGGGGTCCACTAGATGAAGCTTCATACCAAATATCAAAGTCCTGGGCCTTACAGTTTCAGAGAAGAAGATTTTTAAAGATTTTCCCTATATAAGCCTATGTAAAACCAAAGGGCCCCGGGGCAGGAAAATTTTTGGCCTCAGCACTATAATTTGAATAATCTTGTTAGGGGTCCTTTAGATGAAGCTTCATACCAAATATAAAAGACCTAGGCCTTGTGGTTTCAGAGAAGAAGATTTTTCAAGATTTTCCCTATATAAGTCTATGTAAAACCAAAGGGTCCCGGGGCGGGGGCATTTTTGGCCCAAGGGCTATAATTTGAACAATCTTGGTAGGGGTCCACTAGATGAAGCTTCATACCAAATATCAAAGTCCTGGGCCTTGTGGTTTCAGAGAAGAAGATTTTTAAAGATTTTCTCTATATAAGGCTATGTAAAACCAAAGGGCCCCGGGGCGGGGGCATTTTTGGCCCCAGCACTATAATTTGAACAAACTTGGTAGGGGTCCACTAGATGAAGCTTCATACCAAATAGGAAAGACCTGGGCCTTGTGGTTTCAGAGAAGAAGATTTTAAAGATTTTCCCTATATAAGTCTATGTAAAACCAAAGGGCCCCGGGACGGGGGCATTTTTTGCCCCAGCACTATAATTTGAACAATCTTGGTAGGGGTCCACTAGATGAAGCTTCATACCAAATATCAAAGTCCTGGGCCTTACGGTTTCAGAGAAGAAGATTTTTAAAGCTCTTCCCTATATAAGCCCATGTAAAACCAAAGGGCCCTGGAGCGGGGGCATTTTTGGCCCCAGCACTATAATTTGAACAATCTTGGTAGAGGTCCACTAGATGAAGCTTCATACCAAATATCAAAGACCTGGGCCTTGCGGTTTCAGAGAAGAAGATTTTTAAAGATTTACCCTATATAAGCCCATGTAAAACCAAAGGGCCCTGGAGCGGGGGCATTTTTGGCCCCAGCACTATAATTTGAACAATCTTGGTAGGGGTCCTCTAGATGAAGCTTCATACCAAATATCAAAGACCTGGGCCTTACGGTTTCAGAGAAGAAGATTTTTAAAGATTTTCCCTATATAAGCCCATGTAAAACCAAAGGGCCCCGGAGCGGGGGCATTTTTGGCCCCAGCACTATAATTTGAACAATCTTGGTAGGGGTCCACCAGATGAAGCTTCATACCAAATATCAAAGACCTGGGCCTTGTGGTTTCAGAGAAGAAGATTTTTTAAGTTTTTGGTGAAAAAAATCTCTTTTTGGCTCCTATGACCTAGATGTGCAACGGACCGGAACTATTTGAACAACTTTGAAAGGGGACCACCTAAGGATCATTCCTGTGAAGTTTGGTCAAAATCCGTTCAGTGGTTTAGGAGGAGATGTTGTTTAAAGAATTGTTTACGGACGCACGCACGCACGGACGGACGGACGCACGACGGACGACGGACGAAAAGTGATCCCAAAAGCTCACCTCGTCACTACGTGACGGTGAGCTAAAAACCACAGTGACCTTGACCTTGAGGTCATGACCTTGAAAGTCGAACTCGCTCGAGATTTTTTTATAAGGAACATTTGTGTGAAGTTATATTGAAATTGGTGAAGAAATGTAGGCACTAAAGCGATGACAAAGTTTTTCTAAAACAAGAGGACCAAGCTGGCTTGGTCCTTTATCGCTCACCTGAGCTAACAGATTTAAAGTTTCAGGAAGTGCCAACCTTTACTGAAGGATTAATGGAAGGACATGGTGATGACAGGGTAAGCATTTTCTGCAAATTTAGTAGAATGTAACTCTATGATAAATAGGCTGACCTCACCAGTTTTCAAACTCATTCAAGCTTTTATTCCTGACTTGCTAAGAAGGTCCGATATAAACTGATGGGGCTATGGTGATGACAAGTTCAAAAGTAAGCAATTAACTGCTGCAATCAAAGGGATGTTACTCTGTGACAAACAGTCAAACCTCACGAGTTTTCAAACTCCTCCGAGCTTTTCTGCCTGACCTATTTGTTGGTAAGTTTCATGAAGATCCGATCAAAACTGAAGGGGCAGCAGTGCTAACAAGGTCGAAAATAGGCATTTTTAAGCAATCAAAGGCACGGAACTCTATGATAAATGTGTGGACTTGGCCAGTATTCCAACTCATCCAAGGTTTTATTCCCAGCCACCTTACATGTAAGTTTCGGAAAGATCCAATCAAATCTGAAGGGGCTACGGTGATGACAAGGTCAAAATTTGGCATTTTTAGCAATCAAAGGGATGTTACTCTAAAATAAATGGGCCGACTTGGCCAGTTTTCGAACTCATCCGAGGTTTCATCCCCAGCCACCTTACACATAAGTTTCAGAAAATTCCGATCAAAACTGAAGGGGCTACGGTGATGACAAGGTCAAAAATCAACATTTTCAGCCATCAAAGGGACATAACTCTACGATAACTAGGCTGACTTGGCCTGTTTTCGAACTCATCCAAGATTTCATCCCCAGCCACCTTACATATAAGTTTCAGAAAGATCCGATCAAAACTGAAGGGGTATGGTGATGACAAGGTCAAAATCAGCATGTTCAGCAATCAAAGGGACGTAAATCTATGATAAATGGGCCAACTTGGCCGGTATTCTAACTCATCCTAGGTTTATCCCCAGTCACCTTACATATAAGTTTCAGAAAGATCTGATCAAAACTGAAGGGCTACGGTGATGACAAGGTCAAAAATCGACATTTTCAGCCATCAAAGGGACATAACTATATAGTTAATAGGGCGACTTGGCCGGTTTTTTTAACTCATCCGAAGTTTTATCCCCAGCCACCTTACATATAAGTTTCAGAAAGATCTGATCAAAACTGAAGGGGTTACAGTGATGACAAGGTCAAAAATCAACGTTTTCAGCAATCAAAGGGACCTAACTCTATGATAAATAGGCCACCTTGGCCGGTATTTGAACTCATCCGAGGTTTTATCCCAAGCCACCTTACATATAAGTTTCAGAAAGATCTGATCAAAACTGATAGGGCTACGGTGATGACAAGGTCAAAAATCGGCATTTTCAGCAATCAAAGGGACGTTACTCTGTGATAAATAGACCAACTTGGCTGGTTTTCGAACTGATCCTAGATTTTATCCCCAGCAACTTTACATATAAGTTTCAAAAAGATTCGATCAAAACTGAAAGGGCTACAATGATCACAAGGTCAAAAATCAGCATTTTCAGCAATCAAAGGGACGTTACTCTAAGATAAATGGGCCGACTTGGTCGGTTTTCGAACTCATCCGAGATTTGATCCCCACCCGACTTACAAATAAGTTTCAGAAAGATCTTATCAAAACTGAAGGGGCTACGGTGATGACAAGGTCAACTAGAATTGTTTTCTAAGAAAACAGATGTCCCCCCACCACACTAATCAGTTCTTAAGACCAGCCCACTGATATAATGTACCAAGTTTGATCAAAATTCATCCACTGGTTCAGGAGAAAGAGTGCCACAAGCCAATTTTTAAAAGTCTAACTCCCGTTGTGACCTTGAAAATTAGGTCAAGGTCACCAAAAGCTAATCAGTTCTTAAGACCATCCCACTGATATAATGTATCAAGTATGAACCTGTGACCTTGAAAATTAGGTCAAGGTCACCAAAATCTAATCAGTTCTTAAGATCAGCCCACTGATATAATGTACCTAGTTTGAACCAAATCCATCCACTGGTTCAGGAGATAGAGTGCAGACAAGGCAATTTTCAACAGTCTAAGTCCCGTGGTGACCTTGAAAATTAGGTCAAGGTAACCAACATCTAATCAGTTCTTAAGACCAGCCCACTAATATAATATACCAAGTTTGATCAAAATTCATCCACTGGTTCAGGAGAAAGAGTGCAGACAAGCCAATTTTTAAAAGTCTAACTCCCGTTGTGACCTTGAAAATTAGGTCAAGGTCACCAAAAGCTAATCAGTTCTTAAGACCATCCCACTGATATAATGTATCAAGTATGAACCAAATCCTTCCATTGGTTCAGGAGTTAGAGTGCAGACAAGCTTTTTTGGTCTAAAATTTGACAATGGTTTCAGCCCTGTGACCTTGAAAATTAGGTCAAGGTCACCAAAATCTAATCAGTACTTTTCCCCCTCCCAATGGTGTATCTGTGTAAGTTTAATCAAAATCCATCCATGCATTCAGGAGATAGAGTGCACACAAGAGCCAACGCCGACATCAACGCCGACGCTGACGCTGATGCCGACAGGATCCGCACCAAAACCAATATGTCCCCCTCCCTTTCGGGTGGGGGGACATAAAAATTGGCATTTTCAGCAATCAAAGGGACGTAACTCTATGATAAATGGGCTGACTTGGCCAGTTTTCGAACTCTTTCGAGGTTTTATCCCCAGCCACCTTATATATAAGTTTCAGAAAGATCCGATCGAAACTGAAGGGGCTACGGTGATGACAAGCATTTTCCCATTGTAAGTCTATGGGACCTTGTGATTGCCATAGCAACCAAAGTTTTCATGCGATTTAAAAAAAAAGCTTATGTCATCAATGCCCCACCAGAGGCATGCTACAGATGAGAAATGATTGAGATCAGCCTGCAGGCTGCAGAGATATAGCTGCTCAAAAGTGTGGACGGACGGACGGACGACCCACTATACTATAAGCTCCCCTGGAGCCTTCCGCCCAGGTGAGCTAAAAAAGCCACAGTGACCTTGACCTTGAGGTCATGACCTTGAAAGACGAACTCGCTCGAGATTTTTTTATAAGGAACATTTGTGTGAAGTTATAATGAAATTGGTGAAGAAATGTAGGCGCTAGAGCGATGACAAAGTTTTTCTAAAAATAGCCACAGTGACCTTGACCTTGGGATCATGACCTTGAAAGTTGAACTCGCTCGAGATTTTTTTATAAGGAACATTTGTGTGAAGTTATGCTATATCCCCCGTCACAACTATGTTGTGCGAGGGGATAAAAATATTACAAATGTACTTCAAATCAATCATAAAATATATGCATCAAGGGCAGATAATCCCAAAACCAAAAATGCAAGAGTTGTCTTCCTTGTTCATGACACATCGTCTCAGTGTGATGAATGGACCTGTGAGGTTTCATGAATATATTCGGTACGGTTTAGGAGTTATGGCCCGGACACGGTTTACTATATGGTACTAAGTCAAGGGCAGAGAATTCAAAAACCAAAAATGCAAGAGTTGTCTTCCTTGTTCATGACACATCGTCTAAGTGTTATGAATGCACCTGTGAAGTTTCATGATATATTCCATATGGTTTAGGACTTATGGCCCGGACACGACATACCATTTAACTATATATGGATGTAAGTCAAGGGCAGATAATTCAAAAACTAAACAAGCAGGAGTTGTCTTCCTTGTTCATGACACATCATCCAAGTATGATGGATGCACCTGTGAAGTTTCATGATTATATAACATACGGTTTAGGAGTTATGGCCCGGACACGGTTTACTATTTGGTACTAAGTCAAGGGCAGATAATTCAAAAACTAAAAATGCAAGAGTTGTCTTCCTTGTTCATGACACATCGTCTCAGTGTGATGAATGCACCTGTGAAGTTTCATAAATATATTCTATACGGTTTAGGAGTTATGGCCCAGACAAGACATACCATTTGACTATATATGGATGTAAGTCAAGGGCAGATAATTCAAAAACTAAACAAGCAGGAGTTGTCTTCCTTGTTCATTACACATCGTCTCAGTGTGATGAATGCACCTGTGAAGTTTCATGAATATATTCCATACGGTTTATGAGTTATGGCCCGGACAAGGTTTACTATATGGTACTAAGTCAAGGGCAGATAATCCAAAAACCAAAAATGAAAGAGTTGTCTTCCTTGTTCATGACACATCGTCTCAGTGTGATGAATGCACCTGTGAAGTTTCATGAATATATTCCATACCTTTTAGGAGTTATGGCCCAGACACGGTTTACTATATGGTACTAGGTCCAGGGCAGATAATCCAAAAACCAAAAATGCAAGAGTTGTCTTCCTTGTTCATGACACATCGTCTCAGTGTGATGAATGCACCTGTGAAGTTTCATGAATATATTCCATACGGTTTAGGAGTTATGGCCCGGACACGGTTTACTATATGGTACTAAGTCAAGGGCAGATAATCCAAAAACTAAAAATGCAAGAGTTGTCTTCCTTGTTCATGACACATCGTCTCAGTGTGATGAATGCAACACTGAAGTTTCATGAATATATTCCATACGGTTTAGGAGTTATGGCCCAGACACGGTTTACTATATGGTACTAAGTCAAGGGCAGATAATCCAAAAGCCAAAAATGCAAGAGCTGTCTTCCTTGTTCATGACACATCATCTCAGTGTGATGAATGCACCTGTGAAGTTTCATGAATATATTCCATACGGTTTAAGAGTTATGACCCGGACACCGTTTACTATATGGTACTAAGTCAAGGGCAGATAATCCAAAAACCAAAAATGCAAGAGTTATCTTCCTTGTTCATGACACATTGTCTCAGTGTCATGAATGCACCTGTGAAGTTTCATGAATATATTCCATATGGTTTAGGAGTTATGGCCCCGACACGGTTTACTATATGGTACTAAGTCAAGGGCAGATAATCCAAAAACCAAAAATGCAAGAGTTGTCTTCCTTGTTCATGACACATCGTCTCAGTGTGATGAATGCACCTGTGAAGTTTCATGAATATATTCCATACGGTTTAGGAGTTATGGCCCGGACATGATGTCTGGATGGACGGATGGACAAACGAACGGACGGACAGGGGTAAAACTTAATGCCCTTCTGCTATTCTCTGAATCAGCGGGAGCATAAAAACTAGTTTCAATTGGTCTCTATGGTATATATCTAGGAGGTACATATTTCATAGTAAATACTGTTGGTATAAATTTTCTTGTATACATCTTCGAATAAAAGCACCTAAGAAAACTCATGATCTGTATGTGAATAACTTTGTAGGTGATGTAAAGGCAAATCCCAAACTTCCACAGATATATCAATATCCAGCACAGATATATCAATATCCAGAAAAAAGACAGGCAAGTTATCCCACCCATTAATAAAAGAGGAGGGAAAGGTGTTGCTCAATCTGACTCTGAAATGGCAGAGGAATTAGTTGGTCAGTTCAATGATGCGTTTAATAAAACTAAGTTCAACAAGGTCCCATTGACTGGAAGATTGGCCCCTTTCATGAAAAATATTGTTGTATCATTGCAGGGAGTGATCAAGTTACTTAAAGGCTTGAACCCGTCTTAAGCTGTAGGACCTGATGAGCTTCATCCTAGAGTCCTGAAGGAACTAGCAAATGAGTTTTTGCACATCTTTTCCACCAATCTCTTGATACCTTTGAATCCCCCAATGAATGGCTCCTAGCGAACATTTGCCCACTTTTCAAATGAGACAGGGCTCTTGCTCGTAATTTTTACCCGGTGTCACTAATCTGCGTTCTATGTAAATTGGTTGAACACAGTCTGCTCAAACATCATGGCCCACTTGGATGAACATGAACTTTAGTCAGACAGACATGCATTTAGGAAAAGGCATAGTTGCAAAACTCAGTTGAGCACGGTTATTAATGATTGGGCAAAAATCTTGGATGAAGTGAGGCAGGTGGACACATTTATTCTGGACTTTGAGAAGGCTTTTGACACCCCACTCATGGACTATTTAAATCCAAATTATTTGGTTATGGAATTCATTACGATAACAAACCCGTGCGACATAGTGCATTTTTTCACATCTCCAAAATGGCTACTTTTCTGATGAAAATACTCGATATTTTTCTTATAAATACTGCAAACATAGGTTGTGGGTGCTTGTTAGAACCGCCATATTGAGGCGGTTCTAACGGGTATCCACAACCTATGTCTTGGAGAAGAAATAAGAAAAATAATGGCTACCCCTAAACCCCAGTTTTCTCTATATAAAGTGGGGTTTAGGGGGGTGTTCATCTCACGGACTTGTTCACGTGATGTGGGTGGGTGGTGGGGGAGACTCTGAATGGACAGATTCCTTCCTTTGCTACAGAAAACAGCGTGTTGTTAACAGGGGACTGTTCTTGGCCAGCTGCTATTCTCCCTGTACATTATTGACTCAGAATTAAGACTGTTTGCAGATGATTGTGTTTGCAATCGGGAAATCAGAGTACAGAGGACTCAGTGGAACTTCAGAAGGATATAGATGGATTAGGATGTTGGGCAAGAAAATGGGGCGCGAGATTTCAGCCCGTTAAATGCAATATGCAGAAAACTAACAGAGAACAAATAAAATTGGGCCTTCATACACCGTAGAGGGAACGGTCCTCGAAAATGTGAATTCCAGTTACCTATTTTGTACTGGAAACCCCAAAATGGGTACCTGGGCAAACAGTGCAGGCCCCGATCAGACACCGCAGAACCCGGCGTCTGATCAGGGCCTCCACTGTTTGCTTAAAAGTTCAGCCATTTTCCAAATCAATTTTGAAGAAAAAGTAACCCGACACCCCTAAATTTCAAAATGCACTCCTGCTATATGTAAGGTGGAAGATTCCGCTTGGTACAAAAAGGGTTAAATACCTTGGTGTGACAATCACACACAATTTGAGATGGAATACACACATTAGCAACATGTGTACTAAGGCGAATAGAACACTTGGTTTCCTGAGGCGACTGGTGTACTGGAACGAAAATTCCGGTGTCGAGTTAAAAATATCAGAAATTAGATACTGCACTTTCTACAACAATTTGACCACTAAACTGCACTTTCTACAACAATTTGACCACTAAACTGCACTTTCTACAACAATTTGACCACTAAACTGCACTTTCTACAACAATTTGACCACTAAACTGCACTTTCTACAACAATTTGACCACTAAAGAGCTTGTTAAGCGTTGAACAAATGGGCCCTGGTGATAGCTCTTGTTGATTCCAGTTTACTTTGGGTCAGAAAAAATGAGAAAAAAAATCATCTATCATTAACGATTTTATTTGAAATTTGTACAATGTTTACAGAAGCTGTATCTTTATACCACATTCATGGAAGAAGTTTGAACAAGCCTTAGCAAACAGTAATGACTGAAATTGGGCTGCTCCTGCAAGAGACTGATCATGGTCTGCACTACCAGCTACTTGACCAGAGTCTTTCAAGGCACCGTTTTGGAAAACTTAACCCTTAAGACGCCGAGAAAAACTACAACTGAAAATGTCCTCCGCTTATGCCGTCTGCTTAATTTTTTTGTGAACTTTTTAAAAATATTTTTGCATACAGGCAAACAATGTGGGCCCAGATCAGACTGGAGTCTGATCTGGGTCCACACTGTTTGCAAAAAATGACTTTTTAGGTAACCGGCAGATGGCAGTGCAGATGACAATTGCCTTAATTGGCATTTTAAGGGTTAAGTTTGGTCAAATTTGAGGAGAATTAAGTAAACTTATATGTCAAAAATTATTCTGAATAATTATACTAAAATGAAACTTAGTCCTGACAATCATTCAACATTTGTTCTGTGGTACATGTATTATACTACTGAGTTATTGCACTGATATGGCATAATGTTATCACCGAGTTGGGATATTGAAGGACACTTGCTTGATAGTCGTAATATTGAAGGATGCAAGTTTGCGAGTGTCCTTTGACATCCACTGAGGGCTGATATCCACCAACAACAGTACAATAGCCCTTTTATTAGCTTTAACCCTTAAGCTTAAGACGTTGAGAAAAACTAGATCTGAAAATGTCGTCTGCTGTATATTTGTGCAAACTTTTTAAAATATTTTTGCTTACAAGCAAACAGTGTGGGCCCAGATCAGACTGCTCCTAGAGGAGCAGTCTGATCTGGGTCCACACTGTTTGAAAATATGACTTCTAAAGTAACTGGCTGACGACAAAGCAGACGACAATTGTTGTGATTGGAATCTTATGGGTTAAATATTTTGTCATCACCAGTAGTTCTAGCTTCAAAATACGGTTCAACTTCAAAAGCCCAAATACCTTTGGCACCATTAAAATTTGTTCAAGATAGGGTAGTCCGAACTACCGCGGAAAAGGAATGATTTACACAATAGAATAGCCTCAACTCCAACAACAGTTTTATAACGAGGCAGTGGTCTATTCAGCACAGCATGTTAACAAGTCCGTGAAATGAACACCCCTATAACCCTAAAGTGGGATTTACATGGAACCGGCTCAATGAGGCAGTTCTAACTAGCACCAATAATCTATGTTTGAAGTGAAAATAAAAAAAATTCTGAACTTTTCATCAGAAAAATTAGTTTTGAAACAAGAGGTCCTGTATCGCTCACCTGAGCTAACAGATTCAAAGTTTAAGGAAGTGCCAACCTTTACTGAAGGCTTTATGGGAGGACATGGTGATGACAGGGTAAGCATTTTCTGAAAATCAAGTAGAATGTAACTCTATGATAAACAGGCTGACCTCACCGGTTTTCAAACTCATTCAAGCTTTTATTCCTGACTTGCTAAGAAGATCCGATCTAAACTGAAGTGGCTATGGTGATGACAAGTTCAAAAACAAGAGTTTTCAAACTCCTCCAAGCTTTCTGCCTGACTTCCTTGTTTGTAAGTTTCATGAAGATCCGTTCAAAACTAAAGAGGCAGCAGTGATGACAATGTCGAAAATAGGCATTTTCAGCAATCGAAGGCACGTCACTCTATGATAAATGTGCCGACTTGGCCGGTATTCGAACTCACCTGAGGTTTTATTCCCAGCCACCTTACATATAAGTTTCAGAAAGATCCGATCAGACTTGGCCAGTATTCAAACTCATCCAAGATTTTATTCCCAGCCAACTCACATATAAGTTTCAGAAAGATCCGATCAAAACTGAAGGGGCTACGGTGATGAAAAGGTCAAAATTTGGCATTTTTAGCAATCAAAGGGATATTACTCTAAAATAAAGGAGCCGACTTGGCCAGTTTTCGAACTCATCCGAGGTTTCATCCCCAGCCACCTTACATAGAGGTTTCAGAAAAATCCGATCAAAACTGAAGGGGCTACGGTAATGACAAGGTCAAAAATCAACATTTTCAGCCATCAAAGGGACATAACTCTACAATAAATGGGCTGACTTGTCCTGTTTTCGAACTCATCCAAGATTTTATCCCCAGCCACCTTACATATAAGTTTCAGAAAGATCCGATCAAAACTGAAGGGGCTATGGTGATGACAAGGTCAAAAATCGGCATTTTCAGCAATCAAAGGGACGTAAATCAATGACAAATGGGCCAACTTGGCCGGTATTCAAACTAATCCTAGGTTTTATCTCCAGTCACCTTACATATAGGTTTCAGAAAGATTTGATCAAAACTGAAGGGGCTATGGTGATGACAAGGTAAAAAATCGACATTTTCAGCCATCAAAGGGACATAACTATATAGTTAATGGGGCAACTTGGCCGGTTTTCGAACTCTTCCGAGGTTTTATCCCCAGCCACCTTACATATAAGTTTCAGAAAGATCCGATCAAAACTGAAGGGGCTATACAGTGTTGACAAGGTCAAAAATCAACATTTTCAGCAATCAAAGGGACCTAACTCTATGATAAATAGGCCACCTTTGCCGGTATGCGAACTCATCCGAGGCTTTATCCCCAGCCACCTTGCATATAAGTTTCAGAAAGATCCGATCAAAACTGAAAGGGCTAGGGTGATGACAAGGTCAAAAATCGGCTTTTCAGCAATCAAAGGGAAGTTACTCTGTAATAAATGGACCAACTTGGCTGGTTTTCGAACTCATCCGAGATTTTATCCCCAGCCACTTTACATATAAGTTTCAGAAAGATTGGATCAAAACTGAAAGGGCTACAGTGATGACAAGGTCAAAAATCAGCATTTTCAGCAATCAAAGGGACGTTACTCAACGATAAAAGGGCCAATTTGGTCGGTTTTCGAACTCATCCGAGATTTTATCCACAGCCACTTTACATATAAGTTTCAGAAAGATCCGATCAAAACTGAAGAGGCTACGGTGATGACAAGGTCAAAAATCGACATTTTCAGCAATCAAAGGGACGTAACTCTATGATAAATCGGCAGACCAGGCCGGTTTTCGAACTCATCCGAGGTTTTATCCCCAGCCACATTACATATAAGTTTTAGAAAGATCTGATCAAAACTGAAGGGGCTACGGTGATGACAAGGTCGAAAATGGGCATTTTCAGCAATCAAAGGGACGTAACTCTATGATAAATGGGCCAACTTGGCCGGTTTTCGAACTCATCCGAGTTTTTATCCCCAGTCACCTTACATATAAGTTTCAGAAAGATCTGATCAAAACTGAAGGCGCTATGGTGATGACAAGCATTTTCCCATAGTAAGTCTATGGGACCTTGTGGTTGCCATAGGAACCAAAGTTTTAGAGCGATTTCAAAAAAAAGTTTATGTCATCAATGCCCCATCAGAGGCATGCTATAGATGAGAAATGATTGAGATCAGCCTGCAGGATACAGAGATATAGCTGCTCAAAAGTGTGGACCGACGACGGACGGACGACCCACTATACTATAAGCTCCCCTGGAGCCTTCGGCCCAGGTGAGCTAAAAATGAAAGATGGCACTATGTCACACAGCTGTGTATTCGTAATGAACTGCCTTTCTTGAATCAGCAGATGGGGAAAATGGCTGCAGAAAATACATGACCCGCAACAACTGGAACTCAGATCAGCCTAGACATCCTGCAGTCAGGTAAGTGTCTTTGCTGCACCCAACACGGACAAACCTTTACCCCAAAACTGAGGCAAATATGAAAGACTAGCTTTTTACTGCTAGGGTATGAGGCTGAATTAGCCCAGCACATTCGAAATGATGGACAATAGAAACTGACATTATTTTTTCTTTGGAAGTTAATAAAAATATAGAAAACTACAAAAAGGAACAAAATATTTGTATCAAAGTAAATCAATGGTTTCATCATCAATACAAACTGCTGTAGAATTAACCCATTTTGTACAGTCAGACCTTGAATATAACTGGAGTCCTTTTTTGAATTTTAGGTTGAGCTATTTTTAGAAATTTATATGCAAAATGGCTGAACTTTCGGCAAAAAACAGTAAAATTCCTATAGTATGACCAACTTTGGGAATGTTAAAAAGTGGTCTTAGTTTGAACATTCCCAAAGGTTGTCTCTTACAAAAAGACACTGTGTGTAGGAAACACACAGAAAAAAAACTTAAAACATTTTAAACAAGCTTTTAAAAGCAGAATTAGTGTAAATTTTAGCTGGCCTTCAGGGGAGGCAATTCCTAAGGAAGTATTTTTGTCTCCCATGTCAATAGGGGTCAATTTTAAGTGAATGAATTTGCTCCTTTAATCTTTCCTTTAAGAGTAGACCCCTTTTTCAGTGGGACAGGGCTTATAGAAAAGTGAAAAGAAGTTCCGAAAGTTGTCTCCCTTTGAAAAAAGGTGTAAAAATCTGCCAGGTATTCCCATTCCCCTTAAAAGCGAAATTTCACTGCAGTGAATCGGATCTGATGCCTGATATGCGCCTGTAGTATTTGCCATTGTCAAATTTCGGCGGTTCCCGCACACAATGGGTTCAAAAGTGGGATATACCCCAAACACTTTACACCAATATTATTTGGGCACAAAGATGAAACAACCATATTCTACCCATACAATAATATATAGACTAAATAGAAAAATGACCATTTATGGTCATTTTTCTATATAATCTATACATTTTTGGGATCCATCTTTATGTCGGTTTTATGCCCCACCAACAACTAAGGTCATACGGAGACGCGGCCTCTGTTTAAAGACTCATCCGACAGGCTGGAGAAGCCAAGACCAATAAATCTTTAAACCATGTTGCAACCATAACTGTGTTATTATGAATAGTGTTATAAAGAGGTTCTGGTGCATTTCAAGATAATCAGAGCCACAAGACAGTGTACCTCTTTGCACATGCGCTATCAGCAAAGATGTTAACCCATTTTGTACCAGAAACCCCAAAACTGGTAATTGGCAAAACAGTGCAGGCCCAGATCAGACGCCGCAGAATGCGGCATCTGATCAGGGCCTACACTGTTTCCGAAAGGTTAAGCCATTTTCCAAGAAAATTTTTAAGAAAACACAACCAGACACCCCTTAATTTTGGAATGGTCTCCTGGTATATATTAGAAAGAAGATTCCATTTGGTTCAAAAAGGGTTAATCAGCCAGATCAATCATAGCCCCAGATAAGAGGGGATATCCACAAATTACTGCACGAAAATATATGTTGTGAGTACTCATTAGAAGCCCTCAGCACGAAAATCTATGTTGTGGGTACTCATTAGAAGCGCTCAGCCTGAAAACCTATGTTGTGGTACTCATTACAAATGCATCGCGCATCTCAACCAGGCACTTCTAATGAGTACCCACATGTTTTTGTGCAGTTATAAGAAAAATATCAGTGGTTTTTGGCTGAAAAAAGCGCCTTCCTTACTTGGAGCTAGGTCAGCCTGAATAGCCACCAAGCCAAATACTGCTGCTGCCCACTCTGCATGATGACGCTTTCCTTGATGATCTGGGGCCTGTTGTTCAAAACTAACGATGTCATTAACGTATCGTTAAAACTTTGATCTAAAAATATGGCAAATATACCAATATTTTTGCTGAAAAAAATGTGAGCAGCTCACATTTTTTCAGCAAAAATACACCCATTTTAGAAGTTTTGCTTTCCTGAACAGTTAACGTTTTGACCAGCTGGTTTTGACCTTGACCAGCTGGTTTTGACCACTTACGAGCTCGTTACACTATCGATGCTTTGAACAAATGGGTCCAGGTATTCATAAAGCACACAATGAAGTCTGATCACACTGGACTGATACACAGGCTGATCTGGGTCTCCCACTGTGACGTCTGAATACACACTAACACTTGTCGTAGTTCATTTTAGCTTAATTGTCCATTAACCCTTTTTGTACCAAATGGAATCTTCCTCCTTTTTTATAGCAGGTGTCCATTTCAGAATTTAGGGGTGTCTAGTTGTTTTCTTCAAAATTAATTTGGAAAATGGCTGAATATTTTGCAAACAGTGTAGGCCCTGATCAGATGCCGCGTTCTACGGTGTCTGATCTGGGCCTGGACTGTTTGCCAACTACCCGTTTTGGGGTTCCAGTACAAAAAAGGTTAAATGCTATTTAGCTGGTAAATCATTTCTGTTGAGGTTTAATAACATGTAAACCCTTCAGAATGTTTTTTGTGGCCATGTAAAAATACATATATACATTTTGGTTATGTGTTAGAATCATGGCATTTTTAACCCTTGTCCTGCTGAACCCCTTCTTTTGCAAACAGTGTAGACCTAGATCAGATGGCTTCTGGATCTCAGCCATTTGTCATTCAGTTTGCAAACCTGAATGCATTATATCACACACTTTGAAGACGTCGCCTTTCAGAAGCAATCTGATCAGGATCTTAGCTGTTTGTCATCCAGTTTACAAATCTGAACATTATATCACACAATTTGATTGGTTGATAGTCAGACAAGGGTGTGGTGAACTTAATTTATTCAGCAGGACAAGGGCTAATACATACCCAAAGCATGTTTTATGACAAACTTTTCTCCAAATTGTCATACTATTTGTGGCATGATTAATTTTTTACTCTTCAATGTGAGTTTACATAGATAATTGCTGAAAACTGTATTGCAAAAGCTACTCATATTTTTTTCAGCAAAAAAAAAACAAACAAACAAACTGTGTAGTTGCCTTAATTTGAATGATGTCCTTAATTTTAATGATGTGTAAACATCATCATTTGCATTGCCATAATTTTAATGTACTCCATTGCCATCATTAATTTTGCCATAATTTGAATGTTACATAAACACCATTATACACTGACTGTGGACAAATGGACCCAGGTCTATTTGTCACCTGCATAAAATGGAACATAATCTTTAACCAAAAGTGCTAATGAGAATAAGTTTGTATCCACAATATGCTAAAATATTGAATCCTTGTCTGTCTCATTTAACCCTTTTTGTACCAAATGGAATCTTCCTCCTTATATACAGCAGGAATCCATTTCAAAATTAAGGGGTGTCAGGTTGTGTTTTCATGAAATTTTATTAGGAAAATGCGTGAACTTTTAGCAAACAGTTAAGGCCCTGATCAGACGCCGCGTAACGCGGCGTCTGATCTGGGCCTGCACTGTTTGCCAGGGAATCCGTTCTGGGGTTTCTGGTCCAAAATGGGTTAATTGATCTGAATGTGATCCACAACAAATGTTTTGTCTTTTTTTTTCTGAAAGGATAAAAAGTTCACCCCTAACTTGTCAATTCAACAGGTTCACCAAACTGTCTTACTGCATGGAAAAACACACACATTTCTCTACTCAATTTTTCAATGCAACAGAATAGAGTTCAAAATGTCTTTCCCACACAACTCCAGAAAAGAAGGAATAACCAGAACGATTTTGGGAGCATTTTTCTTGTTTCTGCATAAAACATAAATTGTGGGTACTTATTAGAATCACCTCATTGAGGAGACTACCCACATCAGATGTTTCAACAAGAAATACGGTCAAGAATCCTGCCAAAGCCCATGTTGTGCATGTGCCTTGAACATTAGGATCAACACCAGGGTTGTTGTAAATGTTAATGGCTAGACGAAAAAGAAATAAACTGACGGAAAACTGGCTGCTTCTACTGCGCCACGCCATGCCACAAGCTGGCATGACAAAAAGAATCCCTTAAGGGAATGGGTACACCTCGGGGGTGGCAACTCCTGCAAAAGTATTTTTGTCTCCCATGTCAATAGGGGTCTACTCTTAAAGGAAAGAATTTGCTCCTTAGGAGCAAATTCTTTCCTTTAAGAGTAGACACCTTTTTTCCGTGGGTCAGAGTTGATTAAAAAGAGAACAGGAAGTCCCGAAAGTTGTCTCCCTTTGAAAAATGGCAGGGGAAAAGTCAGCCACCCTTAATTATGCTCATTTGTCCTCCTGTTCTGGAGCTAGGATGCCTGCTGCCATGTTGACCCATGTGACATTGTAAGACAACATTTGATGGTGATGGATGAACTGTATGTACAATGCTGTACGATGTGCTATCATTCAAGGTCAGGTAAATCTGAAATAGAAAGAAAAAATAAAGAAAATTAGCCGACCTAGGAGGAAAGGGCTCTCAGTATTTTCTGATTATTATTCTTCAAGTCCACTTGTGCTGACAGTTGATATAGTGAATACCAGATTTATGACTTCTGATATCAAGTTTATCAGGCAAGCTTCGAGAACACTAATCGTGAGGGATCCATCTTGAAAATGTGTGTTACATCCAAAACCGTGTTATAACAAACAGTGTTACGAGGTTGTGGTGTACTGATATTTTGATTTCTTCCTATTTTATCTAACTGTTAGAATGCTGACATCTGTTTTGCTATGGTTTTACAGCCCTTTCAAGATTATTTCACTTATTTCGAGCATATCATTAATCAGAGGTGGATGTAAACTGGAATACCTGGAGAAAAAACACCTGACCTTCAGTTGCAATTTTGTTTGTTTGAATTGAGGTTTAATGTCCTCTGAACACTATTTAGGTAATTTTGGAGATGTTGCTTCCTTCTTTGAGGACTTTTACCGGACTCTGAGATGAAATGACATCTCAAGCCCAGCCACCCCAAGAAACCAAATGGGTTTATGTGAATGGACGCTTTGACTCGCACTACTTTGCGAGGGCAGGCTTAGACCTTTTAAGCGGTTTACCAGTACTCAAGTGTGGTCAGTTTCAGCTCTGCATGAAAGCATCATGCAGCCCAATCTATTTCTCCAAAGCGCCGATGGGCCGGGTCCACACTTGGCGTCTCACATATGACCCTAGCCAGGATCGAACCACAGCATTGAGGGACCTAATGATCAAGTATCAGCGCTCTTACCCACTAGGCCATGGCGGCTGATTACAGACATTTGTTAACCCTTGTCCTGCTGAGCCCGGATATGCCTTACCTTACAAACAATGTAGATCCAGATCAGATGGCTTCTGAAAAAGCCATCTGAAGAAGCCATCTGATCAGGATCTACATTGTTTGTCATTCAGATTGTGAATTTGTTGCAATATTTGCATCAAGTAATCTGATTGGTTGATAATCAGTAGTGGGTGTGGCATATATGAATATTCAGCAGGACTAGGGTTAATACCTCAATGGTTCAAACTCAGATGACCAGGGTTCATGGATATAAACCTTTCTTCCTGTTCAACTCATTGAGTACGAAACCTGCATCGCTCAATAATATTTAAATACAACCAGCAGAGGCAATTTTTGGCTCAGTTCAGCAGGGCTTGTTGTTTGTCCTGCTCATTAATTTGAAAATGCCAACATTTATGAGCTGCACAAATTTCATGCTCAAGTGAGTTGAGCATGAACAAATTTTTATGACCTCTTAGCCTGTTTACCATGTCTGAGTCGCTGGCCTCTATAGATAAGTTGGATGCTGCACTTCTGACTGGTGTTCAGGAGGACGTGGGTTCGAAACCTGCCGGGGTCGGCAACATTCTTTCATGGAGATTGATACAAAAATCTTTTCTACAGTCATTCTCTCCCTTCTGCTGCTTCAAGAAGGGCAGTTGTAAGTTTCTGGCAAAAGAATGTGCACTGTACTGGTTAACAGCTTACGTATAAGCCTGCCCAGGAAAAGTGTGGATAAGTAAACTGACCGGCTCCAAAAGGACCTAAATAGTGTTGACTGGGCCGTTAAACTCCCAATACAAGCAAAACCATATCCGAGTCAGGTTCTTCTAATAGCTCTAGGTTAATCAAAGCACTGAGAGTACTACAGTCGAACTTCAATGGCTCGAACACCTTCGGGACCATTAAAATCTGTTCGAGACAGGGGTAGTTCAAGCCACTGAGGGCTAATACCAGGGGGCATAACGACATACCTTAGGACATCTTTTTCTGGGTTCTATAATGAAAAATGTATGCTGTGTGTACTCATTAGAATCGCCTCATCGAGGCGATTCTAATGAGTACACACAGCATACATTTGCAAGATAAAAGACTAAAATATCCTAATTTTTACCCTCCCTATTTCTTATGTACAGAAATTCCCTAGGGACTCATAAACGGGTTCGACTCAGCCATGGAAAACAAGCCAACGGTGTTCAAGCCATCGAAGTTCTACTGTAGTTAGTCAATTGTTTCTGAGTGCAAGCTGAAACAATGGTCCTGAACAGGTACTTAGACTGTTTTGTTTAACCATTAAATTCCTAATGTCGTTAGTTTGTTTGTTTGATTTGAGGTTTAACGTCCCCGTCAACACTGTAAAGGTCATTTTGGAGACGTGACTTCCACTGACTTGGAGGAAATCCAGATAATGGTTATTTATAGAAAATAGCTACACTAATGTTGTCCTGATGCCAGAGCGCTGTGTTTTTTTTTTATTTGATGTTTAACGTCACCTTCAACACTATAAAGGTCATTTTGGAGACGTTGCTTCCAATTTGTGGGACTTTTACCCGACATGAGATGAAATGACATCTCAAGCCCTGCCGCCCAATTATACCAAAAGCATTCATAAGCATGGACGGGCCAACTCGCACCGCTTTGCCTGGGCAGGCCTAGATCCTCTAAGCGGTTTACCAGTACTCTTGTGCGGGTTGGTTTCAGCTCTGCCTGGAAGCATCTTGCAGCCCATCTATTTCTTCAAGCCCCAATGGGCGGGGGCAGCAATGTCGTGAGTTAACGTATCGTTAAAACTATGATCATTAAATATGGAAAATAAACTGAAATTTTTGCTGAAAAAAAATTTTTCAGCAAAAATACCAAAATTTTCAATATTGTTCTTGCTAGAACAGTTAACAATTTGACCACTAATGAGCTCGTTAAGCTAACGATGCTTTGAACAACTGGCCCCTGTACTGTATGCAAACAGTGTAGACCCTGATCAGAAGCTACACATTCTGCGGTGTCTTATCTTGGTCTTAACTATCTTCAAATGTCCCAGCACATGCACCCAGTCCATGTTTGACATTAAGCTTTCTTTTACGCAGCACTCTGGCCCCTGCCCATCGGGGCTTGAAGAAATATATTGGCTGCATGATGCTTCCACGCAGAGCTGAAACCGACTCACACACGAGTACTGGTAAACTGCTTAGAGGATCTAAGCCCTGCCGCAAAGCAGTGCGAGTCAGCCAGTCCATGCTTATAAACCTATTGGTTTCATTGGCCAACAGGGCTTGAGATGTCATTTCATCTCAATGTCAGGTAAAAGTCCAACAAAATTGGAAGCAACGTCTCCAAAATGACCTTTACAGTGTTGACGGGGAGGTTAAACCTAAAACAAGAGGGCCCACAGGGCCCTGATTCGCTCACCTGTCTGTCACTGTCTCGAGTACATTCTATTTTTAGCTATGGTGGCCATCAGCAGTGATTTTAGCTTATTTGGTAGGGAGTAACCTAGGTAACATTCCTGTGAAGTTTGAATCAAATTGGCCATAGGGTTTAGGAGGGGTTCACGTCTGAATCAGATTTACAATATTTTTCTATTTTTAGCTCCGGTGGCCATTTTTTTCATCAGAGCGGGATTGTTTTAGCCTTTTTGGTAGAGGGTCATCTAAGCAACATTACTTCAAAGTTTGAATGAAATTGGCCCAAGAGTACAGTAGGAATTGTCATTTGAAGATTTTTTTTTATTTTTAACTCTGGCAGCCATCTTGTTTATTGGAGTGGAATATGGTTTAACTATTTTGGTAGGGAGTCACCTAGGCAACATTCCTGTGAAGTTTAAAATCCAATTTGCCCAAAGGTTTAGAAGGAGTTCGCATTTGAAGCAAATTCACAATGTTTTTTCTATTTTTAGCTCTTGTGACCATTTGTTAATCGTTATGCTATTTTCCTAGAGGGTCATCTACACAACATTCCAATGAAGTTTAGAAGCCTTCATGGTACTGTGGTCATGTTACTTGCCTTGTAAACCAGGGGTAGCAGTATCGATCCCAAGCTTCTCCAGACTTTCAGATTGTTTTTTAAACAGAGGTCCCATCACTGTATGACCTTAGCTTTCGGTGAGACTTCAACTCAAACACTCACTCCTATGAAGGAACCTTTATGCCAAATATGAAGGCTGTATCTTAAATGCTCCAAAAGTTATGACAAAGTAGGTCAAAGGTCAAGGTCATGGCTAAAAAAATTTGAATGATTGGGAAAACTTTGTCACAGGGAACATACATGCCAAATATGAAGGCTCTATCTCATATGGTTCAAAAGTTATGATAAAGTAGGTCACAGGTCAAAGTCACAGGTCAAATCTTTATATGAGTGGGAAGCCCTTGTCACAAGGAACCTACATGCCAAATATGAAGGCTCTATCTAAAACAGTTCAAAAGTTATGACAAAATAACCTACTGATCTAGTTTTTGATTTGACATGACCCATATTCGAACTGAACTGAGATATTGTCCAGATGATCATTCTGAGCAAGTTTTATGATGATTTGATTAAAACTGTGGCCTCTAAGAGTGTTCAAAACTTTTTCTATGATTTGACCTGCTGACCTACTTTTTGACCCGACATGACCCATATTCAAACTTGACCCAGATAATGTCAAGATGATCATTCTGAGCAAGTTTGATGATGATCGGACCAAAAGTGGGGTCTCTAGTGTGTACACAAGGATTTTCAGCAATCTGACCTACTGACCTACTTACTGGCAAGATATGACCCACATTCAAAATTAACTGAGATATTGTCAAATGATCATTTTTAGCAAGTTTGATGATGATCAGACCAAAACTGTGGCCTCTAGTGTGTTCAGAGGGTTTTTCTATGATTTTATCTACTGACCTACTTTTTGGACCGACATGACCAATATTTGAACATGACTCAGATATTGTCAAGATGATCATTCTGGGCATGTTTGATGATGATCAGACCTAATCTGTGGCCTCTAGTGTGTTCACAAGGTTTTTCTATGATTTGACCTACTGACCTACTTTTTGACCTGCCATGACCAATATTCGAAGGTGACCAAAATATTATCAAGATGATCATTCTGAGCAAGTTTGATGATGATTGGACCAAAACTGTGGCCTCTAGTGTGTTCACAACGTTTTTCTATGATTTGACCTACTGACCTACATTTTGAACCAATATGACTCATATTCAAACGTGACTATGATATTATCAAGATGATCATTCTGAGCAAGTTTGATGATGATTGGACATAAATTGTTGCCTCTAGTGTGTTCAGAAGGTTTTTCTATGATTTGACCTAATGACCTACTTTTAAACCTGTCAACACCTATATTCGAACTTGACTGAGATATTGTCAAGATGATTATTCTGGGCTAGTTTGATGATGATCGGACGAAAACTGTGGCCTCTAGTGTCTTCACAAGGTTTTTTCCTGATTTGACCTACTGACCTACTTTTTGACCCAACATGACCCATATTCGATCTTGACCGAGATATTTTGTGGTGGTACAAAATGTGTGCAAGTTAAGTTAAAATCAAATCATAAATGAAACAGCTATTATGCAGACAAGACCAAAATAGACAATTTTTGCCCTTTCAGGGGCCGTAACTCCGTAACACATAATGGGGTATGGCTGGTTCAAGAAAGGAACCCAGATCCCATGGTGGTACAAGTTGTGTGCAAGTCTGGTTAAAATCCAATCATTAATGAAGATGCTATCGTGCGGACAAGACCAAAATAGGCAATTTTTGCCCTTTCAGGGGCCGTAACTCCGAAGCACATGATGGGATATGGCTGATTCAAGAAAGAAACCCAGATCTCATGGGGGTACAAGTTGTGTGCAAGTCTGGTTAAAATCAAATCATAAATGAAGATGCTATCGTGCGGAAAAGACCAAAATAGGCAATTTTTGCCCTTTCAAGGGCCGTAACTCAGTAACACATGATGGGATATGGCTGGTTCAAGAAAGGAACCTAGATCTCATGGGGGTACAAGTTGTGTGCAAGTCTGGTTAAAATCAAATCATAAATGAAGATGCTATCGTGCGGACAAGACCAAAATAGGCAATTTATGCCCTTTTAGGGGCCATAACTCTGTAGCACACGATGGGATATGGCTGGTTCAAGAAAGGAACCCAGATCTCATGGTGGTACAAGTTGTGTGCAAATCTGGTTAAAATCAAATCATAAATGAAGATGCTATCCTGCGGACAAGACCAAACTAGGCAATTTTTGCCCTTTCAGGGGCCATAACTCAGTAACACATAATGGAATATGGCTGGTTCAAGAAAGGAACCTAGATCTCATGGGGGTACAAGTTGTGTGCAAGTCTGGTTAAAATCAAATCATAAATGAAGATGCTATCGTGCGGACAACAAATTGTTTACGGACGCACGGACGGACGCACGCACGCACGGACGACGGACGACGGACAAAATGTGATCACAAAAGCTCACCTTGTCACTACGTGACAGGTGAGCTAAAAAAACAAACAAACAATCTTAATGTCGGGTAAGTAAAAGTCCCACAAAATTGGAAGCAACGTCTCCAAAATGACCTTTACAGCGTTGACAGGGACGTTAAACCTCAAATCAAACAAACAATTTACACAGCACTCCGGCATAAGGACAACATTAGTGTAGCTATTTTCTATATACAATAGAACTTCAATGGCTCGAACATCGATGGCTCGTTTACCATGGCTGGGTCGAACCCATTCTTGAGCCCCTAGGAAATTCCTCTACATAAGAAACAATGGATGATAATTTAGGAGATTTTAGTCTTTTATCTTGCAAATGTATGCTGTGTGTACTCATTAGAATCGCCTTAATGAGGCGATTCTAATGAGTACACACAGCATACATTTTTATTTACTTACATTTTTATTCTACAACACCGAAAAGATGTCCCAAAGTATATCGTTATACCTCCTGACAGTTACCCTCAGTGGCTCGAACTACCCCTGTCTTGAACAGATTTTCGAGGTCCCAAAGGTGTTCGAGCCATTGAAGTTCGATTGTATAACCATTATCTGGATTTCCTCCAAGTCAGTAGAAGTCATGTGGACATCAGGGCTGAAGAGCTTCTGTGCTTAGTAACAATGGATTGATTTTGATTTTTTTGGCTGATTGTTTGTCAATAAGCCAAATATAAAGAGGGGATAATTTATGGAAATATTCCTACTCTTAGCTTGATTTGTTTGATTTGAGGTTTAACATCCCCGTCAACACTACAAAGGTCATTTTGGAGACATTGCTTCCAATTTTGTGCGACTTTTACCAGACACTGAGATGAAATGACATCTCAAGCCCTGTCGCCCAATGAAACCAATAGGGTTTATAAGCATGGACGGTCCAACTTGTGCGCACCCCTTTGCCTGGGCAGGTTTAGATCCTCTAAGTGGTATACCAGTACTCGTGTGAGGGTCTGTTTCAGCTCTGAGTGGAAGCATCATACAGCCCATCTATTTCTTCAAGCAAAGATGGATGGGGCCGATAAAAGTGAGGTTTGAGCTTAGAGGGGGTCTGAATCATATAGGCGTGTTTTCGTGATGAGCGGTCATTTCATATTATATTTACGAAATGAGCTTGATTTGATATAACATCCAAAAGATATGCTTTTTCCAATTATGCTTCATCCCGTGGCGCTATGATTAACGGTAAGTTACTTAAACTACGTCTGTCAAATTTTCAACAAATTTTCATTTTCAACAAAATTTGCATGGTCCGAAGGTGCTTGAGCCTTAAAATTTTAACTGAAGTTCTTTAACTCTTATCTTGCTGTTCACGACAACCCCTATCTTTGGAAACAGTGTAGATCCAGATCAGATGGCTTTGGAAGAAGCCATCTGATCAGGATCAACACTGTTTGGCATTTACATTATGAATTTGTAGCAATTATTTACATGAAGAAATTTGATTGGTTGATAGACAGAAATGGGTGTGGCTTAAATGAATATTCAACAAGATTAATAATTAATTTCAGTACTTACTTTCATCATCACTGTCTTCATCATCTGCATCATCAGGCTGAAATAAATACAAATAGATATTGAGAATCTCACAACAATATGAAAACATGCATATACAACTACAATCCAACCTGTATTAAGCAAGCACCTCTGGGATATTCTAAAAGTGCTTGCTTAACACAGGTGAATTTTAATGCATTTTCCTTTTTCGGGAACTGAATGTCTGATTGCTTAAGACAGGTTGCTTGCTTAATAGGTGGCCATTAAGACAGGTTTGACTGTACAGTGTAACCTTTATTGTCGAAAAAAAATAAAAATTTTAAGATGAAAAATATATTGTGATATTTTTCTTATTTCTGCTCAAAATATAGAGCAGAAATAGGAACTAGACATGTGTCCAAAGTACACAGATGCCCCCACCATATATCTTTGTCAATATGGCTTGTACCCATTCTCTAGAATAGCACGGGGGTGTCCGGAGGGACCCGGAGCTGTCCACAGGGACCCAAGGTCTGTGTCAGTGAATGCATCTTATCATAAGGAACAATAATATATATGGTTAAGTGGTGGGTATATGAATTGTTTCTGAGATATAAGGCCTTTTATGAATTGAAGGGGGCGAGGCATGGTCCAGGGTTGACCAGAGGGAGCCAAAGTCTGTGTCTTAGAATGTGTCATATCATAAGGAACAATAATATGTATGGTTTAGGTGTTCGAATCTGATTAAGTCTGTGTCAGTCAATGCATCTTATCATAAGGAACAATAATATATATGGTTTAGGGGTGGTGACATGGATAGTTTCTGAGATATAACGAAGGGGGCGGTGCATGGCCCAGGGGGGACCCAAAGTCTGCGTCTTGGAATGTTTCATATCATAAGGAACGATAATATATATGGTTTAGGTGTTCGAATCTGATTAATTTTCAAGATAATTAGGTGGGGCATGGGCCGGGGGTGACCCGAGGGACCCAAAATCTTTGTCTTGGAATGTGTCATATCATAAGCAACAATAATATATATGGTTTAGGTGGGGGGGGGGGGGGGGGGGGGGGGATCGGGATTGACCCAATGTCTGTATCAGTCAATGCTTCTTATCATAAGGAACAATAATATATATGGTTAAGGGGTGGGGATATGGATAGTTTCTAAGATATAAAGACTTTAATGAAGCAAAGAGGGTGGGGCATGGCCCAGGGGTGACTGTAGGGACCCAAAGTCTGTGTCATGGAATGTGTCATATCATAAGGAACAATAATATATATGGTTTAGGTGTTCGAATCTGATAAATTTTCAAGATAATTAGACATTTTGACAGTTTTGCATGCAAATTCCTATATGACAATTTTGACCTGTTACGCAATCTGACCCCTAGGCCCACCCAGGGGCATGACTTTGGGTCAACTTGAACATGAACTGATAGGTCTTGGTCTGAGTAGATGTCATACCAAATTTCAACTTTGTAGCACAACAGGTAAAAAAATTATGAGCTCTAATGCGAGTCCGAGGTTTCAGCTCTACATTTCAGCCCGAGGTGGTTACGAACGTGACATACGCACGAACGCAAGTACGCACGTACGGACGTAACATCACGGCGAAACGCTATATGCCCCACTCCTGCCAAGGCAGGCGGGGGCATAAAAATAAGGTTTACCCCTGTAAACCCCAGTTTTACTATATAAAAGTGAGTTTGTTTGTTTGATTTGAGATTTAACGTCCCCATCAACACTGTGCAGGTCATTTTGGAGACATTGCTTCCAATTTTGTGGGACTTTTACCCGACATTGGGATGAAATGACATTTCAATCCCTGCCACCCAATGAAACCCAATAGAGATTATAAGCATGGATGGGCCGACTCGCACAGCTTTGCCTGGGCAGGCTTAGATCCTCTAAGCGATTTACCAGTACTCGTGTGCGGGTCGGTTTCAGCTCTGCGTGGAAGCATCATACAGACCATCTATTTCTTCAAGCCCCGATGGATGGGGGCCGATAAAAGTGAGGTTTGAGCTTAGAGGGGGTCTAAATCATATAGGCCTGTTTTCGTGATGAGCGGTCATTTCATATATTTACGAAATGAGCTTGTGGTGAGTTTCGTAAATTTCAAGATTACCAGTCGTCATAATGAAATTCTATTTATCAATTATCATTTTTCTTTGTATTTCACTGCAAAGAAGTATGTTACTGTAATAATCCTAAAATTTGGGACACCTAAAGGACTTGCTGTATTTCTCCTTAATCTTGACAAATTTGTTTCACGATCCAACAAGGAGTCGAAAAGGTGCAAAAAGAATGGCAACCAGTGTAGACCCTGATCAGACCACTCCTTCAGGAGCGGTCTGATCTGGGTCTGAACTGTTTACTTAGGACTACCTGTCCCAATTCCTAGGATCATTAGGGTTTGTTTGATTTGTGGTTTAACGTCCCCATCAACACTATAAAGGTCATTTTGGAGACGTTGCTTCCAATTTTGTGGGACTTTTACCCGACCTTGAGATGTGTGTGGCAACATCATGCAGCCCATATATTTCTTCGAGCCCCGATGGGCGGGGGCCGTGCAACCTTTTTGTATAGGAATGTTCTTGTAATGAGCCGATTCAAAAGAAGTACCCACAACAAATGTTTTCATGGAAAAATAAATAAAAATATCCTTCTACTATCCTCGTTACACAGGAGAGGACTAATTGTGATTATAACGTGTCCATTCCCATTGTGTTGGAAGACAAAGAATCTGATATGGGGTTCTGTTGTGGTTCGAGTTTTCAACCTGGGGGATGACCATGCTGAGCGGAACCCGAGGCTATGTGGAGGTTCCACCCAGCACGGTCATCCCGAGGGTTGGGAACACCCATCTACATTCTACAACAGAACCCCATATTAGATTCTTTTTCTTGCACACCACCACCAAAAAATTTCTATGTTGTTTTTTTTTGCACACTATATTTATGTAGTACACCAGGGTAAGAACAGAATTTCTATCCCAGTCTAAAACCATGAATTTCCTCATCAGGGGCCTGTTGTTCAAAGCATATTTAGCTTAATGAGCTCGTTAGTGGTCAAACTGTTAAGTGTTCTAGCAAGAACAATATTGAAAATTCTGCTATTTTTGCTGAAAAAATGTGAAAAGCTGCTCACATTTTTTCTGCAAAATTTTTAGCATATTTGCCATATTTAATGATCAAAGTTTTAACGATACATTAACTAACATCATTAGTTTTGAAAAACTGGTCCCTGGTGTGTAAGAAAATAAAATACTTTAAAGCTGATCTAATCATTACACAGTTACATCTGGTGCTACAACTTACCAAATCATCTAATCCTGGACCACCACCCATTCCCCCCATGCCACCCATTCCACCCATATTCTGCATCATCTGAAATGACAAAACAGAAATTGAAGAAAAAATAAGGTCAAGGTAAGAGATGGATGCTTGCATAAAAGTTGCAATTCCTAGATGCAAGCTTGTACCGAGTATCAATAATAAATCTCTTATAGTTCTCGAGAAATGGACTGTTACATTAGGGTGAAAGTGAGGGTGGTCGCAATAATTCACAAAGCCAGTGAACCACGAAATGTAGGTCAAGGTGAGATATGGATGCTTGCATAAAAGTTGCCATTCCTAGGTGCAAGCTTGTACCAAGTATCATTAATGTAGCTCTTATAGTTCTCGAGAAATGGACTCTTACATTAGGGTGAATGTTAGGGTGGTCGCAATAATTCACAAAGTCAGTGAACCATGCAATGTAGGTCAAGGTGGGGTATGGATGCTTGCATTGAAGTTGCTATTCCTAGATGCAAACTTGTACCAAGTATCATTAAAGAATCTCTTATACTTCTTGAGAATAGGGGGAAAGTTAGGGTGGTCGCAATAATTCACAAAGTCGGTGAACCATGAAATGTAGGTCAAAGTGAGATATATGGATGCTTGCATTGAAGTTGCTATTCCTAGATGCAAGTTTATACTAAGTATCATTAATGAAGCTCTTATAGTTCTCAAGAAATGGTCTCTTACATTAGGGTGAACGTTAAGGTGGTGGCAATATTTCACAAAGTCAGTGAACCATGAAATGTAGGTCAAGGTGAGATATGGATGCTTGCATTGAAGTTGCTACTCCAAGATGCAAGCTTGTACCAAGTATCATTAATGAAGCTCTAATAGTTGTCGAGAAATGGAAACTTGGATGAGGGTGAAAGTTAGGGTGGTCGCAATAATTCACAGTCAGTGAACAATGAAATGTAGGTCAAGGTGAGATATGGATGCTTGCATTGAAGTTGCCATTCCTAGATGCAAGCTTGTACTAAGTATCATTAATGAAGCTCATATACTTCTTGAGAAATGGAAACTTACATTAGGGTGAAAGTTATGGTGATTGCAATATTTCACAAAGTCGGTGAACCATGAAATGTAGGTCAAGGTGAGATATGGATGCTTGCATTGAACTAACCATTCCTAGATGCAAGCTTGTACTAAGTATCATTAATGAAGCTCTTATACTTCTTGAGAAATGGAAACTTACATTAGGGTGATTGCAATAATTCACAAAGTCAGTGAACCATGAAATGTGGGTCAAGGTGAGATATGGACGCTTGCAATGAAGTTGCTATTCCTAGATGCAAGCTTGTACCAAGTATCATTAATGAAACTCTTATACTTCTTGAGAAATGGACTCTTACAATAGGATGAAAGTTAGGATAGTTGCAAATGTTGTCGAAGGACAGAAAAACGGACTCTTATATCGCGCCATGCTTTAAGAAGGCATGACAAAAACAATAGCAGATAGATGAATACAAAGATAACCCTCTTTACAATTTTATACAATGACTGTTTGCTACAACAGCATTTTCAATGGAATGAACCAACCTTTAGCTCAAGATGGGAGGTGTTAATGGAGATATACCAGGAGAATCACAGCAAGTCCTTAAGGGGAATAGGAACACCTGCAGGGGAGGCAACTCCTGCAAAAGTATTTTTGTCTCCCATGTCAATGGGGGTCAACTCTTAAAGGAAAGAATTTGCTCCAGAGGAGCAAATTCTTTCCTTTAAGAGTAGACCCCTTTTCCAGTGGTACAGGGCTTATAGAAAAGTGAACAGGAAGTCCCGATAAGTATCTCCCTTTGAAAAATGGCGGAAAAATCTGCCAGGCATTCCATACCCCCTTAATATGTCTGAATTTTTTAAGGATTTTTACAGTAGGTTTTGTCATGTGCTGGGCAGGCTTAGATCCTCTAAGCGGTATACCAGTACTCGTATGCGGGTCGGATTTAGCTTTGCGTGGAAGCATCGTGCAGCCCATTTATTTCTACAAGCCCAGATGGGCGGGGGCCATAAAAATAGTAACATTTTGGTGAGTCCCATGGACACAAGTGATAATTTTTGCAGGTCCGAGACACATTTTAGCAGTCTCAGACGCAATGTATAAAGCCCGGATACACCTGTGCAAGGGGAATGGGAACACCTGCAGGGGAGGCAACTCCTGCAAAAGTATTTTTGTCTCCAATGTCAATGGGGGTCAACTCTTAAAGGAAAGAATTTGCTCCAGAGGAGCAAATTCTTTCCTTTAAGAGTATCTGGAGCAAATTCTTTCCTTTAAGAGTAGACCCCTTTTCCAGTGGGACAGGGCTTACAGAAAAGCGAACAGGAAGTCCCGAAAGTTATCTACCTTTGAAAATGGCCAAAAATCTGCCAGGCGTTCCCTACCCCCTTAATATGTCTGAATTTTTTAAGGATTTTTACGGTAGGTTTTGTCATGTGCTGGGCAGGCTTAGATCCTCTAAGCGGTATACCAATACTCATATGCAGGTCAGATTTAGCTTTGCGTGGAAGCATCTTGCAGCCCATATATTTCTACAAGCTGATATGGGCGGGGGCCATAAAAATAGTAACATTTTTTGTGAGTCCCATGGACACAAGTGATAAATTTTGCAGGTCCGAGACACGTTTTAGCAGTCTCAGATGCAATATATAAAGCCCTGATACACCTGTGCAAGGAAAGTGTGGATAAGCAAACTGACTGGCTCGATATAACCTAAATAGTGTTGAATGAGCAAAAATCACCTAAAAGTAGTACAAAAATCACCTAAAAGTAGTACAAAAATCACCTAAAGTAGTATTGAATGGGCTGTTAAGGGGAATGGGAACACCTTCAGAAGAGACAACTCCTGCAAAAGTATTTTTGTCTCCCATGTCAATAGGAGTCAACTATTAAAGGAAAGAATTTGCTCCTAAGGAGCAAATTATTTCCTTCAAGAGTAGACGCCTTTTTCTGTGGCACAGGGCTTAAAGAAAAGCCAACAGGAAGTCCTGAAAGTTGTCTCCCTTGGAAAAATGGCAGAAAAATCTGCCAGGTGTTCCTATTCCCAATAAATATGTTACAAAAGAAACAAATGTGGCACCTACCTGTGCTAGTTCCTGGTTACTATCTATTTCATCTTCCGATTCATCCTCGTCTTTCCATTTGTTGAAGTCTGTTTTTAACCAAAAAGCCTTAAAAAGCAAACATAAACGGTCAATTTAACCGAAACATTTATTTTATCTTTGTTTGTTTGATTTAAGGTTTAAAGTCCCCGTCAACACTGTAAAAGTCATTTTGGAGACGTTGCTGCAAACTTTGTGGGACTTTTACCAGACATTGAGATGAAATGACATCTCCAGCCCTGTCGCCCAATGAAATCAAAGCCATGGATGGTCACATGCGCACCGCTTTGCCTGGGCAGGCTTAGATCCTCTCAATGGTTTACCAGTACTTGTGTGTGGGTTGGTTTCACTCTGCGTGGAAGCATCATGCAGCCCATCTATTTCTTTAAGCCCCAATGGACGGGGCCGCTTTTATTTTATCTAAATACAGTCATTTCAACTATATTTCAGTTAAAAACATGTTAAATACACTATTATTAATCATATCATATGACTGGCGATCAGGAGGATGTGGGTTCGATACCTGCCGGGCCCGGCAACATTCTTTTGTGCAGATTGATCAAGGAATCTTTTCTTCGGTCATTCTCTCCCTTCCGCAGATTCAAGAATGGTAGTTGTCAGTTTCTGGCAAAAGACTGTGCACTGTACTGGTTAACGACTTACGCATTAGCCTGCCCAGGAAATGTGTGGATTGGTAAACCAAACTGCTCAACAAGAGTTCGGCAAGCAGGGCATTATACGCCCGTGCCAATTAGTAAGATGGAGCATATACATACTGACTGTTGTAAAAGTTTGGGTTTGTGGAATGTAACCAAGGAATAATATGTGCTCCATATATTCTTACCTGGCACTATTAATAACCCTCAGTGGCTCAAACTACCTGTCTCCAACAATTTTCATGGTCGGTAATATTTGGTGGACCAAAACCTCAAAATAATATAGGCATAACTCTGGCAATAAGTGGTGGATTGTAACCTTGAAATAATATGCGCTGCTCCACATCATAGTCTAACTATACATAAAGTTTCAGCTTTATCAGATGTAAAATGTGTGAGGCATAATCCGGAAACTAATAAGTTCAGAAAAATATGTGAAAGGGGAATGACTCTGGTAATACCTTTTATGTGCAGACTCACCCGACTCTTTACTTATCAGGCCTCATACTGAACACGCTTTTCCATGCCTGAAAGGCCCGATTTTACAGCTTCAACCCAAGACACAACTACATTACCTTTACAAACAGTGTAAATCCTGAAATAATATGCGCTGCTCCACATCATAGTCTAACTATACATAAAGTTTCAGCTTCATCAGATGTAAAATGTGTGAGGCATAATCCGGAAACTAATAAGTTCAGAAAAATATGTGAAAGGGGAATGACTCTGGTAATACCTTTTATGTGCAGACTCACCCGACTCTTTACTTATCAGGCCTCATACTGAACACGCTTTTCCATGCCTGAAAGGCCCGATTTTACAGCTTCAACCCAAGACACAACTACATTACCTTTACAAACAGTGTAAATCCTGATCAGATGGCTTCTGAAGAAGCCATCTGATCAGGATCTACACTGTTTATAATGGATACAAACAGTGTAGATCCTGATCAGATGGCTTCTGAAGAAGCCATCTGATCAGGATCTACACTGTTTGTAATGGAGTTTGTGAAAATATAAAGTAATTTGGTTGACTTGTAGTCAGAAATAAGGGTTAAATAGTTTTTTAAACAGACTATATACGCAAAACTCAGAATCTAAAAGCCTGAAATCAAGAAATAAATCAAGCTCTACCAGCCTGAAATCCTGCAAATGCCTGAAAAATATGAGGCCTGACTTATATCTATGCAATAAGTGATCTTTTCTCAAGAACTGGTCCATATGTTTTTGTATTTCCTACCTTTTTGACACCTTTTAATAAATGTGGCCAGTATGGACCTTCTTCTTTTTTCTTTATAATAAACGTTATATTTCTGTCTTGTACACCATATTTAGATTCCTGAAGTGAAATAGAAACAAGACTAGTAAGTAGGGCTGGCTAATCGGAGCTGAAAAGATAATCGATTATCAGTCCTGTCATTGCGATCGATAATCGATTAGTAATCGGTGAGCTTTTTGTCAATTTTGACTGTCTGGCTTACTGTCTGAGCATGACTCTTACCATATGTTGCACTTGACCATATGTATATTTGAACAGACAGGCCTGAGCAAACAGAGTAGACCAAGATGAGACGCCGCATTCTGCAGCGTCTCATCAGGGTCTGCACCGTTTGCCACTCATCCAGCTATTTAGGCATAACTTTGGGTAGTAAATTGTACCTATCAAGTAATCGATTAAAAGCAAATGATAATCATTTTTGTCGAATTTATCAATCAATAAATCGATTATACGATTAATAGTGTCAGCCTTACTAGTAAGTCCATTTCAAGATGAAAAAACAAGAAAATCGAGACGTCTGATCAGGATCTCCATTGTTTGCAAGAAGTTTAGTCACATATATTGCTAAATAACTTGACTTGATGCCCTAAGTGAAGGATTAAAGCCGAATATATATCAGAGGCAGCTGGACCCAGTTTCCAAAACAATGTTGTTAGTTTTTGGGTTTTTTTTTTTTTTTTTTGGTTTTACGACCCTTTCAAGATTATGTCAATTGTTAACTAGAGTGCGAAAACTGGAAGACCCGGAGAAAAACTACCTGACCTTCTGCTGCAGAACTTGGCCCCTAACATGTGACTCGAGCCAGGCTTGAACCCCAGCGGTGGGAGACCTAATGATTAAGAGTCAGCGCTCTTATCCACTAGGGCCACAGAGATCCATTGTTAGTTAATATATAATTGTTAACCCTTGTCCTGCTGAACCCGGATATGCCTTATTTTCCAAACAATGAAGATCCAGATCAGATGGCTTCTGACGAAGCCATCTGATCAGGATCTACATTGTTCGCCATTCAGATTGTGAATTTGTTGCAATAATTTGTAGGGCTGCAACGATACGCTCACCTCACGATACGATACATATCGCGATACATGGCTCACGATACGATACGTATTGCGATACATTTTATTTAGGATCTCTGTGGAAAAGAAAGCTGCATGTGGAACAAAAATAAATTTATTGCAACATTAAACTGTAAAAATTGGTTGTAAAATTAAACTTTAAAAATGGGAATAATTGATTAACTGTAACACTAGTGACTAGATCATATGAGATCAGATTTTCCCCCTCTAGGAATGTAAATTCCCTGATAACAAATTGCACCCATTAACAGGTCTGTGCTAAACTTTGACAAAACATGTAGTTATAATCAAAACTCTCACAGTCTGTCTTTTTCAGCTGTAAGATGAGTGGACATATTTGATGTGGTGCCCGAAGCGTACGATATATCACACTGACAAACTTTGCACACAGTTTTAGTTTTATTAACCGACTTGATTTCATTGTCAACAGTCTTTTCAAATCCGAAATATTGCCAAACTTTTGATTTGTATTTCGCCGGCGCATTCTCGATCTCACGATCCGCCATTTTGAACTGCCGAGTGTCGCTCCCGTAATGCAAAATCGAGAAATATTTTTACATTTTACAAGTGCAATTGTGAATAAATACGCATACAAGTGATAGGCATACCGTCAAAAAAAAAAAAATTTTGGCTATTTTTGAGGTAATTTTTGCTTATTTTCTGAATTTTCCCCCGATTTATTGATATAAGCGCCAACATCATCGACCGGCCATTTCGGCCCATTTGTCGATTTTCGGAACTGATCGTCGAATCGAACCGAACCGAAAATGGAGGAAACAAAACCGTGAACCGAATCGTAGCTTATGTACCGCGATGAACCGAGTTTTCGGTGAATCGTTTCACCTCTAATAATTTGCATCAAGTAATCTGATTGGTAGATAATCGGTAGTGGGTGTGGCATATATGAATATTCAGCAGGACAAGGGTTAAAATTTTGACCATTTAATATGGCAACTAGAAATGTTTTCAGCCCCCCACCATAAATATATCTTAAAACACCCATTTGACTTTAATAACTAGATTAAAGTAACCAAAATGTAAGCTGCAAACAAGCCATTTTTGGGTTGCTGTGAAATAAATACACTAAAATGTTTGCTAATAAAATGCGGGTATAACAGGGTGCCTGTTTTTTTTTGTGTTCAAATAATTAGCAGGAGATCTTCTGCAGCTCTTGGCACAAACATTGTAGACCAAGACAAGATGCTACTGTATACTATTGAGTTCCGAGTCAACACTGTTTACTGTGGCTCTGAAGTGAAATGAGGAGAATTATGGGATAATTTCACTTATTGCTCCATAAAAACCTATTTTGTGGGTATTCATTAGAACTGCCTCGGCGAGGGGGTTCTAATGAATACCCACAACATAGGCGTACATGGAGAACTGACAAAAACTAAGGTCATGTTTTTATTTTGTAATAACTGAAGGATAGTTTTTCTTATTTCTCCATAAAAACCTATGCTGCGGGTATTCATTAGAACTGCTCGCCGAGCGGTACTAATTCTAATGAATACCCACAACATAGCGTTACACGGAGAACTGACAAAAACAATCCATCAATTATCACAAAATACCCACCTTATCTGTCGCTTTTGTTTGTTTATTTGAGTTGAGGTTTTACGTCCCTGTCAACACTATTAAGGTCATTTTGGAGACGTTGCTTCTGATTTTGTGGGACTTTTACCAGACATTGAGATGAAATGACTTCTCAAGCCCTACCACCCATGGAAACTGCTGGGTTTTAAGGAGCGGTCCGAATCGCATCACTTTTCCTGGGCAGGCTTAGACCTAAGCTGTTTACCATTACTCAAGTTCGATCGGTTTCAGCTCTGCACAGAAGCATCGTGCAGCCCAATCTATTTCTCCAGGCCCCGATGGCTGGGGGCACACCTTATCTGTGGCTATGATTGTGGGTACTTGTCAGAATCATCTCATCAAGATGATACTAACAAATACCCACAACATACGTTCCTAACAAGAAATAAGCAAAATTATCCCTTAACCCTTTTTGTACTGGGTAGCCTGGCAAACAGTGCAGGTCCAGATCAGACGCTGCAGAATGCAGCGTCTGATCAGGGCCTCCACTGTTTGCAAAAAAAATAGCCATTTTCCAAATAAATTTATGACGAAAACACAACCTGATACCCCTAAATTTTGAAATGGACACCTGGTATATATAAGGAGCAAGATTTATTTTCCAAATAAATTTATGACGAAAACCTGACACCCCTAAATTTTGAAATGGACACCTGGTATATATAAGGAGCAAGATTTATTTTCCAAATAAATTTATGACGAAAACCTGACACCCCTAAATTTTGAAATGGACTCCTGGTATATATAAGGAGCAAGATTTATTTTCCAAATAAATTTATGACGAAAACCTGACACCCCTAAATTTTGAAATGGACACCTGGTATATATAAGGAGCAAGATTTATTTTCCAAATAAATTTATGACGAAAACCTGACACCCCTAAATTTTGAAATGGACTCCTGGTATATATAAGGAGCAAGATTTATTTTCCAAATAAATTTATGACGAAAACACAGCCTGACACCCCTAAATTTTGAAATGGACTACTGCTATATACATATATAGGGAGGAAGATTCCATTTGGTACAAAAAGGGTTAATTATCCTTTATCTCCTCTTTATCTGAAGAAATGGTTTGCTGATGCCAGTTTTATGGGAAGCTAGGTGTAGGTAGCATTACACTAAATACTGGGAGGTGCTGGGTTTTATCACTTTGGGACAGAGCTTTTAGTTGCCTCCTAAATACCAGACTTGCTTCCATTGGATCCCATGTTTTACTTCAATGTGAGAAGGGACTAAAATGATGCATGTTTTATAACTATATCTGCAAGCTCAAAGAAATTTTTGCTGATTTTATATGGTCACCCCTCCTTTAAAAATGTTGGTTTTATTTACTCTGTGTTAGCAGGTAAACAAACATGGTTGACTGTAACTTGAAAATGAGCCGATCAACATGTGGATTTTTTCTCATTAACTTGTTGGGCTAGGATGGCTCTATAAACAAGTAAGGTTTGAAAAGTTTTGTATGTGTTGTTTTTGTGGGAGCAGGTAAAAGGTTGCCTATGGAAAACATTTAGTGGAAAGCTCCCGATAGCAAAAGTAGACCACTATCCTGTTTTCAGTCATAACATACTATTTCCACACATTTGTAGGTTCTTGTCCAATTCTGTTTCATAAAATGTATCCTCATGGCATGCATTTTGCCATAGATACTGTAAAAAATCTGATGGTAATGCTAATTTAGTCTAACTGGATGTATTTGATGAATTTTTGTCTCTAACCTATGTGCTTGGGAGAGGGTGGGGGGGGGGGGGGGGGGTAACTTTGAAGCCATGTAAATCCGTTTTTATTGATGTGTTTGGAAAGGAGACTTGCAGTAATTGTATTTGAACAAACACAAGAAAGAATCTACTTCATCTGGAATATAAGTGTAAGGTTTCATGGCACTAGGACTATGTCTCAAACCAAAGCATAACTTCCAAATTGTCTCTCCGAACAGCCCGCTGCAATATCCGGATAAGTTTTCTCATCCGTTATAAGTTCTATTTTATTGTATTCATGTAAAAGGATGTGGACAGATATATTCAGCTATTCCTCATGGCATTAAGGCATTTATAAACATTTTCTTGGCATTTTTGTCCTCAAAATATCCTCAAAATTGCCATTTTTACTTTAAATAGGGGGTGTAGATGTGAAAATAGCCTTAAAAATGAGTATTGGTGCTATTTAGTCATAATTCTGTGCATTTTAGGATTGAATTGTTCCAAAGACATTGGAGAAGAATCACTGATGCAAGCCGGTGTCTGGGTTCCATTCCAGAAAGAGATAAACTTTTGTGCTTTTCAAAAACTATGGTTTGTTCGGCTTTCATTGTTGAATCTGAAAGCGATCATTTTTTTAGCAAACTTGAAAGATTCTGTGTGACTGAACTTTTATTATGCATGACTAAATTATTACATATGACCTAAATTTCTGTTTGGCAATTCTTTTGATGCAAAATAAAGAAAATAAGGCTTTGGTATAGGTAGCATTACACTAAATACTGGGAGGTGCCGGGTTTTATCACTTTGGGACAGAGCTTTTAGTTGCGTTTTAAATACCAGACTTGCTTCCATTGGATATATATCCCATGTTTTATTTCAATGTGAGAAAATGACAGGTATAAGGGACTAAAATAATGCATGTTTTATAAATATATCTGCAAGCTCAAAGAAATTTTTGCTGATTTTATATGGTCACCCCTCCTTTAAAAATGTTGGTTTTATTTACTCCGTTCTAGCAGGTAAACAAACATGGTTGACTGTAACTTGAAAATAAGCCGATCAAAATGTGGATTTTTTCTCATTAACTTGTTGGGCTAGGATGGCTCTATAAACAAGTAAGGTTTGAAAAGTTTTGTATGTGTAGTTTTTGTGGGAGCAGGTAAAAGGTTACTATTGTCGCCTATGGAAAACATTAAGGGGAAAGCTCCCTGTAAATAGGTTCAATATTTACCTGTGGGTTAACATCTTTATGGAATTCTATAGTGATTTCATAGGGTTGGTGATCTGTCCCACCTTTACCACTGAAAAACAAAAACTAAACATAGAATTGCTGAGCCCATGGCAACAGTTAAGGTGGGTACATGGTGATGTTTGAAAGACTATTTTCCTTATTTCTCCATAAAAACCTATGTTGTGGGTATTCATTAGAACCGCCTCGCCGAGGCGGTTTTAATGAATACCCACATCATAGATTTTTATGGAGAATTCACATCACCTAATACCCAACTTTGCTGTTCCTATGCTTGAGCTGTACCATATACCATATTCGCTCTATTTACCGCACATGTTCCTATAAACACACACCCAAATTATTTTTGAAAAAAAAATGCACAAGCACACACTTTACAGTAATCTCCCCACAATTTCATATTCAGTTTTTGGTGCATGTTTTACCAAGACAATCATATTTATATGTGGTGAAATTCAACTCGAGCTGCAATGTGACCTAGCTTTTTTTTGTATCGTGTGTGCACTTATTAGGTAGATTTTTCACCATTATTTTTTATACAATTTTGAAAAAACTAAGCGCTCGGTGCGGTAAATAGGTTGAATACGGTAAGCCTATTACAATACACAGGACCCTCAGTATAATGACAGAAGTGATTCCCTTACATTTTAACGATATAAAGAATTTACCGCTATAAAGAAGTATCAACCACCACTTCTCCTTAAGCCATAACACGCCAATCACGACAACTGTCGTCTGCTTTGACATCTGCCATTACTTTAAGAAAATATTTTTGCAGACAGTCTGGACCCAGATCAAACCGCTCCTCTAGGAGCAGTCTGATCTGTGTCCAAACTGCTTGCCTGTATGCAGAAATATTTTTAAGAGCAGCAGACGACAAAAGCAGACATTTTCAGATGCAATTTATTCTCGGCATCTTAAAGAGTTATTTACTCAATGAAACAAATGCTGTGGACATTAGTTAGAATCGCCTAATTGGTGCAATTCTAACAAATATCCACAACATTTGTTTTGGAGTATTAGATTACAAGAATCATTCATGAACATGAATTTGACCTGAGGGAAGGCCATATCGAACGGAACCGAGGTTTAGCCAATTTATCCATGTAAACTAAAAACAGTCCAACCCAAATTAGCAGAAAGAAGGGAATAACCATACTAAAGATTTCATAATCTATTTGCATGAAAGAATGTTACTGACCCAGTCTGGATCACCAGTCAGAAGCATATCTGACAGAGCCACCGAGGGCCAGAGAATTATCTCGAAAAACACTGGCAAAAAAAAATATGTCGCGGTTCATTTTTACACCATAACCCATTTAGTACCAGAAACCCCAAAACGGGTACCCTGGCAAACAGTGCAGGCCCAGATCAGACGCCGCAGAACGCGGCATCTGATCAGGGCCTACACTGTTTGCAAAAAGTTCAGCCATTTTCCTACTAAATTTTGAAGAAAACACAACCGGACACCCCTAAACTTTGAAATGGACTCATGCTATATATAAGGAGGAAGATTCCATATGGTACAAAAAGGGTTAAAGACAGCTCTCAGCACCAACATTTACCTGAAATATAATTGATCCTCTTTCAGGTCTATTTTCGGACTTTTACAGTCTTCTAAATTGACAGTTAGATATATCACATCTCTTCGTTGTGCCCATACGACATTGGGAACTCGGGAATGCCTGGAACAGAACAGAAAGGAAATCAAAACCACAGCATGGCCACACTCTTGACAGTAATCAACAATTCTTGCACACCAGACAAGGAACTCCGTGATTTTACCCTGGGATAGAAATTTATGTTCTGACCCTGGTGTTCCGACCCCAAATCGAATATAATCGCGTGTTTGATAAATGCACTGGTTGATTACAACCTCATGCGCGGCGGTGTCATGCGTGACGTCACTAAACATTCCTGTTGTGTCATCACAAAATGGCGGACGTCGGTAACCGAAGTGACAGCAGCATTCAAAATTCGCAATAGAAATGGAAGGCATGCAAGAAAAAGAATCCAATATGGGTGTTAGGGGTGGATAGAAAAATCCGTCCCTCGGGATCACTGTCCGGCATCACTCTGGAAACCTCGTGATGCCGGACAGTGTCCCACGGGACGGATTTTTCAATCCACCCCTCACACCAATATAAGATTCTTATATTCTAACACTGATTGCTTATACAGCCAATGGTTAAATCCAGTGATATACGGAGTGATAAATCACTAGACGAAAAAAAGTGACATGAAGAGCCGCCATTTTATGACATTTTGCAATGTCATTGATGGTTTCCTTGACGTTAGACGGAGTAACACATTTTCCACCCATCAAGTATATGTTACAAAAAAGGTAACTGCATGTGTTACAGTCAAACATATTGGCAGGATTTCTTCAAACAATGGCGGAATGTTGAGAGAATATGAAGGTAACAACAGTATTTAGTCGACTTTCAGTGTGTTAGAATTGAAATATATCAGCTCTTTTGCTTGATTTGTTGAGTAATATATCACACTTTGTCTGTCAGTTGTAAGCAGATAAACCACTCGCGCTACACGCTCCTGATTTGATCTACCTTACAAGTGACCTCCAGAAAGTAATATATTACTCAACAAATCACTGCTAAAGCTGATCTATTTCTTAAGTAAAAGTTATCTATAATGAACATCTGGAACCAGTTGTTCAAAGCATCGTTAGCTTAAAGAGCTCGTTAGTGGTCATATTGTTAACTGTTCTAGCAAGTTTAATATTTAAAACTTTGGTATTTTGCTGAAAAAATGTGAGCTCACATTTTTTCAGCAAAAATATTAGTATTTGCCATAATAAGTGATCAAAGTTTTAACGATACGTTAACTAACGACGTCATTAGTTTTGAACAACTGGCCCCTGGTCGCTATTCACAGGTAGTCGCTAGGACAGGTGTGACTTTACTACAACTTCTTTAACCCTTAACCCCTATCTTGCTGAATATTCATTTAAGCCACACCCATATCTGTCTATCAACCAATCAAATTACTTGATGTAATTTATTGCTACAAATTCTTAAACTAAATGCCAAACAGTGTAGATCTTGATCAGATGGCTTCTTCAGAAGCCATCTGATCTGGATCTACACTGTTTGCAAAGATAGGGGTTGTCATGAACAGCAAGATAAGGGTTAACCCTTAAGATGCCTAGAAAAACTGCATCTGAAAATGTTGTCTGCTTGCGTCCACCGCTAATTTTTTTGTAAACCTTTTAAAAATAACGTTTCATACGGGCAGACAATGTGGACCCAAATCAGACTGCTTCTAGAGCAGCAGTCTGGTTTGGGTCCACACTGTTTGCAAAAATGACTTGTTTTGTTTTTGTTTGATTTGAGGTTTAACGTCCCCGTCAACACTGTAAAGGTCATTTTGGAGACATTGCTTCCAATTTTGTGGGACTTTTACCCGACATTGAGATGAAATGACATCTCAAGCCCTGGACGGTCCGCCTCGCACCGCGGTTCCTGGACAGGCTTAGATCCTCTAAGCAGTTTACCAGTACTAGTGTGCGGGCCGGATTCAGCTCTGCGTGGAAGCATCGTGCAGCCCATATATTTCTTTAAGCCCCTATGGGCGGGGGCTAATTGGCATTTTATGGGTTGAAACAACATTGTTGGAATCAAGGCAAAGACCTTGTTCCTTAAACAACCATGTACTAAAAGGTATAGAGTATGTAGAGCAAGAGCTGTCACAGGACAGCATAGCTCACTTGTTTTGTAAATCAGTGGTGAACCAAGCTCATAAAAAGGTATAGAACAACCTCTGCGGTTAATAAATAACTCAGCTGATCCAACTCTTCGGGATACTGAAAAAGGTTTGAATTTTGGTGAGTAAATTCTGAAGGGGACAAAAATTATCTGGGGTTATGAGAGGTATACTAAAAGGCATGTCTCCAAGTCACAACCTATAATGTACAGGCTTTGAACTCCTAAGCGGTTTTGGCAACTACCGCAGATGAAGGTCATTTTGGAGATGTTGCTTCCAATTTTGTGGAACTTTTACCCGACATTGAGATGAAATGACATCTCAGGCCCTGTCGCCCAATGAAACCAATAGGGTTTATTAGCATGGACGGTCTGCCTCACACCGCGGTACCTGGACAGGCTAAGATCCGCTAAGCGGTTTACCAGTACTAGTGTGCGGGCCGGGTTTAATCTGGCCAAAAGGACAGATTTACTAGATACTGCTGCTTCCCATTCAAAACAAGCATGAAATAAAGAATATTTTGGTACAGTTTTTGGTTGAGAAAGAACTTTTCGATCCATCTGCTTTGTCTCTCAATATGGTTTCACATACTGAATTACAAATGAGACAAATATGATATTTTTAATGTAAAATTAATTTTAATTAATAACATACCCACCCATCATTACAATTTAAGCCTTTTAACCAGACGCAGGTCTGGGTCAGTCTGACCAAAAAAATCTAATCAGAAATCCCACCGGCATGTCCCAATTCCCGTGTCAAACCTAGGGTCGAGTCCTGATTGGTCGCTTAGGTCACATGACCTATCAGACCAATGGGCAGACGATACAAGTCACGTGACTCTGGCGTTCGCGCCAAGCATGAGAACAAAGCTCATATTTCTATCAGAACTAGAAAAAGTGTCCATAGGACACGGATGCCCCCGCCAAATGCCATTCATAAAAATATTGGGAATGTACTTCAAATCAATCATAAAATATTTGCATCAAGGGCAGATAATCCAAAAATCAAAAATGCAAGAGTTGTCTACCTTGTTCATGACACATCGTCTCAGTGTGATGAATGCACCTGTGAAGCATCATGAATATATTCCATACGGTTTAGGAGTTATGGCCCGGGAGGGGATAATTAAAAAATTTTTAAGTCTGTGACCTTGACCTTGAGCTCATGGGCATGGGTGGGGGTATCGCTGAATAAAATGGACAGGTATCTAACATCATACCAAATATCAACTCAATCCATCGCACGATTTGGAAAATATCAACTCTTAAAATATCTCATAAAAAATTTCTAAGTCTGTGACCTTGACCTTGAAGCCATAGACATGAGTGGGGGTATTGCCAAATAAACATTTGGACCTGTATCTGTCATCATAGCATACATAAGCCAAATCCATAATATAGTTTGGAAAATTTGAGCTCTTTAAAATCTTTCACATTAAAATTGTCTAAGTCTGTGACCTTGACCTTGAGGTCATAGGCATTGGTGGGGGTAATGCTGAATAAAACACTGTACCTATATCTATCATCATATGAAACAAAGCCATCATAAAAGTTCAGGTTCTACCAGGTACAAATACCTTAACTGGAGTCTTTAACCTGGAAAATTTCTAAGTCCATGACCTTAGCCTTGAGGCCATGGGCATGGGTGGGGGTACCGCTGAATAAAACTTTGGACCTATATCTATAATCATACCAAATATGAACCAATTCCATCAAATGGTTTGGAAAATATGAGTTCTAAAATGTTCAAGTCTACCTGTTACAAAAACCTTAACCTGAGTCTTTAACATCGAAAATGTCTAAGTCTGTGACCTTGACCTTGAGGTCACAGGCATGGGTGGGGGTATTGCTTAATAAAACTTTGGACCTATATCTATCATCATACCAAAGATGAACCAGTTCCATCAAATGGTTAGGAAAATATGAGTTCTAAAAGTTCAGGCTCTACCTATTACAAAAACTTTAACCGGAGGTTACAGGATCACGTACGTACGTACGTACGTACACACACACGTACAGACGGACGTACACATGTACGCACGTACGGAAAACCGAAAAACTATATGCCCCCGGCATCATATGATGCGGGGGCATAAAAACAATTATTTCTGGCGGGGCTGGGAGGCGGGACATGCCATATAGTGATGGGTAGGTATATTATTAATTAAAATTAATTTTACATTAAAAATATAATTTTAATATCAAATCTAACTACCCATCACTACAATTTAAGCCTGAATTCAAAGCAAGGGGAGGATTGGATGAAAAATTAAATTTATACATACTCAACTCCTCTGACCTTGGTTGTTTACTCCCCCAGCCCCCTTTTTTTTAACCTTTAGCATGCTGAATTAATTTTTTTATCGATACTCCGTCCCACTAATTGTTTTTATCAAATACTACCATTTTCAGCAACTTTTAACACACAAAAACCCGTATTTTTCTTGATTTCTCCACCATTCAAAGCATATGGAAAACGAAAGTAGCCTACTGTCACTCAGCTGACTGAGTCGAAAAATCGTTTAAAACACCCTTTCAGGGCGTATTTTGGGCCCGATTAGATCAAGTTCGTCAAAAAGTAGTGATTTCCTAAAAAAAATTGCATCCTTACCCAGAAAACCCGAAGAAAATCCATCCAAAAACATCGAAACGGCAATTTTTTTTTTCATCGATGCCCTGATGTTATTTGATACCGAAATGCCAAACCGCACCGAAAAACGAGAGTTCCTCCTTTTCTATGAGTCGCACCAAGCACACCAGTCAATTTCGGCGCACGATTGCGCCTACAGCGTGGCGCCATTACATTTTCACGGGCGCACGAATGCGCCTACAGCATGCTAAAGGTTAATTCATCCAATGATGGTTACGTAAGAAGGGATCCACCATGACCGCAAGTGATCCAAATCCAAAAATCCCATAAGTGGAGAAGATAAATGGAAAGGGACCGGAGCCAAAATAGAAGGTTCACACCTATTCAAACAGGCTAACAAACAACCAAGGAAAACAAAATCCCACAATAAGTGCTGCTCAGTAAAAGACTGAGAAGCTACTAATCTATCCAAGGAATGAGAGTCACTACGAATGGTGACCAAATCCCTCAGGTGAAGGGATGAAAAGTGGAATTGGAACGTCAATAAGCAGTATGGCAAACGTCCCCAAGAGAAATGGATTCCAATATGCCCAAGATGTAGAAAGCTACAGTACGGCTCAGGTATAAGAACCAAAAAACTCTTTATTCTGAATCTCGGCGTTTCAAGCACTTTCCAAAACACTCGGAATTGTTCCAAGTAGATGTATATATTCAGCGGACACTCTTCGAAAACACTCGCAAGGTCCGCGCTAGGTATGCGGTACGCAAAGTTTCGCGAAATTATTCAGAGTCGTAATATCGTACCTGGAGGCAATATTTTCTCGCGAAGTTATGCGGAAATACTCAGAGGAATTTGACGAAATACCTGGGCATTTTTTTGTTTATTTAATGTTCTTTTACCATCATATACATTTATATATAATTATAAGATCATATATATCACTGATAGTTGTTATAATGTAAACGATGTCAAAAGTCAACAAAGAGGTAATCACTAATTACCCAGGGTGTGAAACTGTTCAGTGCAAAATCGGTCATTTTGAACTCAAAATTTCTCCATGTAATTTTGATATTTTCAAAAAAAGAAAATTATTTTGATATAATATAATCATTTTGTCTTTCATTCTTTAATAATTTTAATGTGAAGTATAATCGGACAAATGAGAAACAAATAATCATAGGTGATAACTGTCAGCGAAATTTTAACGGGTTTAGGACGCAATTATTGGCTTCTTTTAAACTCAAAATTTCTCCATGTAATTTTGATATTTTCAAATTATTTTCTTTTTTGATATAATATAATCATTTGTCTTTCATTCTTTAATAATTTTAATGTGAAGTATTAGCGGACAAATAAGAAACAACTAGAGAAAGCGACCAGTGGGTCATGTATACCCCGGCCAGTGCCACCCTCTGATATATCTTTCTAGCTTGTATGTAATATGAATGAAGTCAAGAAGCTATAAGAATCTATAAATGTGCTTGTAAAAGCTAAACCAAACATAAAATTTCTAAATGGACCAAGGGAGTGAGAGATCAAAGTAAATGAAGCAGCAGGGTGGGGTATCAGGGCATTTTCTGCCTGTTCAGCAGGGCCGAAATTCGGCCCCATTCCCAATGCCAAATAGCCTAATTTTTTCCCAATTTCATCATATTTTTCCCCCCAAAAAATGAAAAAAATAAAAGCCACAAAAGGAACAGAGAAAACAATACTTAACGTCAGAGGTTAACACTGGATAGTCAAGGTGAAAATTCACCACAGTGAAGCTACAGCTGTATTGCACTGCTTCACTATCAAATTCATAAGACTATCATGAGCAAAATTTAACATCCTGGCATTACTCTGATGAAATTGTGCTCCCAATTTTGGCATTTTGTCGGTATTATTTTCCCAATGTTGACCAGGGGCCTTTTCCCAAAATACCTGGATAAAGCCCTGGGTATGCATCAATGAAATCTTTGGAATGGTATGCAAAATTGATGCAAGTATCAATTGAATTTTTCTTAGTGTTTAGAACATACAGGCATCTATAAATTTTGTTATAAAACTTTAACCAAATGTAAAATTTCTAAGTCTGTGACCTTGAGGTCAAGGTCACCATGGGTGGCAGGCAGGGACATGCATCACGAAATCGTTTATCAAACATGAAGAGAATCTAACATGTGGTTACAGAGATATCAGCAATGAAAAAGGTTGAACACAAAACTTTGATGTAAAAGTAGATGAACAGACAGACGGCCCACCCAGGGGCTTAGATATTCCATATGAAAGGCAATGGTATAGAGATAAACTTTACCAAACATGAAGAGAATCTAACATGTGGTTACAGAGATATCAGCAATGAAAAAGGTTTATTGATCATTGATTCCATTGTGGAATTTTGAAAATATCTGAGGGTCACTGATGAGGCTTAATTGGCCGAAACTAGCTAGTCTGGCCCAGAAAACATGTACACTCCATATTTTTCATATCTGTGGTGTATTCTTTGCTTCCAAAGGATAACCCTTTCATAGAACATATTTAACACAAAACTTTGATGTAAAAGTAGATGAACAGACAGACAGCCTACCCAGGGGCTTGACCCAGGGGTTTAGATATTCCATATGAAAGGTAATGGTATAGAGATATATACTTTACCAAACATGAAGAGAATCTTACATGTGGTTACAGAGATATCAGCAATGAAAAAGGTTTAAAACAAAACTTTGACGTAAAAGTAGATGAACAGACAGACGGAAAGACAGCCCACCCAGGGACTTGACCCAGGGGCTTAGATATTCCATATGAAAGGTAATGGTATAGAGATATACTTTACCAACATGAAGAGAATCTAACATGTGGTTACAAAGATATCAGCAATGAAAAAAAGGTTTAACACAAAACTTTGATGTACAAGTAGATGAACAGACAGACGGACAGACAGTCCACCTGGGGGCTTGACCAAGGGGCTTAGATATTCAGTATGAAAGGCAATGGTATAGAGATATACTTTACCAAACATGAAGAGAATATACAGGGATTTTCCTACCCTTCAGAATCAGGGTCCTGGGGCCGCTGGGTTTGGGAAAAACAGCTCGCTTATATTTATAGTTGGGAATTTAAATCAGCTGTAACTTTGTCAATTTCTGTTCAATTTTCATCAAAATGTAGCACAACATCAAAAATTGGGTTTTTGTTTAAAAATTTGGGAATATCTGTCTCTAAATTGGGAAAAATAGGGGCCGGCCCTAAAATTGCACTAGGAAAATCCCTTATCTAACATGTGGTTACAGAGATATCAGCAATGAAAATGGTTTAACACAAAGCTTTGACGTAAAAGTAGATGAACAGACAGACGGACAGACAGCCCACCCAGGGGCTTAGATATTCCATATGAAAGGTAATGGTATAGAGATATACTTTACCAAACATGAAGAGAATCTAACATGTGGTTACAGAGATATGAGCTGTCAAAAAGGTTTAACGCAAAACTTTGATGTAAAGGTTGACGAACGGTGGGAAGGACGGAAGTACGAACTAACGAACAAACAAACAGACGGAAAGATGAAAACTATATACCCCCTGACATACTTCGTATGCCGGGGTATAATAATCAAAGGTGATAACTGTCAGCAAAATTTTGATGTGTTTCGGCCGCCATTATTGGCTTCTTTTAAACTCAAAATTTCTCCATGTAATTTTGATATTTTCAAAAAAACGAAAATTATTTTGATAAAATATAATCCATTTGTCTTTCATTCTTGTGATAACTGTCAGCGAAATTTTGACGGGTTTCGGCTGCCATCATTGGTTTCTTTAAAACTCAAAATTTCTCCATGTAATTTTGATATTTTCAAAAAAAAGAAAATTATTTTTGATATAATATAATCATTTGTCTTTCATTCTTTAATAATTTTAATGTGGAGTATTGGCGGACAATTGAGAAACAAATAATCAAAGGTGATAACTGTCAGCGAATTTTGACGGGTTTCGGCCACCATTATTGGCCTCTGATACAGAGAAAAAAATGACTGTCCCATTGTCAAAGTTTAATTAAATTAATCACCACTCGCAAATACTCGCAAACACTCCGAATATCACAGGTAAGCTCTGAGGTCCGCGGAAATTCCTCGGAATATCGAGGGCATGACTTGGAGTAAAATATTTTCACTTGGAGTGGTTCACTTCAGACCATTAGGCGGAAAAATGCAGATTTAAAAAGTTGTCCGTGGAATGAAAAAGAAAAACGGTTCAAATACCTGAGCTGTACTGTATAACCTCATGAGCTGAGGAATTCAGGAATGATAATTGGACAGAAGTGAGATAGGCATCAGCAAGCTTAATCACTTAACAAATGCACCTTGCAATCGAGGATGGAGAAATATCTCCAAAACCCTTGACTGGAATGAAAAGTCTCATGATAAGCTCGAATAACTCTAGACGTTCTGGTGTAAAAATGTAAGGCTCGAATAGAACATAAAAGTTTCTCATCAGCATACTATCCACAAATCCTGGAAATGCCAGGAATAATAATAGGTTCAGACAGAAGCATGAAGCTGATTTATAGCCTGAAAACCAGGTTGAGTGAGAAGTGAAATGGAGTCATTGTTCTTGTCATACCTGAAACAACCCTCTGCAATTGACAAAGCATGAATATCACTTCTGCAAGCTGAAGCAAATGTCAAATGAAATACAGCCTGACTATTAGATGAACAAAGGAGGCTGACTGCAAAGGATCGTAAGGTGGCTTAGTAAAAAAAAACAACAACACTCATGTAAGATTCCATTTTGGAGTCAAAGTCCTGGAAACCTGTCGGCGTAGTGCAAACCCCTTTAATAAGCTGATGATAATGGGGTTTAATGAAATGTGTGAAGCCGACTAAAATTTTAACGTATTTGAGATTACTGAGCTATACCCTCTTATAGACAAAATAGACAACTTAAGTTAAGGGTAGAGAACAGGTAGCAAAATCAATCCAGCAAATCCTCTAAAGAGGGACTGACTGGATTAATTTCCCTTTCCTTACACCAACTAGAAAATACCTTCCATCTTCCAGAGTAAAACTTGAGAGTGGAGCTCTTTCTATATTTGGAGATATACTCGGAAGAGAACCCAGAAATGTGTCTACGTCTGGTTTGATTTCTGACAACATCCGGGGGTGAAGGTGAAGCATTCCCTGATTAGAATTGGAATGCTTGACCTACATTTTTAGATACTAGATCCGGAACTACTGGAAGACAGATTGGAAGTCTTGAGACTAGGCTCAGTATGACTAAAAACCAAGATCTCTGAGGCCATAGAGGCGTAATCAGAATGGCTCGGCTTTTTGATGCTTGGATTATTTCTAGAACTAGAGGAATTCAGTTGAATGGTGTAAACATTCCCCCAATCTAGAGATATTAAATCAACTACATGTTCCAAGTGATCTGAAACTGGAGACACAAACAATGGAAGCTGATTGTAGAACCGAGTTGTTTTTGGACATTTGATTTAACAGGTCCAATAAAGGGTCTCCCCATTTGAGAAACGCCCTGTAGAGAATGGATGGGGAACTGGTCTATAGGGGCGATCCCAATGACATACAATCTGTCCGGGAGGTGTCCGACAAGGATTGACATACCTTCCTGATGACACCAAGTTAGAATCTTCCATGCAAAAGCCCACAGGGAAGAAGGATGAGCCCCCCACTGCCAGGAGTATTTTTGATAGCAAAAATGCTCCTGACAACCGGTTGTCAGGAGACACTTCCTTGTTTATTTAAGAGAGCACAAGATATCCAGGGGCAAGGTTGGACAAAAGGATGTCATTAATTGCTCCATTTTTTATGTGACTTTAAAAAATCATTTTCGGTAAAAGTAAACAGATGAGTACAGTGGCAGATACTAAATAGGCCTTTTTATTCTAACATTATATTAAATCAGATACTTAACAAATAAAATAATATCAGAGTTAAACTAAATTAGTATTATCAAATATTAAGTCCACTATTATTGAATTGATCCATATATCACTGCTGAGTGTAGGGGTTTGTTTTAATTCCAGGGTGGTAAATTCAATTTTCCAGTATTTGTTGGTATTTTCCAGTATTTACCGGTAAATGCTACCCCAGACTTCAACACTTGTAATAAATTATTAACCGCTAAACTTCTTAATCAGGGGTATCGGTATCATAAACTACGTAAAGCCACTTCTAAGTTTTATAGACGTCATATTGATTTGGTTTCAAAATTCAATGTTGGACTTGAAACACTTCGGCAACATGGCTTATCGGAACCCAAATTCTAAGGTGACTGTCACTTAGTATATAAATTTAGAAAAATACATGCCTGTAATGACATTAGTACCCAATTTCGTAAAATCGTTTGTCGATATATATAGATTGGGTACAACATAAATGATATAAAACAGACTGCATGCATGGTGGTTAACCCAATCACGGTTGGCAATTTTGCTTCCCTCTTTGATTGCACACCGATGGGTCGGGCTTAAGATTATATGACGGTTCCAGCGTAAAAGCATAAATGGAATTTTATTTTATTTTAGTATTCTTTATGTTGGTTGGCGCCTGATGCTCCGTCTTTGGTCGCCCCCCCCCCCCCCCTCGGAGTCAAACTGTTGGTTTTCTTTTGCTCCAGCAATTCTGTTGTTGTATGCTGTCGAGTCCTCAACCTAGTTTCATCTCTGTAGTTTTTTTGATTTGTATGTTCTCGAGATGTTACTCTGATGAGTTAAGAAGCCTTCATACGGACTAAACAAAATTAGTGTATACCGCGACAGAGGTATGGGCGAGGATTATGGCCATGTAAAATCGATTTAAGCACCCCCAGTGGAATTCTTTCCACTGACCTTCCAGGTTGGTTCTTCTTTGGCGGTTTATTTATGTTGTTGTTTGTTACTTACTGTGTGTATAGTCTTTCAAAGCGAAGTGAGACGTGACTGCACTTTTGATTTTGGACTAGTTTGTGTTTTAGGAAGGACGCCTTCAGTTGGGATTTTACATTGGGCGATATTGTTTTTCTGTGATTCGTACTGCATCATATTAACCACTTGGCCTCGACTTCTACATAATGGCGTTATCAAAAGCCTGTTTTATAATTTTTAAATCCTGTGAAAAAAGAAATCCGAAGAAATCCTGCTTTCCCTAAAACGTGGAATAGTATTGTCACGCTTGAACGTTGAACTCTCAAAGGTCGTTGATAAACTATATCACTTGTGTCTTTTTATTTTGGATGGCCATTTGGCCATTTTGTGGGAAAGTAACTGCCCTTATGGCCTTCCTTTGTTAAGGTTTCCATTATGGTCTGGTCTCTTCATATTTGTGTTTATTTCCCTTTGGTGTCTTTGATGGGTGGAGTAAGATAATTGTATTGATTCCTGATCTTTGTTTTACTTCTACTTTGCCTATCCCTTGAGACATAAAATAGTAAGATCCCTCATAAAAAAATAGTAAGATTCAAATTTTATTTGTAAGGGTTTTAAGGTATCTGATGCGAGGTCAAAATAAGTTCCTTTTCCTCATGTTTGTTTTTTTTTTGTTTGTTTGTTTGGCTGCAATAAATCGGCATATTCAGCTTTTTTCCCCTTGTAAAGGCATCCATCTTGCCGCTCATACCGAAACAAATTTGTTAAATGAACTGTGATTGGATCACTTCCCTAACATTAGCCAATGAAATTTAATTTAATTTTGCAACATGAGTAAGCCAGGAACGACAACTATTGTCTTGTTCCTGTATAAACGCATGCTTACCCAAACAGAACTGAAATAATCATGCCGATTTACCTATTTTTTTACAAACACCAAAAATCGTACGCAATCGGCCTTGGTCTTAAGGTAGTAATTTGGACATGAAGATAGTAAGCCTTACGACCAAATCGTAAGGGTAGGCAAGTCTGCCACCGGCATAGAAAATACTCATATTTGCCGGCATTTTGCCAACCTTGTTTAGGAAACATTTTAAATCTCACTCCAGGGCTCCAACTGCACTCAAGAGAAATTCGACCCACCATTACTGTTAACACTTGGATTATATGCTGTTTTCTTCCTAATTCGTGCCCTTTAATTGTTTAGCATACGAGCTGCACACTGTAAACAAACTGTAATTATTTCACAAATAATCAGAATTTACTTCAAATTAATTAGAAAACCAGAAAGACGACAAAATATGAAAGTTTCTATAAATAGCATGTCTGTAATGACGTCACTATATCTATCATGATCACCCAGGAACTTTCTCCTTAAATATGTGCTCTTTTGAAAAGCCTGTTTGGATTGTTTCCCTTTGACTGGTGTACACTTGTAGCTGTACTACACTTTGCCATGAAAGGAATAAATCTCTCCAACCTGAACAAAAGTTTTCTGATGTCTGTATAAACATGGTAGGGCCAATTTATTGCTGTAAGTCACTAAGGCTTACAATTATTAACAAGATGTGTTTGTGAAACACCGATGCCCCCGGACAGCGCCTGTGCAATATGAAAGCCCCATCACTAAAGTATGTCATGGTTGAGGCCACAAGGTCACGAGGTAAAAAATTATCGTACCACTGGAAAGGTCTTGTGAGAAAGAATACACATGTGAAATATGAAAGCTCTATCACTTACCAATCAAAAGTTATGGACTATATTAAAGTTTTTAAAAAGTAGGTCAAACATCAAGGTCAAAGTCACAAGGTCAAAATTATGGTACCACTAGAAAGGTCTTGTGACAAGGAATGCACATGTGAAATATGAAAGCCCTACCATTTACCAATCAAAAGTTATGGCCAATGTTAAAGTTTTTAAAAAGTAGGTCAAACATCAAGGTCAAGGTCATGAGGTCAAAAATTATGGTACCATTAGAAAGGTCTTGTGACAAGGAATGCACGTGAAATATGAAAGCTCTACCATTTACCAATCAAACGTTACGGCCAATGTTAAAGTTTTTAAAAAGTAGGTCAAATGCCAAGGTCAAGGTCATGAGGTCAAAAATTATAGTACCAATAGAAAGGTCTTGTGACAAGGAATGCACATGTGAAATATGAAAGCTCTATCACTTACCAATCAAAAGTTATGGCCAATGTTAAAGTTTTTAAAAAAGTAGGTCATATGCCAAGGTCAAGGTCATGAGGTCAAAAATTATAGTACCAATAGAAAGGTCTTGTGACAAGGAATGCACATGTGAAATATGAAAGCTGTATCACTTACCAATCAAAAGTTATGGCCAATGTTAAAGTTTTTAAAAAAGTAGGTCATATGCCAAGGTCAAGGTCATGAGGTCAAAAATTATGGTACCATTAGAAAGGTCTTGTGACAAGGAATGCACGTGAAATATGAAAGCTCTACCATTTACCAATCAAACGTTACGGCCAATGTTAAAGTTTTTAAAAAGTAGGTCAAATGCCAAGGTCAAGGTCATGAGGTCAAAAATTATAGTACCAATAGAAAGGTCTTGTGACAAGGAATGCACATGTGAAATATGAAAGCTCTATCACTTACCAATCAAAAGTTATGGCCAATGTTAAAGTTTTTAAAAAAGTAGGTCATATGCCAAGGTCAAGGTCATGAGGTCAAAAATTATAGTACCAATAGAAAGGTCTTGTGACAAGGAATGCACATGTGAAATATGAAAGCTGTATCACTTACCAATCAAAAGTTATGGCCAATGTTAAAGTTTTTAAAAATGAGGCCAAAAGTAGGTCAAATGTCAAGGTCCAAGGTCACGAGGTCAAAATTTATGGTACCTCTTGAAAGGTCTTGTGACAAGGAATGCACATGTGAAGTATGAAAGCTGTACCACTTACCATTCAAAAGTTATGCCCAATGTTAAAGTTTTTGCAGACGGACAAACGGACAAACAGACAAACAGACGGACAGACCAAAAACTATATGCCCCCCAGAATCTTAGATTCCGGGGGCATAAAAATGGTCAGAACTTTTGATGAAAAATCTTAGTGGGTGCAGACAAAGGCCAAATTCGACTGGGAGTCTAACTGTTGGTTTTCTTTTGCTCCAGCAATTCTGTTGTTGTATGCTGTCGAGTCCTCAACCTAGTTTCATCTCTGTAGTTCTTTTGATTTGTATGTTCTCGAGATGTTACTCTGATGAGTTAAGAAGCCTTCATACGGACTAAACAAAATTAGTGTATACCGCGACAGAGGTATGGGCGAGGATTATGGCCATGTAAAATCGATTTAAGCACCCCCAGTGGAATTCTTTCCACTGACCTTCCAGGTTGGTTCTTCTTTGGCGGTTTATTTATGTTGTTGTTTGTTACTTACTGTGTGTATAGTCTTTCAAAGCGAAGTGAGACGTGACTGCACTTTTGATTTTGGACTAGTTTGTGTTTTAGGAAGGACGCCTTCAGTTGGGATTTTACATTGGGCGATATTGTTTTTCTGTGATTCGTACTGCATCATATTAACCACTTGGCCTCGACTTCTACATAATGGCGTTATCAAAAGCCTGTTTTATAATTTTTAAATCCTGTGAAAAAAGAAATCCGAAGAAATCCTGCTTTCCCTACTTCAAATTAATTAGAAAACCAGAAAGACGACAAAATATGAAAGTTTCTATAAATAGCATGTCTGTAATGACGTCACTGTATCTATCATGATCACCCAGGAACTTTCTTTAAATATGTGCTCTTTTGAAAAGCCTGTTTGGATTGTTTCCCTTTGACTGGTGTACACTTGTAGCTGTACTACACTTTGCCATGAAAGGAATAAATCTCTCCAACCTGAACAAAAGTTTTCTGATGTCTGTATAAACATGGTAGGGCCAATTTATTGCTGTAAGTCACTAAGGCTTACAATTATTAAAAATGGTCAGAACTTTTGATGAAAAATCCTAGTGGGTGCAGACAAAGGCCAAATTCGACTGGGAAGTTTCGTGAAATTTCCGTGAAATTCCACGCAGGAGTGTGGTGTTTTTCTTGTAATAGCCGACCACATGGTCCAATCAAATATTGGTTATTTTTCAAATAGGAGGTTTTAGGAATTCCGTTTATGACGTCATTCTTGCGCATGCGCAAAGTACTGGCCGTCAATTGAAACGGCCATCGCTATTCAAATGTATTGGCGGAACTTAAAATGCTAACAATATTCAGACATTCTGAGAGAAAATATACCCGTTTTCATTGAAATAATGCCTTGAAAAGGAAAGAATAATATTTTACTTTCATTACCGAAATTCATTTATCCTAAATCCGTTTTTAATCGACGAAAATCTTTTTATTTCGTGAATGACCCATGTCAATGGCTTGAGATACCGTTATTCATAAAATATGCTTTTACGTAACTTTCGTTTTATTCGCTATCTATTTATCTATCTATCTATCTCTCTCTCTATCTACAGTCCAACCTGTATTAACCCTTTACCACTCAGATACGTATATTCCCGACTCGATCCATTACCACTCAGACCCGTATATTTACGACTTTATCGATTAACGTACAGATACGTATATCCCCGTGTGTCGCCATTTGAACAAATACGTGTTTGCCCGTGTCTCAAAATCAATCGCGTTATTTTTACCTTTTTCCTAAATATAAAAACGCCGGATGTTTATTAATGTTAAGTTTGGTCTTTTGCCAACAATATTTGCGAAAAAAACAAATATGTTTCTATACAAAGTTTTTGTGTAATTTACAACCAAACACACCAGGGGTTTCTTCTACTGAATCACGATGACCTTGCCTGACCGGAATGGAAAATTACTGGGTTGAGTTACTGAATGACGCAATATTTGTGTGTTGGTCGCGCATGATGTGCATGATTTAGGTAAAGACAATTAGCGCTGTATAATCAGTTAGATTCAAGTGATTTATGGTTCAAGATAATTAGTTAATTGGGGATTATGATACCCTAGGAATGTTTATACAGCGGATGCCACCCGCAGCGTGCCGAGCTTTGAGCCGCAATAAATTACGTAACAGTACCCAAAAATGTACCCAGGTGTTCATCGGAAGGGCAATAAAACCCACAGATGGGTAGAAGGCCTTTCATTGGTCAATAGTTTCAGCCCCTTTAATGAATATTAATTTCTAAAAAAAAAATATGCGACGTCTGATCAGGGTCTCACCGCCGACACGTTAACAGACAAACAGATGCAATTATTAAGCGGCACCTGATCAGGGCTTCAGGTTTTTGGACCTTATAATGCTACGGCACCCGGATCAGACCCTCCACAATTATTGCCGCGACGTCTGATTCAGCTCCAACCGGCGACGGTTCATTTTATTTTATTTTCCGCGACCGAATAGGTTTGGAGGATATAGCGACCGTCCTAATGTCCGTCCATCCGTAGACACAACAGACAGATGCAAACAATGCAGACTCGGATCAGACGCCGTACTATTATTGAACGGCGTCTGATGAGGGTCAGCATGTTTGTAGAAGGCATCTGAGACGGCGCAGACCCGGACAAGACGCTGCGCAACGGTTATGCGGCGTCTGATCAGGGTCTTATCGGCGACGGTGGTGTTTTTTATCCCTAGTCTAAACAGGTTCGGAACCTGGCGTCCGTATATTCGCCCGTTCGTAGACACAAAATTATGAGTGACAAGACGCTGCGCAACGGTTATGCGGCGTCTGATCAGGGTCTTATGGGCGACGGTGGTGTTTTTTATCCCTAGTCTGAACAGGTTCGGAGCCTGGCGTCCGTTCAAACGTCCGTCCGTAGACGCAATAGACATATGAAAACAATGCAGATCCGGATCAGATGTACAATTATTAAACGGCGTCTGATGATGGTCTACATGTATGTAGACGGTATCTGAGACGGCGCAGACCCGGACAAGACGTTGCGCAACGACGCGGCGTCTGATCAGGGTCTTATCGCCAACGGTGGTGTTTTTTTTAACCCTAGTATGAACAGGTTCGGGGGATATAGCGATCAGCGTGGCGTCATTCACCCAACCGTCTGTATAACAAAAGACAGAACACAAAGGTGCAAACAGTGCAGATTTGAATCGGACGCCATACAATTATTATACGGCGTCTGGATAGGGTCTACAAGTTTGTAGACGGAATATACGACGGCACAGACCCAGACCAGACGCTGTAAAAAGGTTCATGCGGCGTCTGATCATGGTCTGACCCCCGCCGGTGCGTTTTATTTTTATCCCCTGACCAAATAGGTTCGGGGATATAACTATCAGCCTGGCGTTCGTCCGTCCGTCCGTCCGTCCACAAACAAAATTATGAGTCTGGCGTCCGCTTACATGTCCGTCCGTTCGTCCGTAGACACAACAGACAGATGCAAGCAATGCAGATAAGAATCAGACCTGTACAATTATTAAACGGCGTCTGATGGGGGTCTACAGGTTTGTAGACGGCATATGGATCGGCGCAGACCCGGACAAGACGCTACACAACGATAATGCGGCGTCTGATCAGGGACTAATTGCTGACGGTGGTGTTTTTATCCCTAGTCTGAACATGTTCGGGGGATATAGCGATCAGCCTGGCGTCATCCACTCAACCGTCTGTATAACAATAGACAGAACACAAAGGTGCAAACAGTGCAGATTTGAATCAGACGCCATACAATGATTATAAGGCGTCTGGATAGGGTCTACAGGTTTGAAGATGGCATATGCGACGACACAGACCATGCGACGTCTGATCATGGTCTGACCGCCGCCGGTGCGTTTTATTTTTTATCCCCTGACCAAATAGGTTCGGGGATATAACTATCAGCCTGGCGTCCGTCCGTCCGCGAACAAAATTGAGTCTGGCGTCCGTTCACATGTCCGTCCGTCCGTCCGTAGACACAACAGACAGATGCAAGCAATGCAGATTCGAATCAGACTTTAAAAATTATTAAACGGCGTCTGATGAGGGTCTACAGGTTTGTAGACGGCATATGGGTCGGCGCAGACCCGGCCAAGACGCTGCACAAAGGTAATGCGGCGTCTGATCAGGGACTCATTGCCGACGGTGGTGTTTTTTATCCCTAGTCTGAACATGTTCGGGGGATATAGCGATCAGCCTGGCATCATCCACCCGTCTGTGTGTATAACTATAGACAGAACACAAAGGTGCAAACAGCGCAGTTCGGGATCAGAGCCCAGAAAATTATTATAAGGCGTCCGATCAGGGTCTACAGGATTGTAGACGGCACAGACCCAGACCAGTAGCTATCAACCTGACGTCATCCACCCGTTAGTCTGTATGACAATAGACAGAACACAAAGGTGCAAACAGTGCAGATCGGGATCAGAGCCCAGACAAATATTATAAGGCGTCTGATCAGGGTCTACAGGGTTGTAGACAGCACATGCGATAGCACAGACCCAGACCAGACGCTGTACAATGACCATGCGCATCAGATGTCATTGCACCTCAGTGTTGGGTAAAAGTCCCACCAAATTGGGTGCAATATCTCCAAAATGTCCTAAATAGTGTTGATGGGGATGTTATACCTCTAATCAAACAAATCTTATTTATAAAAAAAAAAAAAAAAAAAAAAATACAGAGACGGCTCTTTGGGGTGAGCTGGCTATGGGGTGGTTGATACATTTATTCAAAAAAAAAAAAAGGTAAAGTTGGGGATGGGGGTTCAAAAAAGGATAGATAGGCTGTAATAGTTATTTTAATCTTATGCAAAAGCACTGATTTTTTCATAAACAAAACACACCCATGTGTCATAGCACATTCTTTAATTTCTCCAAAATGGCTACTTTTCCATTGAAAACTTTTATATTTTTCTTATTTATACTCAGAACATAGGTCGTGGGTGCCGATTGAGGCAGTTCTAACGAGTACCCACAACCTTGGTCTTGGTGCAGAAATAAGTAAAATAATGTATACCGGGTTCAGATAGATGTTCATTTCACAGACTTATGAACATGATCTTATTTCTGCATAAAAAGTATGTTATGGAAACTTGTTGGAAGACCCTCAGTGACATGCCCTAATGATTACCTACAAATGCGTTTTTGTGCGGAAATAAGAAAAATAATACGTGGATACCCCCTCTTTTCTGGGGCTATGGTGGTTAAAAATACTTTCTCTGACCAACCCAAAACAGAAATTTTTGCTAAAGAAAATATTTTGCTTACTTTGACACTTCATATTTTCAAAACGCAAAGAGAAACTATAATAAATTTAGTACCATTGGAAAGAAAATTTAATTTCCTAGAAACTTTACATTTACATAAATATTGTCAAATGTACAGAAAATACTAAAATAATCATTTTTGTAACATAAGGGTGAAAATCACACAAAAATGCCAATATCTCTGTTCAGATAAGACTGTCAGGCCTATCAGCCATATATGGACTATTGGTTATTGATTTACCTATATCAGTGTTCTGTTAAGATGCTGTATTGGATAATTTTCTGAGTGGTAAAGGGTTAAGCAAGCACCTATGGGATAATCAGAAAGTGCTTGCTTAAGACAGGTGCTTGCTTAACAGAGGTGAATTTTCAAACATTTTCCTTTTTTCGGGAACTGAAAGCCTGCTTGCTCAAGACAGGTTGCTTGCTTAATAGAGGTGGCCACTAAGACAGGTTTAACTGTATCTATCTATCTATCTTGAGAAATCTGTCCAACGATCTGTCTACATGTGCAATTTAAATGTCCATACTGACAGTCGAAATAAACTAATGAGTGGACTGACGGAGGTGCGTTGAGTCAATGTTGGTTCGACGTCATGCCGTCGACACCCACTCCAACTCACTTCATTGTCACATGGCCGTTGGCATGAGAGAGAGAGGCAGAGAGAGAGGGGTTTGACTGACAGTAGACAGACAGACGACAAACAGACCGACTGACTAACAAATGAACGGACGGACTGTTAGACAGACACATAAACATACTGCCAGTCGAAAAAAAAAAAACTTACAGACGGGCGTCGAGTCAACGTTGGCTTGACGTCATGCCATCGACAACCACTCCAACTCACTTCAATGGCATGTGACCGTTGAGATGGTTTGACTGATCCCTGTATCCAAGAAGCCCGTAACCATTTTTGTACCAAATGGAATTTTCCTCGTTATATATAGCAGGAGTCATTTTCAAAATTTAGGGGTGTCAGGTTGTGTTTTCTTCAAAATTTATTTGGAAAATGGCCGAAGTTTTTGCAAACAGTGTAGGCCCTGATCAGACGCCGCATTCTGCGGCGTCTGATCAGGGCCTGCACTGTTTGTCACTTACCCCTTTTGGGGTTTCCGGTACCAAATGAGTTCATGTAGACCTAAGGGCTGGGCAGGTTGAACCAATCTACAAATCTACCAGATTTTACTGTATAATCTTGCACTTGCGCAGGAGTGTTTAACATTCTTAAGCTCTGAAAGGGTGTTCTACGTTTGTTTTGAATTTAATATTCCAATCCTACTGAGTCTTGATAGGTCCGAGCACTGGGCAAATGACATTTTATTAAGCAACGCTGTACGATTATCGCCAACGAAACGTTGGGCCGTTTCATCGACGTTGCAATGTCAAATTCAATGCATCGCTTTGAAGTTGGTTTGATGTAGACAAGAAGTAGTTGACACGCTACATGTCGGTTGAGGTAGCATCATTTAACGACAACCTGTAATTTACATTTGCCTGCGCTCGCTAATTGTTGGTGTGCTAAGAGAGAGAGAGATCGTATGTACAATATATCATTTTCATAATGCGAAATTTCACATCTGGCAGCATATCGGTGTTTCTCCCATTATCTTACATAAGAATTCCCCAAAAGTTTAAAAGAATTCCACTGTTTTACGCTGTAAAACACTTTATCTGTCCCACTGCCTTTGAAGCAATACGATAGATGACGGCCAGGGCTTTTCCCGTTCTATTTTAGAACCGGAAGTACGTCACGAAAAAAGCTCCTATACGTAAGCGATCGTGGAGCACAATTCTATTCGAAGAAAAAGTCTAATCTCTCGTGCACCACGGTCGCTTATGAGCTATACACAAATAAAATATTTGATTGGACCATGTGACCAGCTATTACATCTAGGCACCACACTGCTACGTGGAATTTCACGAAATCTATCAGTCGAATATTGTCAAAGATATACAACAACAACAACATCGTATCCAAGTGCCTGGCTAACACAGAGGACGTCCTTGACCTCTAATGTTGTTGAAAAAAATCGGGACAAGTGAGGCAGAAGCGCACATGTGATTTTTGTGCGCTCTTCAAAGGCACGAATCAAGAAGAAAGAGGCATACTTTCATTTTCAAAAAAAAAAAAAAAAAAAAAAAAGAGTTCAAAATACAAAATCTTTTATTATTATTTTCAACCAAGAAGACAAATACAATATTTTTTATCATTAATTTCAATCAAGAAGACAAACGCGCATATATAAAAAGGATCCGGGAGAATCCTGCGGCATTACCGACCCCAAAAAAGAAACTTCTAGAAAAAAAAGAAAAATAGTTTAACATTACAGATACACAATCCCTCCAAGTTTTGGATAAGGAGATCAGATAATCATATGGCATTCTTCATGAATATTAGGTTTTTGTGTAAAACATGCTATGCAAAAAGAACACAAATGCATGTTTTAACTAGAAATAATCTTACGCAGTGTCCGCCATATCGTCCTCACAACACGTGCTGAAATGGACGCTTGAAAATCATTTGCACTTTGAGGCAGAATTAACATCAAGCATTCGAATGATTCAGATTATCTAGTTTCAGACTGGTTTCATTTTTTTTTTTTTTTTTTTTCAATAGCTATCAATATATTATTCGTGCCTTGGTATCTGCTAGTCTGGCAGTTATTTCCCCTGGTTCGCTTTATTTAGAAACAGAATTGTGTTAGATGAGTCTGCGGACTTGATATATGTGATGACCTGCCGTACAGCAAATTGTAAAATGCAGTACGTCGGGCAAACTCATCGCATGTTAAAAACACGATTTAACGAACACTATTGTGTTTTCGGCCCAATTCAGGGGGTAGGTCTTTTACGCCAAATTGGTGGGTCGTATCTGTCCGATTTTATTCTCACCATTTCAAAGCATTGCATTGTAATATTGAATATCAGAGATCAGCCTGTGCTATCACTCACAGATGCTTGGCGTTAGGTCCAAATAGCTTCCTGGCCAACAAGAACATTTTTTTAAGTCTTAAAACAAGTTAAAAACAATGTTCTAATTGGCCAGCCTTAAAACAAGTTGTATCAGTAGTATTCAGTACAAGGCCTGTTCTAGTCGGCCAGAAAGCTCATCGGACCTAACCCCAAGCATCTATGCTATCACTATTGTTGTTGTTGTTGTTTCCAGTTTCCCCGTGTCGCGGGTCGTCAGCTGGTGGGGCCCCAGGGAACTAATCCATTCTGGCACTACACCTTAGCCGTTCGGTGCTACCCCCATTCCACGTTGCCGGTGAATGGGGAGACCATCGCTCGGCTCCAGCCCCGTCCGTCCGTGTCTATCGTAAGTCCGCTGCAGTCGGTCCATTTTGTCTTCTACTCGACGTTATAATTTTTTGCTTGTCAATATGCCGAACCGTGTCAGAGCAGGAAAGGGTCAATTTTGATATTGGTATTTTTTATTTTTATTTTTTTTTTATTTGATTTTTGTATATTTATGTAACGTATGTACATTTTTACATTGTTTGGTCTGTTTCCCCATCTTGTTGAGTGGTCTATTTTTTAAGTATATATGCGGGCGGATGTGCTTACCCCGCCACGGACCTGTTTTGTTTGTTTTTCTTGTGCCTTAAAGGTGGCGTTGTCCGTTTTAGGGCAAGCCCACCCGCTCACAGTTGCTGGGGAGGACAGTTTTTGTACCTGCAAGATTAAGCTAGTGGTTTATATTTTGTGTCGTTTTTTTTTTTTTTTTTTTTTTTTTTTTTGGTTTATCTGTACATACAATATGTAACATAATAACATGAAGTGCCGGCCTACGCCGTCTCGGGCTTGAACTCGTATTTATTTTGTTAATGAGTGACGTCTATCGCGGAGGATGTGCATATTAGGTCAATCCCTTTTTATGCTTTTGCCGTTTTAAGTTAAGAAAAAGTGATGCCTTCCTCGACGTAGGATGCCGCACTCCGCGGGACCATAAGTGGGTCAGTCGCCATGTTTGCATATCATTAACGCATCCTACGCGAAGGAAGGCACCATAGGAGGAAAGCGTATTCCTGCCTAGCCATTTGGAGGCCCGAGACAACGTTAGCCGATCTCCTTTGTGTTGTTGTCCTTTTTGGGACAAGCCCATCCGCCCACAGTTGCTGGGAAGGACAATTTTTGTACCTGCAAGGTTGTGCTTGAAGATTATATTTGTGTTTTGTTTCTTCTGTACATAAAACATATAACATAGTAACATGGTGTGTTGGCTTCCGCCGTCTCGGGCCCAAATTCGTATTTATTTTAGTTAGTGGGTGACCTCTATCGCGGAGGATGTGGAAAGTAGGTCAATCCCCTTTCATGCTTTTTCGTTTGAAGTTAAGAAAAGGCGATGCCCTCCTCGACGCAGGATGTCGTATTCTGTGGGACCGTAGGAGAGTCATTTTGTGTCGCCATGTTTGCATATCACTATCGCATCCTACGTGTAGGAAGGCATCATAGTAGAAATAAAAGTATTCTTGCCTAGACGTTTGGGGACCCGAGACAACGTTTGCCAATCTCTTTAGTCAAAGTGGTTAGTGCAAATTGTTATATAATCATGAAGGTCGCATACAAGCGTCCGCCTGCGCACGTGCGCAGTCGAGCGCTCCTATGCGATCTTGTTTTTAATGTTTCATATTTACACAAATAAAAATGTTTGAAATCGCTTTTTGAGAAAACTCTTCTTCTTCTTCTTCTAACTCCAGGTTTTTGATCTCTCTTTTCTATACTATCCTCTCTACTGTATTCCTATCCTACAACTATCGCTATATCTACCTATCTAGTGTGGTTGTATGTTGGTTTAGTTTTGCGTGGGTGGTTGTGTGTGTTAAAAGCCTTCCTTCAGGTCGCGCTAAGTCATGCCCTAGTTAATTAGTTAATTGCCCTTGTCTGTATTGATATGTGGTCATCTTGACCGTCTGTCTTTATTACGGTCATGGCGCAATTTGCTGTTTTTGGTGATTTTTATGTTATGCGACAAGGGCAGTACGGAGGGCTGTATGATATACCAGGTGAGATGCGGTTTTTCAGTCGTGGTGGTATGCAGAAGGCCCTTTTGAGGGCCCCCAGGTCATTCCGTTTGGGTAACCTTATAATGTACATCCTTTATTCGAAAGCGAAAGTTGCGAAAAAATAAAGAAAAAGATGTGATAAGGCGTCTTGTTTCTTATTTCTGCCCCACTTTTCTGTATGCGTTCCTGAAGGAGAGGCTTTGTTTGCTTGTGTGCTGTTGTGCCGTACCCCTTTGGGTTGTGTGGCTCTCGATCAGCCAGGATTTTGACGCAACGCTGCTCAGTGCCAAAGTCCTAAGACCGCAAACCCCAGCGTTACATCTCGTCCTGATTTCCCGTTTGCCTCACCCCCTCAGGAGGGGCTGGGCGACGGATTTTCCTTGTGGTGGGTCCATTCCCAGTCCCGGCGTGCTTTCGTGTGGTCCTCTTTCGGGCTGTGTGGCTCCCGATCAGCTAGGGCTTTGGTGCAGCGTTCATAAGTGCAAAGCCAGTGGGCCGCAACCACAACGCTACACCTTGTCTTAACTTCTCGCTTGGCACACCCCCTCTGGAGAGTGGGTCGGGGCCATGGATTTTCCTTGTGGTGAGTCCATGCCCCGTTCTGCTATGGTCTTCTCACAGTGATCCAGGGATCGCTGTCACCGATAGGCACTCCTTAGTGCAAAGCCGAGGCCGCAACCACAGCGCCTATCGTTGACTTTGTTCCCCTTCTCGCTGTGAGACGGCCGCCCTTTGATCACTACGGCCCTTTTTGGTTGGTAGCGTCTAAGGTGCGGTTCGAATATTTATTTTTACTGTTCTGAACTCGGGTCTCTAGAGAATTTGGTTTAAAGTATGTATTCTCGTACGGGGTGTGTTTTACGGTACAATGCGATTATTTTTGTCTGCGCCCTTAGTTTTCCCCTATATTTTGTCCAGGTAGTTTGTTTTCTCAAAGAATTTGAAGACCGCGTCCCTCATTTCCTGTGAATTTAGATTGAGCAGAGAAACCGCGTTTATCTCCCCTTGGTATCCTAATGTTGTCAGTTCTCCCTTTAGTTCCCTTCTGGCGGGGCCGTGTGCGGGGCACTCTGCGAGGTAGTGTTGAACACACTCCACCCCGCCACAGTGCCCGCATAATGGATCGGCCTCGCTATAGAAGATGTTGTGTGCATTTAGTCCGTTGACCCCGAGTCTTAGTCGTGTATATATGCGATCGAGCTTTCGGCTGTCGCTATATTGTACCAATTTCGGGGTCAAGGACTGACAGATCGAGTGTCTAAAGCCGTGTTGTCCCTGCCATATGCGCGCCCATTCCTTTTTGATGCTGGCCTTAATGATTGCGTATACTTCTTGTGGGGTGGGGAGGTAGTCAAGTGCCTTTCCCCGGGTCAGAGCTTCTTTGGCCAGTGTGTCTGCGCGCTCATTCCCCTGCACGTTGCAGTGGGAGGGGATCCAATCTATGTTCAGGGTGATACCTTGTTTTAGAATTTTGTGTATTAGGATATGAATGTCCTGCAGTATATCTGGTCTTGTAGTGCTATTCCCAGAGTTTATGCTTTGTATTGAGCTTAATGAGTCTGTTAGTATAACAACACTATCGGGTTTTTGTTCCTGTATCCATTCCAAAGCTTTTTGTATGGCTATAAGTTCTGCAGTGTAGACTGTGAGGTGCTGGTTAAGTTTGAATTTTTGGTCGAAGTTTAATTCTGGTATTGTGAAAGCACACCCCGTTTCTTTTTTGTCAGCATCTTTGCTTCCATCAGTGAAAATTTTAAGCGCTTGCTTATAGTTTTCACTGATGTGTGATTCTGCGATCTCATTGCATTTTTTCTGTGATGTTTCATTTTTCTTTATGACACCCGTTAGTGTTGTTTTTGCGCATAGGCTTCTTAAGTTAAAAACTTCCGGATATGTTTGTTCCGCTGTTTTGACCTGCTCGAGGTCATGGTTTTTAATTAGGTCCTGGACTTTGATAATATAGGGGATCTTTCCTCTTAACCTAATGCTATCACTATCTTCGATCGTTTCGTTATAAATAGCGCAGAAGCCATAGAGGGCTCTTTCTTTCTTTCTACCGATACTGCGATCGGTCACATTTGGTCATTACAATGTTGTTTTCATTCGAAAGAGCCTTGTGTTGTCAGTCTGTCAGCGAGTGCGGATGGTCCGTACAGCTGGCAGACGGTTGGTAACAGAGTGTTGTCAGACAGTTGAGTGTGCAGAGCTCTTTATCTTGCAATTATTGTTTGACTCAAAGTTGCCCACTATACTAAAATGAAGGTCTCCCTGCTTCCTATGGTCTTGATCCTTTGGTTCAACCTTTGGAAGTACTTGGCTTTAACTAGGAAGCTAGGAAACAAACGACGTTCAGAGGGCTTACGCAACTTCAAGTTCAACTACAAATTTGGTCATTCTATTGATCTTGGCTGGACACATTGAAACTAACCCCGGTCCAAGGTTTCGCTGGGGGCTATGCAAAACATATTGCAAAGACTCGCAGAAATGGGTAGAATGTGAGATAGAAGTAGAGGCTATGATCAGGAATCGATACAATCAACCCATAGCTCCCATCAGAGACACCAGAGGGAAAGAAACACAAACATGCAGCAACAGACCTAATGGAAACATCAACAGCGGAAAGCCAAAAGGACAGTTACTTTCCCACAAAATGGCCAACAGGTTATCCAAAATTAAATAACAAAAGCGACACAAACCATAACAAAAATAAATCGCGACAGAAGAACCGCCATGGAACGGTCAGCGGAAACGAATTCCACGGGGGGGGGGGGGGGGGCTTAAATCGATTTTACGTGGCCACAATCCTCGCCCCTATTTCCATCGCGATTTAGACAAATAATTTGTTCAGTCCGCATGAAGGCCTCCTAACTCATCAGTGCAACATCTCCGTGAACACAAATAATCAAACAACCACAGAGATGAAACAACGATGAGGATTCGGCAGCAAGAAACCACTGAAATGCTGGAGCAAAAGAAGCCCAAAATTTAGACTCCGATGGGCCCGACCATAGATAGAGCATCAGGAATCAGCCAACAGTGAGGACTGTGAAAAGCGTATTCATTTCTCATGTTCTGAATTGGATGAAAACCAATTACTAGAGCTTGAAATTGGAATTGAAACTTGGCACTGCAAAGATTGCAAAGAAGACTGTGGCCTATGCAGCGGCGATGTTCTGAATGAACATAAGGCCGTTCAGTGTGACCAGTGTGAAATGTGGATTCACACGGATTGCGCTCTCCTGTCAGATGCCGAGAGTATGGCAAACTGGTAAACTCGAGTTGTTCATGGATATGCCCAAAGTGCGAGGTTTTTAATTTTTCTGACTCGTTCTTCAGCGAACCTATAGAACTGGAAGAAAGAATGAAAATTCACGGAGATGTTGCACTGATGAGTTAGGAGGCCTTCATGCGGACTGAACAAATTATTTGTCTAAATCGCGACGGAAGTAAGGGCGAGGATTGTGGCCACGTAAAATCGATTTAAGCCCCCAGTGGAATTCGTTTCCGCTGACCCGACCAAGGCGGTTCTTCTGTCGCGGTTTATTTTTGCTATGGCTTGTCTTTGGGTGTTTTACATTATATTACATGTATTTTATTTTGGATAGCCTATTGGCCATTTTGTGGGAAAGTAACTGTCCTTTTGGCTTTCCGTTGTTGATGTTTCCATTGGGGTCTGTTTTTCCATGTTTGTGTTTCTTTCCCTCTGGTGTCTCTGGTGGGAGCTGTGGGTTAATTGTATCGATTCCTGATCACTGTCTCTACTTCTATTTTTAACCTTTGTCAAAGGAAAAAGGAGCTAAATCTCCGACTATTGACATGAGAATGCCGAATTTTGTAAAAGGTTTGAAACTTTGCATTATTAACATTAACGGTTTACTTACTGTGTGTATCACTTGTGTCTTTTTATTTTGGATGGCCATGTGGCCATTTTGTGGGAAAGGAACTGTCCTTATGGCCTTCCTTTGTTTAGGTTTCCATTATGGTCTGGTCGCTTAATGTTTGTGTTTCTTTCCCTTTGGTGTCTTTGATGGGTGGAGTAAGTTAATTGTATCGATTCCTGATCTTTGTTTTACTTCTACTTTAAGAGGAAAAACACTTGAACTTTTAGCTTTCCTTGATACTCACCAACCACATATTGTGGCTATTTAGGAAACAAAGATTGACAGTTCAATTATGACTTCAAAAGATCAGTAAGAAATCTGTTTTGGTCTATAAAAAATTCTAATGAAGCTTTAAATAAATTGAAATCCAGGCGTTTTCGTGCTTCAAAATAGAAGTGAGGGCAACGATCAGAAATCGATACAATCAACCCACAGCTTCCATCAGAGACACCAAAGGGAAAGAAACACAAACATGAAACAACAGACCTAATGGAAACATCGATAGCGGAAAGCCAAAAGGACAGTTACTTTCCACAAAATGGCCAATAGGCTATCCAAAATAAAATAATATAAGCGACATAAACACCAAAAGACAAACAATAACAAAAATAAACCGCGACAGAAGAATCGCCTTGGAACGGTCAGCGGAAACGAATTCCACTGGGGGCTGAAATCGATTTTACGTGGCCACAATCCTCGCCCTTACTTCCGTCGCGATTTAGACAAATAATTTGTTCAGTCCGCATGAAGGCCTCCCTACTCGTCAGTGCAACATCTTCGTGTACACAAATAATCAAACAACCGCAGAGAGAAAACAACGGTGAGGACTCGACAGCAAGAAACCACTGAAATGCTGGAGCAAAAGGAAACTAACAGTAAGACTCCGATGGGCCCGACCAAAGATAGAGCATCAGGCACCAACCAACATTACCTTGAAATAGATCTCTCTAATTCTCAATAAGCCTTTACGTTGGAACCGTCATAGAATCTGAGGCCTGACCCACCGGCGTGCAATTAAAGAGGGAAGCAAAGTTGTCAACCGTGATTGGGTTAACTACCATGCATGCAGTCTGTCGTATAACATTTATCTTGTATCCAATCTTTTTATATCGAAGAACGATGTTGCGAAATTGGGTGCTGAAGTCATTGCGGTTATATATTTTTCTGAATTTATATACTAAGTCACCATAAAATTTCGGGTTCCGATAAACCTTGTTGCAGAAGAGATTTAAGTCCAATACTGAATTTTGAAATTAAATCAGAATGACGTCTATAAAATTTTGAAAAGGCTTTGCGTAGTTTATGGTACTGATAACCCTGATTAAGAAGTTTAGCTGTTAACAATTTATTACGAGTGTTGAAGTCAGTTACATGACTACACACTCTGGCTAATCGAATTAATTGCGAAATATAAATAGGATGGCGCACGAGGAACATCACCATCCAGAAAAGGAAAATTTACAATCTCAAAATCATCTTTTTTTATCATAAATTTTGAAAGAAACAAACTCATCTACAATAGATAGATGCAAATCCAAAAACGGGGCCTCGGTATCAGAAGAATTTGCTTTATTTCACTGAAGTTCTGGGGGTGGGGGGGGGTGGGGGGGGGGGCGGGGATAAATTTGACTGATCAAACCATCGAAATAGCTATTTGTCGCGGTTTATTTTTGTTATGGTTTGTCTTTGTGTGTTTGTGTCGCTTATATTATTTTATTTTGAAAGCCTATTGGCCATTTTGTAGGAAAGTAACTGTCCTTTTGGCTTTCCGCTATTGATGTTTCCATTAGGGTATATTTTCATGTTTGTATTTCTTTCCCTTTGGTGTCTCTGTTGGGAGCTGTGGGTTGATTGTATCGATTCCTGATCATTGCCTCTACTTCTATTATCAATATTTAATAAATCATCCAAATATCTAAGCTTCAATGATTTCAGACTGGTTTTCAGTAGAAAGGGATATCATGAAGTCTCTCTCATAACAAAACAAAAACAATTAAAGAGGGAATAAAGAGAGTTGTTCATGGATATGCCCGAAGTGCGAGGTTTTTAATTTTTCTGACTCGTTCTTCAGCGAACCTAAAGAAATGGAAGAAAGAAAGAAATTTCACTGATGAGTTAGGAGGCCTTCATGCGGACTGAACAAATTATTTGTCTTAATCGCGACGGGAGTATGGGGCGAGGATTTTGGCCGCATAAAATCGATTTAAGCCCCCCCCCCCCCCAGTCCCAGTGGAATTCGTTTCCGCTGACCGTTCCAAGGCGGTTCTTCTGTCGCGGTTTGTTTTTGTTATGGTTTATCTTTGGGTGTTTGTGTCGCTTGTATTATATTGGCCATTTTGTGGGAAAGTAACTGTCCTTTTGGCTTTCCGCTATTGATGTTTCCATTAGGTCTGTTGTTTCATGTTTGTGTTTCTTTCCCTTTGGTGTCTCTGATGGGAGCTGTGGGTTGATTGTATCGATTCCTGATCATTGCCTCCACTTCTATTCGGAGCTTTTCCCTGAAAATTGCGAATACAGTGTCTACAGAAAAGAGAGAAACACTCATGGCGGCGGGGGTGATGTTGCTCTTTCACAGAGACATCTCTCATATGCCATTCATGGAACTGGAAAACGACACAGAATCTGTTTGGGTTAAGGTTTTTGCAAACAAAACTTCCAACTTTATTGTAAAGTAGAAGTAAAACAAAGATCAGGAATCGATACAATTAACTTACTCCACCCATCAAAGACACCAAAGGGAAAGAAACACAAACATTAAGCGACCAGATCATAATGGAAACCTAAACAAAGGAAGGCCATAAGGACAGTTACTTTCCCACAAAATGGCCATTCGGCCATCCAAAATAAAAAGACACAAGTGATACACACAGTAAGTAACAAACAACAACATAAATAAATCGCCACAGAAGAACCGCCTTGGAACGGTCAGTGGAAAGAATTCCACTGGGGGGGTGGGGGGGCTTAAATCGATTTTACGTGGCCACAATCCTCGCCCTTACTTCCGTCGCGATTTAGACAAATAATTTGTTCAGTCCGCATGAAGGCCTCCTTATTCATCAGTGCAACATCTCCGTGAACACAACTAATCAAAGAACCACAGAGGTGAGACAACGGTGAGGACTCGACAGCAAGAAACCACGGAAATGCTGGAGCAAAAGAAAACCAACAGTTAGACTCCGATGGACCCAACCAGAGACAGAGCATCAGGCACCAACCAACATTACCTTGAATTAGATCTCTCTAATTCTCAATAAGCCTTTACTGTGTGTATCACTTGTGTCTTTTTATTTTGGATGGCCATATGGCCATTTTGTGGGAAAGTAACTGTCCTTATGGCCTTCCTTTGTTTAGGTTTCCATTATGGTCTGGTCGCTTAATGTTTGTGTTTCTTTCCCTTTGGTGTCTTTGATGGGTGGAGTAAGTTGATTGTATCGATTCCTGATCTTTGTTTTACTTCTACTTTACGTTGGAACCGTCATAGAATCTGAGGCCTGACCCACTGGTGTGCAATTAAAGAGGGAAGCAAAGTTGCCAACCGTGATTGGGTTAGCTACCATGCATGCAGTCTGTCGTATAATATCCATGTTATACCCAATCTTTTTATATCGAAGAATGATTTTACGAAATTGGGTGCTAAAGTCATTGCGGTTATATATTTTTCTGAATTTATATACTAAGGCACCATAAAATTTGGTAAGTTGGTATCGACCACCTAACGACACAGTCGAAAACTTTCAGCTATTTAAAGATCAGCTTGATCGCATTAAGTCTCAGAATAAGGGTAAAAAGTTTCCCGCAGTACATATCCTAGGTGACTTCAACTTCAGAGATATTGTTTGGCCAGATAGGCTCAGCAAACAAGGCACGATGCTGAGTCCGTCAGAGGGACAGGTGTTGGTTGACATCATGAATGATCATGGCTTGGAACAGGTTGTTGACTTCCCTACTCGAGATAGGAACACTTTGGATTTGATTCTTTCAACTTTGCATGGACAGTTTGGGGATATTCAATCCCCTGACAAAGTAAGTGATCATATTATTGTCTCTTGATTTTTGATAATCTTCATACCACCTATAAAGGAACCTCGTAGAAAGGTGTACTTATATCAAAAGGGTGGCTATGACTCTATGAGGAAGGATGCCCTAAAATTTGCAAGAGAGAAATACGTTAATGGTCATTCAGACGCTCGGTCTGTCCGGGAGAACTTTGATTTGATAAAGTCTTTCATTCAAGCTTCGTCCGAAAATCATATCCTCTTCAAAACTAGCAGGTCTGCATCTTTAATTCTTTGGATCACACCAGAAATAAGAAGAAAAATTCGGAGGAGAAATAAAATTCATGCTAAGGCAAAAAAGTTGGGAAGTGGAAAACTCAGAGCAAAATTTGAAAACTTGAGACGAGAAAGTAAAAATGACATAAAAATCAGTATGATCTGTATGTAAATAACTTGGTAGGTGATGTAAAGGCAAATCCCAGAGACGTCTACAGATATATCAATAGCTAGAAGAAAGATAGGCAAGGTATCCCATCCCATAATAAAAGAGGAGGGAACGGGGTCGCTGAATCGGACTTTGAAAGGGCAGAGGAACTGGTTGGTCAATTCAATTATGCATTCAATAAAACTGAGTTCAACGAGGTTCCATTGACTGGAAGACCGGCCCCTTTCATGGAAAACATTGTTGTATCCTCGGCGGGAGTGATCAAGTTACTTAAAGGCTTGAACCCGTCTAAAGCTTTAGGGCCTGATGAGCTTCATCCTAGAATTCTGAAGGAACTAGCAAACGAGTTAGGTCCAGTTTTTGCACATATTTTCCAACAATCTCTCGATACAGGTGAAATTCCCAAAGAATGGCTCCTAGCGAACATCTGTCCACTTTTCAAAAGAGGAGACAGGGCTCTTGCTCGTAATTAACGCCCGGTGTCACTGACATGTGTTCTATGTAAATTGCTTGAACACATAGTCTGCTCAAACATCATGGCCCACTTGGATGAACATAAACTTTTGTCAGACAGACAACATGCATTTAGGAAAAGGCCTTGTTGCAAAACTCAGTTGAGCACGGTTATTAATGATTGAGCAAAAATCTTAGACAAAGGGGTGCAGGTGGACACATTTATTCTGGACTTCGAGAAAGGTTTTGACATCCCTCCTCATGAACTACTTAAATCCAAATTATTTGGTTATGGAATTGGAGTTAAGACTCTCAAACGGATAGATTCCTTCCTTTGCTACAGAAAACAGCGTGTTGTTGTTAATGGTGAATCTTCAGTAGGGGCGCCAGTTTTATCTGGGGTCCCCCAGGGGACTGTTCTTGGTCCGCTGCTATTATCCCTGCACATCAATGATATTTCCACTGACATCGACTCGGACATAATACTGTTCGCAGACGACTGTGTTTGCTATCGGGAAATCAGAGATACTGAGGACTCAATGCAACTTCAGAAGGATATAGATAGACTAAGATGTTGGGCACGAAAATGGGGCATGAAATTGCAGGAATGTTCACTTTCATTAGATGATGTGTTGCACACAAGACCCAGGCCAATACCTCCAATGCCAAGGTAATACTTAGAGGTCAAACAGGGGGAAGTCATCTCTGTTTTTGCAGAAAAACAAATTCTAGTTAATGTTTCATTTGTACAATATGCATCAGGTGAGCGATTCAGGGCTATCATATGGACCTATTGTTCCATTTTTAGCTCTGGTAGTCATTTTATTCAGCGGAGCGGAACCATTTAAAATGATTTAGCAATTTTGACCAACGGACGACGGAAGACAGACAGAAAAGATCACAATAGCTCACATTTAGCACTTCGTGCTCCGGTGAGCTAAAAAAAAGTAATAAATAGAAAACAGTTTCGGAGATGTTGCACTGATGAGTTAGGAGGCCTTCATGCTGACTGAACAAATTATTTGTCTAAATCGCAACGGAAGTAAGGGCGAGGATTGTGGCCACGTAAAATCGATTTAAGATGGGTGGAGTAAGTTAACTGTATCGATTCCTGATCTTTGTTTTACTTCTACTTCACAGTGGAATTCGTTTCACTGACCGTTCCAAGGCGGTTCTTCTGTCGTGGTTTAATTTTGTTATAGCTTGTCTTTCAGTGTGTGTATCGCTTATATTATTTTGCTTTGGATAGCCAATTGTCCATTTTAAGGGAACGTAACTGTCCTTATGGCTTTCCGTTAGTGATGTTTCTATTAGGGTCTAGTTGTCTCATGTTTGTGTTCTTCCCTTGGTGTCTCTGATGGGAGCTGTGGGTTAATTGTATCGCCTTCACTTCTATTTTTCAATAAGGTGTCGCCCGATTTTAAAAGTATAACGGATTTTGTACCATTGGGATGCATGGTGCTTCCACGGAATGCTGAAACTGACCACACAAGAGTAATGGTAAACTGCTTAGAAGAAATAAAAATGGAAGTGGAGGCAATGATCAGGAATCGATACAATCAACCAACAGCTCTCACCAGAGAAACCAAAGGGAAAGAAACACAAACATGAAACAACAGACACCATTAGGAAACATCAATAGTGGAAAGCCAAAAGGACAGTTATTTCCCACAAAATGGCCAATAGGCTATCCAAAATAAAATAATACAAGCGACACAAACAGCCAAAGACAAACCATAACAAAAATAAACCACGACAGAAGAACCGCCTTGGAACGGTCAGCGGAAACGAATTCCACTTGGGGGGGGGGGGGGGCTTAAATCGGTTTTACGTGGCCACAATCCTCGCCAATACTTCCGTCGCGATTTACACAAGTAAATTGTTCAGTCCGCATGAAGAATGGAAGTGGAGGCAATGATCAGGAATCGATATAATCAACCCACAGCTCCCATCAGAGACACCAAAAGGAAAGACACACAAACATGAAACAATAGACCCTAATGGAAGCACCAACAGCGGAAAGCCAAAACGACAGTTACTTTCCCACAAAATGACCAATAGGCCTCCTAACACATCAGTGCAACATCTCCGTGAACACAAATAATCAAAGAACCACAGAGATGAAACAACGTTGAGGACTCGACAACAAAAAACCACTGAAATGCTGGAGCAAAAGAAATCCATTAGTTAGACTCCGATGGGCCCGACCAGAGACAGAACATCAGGCACCAACCAACATTACCTTGAATTAGATCTCTCTAATTCTCAATAAGCCTTTACGTTGGAACCGTCATAGAATCTGAGGCCTGACCCACCGGCGTCCAATTAAAGAGGGAAGCAAATTTGTCAACCGTGATTGGGTTAACTACCATGCATGCAGTCTGTCGTATAACATTTCTTCTTATATCGAATAATGATTTTACGAAATTGGGTGCTGAAGTCATTGTGGTTATATATTTTTCTGAATTTATATACTAAGCCACCATTAAATTCGGGTTCCGGTAGACCTTGTTGCAGAAGAGATTTAAGTCCAATATTGAATTTTGAAATTACATCAGAATGACGTCTATACAATTTTGAAAAGGCTTTGCGAAGTTTGTGGTACCGATAACCCTGATTAAGAAGTTTAGCCGTTAACAATTTATTACGAGTGTTGAAGTCAGTTACATGACTACACACTCTGGCAAATCGAATAAATTGCGAAACATAAACGCCATAGGATGGTGCACGAGGAACACCACCATCCAAAAAGGAAAATTTACCATCTCAAAATCAAAATCATCGCGTTTATCGTAAATTTTGCACGAAACAAATCCATCTACAAAAGATAGATGTTAATCCAAAACGGGGCCTCGGTATCAGAAGAATTTGCTTTATTTAACTGACGTTCGGGGGGAGGGGGTAAATCTGACTGACCAAACCATCGAAATAGGTATTATCAATATTTAATAAATCATCCAGATATCTAGAAGTGCAGCTAAAAGCTTCAATGATTTCATACTGGTTTTCAGCAGAAAGGGACATCATGAAGTCTCTCTCATAACAAAACAAAAACAGATCAGCCACAAGTGGTGCGTAATTAGTACCCATTGGAATGCCCACAACTTGTCTAAATAACTTAGTACCAAATCTTATGTAAATATTGTCAAGTAGAAGGTGAGAGCTTCACACACTTTCTGAAATGACCATAAAGTATAATTTTTATGCTCTTCAGTGAAAAAAGAATTTCTTGCATTACATGCAAGATAGAGGGAGTCTTCCCTATGAAATGTCCATTCAATTAAATCATAAAGTTTTTCTTTTATAAGCTTATGAGGAGGTGTAGTGTAAAGGGTGGAAAAATCATAAGTAGACAGACTTGAAGCACGAAAACGCCTGGATTTCAATTTATTTGAAACTTCATTAGAATTTTTAATAAACCAAAACAGATGTCTACCTGATCTTTCGAAGATATGTCGCAATACTTTATCACATGTTTTTTGATGGCAGTAAAACATGCAGTTAATAATTTGGAGAGTTCAGTGGTGGTACAAGAGCTTGAATTTGCAATAAACCGTGCTTTGTATGGTCTTTTATGAAGTTTAGGTAACCAGTATAATGTAATATAATGCGGGAAGCTCGTCTTGGCCTTCTGTAACACAGACAGCAAACTTGGTGGCTGAATGACAAATTTGGTCATCAACTAAAGACCTCTCTGCAGCTAAAGGCTGAAGTCCATAGGCCTTAGTACCACCAAGTTCTTGCTGAAGAGTGTTAACGTAGTGAAATAGAAGTGGAGGCAATGATCAGGAATCGATACAATCAACCCAAAGCTCCCATCAGAGACACCAAAGGGAAAGACACACAAACATGAAACAACAGACCCTAATGGAAACGCCAACAGCGGAAAGCCAAAAGGACAGTAACTTTCCCAAAAAATGGCCAATAGGCTATCCAAAATAAAATAAAATAAGCGACACAACCCAAAAACAAACCATAACAAAAATAAACCGCGACAGAAGAACCGCCTTGGAACGGTCAGCGGAAACGAATTCCACTGGGGGCTTAAATCGATTTTACGTGGCCACAATCCTCGCCCTTACTTCCGTCGCGATTTAGACAAATAATTTGTTCAGTCCGCATGAAGGCCTCCTTACTCATCAGTGCAACATCGCCGTGTACATAAATAATCAAACAACCACAGAGATAAAACAACGGTGAGGACTCGACAGCAAGAAACCACTGAAATACTGGAGCAAAAGGAAACTAACAGTAAGACTCCGATGGGCCCGACCAAAGATAGAGCATCAGGCACCAACCCACATTACCTTGAAATAGATCTGATTTTACGTGGCCACAATCCTCGCTCTTAAAACCCATTTCTGGAAATTCATGTTATTCGTTCATTTTGTTCAAAATGGCTAAAACCTACATTTGTTTCTGTGTGTTCTGAAAACTGTGATATTACGGACTGTATATTTTGCGCGGAAAGTGTGTTCTTATACATTGTGCATTGCGTTTGACTGAATCTCCACCCAGCTACAACGATAACCTTGGGTCATTCATACCGGAGAAGCATCTGCTAGATGCGCCTGTGCAAATGGATGCAGCGAAGGCTCAGGCGAGGCTGCGTATCCGTGCATACTTACCAGAGCCTATTTTTCGCTGACACGGGTGTCCGATTCTGCCATTACCTCAGACTGTTTTTTTTTTCTCTCTTTCCTTCTTCTACGATAACCAGGTCATGCATACTATTATTTGAAACAATAATTACTAAATATGTTCTGTATAATTTCTTTCTTCCTTATATTTTTCTCTCTTTTTTCTGAATAGTCAGGCCCGAACGCAGACTTTGATAGTGTTACAATGCAACACGGGATTCCGACTCTTCCATCTTGCCTTCTTTTTTTAGTTAAGAAGGAAACAACACTTACTGTATATTTACTGTATTTCCTTTTTGTTCTCTCGTTTCTCCCAGGCTATGCATAACATTTTAATGATGAACCGCGTCCTTAGAAAGTCGCAAAAAAACAACAAAAAAAAAAACAAAAAAAAACTTGCATTTGCAAAAGACAAATGCGCAGATCAGCCGCGTAACTGATCAGCGTCTTTGCTGTTCGCGGCACTCCGGTCTCCCAACCTATGATTAACGATCGGCTCAAAACAAGTAAAATAATATTGAAAGTGTCAGAATGACAAAGCGAATAATTTTGTATATTTTCTTTCTTTTATATTCTATACCTATTTTCTTTCAAAGCCATGAGTATCATGCATCAAGAGATTTGAGTCGATTGTTTATCAAATAACCGAAGTTGCCAAGCAGAAAAGCTCTTCAGTTCTAAAGTCCACCTGACTATCACTGACTTGTCGGAATTCTTTCTTTCTTTCTTAGTCATTTAGCCGATTACACGCAGAGTCAATCGACCCACCAATACTCTGAGTGCTTTGATTTTCTTTCTTGTCGGTATCCAACTTTATTCCTATAGGTGTCAATATTTTCCATTATACACTAATAAGACATGGGTTCATACCAAATGTCAAAACATAGATGAATGTGATCGAAAATCGCGGGGAAAAAACATTGCATGGGTACAACTGTGTTGAATGTCGCAGTGCTGATGATAGAAAATTTGATTTCTTGATGGGAACAGAGAGACTGAACAAGGTATTTAACGTCTCCGTCAACACTATACAGGTCATTTCGGAGACATTGCTTCAATTTTTGCTGGACTATTATTATTTTACTTGTCGACAAAACGCTCAATATTTTTGTCACGAAACGGGGATCACGTATTACCCCGCGTCTGTGGTCCGTTCGTCTGTAATTTTTAAAGTACAGTTGAACTTCAATGGCTCGAACCCCTTTGGAACCACGAAAATTTGGTCGAGACAGGGGTAGTTCGAGTCACTCAGGGTCGATCTTAGTGTCAGGACATGAGGCATAAATGGGACCTGTATTCAGTTTTTGTTGTGTGTGTGTGTGTGTCTTTTTTTAAATAATATTAGGCCTTCCTTTCGTAATACTTATCTAAATTACCTTTTTCGGTAAAGATGGTGTTATATAGGAAATGTTGTCATATATAAATATCCCTTTTCTCAAATTCCGTTAAAATAAACAATAAAATAAAAAAAGATATAGACTTTATTCTCATATATTTTCAAAACAAAATCTTCCTCTCGAAACAATAATCTTCCTTTCGCAAAAGGAACATTCCTTTCGCGAAAGGAATGTTACTTTCGCATTTTATCTACACCCGTTATTTGGTTATGGAATTTGGGGAAAGAATCTCAAATGGATAGATCTTTCTTGGCTACAGAAAACAGCGCGATGTTGTTAATATTGAATCTTCAGAGTGGGCTCCAGTTTTGTTTGGAGTCCCATAAGGGACTGTTCTTGGTCCACTGTTCTCCCTGTGCACCAATGATATTTCCACTGATACTGACTCAGAAATAAGACTGTTCGCAGACGACTGTGTTTTCTACCGAGAAATTAGAGCTACAGATGTCTAACTGAAACTTCAGAACGATAAAGATAGATAAGGATGTCTTGCATGAATATTGGGGCGTGAGATTTCAACCCGTTAAATTCAATATTATACAGGTATCTAGGAAGAAAACTAAGAAAATTGAGGCTTCTTACACCTTAGAGGGAACTGTCTTTGAGAATGGTAATACCATTAAATACCTTGGTGTGACAATCACACACAATTTGAGATTGAATACACATGTTAGCAACATGTGTAGTAAGGCTAATAGAAAGCTTGGCTTCCTGAGGCGAAATCTTCATCAATGTCCTCAGGATGAAAAAGAGACGACATATATAAGGACTTCTTCGCCCAATCTTGGAATATGGTAGTTGTATCTGGGACCCCATTAGAGTTGTGCTTAATGAAGAAATTGAAAAATATGTTCTATAAAAGGGTTATCCTTTGGAAGCAAGGAATACACCACAGAACTGAAAAATATAGTTCAGAATAGAGCTGCCAGATTTGTATAAGCAATTACTGCTTTGAAACTGGGAGCATGACTGGAATACTAGGAAAATTAAGATGGGGGTCTCTCAAGAAAAGGGGAAAAGACAGTAGGCTCATACTTCTATACAAAGGTCTAAAGGGTGCTACAGTGCAGGCATTCAAACAGATGATCTTGTTCCCCCAGGTAGGCACTGTATAAATCGCCATTCATTGGCGTTTCAGGCCATTACTGCAAGAACTGACGTATATAAAGAATCGTTCTTCCCCCGAACCATTCGATTATTTCGACAGCTAAATGTGCTGAGGATTGTGTAGCTAAGTTTACCTCTTTGGTTAAAGCTAGGGACTTCTTTCATATATCGCAGGTTCTGGCGTATGGATATCATTTGACGTGTCACCAGTAACAATTCTGATTCTGATTATGTCTGGTAACAAGTGTTACGAGCCAGCCGTAGCAGAAAGAAAAAGCAAACAAGCCTTTTGAAAAAAAATAACAAAATTTATTTACAAAGTATCTTTAACCTGTAGAAGTAAGAAAATTAAATGTACTTAGCTCTGTCATGAAATATCCTTGAATGAATTTATTTTCATTGATCCTACAGAATTCACAGTCCAAAATGAAATATAATATCCTTTAACAATCCAACACAGAATTTAGAAATAACTTTTCTTGTAAACCCAAACATCAAACTCCAAAGTCTGACTCCAAGAGAAAAATCTAGCTCTTTTATAGACCCTAAGATTTCTCTGGAACATTCCAGAGGGCTGTGGAATAAGATAAGGTAATTTTTAAAAAATAATGCAACCCCGAACTTTCTGAAGATTCCAAAGTACTTTTCCTTGTAAACAAATTGTTTACAAAAATGAAATTAATCTGTGACTCATTTTTCCAGAAGGTTCTAATAGCACTATCAGGTCACCCGGGGTGAAAGTGGGAATCAGAAAAAATAAATTCTTATGCATAACACAAGACGTTTCGCCCCCAAGACGTTTCCTCCCTGGACGTTTCCCCCTAGTCGTTTCGCCCCTTTTGCCCTAGTCTTTTCGCCCCCAAACCTAGTCGTTTCGCCCCCAAAAGATTTCCCCTAGAGAGATTGAGAGATTAAACCATTTCCCCCTGTACTTTATACCGCAGAAGAATGAGTCATCACATGTAGATATCTAAACATGTAGTTTGAATGGAAATGTGAATTAGGATTGATGATAAGTATTACCTGTTTTGACCAATACAATCAGTTACATTGTTTATTTGGTTTGACTCATTTGACTCATTAATCACGCAATTAATGCGATTAATGATGAGGTGTGAAAACACGTGCTCTTTGCAAAGTTAAACATCTTTAATGATCTCTTTAGCACCTTAATTAGTTCTGTTTTAAATTGGTCGGTTGTTTCGTTAACAGTGTCGGCGGGCAACGATTAATGGCGAGGATAAAAACACGTGCTCTATGAAAAATTTATTTTCCTTTAAGTCTTTATATATTTTTCACATATCGTCTGCTGAGTGCAATAACGGTGTAACTGACATTTTGGCCAAAATAGTTTTTTTGCATAAATGGGTGCCTTAGGACTTGACACACTTGGTAAATAAGTTCTACAGCTGGATTCTGCCTCAATCATGATTTATTTCAGCATTTTGGAATTTTTTTTTTGTCAGTTACACCTTTTTGCCCTGACTTTTAGAAAAAAAAAGTTGGCGCAAAAACGGTGTAAGTGCACTTACCCCATTGTTTGCGCAAAGTTTTTTAATACCTCAAAAATATTGAATCCTGCGGCTTGATTTTTCAGAATAAGCATGTAATTTAAGTACCATGCAGAATATATAAAATGTGACCTATTACCTACCAAGTGTCTTTAATTTACTGCTTTACCATGTAAAAGGCAAAGAAATAAGGTTTGTACATTTACACCGTTTTAGCGCTGGATGCACTTGCACCGTTTTTGCACCAAAAACACTCGGCTCAGAAATGGTGTATCAACCCTTAAATGCTAAATATTTCTTTTCAAATGTCATTTATTCAACAATAAACATCACACACAAATGAAAGAAATCGCCATGAAGTTAAGAAACCAGCTTATAGTATGGGTTTCTATGCCATTCTGTAATAAAACAGTTTTTGTCTCTCCTGAAAAGTTGCCATTTTGCACTTACAACGTTATTGCACTCAGCAGACGATATAAATTTATCTATAGTTTGTTTGTTCATTCTACAACGTTTTAGGCATTTAATTTTCTGATCACGCAAATTACCCATGGCGCTCAACTTTCTTGATTGATTGATTGGTTGATTTTTTTTTATCTAATACCAGTACTGATTTATGTTGATGCTTTCCTTCTTTCTTTTTTCTTTCTTATTTTTTTGTTAATTGTACTCTGTTTTTGTTATTACATTTTTTTAGACTAGACAAAGTGCCCGTGAAGCTTTATATGGAAAAATAGCTTGTGATTGCTTGTTGCAGCTGTCATTTTGAGGCCTTTCTAACGTGTACCCACAACCCATGTCTTTGAATTTAAATAAGAAAACAAATAATAAACACCCCATATACCCAAAACTGAAAAAAAAAAAAAAACAATGAATCCAGTAACAGAAGAGAAAGTGGCCATTTTTCCTTGAACGTAAATATTATTGTCGAAACACTTACATACGTTAACATGTCTTTTTTTTTATTTTGGTTTTACGTCCCTTTCAAGATTATTTCACTCATATCGAGCCGATCGTTAATCAGAGGTGGGCGAAAACCGGAGTACCCGGAGAAAAACCACCTGACCTTCCGTTGCAGAACTTGGCGTCTCACATGTGACCCGAGCGAGGCTCGAACCACAGCGGTGAGAGACCTAATGAATAACAGACAGCGCTCTTATCCACTAGGCCACGGAGGCCCGTCGACGTTAACATGTCTATGCAATATAATGTGATTATTATTATGCTGAACATTGTTTGGAGAAAACAGTCTCAATAATTTAGTGTAACAAGTCCTAGTCACACCTCCCCGAGTGGCCACTTTTAAGACAAGGTGCCGGCCGGTAACTAAGAGTAAGTTAATCTTAGGCTGACGTGACAGGGTGATGATGCTACTTATACATTAGCCTCTTCTCAACTATTACCTGTTAAAGATTAATAAAAGTTCTACAGTGGAAATCAGTTCTACCTTGGAAAGTCAGCGAAACGACTGGGGGGGGGAACGATCAGGGGTGGGGATGCTTCTTCTTCTTCTTGTTGAGGTATTCTCCGCCTATATACAGGCGCACGTGTCCTCTGACGAGTTCACTAAAATTCGGTCATGTTCTGGAATTTTTACCATATGAGGGGTCAGCAGCCATATTATCCCCCGAGGACTCCTTGATAGAGTTGTACAAAAAAAGTCTTTTTAGGTGGAGTTTATAACACAACCATCTGGCCTTTGATTCTATGTTGTTTATCAGTACGGTATCATCCGGAATAACATCTGGGACCAGTTTCTGACAGTCAACAATGAGTTGAACTAATGTGTTATTGTCTGTAATAAGATCTGACCAAGCATCATGCCCTAGTGCCTCTCGAAAACATCTCTTCACGCCTACCAGGTGTTGATTTCTCACGTCGCTGAGCGCTGGACACCTTACTAACATGTGCACTATATCCTCGTCTTCCAGACAACACAAGGGACACACTGCGTCTGATGCTCCTTCCAGGTTAAATTTCTTACGATGAGTTTGGAGAATATACGTGCCAGTCAATATGCGCGACTTAATGATGGCTCTTGACACGTCCAATCGATTCGATTGTACGGCATCCCATACCAGGTGAGTAATCCCGGCTTGTGTGTGTGTGAATTCGGGTTTAACGTCGCTTTCAACAATTTTTCAGTCATATCACGACGGTGTCTGGTTGCGACAGGGAGCTCAATGCTCACGTTTATAGTGCTGCCTCACTGAAGTATCATGTCCCAGACACATTACATGATACCACACCCAGTCACATTATCCTGACACTGGATCGACCAGTCCTAGCTCTACCCCGTAAATCTGAGTGCCAAACGAGGAGCAACTAGTACCATTTTTAACGACTTTGGTATGTCGCGGCCCGGGATCGAACCCGAGACCTCCCGTTCCCCGGAGCGGACACTCTACCAACTGAGCTATCGGGGAATCCCGGCTTGTAGCGCAGGTATATGACATCGGGACAGCGTTGATTTATTCTCAGCTTCTTCTTGAAGGGATCGCGTCCAGTAACCTCTTATCGCGTTTCTGACAGTCAGTTTCCATTTATCCTTACTGTATGTTTGAATCTCCTCTCGTGGAGGAAGCTTATACTTCTCAATGATATCGGATATGAGCCGGAAGAAACTACCATTATTTTGTAACAGAATTTGCCGTTTCCATATTTTTTGAACTGTTTCATTATCACATTTTATAATTGAATAAAATAGTCCCAATTGTTTTTTCTCAAGTTCCGCTTTGACTGGTAGTGCGCCCAGAAGCAAGTATGCCGCAGAATTTGCCGTTCGTGTAGGTAATGATTGTATATTTTTCAAAATTTCCAGATGGAATTGCTCCAGTTCATTCATCTGCTTACCACTGAGAGGCAAAACTTCCATACCATAAAGGAGTCTCGGAAGTACATAAACTTGATATATTTTAAAAGACGTTTTTGGATTCAACCCGTTACACCCATGTAAACCAGTTTTGATTAATGCGTACAAAGTTCTTCTAGCTAGACTTATCCGTTTGTTAACGTTCAGTTTGTTTTCATCCTTAATACTCCGAATGAGACCCAGATGTTCGGTACCGCTATCCTGGTTAATTTCAGAGGCTCCTATGACCCACTTCCTATCCTTATCCTTTTCTTTACTCACTCTAGTAGTTATTCTCTGTATTAGTGTTGATTTTATTGGGTGTATTTTATAACGCCGTTCCCCCGAATAAGATTCTTTCATATTTAGCATTACTTGCAGTTCATCGGGACAGTTTGACAGAAACAGGAAATCGTCCGCTACCGCGAGTGTACCGGTGTATATCGTTCCAATATGGGCTCCAAGCGCACTGTTTTCAAGCTCCTTCAGGAGTGGGTTGACATACATCTTGTATAAATGCGGGGACAGAATTCCTCCCTGCCTGACTCCCTGGCCGATTTCGAAGCTGTCGCTGAGATCCCCTCGCCATTTGACCTTCGACGACATATTGCTATATAAACTGTCTACTACTTTCCATAGATCGAGTGACACACCCTCTTCAAACAGAGACTTTTTCAGAACGACATGGTTAACGACGTCAAATGCCTTTCTTGTGTCGACTGTCACTAAATATAGAGGTTTTCCACATAATTTAGACTCATTGATGACCTCAGAACATATCAACGCGCTCATCAGCGGGTTCAGTTCTTTTGTAAAACCAAATTGTAAGTCTGATTGTTCAGAATTCATTTTTTCTAATAGTCTGGTAAGAATCAGTTTTTCAAAAAGCTTCCCTATGACGGATGTAACTGTTATTCCTCTATAATTATCTAACAAACTACTGTCTTTTCCAGGTTTTGGTATGGGCGTGACCACTCCTCCCCTAAAACATTCCGGTATTCTTCCAGATAGCAAAATGTCATTAAAAATGTTCCTTAACACGGGGGCCACAACATGACCAGCTGCCTTTAAATGTTCAGAGCACAGACCCATTTCATCTGCTGATTTCCCAGAGTTTAACTGTTTGATACATAATTCAACCTCATCGTCTGTAAACATCTTAGTTCTTTCATAGTTCCCTACACGTACAAGTTCATGTATTAAGTCCAAGTAATATTCAGCATTCTGAAGATATTCATTGTCAAAACATTGATCGTCTTTTGGCACTGCTAAATCCACATAGTACTGCTTTAATGTTTGTCTTTGTTTCAAAACATCAGTTATGCTTTCCCCATTAACCATAAAAAATGTTGTCACATTTGATTTATTGTTCTGATTCATTCTAATTAACCTATGAAATGTCTGTGAGTCAGGGTTTTCCATTAAACCGGTGAAAAAAATTTCTTTACATATATAATTTTCTTTCCTGAGCTGTTGGCGTAAAGATTTCTTGGCTGATTTCCTCTTTACATAGTAGTCACACTCCGGCCCTGGTGAGCCACTCTCCTTCCACGCTGCATGCGTAGATCGACATTCCTTTAGTAATTCCTTTACCGCGGGTGATGCCCTGAAACGGGGTCCTTGCAGTTTAATGGTTTTACATGGTACCGATTTCCACGCCGCACCTTTCAAACTTTCACATACTGCTAACAGTACCTCATCCGGTTCCCTAGACTGACTATTCTGTAGAGATTCCAGCTTATCAGCTAATACTGACTTAAATTTTTCAGAGTCTATTTTTTCCCATCTTAATTTAGTAACAGCTTGTTTTGTCTGCTTCACAGAGGGGGTGGAATAATATGTGTTTACATTCAGGATGGAACTCACTACAGTATGAGCTGACTGATTCAAATAGTGTTTTTCATGAACCGTCGTCGATTTTATGGTATCGGTTACCGAGCACAATATATAGTCTATTTGAGACATTCCCACTCCTGTATGGCTTACAAAGGTAGGTTTTGTTCCCATATTTGACTGCTGCCATGTCAAAGAATGTTCTTTGACAAATTCTTTCAGATTAGAATCATGGCTGTTATTTCGCATTACAGCTAATGTCCCATTCATATCCCCACAGATAATGACTGTCCCATGTGGGCTATATTTCACCAATATTGTATGTAGAATGTCTAAATGTTTAATATACTCTGATATAGAATGACCATCATGAGTTGGCATATAAACATTAAAAATATATAAACTGTTTTCACTGGATTTCAGTTCAATACCAATAATTCGTTCATTACCATCCTCTAACTTCTTTACCAGATGAGACCAGCTTTTTGGCCACATTATAGCTACTCCAGCTTTGCCCCTTCTTGCCTTGAAGTTTGATATGGTTTCATTACTATCCCAACACCTCACATATGCTTCAGAATTTGGTATTAAATTATTTATAATTGTTTTTTCAAAATCATTAAGCCAATGTTCCTGAAGACAGATAATCTGATCCTGTTTTGCAAGTTCCACCAGAAATGGGATATTAGACTTCACTCCCTCTATGTTTACTGAACTGATTTTTAATGTCTTTCTTCTACTGTTCCCATAATGAGATCCTGAGGGTCCGGGGGAATATGCTTCAGGCCGGGTACATGTAAAAAAGAATCTGCTGATTTATTCTCAACGTTTGTAGATTCTAACAATTCCTGTTTATCCGAACTGTAGCTATGCTCCCCATCAGGGATACATATTATTTCTTGTTCTATTGAAGCTGATTCTTGAACTTTTATCCCTCTGTTTGATTGCTGAGATTTTGATTCACTTTCTCTATCTATTACACTCTTTATACATGTTTCTTGTTCAACTAAGACATCTTCCTTTGGACTTACACGTATGTTAGATAGCTGAGTTTTTGGGTCATTTTCTCCGCTAACTACTTCACTGATTTTATTCTCACAAGCCAGGATACGGTGTGTTCTATCTTTTGGGGTTTGTATTTGCACATCCTGTCTATTTTCCTTACTTGCATTATTTCGAAAATCTTGAGTACTTCTACCCCCCATTTTATTCAGAGCATTTCCTAACCGCGATCCATCCCTGATTCCAGAATTTTGAGTATTATTCCCAGAATAACCCACCCTAGAGTTCTCCATTTGCACCCTTTCATGCTGCCTTGTCATATACTCATTAATTTGCTGATTATAGGTATCCTGTTGCGGCACTGGTTGAGTTGGCTGTCTATAAAACAATTGTCCAAGTGTATACTGAGGGCCATATGTAAAAGGTCTCTGATAAAAAATTCACTGGGTTATAAACAGGTCTCTGATAAAACAACTGAGGAGAGGGAATATTAAAACCATGGTTAAGACCGCCAATAACTGGCATTTGCAACGGCATAAAACTCACATTGTTTATGTTACTAGCAGCTAAAATCTGTTGCTGTTGCAAGGACATAAAATTCTGAGTCTGTAAAAGCATTTGATTTGGCAAATTTTGCATTTGCATTGACATCTGAGCATTACCGGCAGTCATTATCGCCATATTTTGTACCATATTCAATTCTAATTGTCTTAGTCTATGCTCAACACTTCCCAAATCACCTAACTGCAGTACCGCCTGTTGCTCTAAGTTCTGTTGATTCACATTCTGTTGACTCCTATCCTGCTCTACATTTTCATTAACCCCCAACCCAGCACTTTCATTAGATCCTTTACAATCATTAAGCCTTTTAAGTAAGTTTATCATTTTATCTTTCTCTTTAACCTGCCTTTCCAATTCAATAATCATAGTCTTTTGCTCTATATCACTATTTTCAGAATTACTCTTTCGTCCAGATTTATTTATATTTACATTTTTCTTCCCTATCTTTACTGAATTTGTCTGTCTTTTTTCTGATTCTAGCGCTTTTTCAGTTTGCTGCACATTCTCATTAGCCACGCCCACTTCGCTACTCTTAACTTCAGTTATTCTATTATTTATTTGAGAGTCTTTCACAGATACCACTGATTTATCTTTCTCTGGTGAACTTTTCTGACTGGGCTTATTATCATACAGTTTCTGGTCATTGCAGTTCTCACATATAAATGGGTTATTGTCTGGAATTTTTGCCGCTCTTTCTACTGATAGACCCACACACCCATAGTGGAACCACATAGAGCAGTCTTCGCACTGAACTACATTCTCTATTGCTCCCTCGTCACAAACTGGACATTCAACATAATCAACCGACTCAATTCCCTCTTTACTCTGACTGATTGTTTCATTATCCCTAAATACTGATAAACTGTCTGATTCTTGTTGATTCGGTTCATCCGGTATAGCCTGTGTTGCTAGACACAATTTTGACTGGGAAATATTATCAAGAGACTCGGAAATAGAATCTTTCATAGCTCTATCCATAACAGCAATGTTACTATACATGCTTTTCAGTTTGTTCAACAAGTTTGCAAATACTGTCTCCATAAACAGATCGATTTTAGAACCGTTTACCAACATACGTGAAGATGTGTGATAAAAGTTTATAGTCAGCTTTGAATAACTACCTGGTTCACCATCTTTTTTCTTTTGAAACAGTTTATATCTCTGTTCTACCTCGGCACCTGTTTGGTCCAACCCTGTCTCTCCTTTAATGCAGTGTTCTGCCTGAATAGATTCCTGGGTTTCAAGTGTCTCTTTCACTACTCTTCTGGTCACCTCATACGCAGCTGTACTAAATTCTGCCACAAAATTTTTACCTGCTTTCATTTCATAAGCCACCTGTTCCCTTAAACATGATTCAGCTTTCTTTTCAATTGCCTTTACTTTATCTAAAGCATACCCCTTATTTATCTGACTGCCATTTTTCAAAACATTTCTCAACGAGGAGGTTGAAGGACGACTACTTCTTCTGGGAAGTGCATTTTCCCTGTCTGGAGCTTTCATGCCAACTGGCACCACTGCTTTCTCTTGTTCACTCATTTTACAAATCAGTTCTTACCATACAGTCACAAAAAAGACCGATTTTTCAAACTTTTCAACAGCGAGTCCTCGCAGGATTCAATATGGCTGCCACGACCACTAAGTCTTTGTTCAGTCAAAGTTTTATTAAAAACACAATGTTCGTAAAATAAAATGTGAATTGGTATGTACATCGATGCTCAGTGAAGCTTTTGCAATGGTATTAAACAAAATTTAAAAGGTTTAAACAGTGATATTCATTAAAATTTGACTAAAATATATGGTGCTAAAAAGACGCCCTTCCGTCTCGCCATCCCGTCATCCTCTCAATGCGAAACGACTGGGGGAGACGACTGGGGAGGAAACATCTTGGGGGCGAAACGACTTGGATTCTTGATACGGTTGTCATACTAATAGTCCCCCCTAAAAATAACGTCTATCATTTGGGCTACTTTAGTTGTTTTCCATAATTATTGACGAAAATGCAATTAAGAGATTAAAGTAACCTGTCAAGATGAAATGAGGTTTCATTCGTTACAAAGTTAATGTACAGTAGTATAGACGATCTTCGTACTGCTGGCGGACCCATCATGGCACTTTTTAGGGAAAGCTTTTGGGTGAGTCCAGAATTTTACTTTTTAGTCCTAGAACCAGGGCCTTCCTTGTTTAGATTTCAGCCTCCTAGCTCTAGCCAGATAATATGCTGACATGTACATACTTCCTTTTATAAGGACAATCGGCATGACGTCACTTCCGCTTAGATCCGGCATTTTCGGAGGTGTAAACAAAGGTATTCTGCTATATGACCTAACCAAATGTGCCCAAGAAATATTTTAAATCAGTCTTAACTGCCCACTGTCCCGATACCCTAGTTTTAGCGGAATCGAGACAATTCATCGACAAGACAATTCATCGACACGGTTTTTGGAGACAATTCATCGACACACTTGAAGACAACTCATCGACACCTTTTGAAGGCAATTCATCGACACATTTGTGTGAAGGTAATTGGCCATCATAGGTAATAAAGGGTAATTATGGATAAGTGGTACAGTGTATTTGATTGATCTGTGAGGGGTAAAAATACAAATACACATGTACGTTAAAAAATTGAGTAATATGATAATCGTTATGTTTGTAACTTTATGGCACACGCCGATTAACAAAATAGTTTGAGTAATTATGTAATTGATTGTTTTGTCCATGTTTTATATTAACTGGCACGTGCCCTCAAAATAAGTATGAAATGAATAAATAAATGAAAGGAAGAATAAGATAATATATAAGAATGAACCAAAGAAACAAGGCATAATGTCTAAGAATGAAAAATAGATAGACAGACAGACAGTTTAAAAACGCATATAAAGACTCAGATTCCATGACATTTGCTCACAAGACAATTGCCCACAAGACAGTTGCTCACAAGACAATTGCTCACAAGACAATTGCCCACAACCTTAATGGAAAATAGGACAATTGCTCACAACACTATTTTTTCATTATTTTATTTTTATTTTGAAAGTCTTTTATTTATATTTTCTATAGTTTATGGGAACCATTTCTTCCTGAAAGTATTATGTAACAGTTAATCGGCTAGATTACAACTAATTAATGATAACTAAAACATCAGTAGTTGGATGAAATGATAGCCAACTAATCACTTAACTATAAGGGGGAGTAGTCAGCTTAAATTATCAATATTATGTATTAAGCAGCTTGATTTTGATTGATTGATTGATTTGAGGATTAATGTCCCCGTCAACACTATATAGGTCATTTTGGATGGTTACTTCCAATTTTGTGGACTTTTTACCCGACATTGAGATGGGTAATGTCTTTCACCATTGAGATGAAAGGACATCTCAAGCCCTGTCAACCAATTAAACCAATAATGTTTATAAGTATGGACGGTTGGACTCGCACCGCTTTGCCTAGGGAGGCTTAGATCATCTAAACGGTTTACCAGTACTCTTGTGCGGTGGGTTTCAGATCTGCGTGGAAGCATCATGCAGCCCATCTATTTCTTCAAGCCCAGATGGGCGGGGGCTGTTAAGCAGCTTGACAAATATACTCATCATTAATCAAAATTAACAATTATTTATTTATTTATTTTTTGTTTCCAACGTTTCATAAACATTCATTTGATCTCCTTAATCAATTAAATGTGAGCTTTTTTTACATGTATCACCTAAAATTGGTGATATGATTCAATTTAATTACTTACTGTTATTAATAAACTACTGATGTTTCAATTATCACTAACTAGTTAAAATCCAATATCACTAATTAGTTGAAATCCAAAGGAAAAAATAGTTCCCATAATTATAGATGATATAAAAATAAAAATAAAATCATTAAAAATTGTGTTGTGAGCAATTGTCCTATTTTCCATTAAGGTTGTGGGCAATTGTCTTGTGAGCAATTGTCTTGTGAGCAACTGTCTTGTGGGCAATTGTCTTGTGAGCAAATGTCTGCGCACCAAAGACTCACCAGTATTACACATTATACATACATACATATGTACGTGTGTATGGACGGATGGGTGGGTCGGCGGCTTGACAGACAGAGACAGACAGGCAAACAATTTAAAAACGCATTTAAAAGCTTACCAGTATTACACGTTCTGTGCTGCCAATTGTCACAACCATTACACTGAAACGCATGCTGCTGCCGACGAACTTCTTTCGAACACACAATACACAGAAAATCCATAATGAAAAAGAAGAAATTTTATTCCAAATTCCCTATAAAGCCCTTGAGGATATAAATATATACATGTAATGTGATGGCGATAAGGCCAAAAAAAAAATAGGTGTGTTTCCGGTTTCCCGACCCTACCTAAGTTTTAGGCCCGACCCTAAATTTTTTATTGCAAAAAAAAAAAAAATCGCGGGGCGAAACGACTCGTAAAAAAAATCGCGGGGCGAAACGACTCGGAACTACGCGAGCGGTTGCGTGCGGTTTATTTGTTCTAATTCGGTCAGTTTCCGAGCGTTTCGGTGTTTACTACTACTATTTCCGCAGAAATGCTCTATACAGTGTATAAACAAAATAAAAAATTAAGATAAAAAAAAAAATTAAATCGACCTTCCCCACCTAATTTTTTCAAGCTGAAACCTGAAACACACCTATTTTTTTTTTTGGCCTAACGATGTGTGTGTTCCCTGTACATTTTCTTTTATATCATGTTTTTAAAATAGAATGCGTAAGTTTATTTACGCCAGTCACCCTATGCGGTTAAAATGGTCTCTTAATTGTCATCAATAAGCCAAAATATTGAAATACTATATTCTAAATTCGTTATTTTGAACATAAACGTGATAGCAGATCATTTTATTTTCAAAAAATTATCTTCATTTTACCAGCTTGTGTATAATTTCAACATAATAATGTGTCGATGAGTTGTCTTCAAAAAGTGTCGATGAGTTATCTTCAATTGTGTCTATGAATTGTCTCCAAAAACCGTGTCGATGAGTGGTCTTGTTGATGAATTGTCTTGTTCCCGTTTTAGCTGGGCGTTATCATTTTTAAAAGACACACTACTCCTGCCTACGCAAGAGGTGCTTCTACTAGAGAAGGGAAATACATTCGACAACAGCTGCTTCATTGTGGGTCTATTCTTACTATTTTTGTAGCCAGAAGATAAGTATTGTTGCATACAAAAGAAATGAGCCCCTACTTTGACTGTGCTTGAAGTTGAAAGGGAATCACCTAAAACCTGTGACGAAGTACTCTCAGTCGACAAGTGTAAGCTTTTACAATCAGAATCAGAAATGGTGACACGTCAAATGACATTCATACACCAGGACCTGTGATGTGGGAAGTTAGTCCCTAGCTCTAACCAAAGAGGTAAATTTAGCTACACAATCATCAGCACCTTCAGCTGTTGAAAAAATCAAATCGGGAAAGGCATTCCAATCTCTAATGGTTCTGGGGAAGAACAACTCTTTATAAATGTCAGTAAGGGTCTGAAACGCCAAGGAATGGTGATTTCTACAGTGTCTAGCTGGGGGAACAAGGTCATCTGTTGGAATGCTGGCAGCACCCTTTAGACCTTCAGGGCTTATGTTAGGCGGACATATGGCGTATATTACATCCTGAAATCGCTTCTGGACGCCCAAATTAAACATCAAAGGCGTCCCGTGGACTCCCGAAAATTTCTCTGTACGGCCAAAAATCTTTACCGAGACGTATAAACCTGCCCACTTTTAGCGGTTTGTAAAAAGTTTGGTCCGCCTTCTTAGCTGAAACCGCTTTCTGTGTTTATTGAGTACTAAGGACGTCCCATTTTCTGCCTGCGCGGTATTATATTGACAGTCAGAATCACGTGCATCGGCACACCTTTGATCGTCATCGGTGTGTGAAAAACATGTTGAGGTGATTGCTCGGTGTTTGCATATAATTAAACGGATTACCTGTTGACAATAAGTGTTTTTTAATCCTGAAAACTTGTTACTGTTTAAATTAAAGTGGGTCGTGATTTAGGTGTTTGGTAGTGAGATATCATTAGCGATGCTAAGTGTGACAATAGTTTCAAAGATAGATACGCATTTTTTTCTTGAGTAAATAGCAGGTGTTCACTAGATGAAATGACGAAAATAATTTATAAAAGTCCCAAAATGCCGCCGTGATCGCTGTTCGATTTTGGCGCCTCGAAAATACATAAAACCGACGAATGTGACCAGGCCGATTCGTCAGGGTCCGAGCTGCAGTCTGATCTGTCTGTTAGCTAAAAAGCAAAAAAAAAAAATACAGCTGACTTGTCTAAGTCTTCTCCAATTGACCAAAGTTGCACGTGTTTCTGCATGTTTGTCTGAAGCAAGTGTTTAGAGTACGATGAAGACTCGAACTAATGTTTTTCAAAGTTTGGCAAAACTCTTTTACAAAAGAATTTTTCTTTCTTTCTTTTTAATCCATATATGACAATGGGTGTCAGGTTTGTTTTATTAGGGCCCCGCACTGAAAGTGTGGGTGCCCTATAGTAATCACTCTGTCCGTCTGTCTGTCCGTCCACAAATTTCTGATAGCGCTGCCGGGGCCCTAGTCAGTTTCACTGACAGCTCTAGTTTGTGTTAAGTTCTACAAACAGTGTAGACAGATCAGACGCTATGTGCTGTGGCGTCTGATCTGGGTCTACACGGTTTGCTAATGACCCAAAAATGGGCCACTAGGCACATATGGGGGGAGGGGGCGAGGGAGTTTTACTTGGAAAGTTTAAAATTTATACAGGCCAAGCAAAAATATTTTTTCTTTTTTGTATGCACTCTACTGACCGCATGTATGTCACAAAGTTATGAGTAGGTTTAACTTCCTTACAGAACTTTGCTTGATTATTTTGAGTTTAACAGCCCAGTCAACACTATTCAAGTCATTTTTGAGCCGGTCAGTTTACCTATCCGCACTTTACTAGCCATCTAAAAGAATATACAGGTGATTAAAAATGCAAACAAGAGATTCATAGATTAAATAATATATATTTCTTCAAAACAATTTTACGATCCGCAAACACCTTGCTTCAAAATTGGGACTTCCTGAATTTTCCAGTGGGACTTCCAGATTTCAAGGGTAGGAAGTCTGGGACTTCCTGAATTTGGGAGTTAATGCAAGCCCTGGACCTTTGCATAAAAGGATTAGCCTACTGTCTTTTCTCCTTTTCTTGAGAGAATCCCATTTTAATTTTCCAAGTATTCCAGTCATGCTCTCAGTTTCAAAGCAGTAATTGCCTGTTACAAATCTAGCAGCTCTATTCTGAACTCTCTCAATTTCTTCGCTAAGGACCACTCCACTGGGGTCCCAGATACAACTACATGTACCATATTCCAAGATTGGGCGAACAAGACCTTTATATGCTGCCTCTTTTACATCCTGGGGGCACTGATGAAGATTTCGCTTCAGGAAACCTTGTTGTTGTTGTTTTCCAGTTTCCCCGTGTCGCGGGTCGTCAGCTGGTGGGGTCCCAGGGAACGAATCCATGCTGGCACTACACCGTAGCCGTTCGGTGGTACCCCCATTCCCCGTTGCCGGTGAACAAGGAGACCATCGCTCGGCTCCAGCCCCGTCCGTCTCATGTTTGTCGTCTCACGTCTCAGGTGTCTCCGAGCCCACAGGCATCCCCTTACCCTGTAGCCAGTTGCCGAGCTCCGTCCTGAGAGGTTTGTGAAACGGTGCCGTGACCTTTCCAGGTCTCGGTGGGGCTTATATTTTGTCTTCCCGTTTGCTTCAGGAGTGCATGTGTCCTGTCGGTAAAGGGCATCTTTATTTATTGGAGTTTCTGGGCTAGGCGTGCTTCATTTTTTCAAGGGCTGTGGATGTGTTGCACAGTTCCAATGTGAGCCTTTGTTTTGGTGCAACATAGTTTAGTTGTAGTAATTTGGAACTCCATTCTAAAGGTTTGGCTACGTGATTGCCTGCGTTTAAGTTATAGCAGTGCTGTGCCTTGGGTTTTTGCGGTTTGCCGCAAAGGGGTGTGGGTTGTTTTGTGTAATAGGGTAGGCTCCGAGTTTGACCTTATCATAAAGGGGATCGTTTAGCAGTTAATTTTGTTTGAAAGTTTCATTGCGATTTGGAAGACGTTTCTAAAGATTGCTATACACGTTTCCATGCTACGTGTTATGCACCTTATATCCAATCAGGGGATTCGAGACAAAGTTTTAAGCCATTTTGTGGTGCTTATTTGCACCACAAAATTGTAGAGTCCATCCATTTCTTTCTTCTAGCTTGTAGCTTCAGCCGCATCTACACCCTCACGCCAGCACCATGTCTATGGATGTTGTCTACGCTTTTTGTATCAATTTTGATATTGGTATTTTTTTTTTTTTTTTTTTTTTTTGTTTGATTTTTGCATATTTTTGTAACGTATGTACATTTTTACATTATTTGGTCTGTGCCCCCAGCTTATTGAGTATATATGCGGGCGGATGTGCTCGCCCCGCCGCGGACCTGTCTTGTTTGTTTTTCTTGTGCTTTAAAGATGGTGTTGTCCGTTTTGGGGCAAGCCCACCCGCTCTCTATTGCTGGGTAGGACAGTTTTTGTACCTGCAAGGTTGTGCTTGTAGATTGTATTTTGTGATTTTTATTCTGTACATACAACATATAGTATAGTGTGATGGCCTCCGCCGTCTCGGGCCCAAGTTTGTGTTTATTTTAGTTAGTGGGTGACCTCTATCGCGGAGGATGTGGAAGTAGGTCAATCCCCTTTCTGCATTTTTTGTTAAAGTTAGGAAAATATGGTGCCCCTAGCTAGGCCTCCTCCACGTAGGATGTCATATTCTTTGGGGTCGTAAGTGGGTCATTCTGAGTCGCCATGTTTACATGTCATTATCGCAACCTTACGTGAAGGAAGGCACCATAGGAGGAATTGTATTCCTACCTAGTCGTTTGAGGGCCTGAGATATCGTGTGCCGATCTCGTTAGCAATGTAGTTAGTACAAATTCATATAATCATGTAGGTCGCATACAAGCGTCCGCCTGCGCATGTGCGCAGTCGAGCACTCCTATGCGATCTTGTTTTTATGTGTCATATTTACAGTTAACAATGTTTGAAATCGCTTTTTGGGAAAGAACTCTTCTTCTTCTTCTATCTCCAGGTTTTTGATCTCTCTTTTCCTGTACTATCCTCTCTACGGGATTCCTACTCTACAAATATTCTACAACTATCGCTATATCTACCTAATTGAGCATTGCGTGGGTGGATGTGTGTTGTTTTAGTTTTGCGTGGGTGGTTGTGTGTTGATGCCCTCCTTCAGGGTCGCGCTTAGTCATGCCCTAGTTAGTTAGTTAATTTCCCTTATCTGTATAAATATTTGGCCGTCTTGACCGTCCGTTTTAATTACGGTCATGGCACGATTTGCTGTCTTTGATGATACTTATGTTAAACGACAAGGGCAGTACCGAGGGCTGCTTGATGTACCAGGCGAGGTTCGGTTTTTCGGCCGTGGTGGTATGCGCGTGGCGAGCTATGATGTTGACTTGTGGGACAGCGGTTCATATTTTCCGAGGGCAAAAATGGGACAGCGGTGGTCGTCTCCACAGGCACTATTATAGGGACCGTATTCATTTGTCAAGGGAGGGACAGGAGCAATACCATGTGTGCTTAGAAAGGGCCTTCCTGCGATTTTTCTGCTAGTCGGGTGTTTATAAAATGTCCTTTTGTGGGCCCCCAGATCATTCCGTTTGGGTAACCTTATAATGTACATCCTTTATTCGAAAGCGAAATTTGCAAAAAAAAAAAAAAAAAAAAAAGAGAAAAACAAAGAGATGTGATAAGGCCTATTGTTTCATATTTCTGTCCCACTCATCTATGTGCATTCCTGAAGGAGAGCCTTTTTGTTTGCTAGTGTGTTTGTGTGCCGTTCTCCTTTGGGTTGTGTGGTTCTCGATCAGCCAGGATTTTGGCGCAACGCTGCTCAGTGCCAAAGTCCTAAGACCGCAAACCCCAGCGTTACATCTCGTCCTGATTTCCTGTTTGCCTCAGCCCCTCCGGAGAGGCCGGGCGATGGATTTTCCTTGTGGTGGATCCATGCCCAGTCCCGGCGTGTTCTCGTGTGATCCTTTTTTGGGCAGTGTGGCTCCCGATCAGCTAGGATTTTGGTGCAGCGCTCATAAGTGCAAAGCCAGTGGGCCGCAACCACAACGCTACATCTCGGCTTAGCCTCTCGCTTGCCACACCCCTTTGGAGGGTGGGTCGGGGCCATGGATTTTCCTTGTGGTAGGTCCATGCCCCGTTCTGTTATGGTCTTCTCACAGTGAACCAGGGATCGCTGTCACCGTTAGGCACTCCTTAGTGCAAAGCCGAGGCCGCAAACCACAGTGCCTACCGTTGACTTTGTTCCCCTTTTCGCCGTGAGACGGCCGCCCTTTGATCACTACGCTCCTTTTTGGTTGGTAGCGTCTCAGGTGCGGTTAAATCATTTTTTGTTTCTGAAATCGGGTCTATAACGGTTTTGGTTTCAGGCATGTTTGTGTGTAACCTCGTACGGGGTGTGTCTCTCATAACAGTGCAATAAATTTAGTCTGCGCCCTTAGCTTTCCCCTATATTTTGTCCAGGTAGTTTGTTTTCTCAAAGCATTGCATTTTTTCTCATTGCATTTTTTCTGTGTTGTTTCAGTTTTCTTTATGACACCTGTTAGTGTTGTTTTTGCGCATAGGCTTCTTAAATTAAAAACTTCCGGATATGTTTTTTCCGCTGTTTTGACCTGTTCGAGGTCATGGTTTTTAATTAGGTCCTGGACTTTGATAATATAGGGGATCTTTCCTCTTAACCTATCTCTGTTAACATGATTGGGCGTGTCGGCGATCATTTCGTTTATGGGGAGACTTTCCCTAAGACTGTTTGAGCGGGCCCAGTACTTGAGCTGCAGTTCATCCCTCCGCAGGTGCAGGGGCATGACGCTGCATTCAATCTCCAGGTCCAGGTTCCGCGTTCCCCTGTATGCCCCAGTAGCGATTCTGAGGGCTGCGGCCTGTATGCTATCTAGTTTTTTCAGGTGTGATGGCGCCGCAGACGCGTATGCTTGGCAGCCATAATCAATTTTGCTTCTTATGAGTGCTGTGTACATTTTGATCAGCGTTTTCTTTTCTGCTCCAAAGTTTGCCCCCGAGACCGCCCTGAGCACATTTAGGTCCCGCTGGGACCTGGACACCAGATTTTCAATGTGCAGTCTCCATGTTAGATTGCTATCAAAGTACATGCCCAGGAATCTGGCATGACTGGCGTACTTTATTTCCTGCCCGTCATACGCAAGCCTGGGCATGCCCTTTGTGTCTGCGAAATTTCTATTGAAAACCACCACTGTTGTTTTTTCAGTTGATAATTTGAAACCCCAGTTTGTAGCCCAATCACGTATGGCATGTAGCGCTTTTTGTAGTGCAGGAATGGCACTTTTTGGTTTTCTCGCGGTTTTCCATATCAAGCCGTCATCTGCGAACATGGATATTTCCAGCGGTAATGGGTGAAGTGTTTCCTGCAGTGTGTTCATTAGTAGGTTGAAGAGGATAGGAGATAGCACCGACCCCTGGGGGGAACCATTCTCGCATTCATAAAAACCGGACACATCGTTACCTATTTTTACGTTCATTTTTCTATCAGTCAAAAAGTCTCTGATCCAGGTTAACATTTTTCCATGAATTCCAAATTTGTTCAGTTTTAGAAGGACCCCCCTAGTCCACAGTAGGTCGAAAGCTTTTTCTAAATCCAAGAAAAACGCTACTAATGAGTGTTTGATTAATTTTGCCTTTCGGATGGCGGATTCTAGTCTGGTGATTTGGTCAATGGTAGATCTATGTTTCCTAAAACCTGATTGTTCGTCTGCTAAGAGTTTATTTTTCTCAATGTGTGCTGTTAGTCTAGATGCTACCATGGTTTCCATGATTTTACATATGGTTGATGTGAGTGAAATCGGCCTATACGATTTCGGCTCATGGGGGTCCATGTCCGGTTTTAATATTGGAACGATGGTGCTCTCCTTCCATTGTGTAGGGAGGGTCCCCTCGTTCCAAGATTTGTTTATTAATGCGAGCAGCTGATTTTTTCCCTTTTCTGGTAGATTTTTTAACATGTCGTAGTGAACGGTGTCGGCCCCGGGGGCGGTGCTCTTTTTCTTATTTAGCGCACTTTGCAGCTCCATGTGGGAGAAGTTCGCATTGTATGCACGGCACTGGCCAGCGCGATCGGCGTCCTGAACGGCCTGCTCAATCATTGGGTCCTGCGTTTCCCTAATGCGCCTAAAGTTTGGGTCTAAATTTTCATTACTGCAGACTTTCCGGTAGTGTTGTGCTAAGATTTCTACTTTTTCTTTGTTTTCATGAAATCTGTTGTTTCCTTGTTTTAGAACCTCTACCGGCTTTAGGGGTTTTCCATTAAACCTTTTTATTGTGTCCCAAATTTTTTTAGCATTTGTTTTGTATGTGAGTGTGGATACAAAATCCCTCCAGGCTTGTTGTTTTGTTTGTGTTAAAATATATTTTGTTTCCTCTCTTAAACGTCTATATTCCTCTAAAAGGGTGGCTGTTTTGTTTTTCCTATATTTATAATATATTTTGTTTTTCTTTTTGACTGCCTTGCTACAATTTTCATCCCACCATGGTAAGGTGTTTTTTTGCTTATTTTTTGGTTGTGTTTTTGGTATTGATTTTTCACATGCCGCCATTATTTCTGAAACAAAATCCTCATGGTTTTTATTGATATTCGTGCCTTCGAGGGATATGTTGATGTGTTTAAGTTTCTGCCTAAAGAGGTCCCAGTCTGCTTTGTCTAAATTCCAACGCCGGGCAGGCCGTTGCGTTACGCATTTGTGAGTGAAGTTGAGCGACGTCAGGATGGGGAAGTGGTCGCTTCCCTTCAGGAAACCAAGCATTCTATTTGCCTTAGTACACATGTTGCTAATATGAGTATTCCTTCTCCAGTTGTGTGAGATTGTCACTCCAAGGTATTAAATGGAGTCCACATTCTCGAGGACCGTTCCCTCTAAGGTGTAAGAAGCCTCAACATTATTAGATCTCTACCTAGTTATCTGCATAATATTGCATTTAACTGGCAGAAATCTCAGGCCCCATTTTCGGGCCCAACATCCTAATCTATCTGTGTTAGCCTGAAGTTTCAATGAGTCATCTGTATCTCTAATTTCCCGGTAACAAACACAGTCATCTGCGAACAGGCTTATTTCTGAGTCAATGTCAGTGGAAATATCATTGATTTACAAGAAGAACAAAAGTGGATCAAGAATGGTCATTTGCGGGACTCCAGACAGAACTGGAGCCCTCTCTGAAGATTCACCATTTACAACAACCCGCTGTTTTCTGTAGCAAAGAAAGGAATCTATCCATTTGAGGGTCTTTCCCCCCAATTCCATAACCAGATAACTTAGATTTAAGTAGTTCATGAGGAGGGGTGTCAAAAGTCTTCTCGAAGTCAAGAATAAATGTGTCCAGTTGTCCCCATTTGTCCAAGATTTTTGCCCAGTCATTAATAACTGTGCTTAGCTGAGTTTCACAACTATGCTTTTTCCTAAATGCATGTTGTCTGTCTGACAAAAGTTTATGTTCGTCCAAGTGGGCCATGATGTTTGAGCAGACTATATGTTCCAGCAATTTACACAGAACACAAGTCAGAGACACAGGGCAATAATTACGGGTGTCACAGTCAGTGAATTTATCTGTATTTGCAAATCAGAGTCTGTGAATGTCTCTTTGATTGTTGTGGTTTGATCCACTGCAGTCATAAGATACATTATATATTAAAATTGTGTATTTGCAAATCCTTGTCCATGTATGTCTCTGTGGTTGTTATGGTAAGCTCTTTGACAATCATAAGATACATTATATTTTATATGTCAAAGTTTGTTTTTATGGGAATAGTAGCTACCGTATTCGCTCTAATTACCGCACATACTCCTATAAGCGCACACCAAAGCTATTTTTGAAAAGGAAATGCATTAGCGCACACTTTACAGTAATCTCCCCTTGAAGATCTCATAGTACATCTATAAAAAAACTTACCATTATTTCTTCCAACAGTGAAGGCAATGCTTAAGTATCTTTTTCCATCCCATTAAATATCAGTATGCATCATCTTAGGAGCTGTTGTTTTCGTATCAAGCGTGCGCTAATTAGGTAGATTTTTCACCATGATTTTATGACACGATTTTGGAAAAACTAAGCCCACGGTGCGGTAATTAGGGCGAATACGGTATGTTATTTCTCACAACCTGCTGGATGTTCATTTGGATGTACTGTTTTTGATGAACTGTTTTGAAATAGTTCAATTATGAAGTGTGTTTTTTCTAAACATTGAAAATAATGAGTGACATCATTGTACTCAAATATTTTGTACAACAAAATAGAATACTGTGTTGAGCAATTTTTGCTTATATTGATTCTTCAGAATCATTCCAACAGATTGATGTTCTAACAGTATGTACTAGTACACTTCAAGTATTTAATCTTTTGTGATTTTTCATATGACATCCAGCATTGTGGTTTTCATGTTCTGTTATATTGAAAATGTCAGGAGACATTTTATTCTAAGCAGTGGAGAATGTCACAGTTGTCACTTTTCGTAATATTTTGTAACAGTGAACTGTCTTGGTTGTCCCTTTTTCCCTATTTGGTTGTACCTCGTCACTGGCGTATTTTATCATTTCCGGTGGCAAAACGAAAGTTATTGTTTACTTCTGTCATTTGAGGTCAACCAATGGAAATTCTTTTATTATAGCTAAAGGTATTTTCCCCCATTGACTTTTAATGTATGTGTGAGTAATAGTATGTGTGATTGGTCACTTTTAATATGCACAATAACAATTATTTGCACGCGGGAAATCTCTTTGTTTGTATTTTGGGAGCAGCCATTTTTGACAGCTGACTTCGTCTTGAAAATCATTCAATAATTTCAAAGAAGATGTAGAATGTTTAAAATTTAATTGTGGTGAGACGACTCACCTGATATGGGTGAACGACCCACCCCGAAATGACCCGGATTCATGGGGACTGTCAAATAGGCAACAATTTATTGCTTAAGATAGTCATTATTTAAACAGAAATAACTTCATTATTTTTGTCAATTTCAGTGATTTTTGTACCAAAATGTAAGGCTCCATCTGAAAAAGGGAATGTCGCTAGAAAAAAGAGCATGGTGCTAGAGAAAAGGAGCATTGCACCACGCCATGCTAAAAAGGGATGGGTGAAACACTATTAAAGAGTGTATAGTCACATACAACAAGCACTACGTCTCATTTGATTGTGCGATTTGCTGCAACTTATTTGTGGTGGTCAAAAAACATATACCATATTCGCCCTAATTACCGCACATGTTCCTATAAGCGCACACCAAAGCTATTTTGAAAAGGAAATGCATATAAGCACACACTTTACAGTAACCTCCCCTTGAAGCTCTCACAGTAAATCTATAAAAAAAACTTAACATTATTTCTTCAACAGTGAAGGCAATGCTTAAGTATCCTTTTCCATCCCATTAAATATCAGTATGCATCATCTCGGAAGCTATTTTTTCGTATTAACTGTGCGCTAATTAGGTAGATTTCTCTCCATGATTTTTTGACACGATTTGGAAAAAAATAAAGGCACGGTGCGGTAATTAGAGCGAATACGGTATGCTTCTCTCTCCTTGATTCGTGTCTTCTTACTCACCATATTTGCATTATTTGCTGTCTCCCAGCTTGCACATTGTCAATATTGGAAAAACAGGTAACCAGACCCCCCTGACCTTTCAAGGTCAGGAGGGTCTGGTTACCTGTTTTTCCAACACTGATAACCACCAGACTAGGAACCAGCAGATAATGTAAATAAGGTGAATATTCATGCCTTTGAAGATCATGTGAAAAGCATGTGTGTGCATCTGCCTCATGTGTTCCGATTCATTTTCACAACATCAGAAGTCAAGGACGTCCTCTGTCTCAGACTGGCGCTTGGTTACCGTAACCCTTATCTTGCTGTTCACGACAACCCCTATCTTTGCAAACAGTGTAGATCCTGATCAGATGGCTTCTGAAGAAGCCATCTGATCTGGATCTACACTGTGTGGCATTCAATTGATGAATTTGTAGCAATAAATTTACATCAAGTAATTTGATTGGTTGATAGACAGAAATGGGTGTTAAATGAATATTCAGCAAGATACGGGTAAAATGTAGTCATTGTTTATCTCACTGCCTATTGACACTAGGATATTCATCAAAAGTTGTAGGAACTTTTTTTTGGAATTTCCTTTATGATGTCATTCTTGCGCATGCGCACAATTGAATATGAAGAGTTGGCCACGCGCCTGCTATTAGCTTGACCCGGTATAGGCACCCAGTTTTCCTTTCATTCGTCCGTTTGTCAAGGCGTCAACATTTGCGACCACCCTAGCGTTCACCCAAATGGCCAAGTTTATTTCTCAAGAACTATAAGAGCTTCATTAATGATCAGTACTTGGTACAAACTTGTATCTGTGGATGGCAACTTAAATGCAAGCAACAATATTTGACCTTAACCTACATTTCGTGGTTGACTGACTTTGTAAAATATTGCGACCACCCTAGCATTCACCCTAATGGTCAAGTTTATTTCTCAAGAACTATAAGAGCTTCATTAATGATACTTGGTACAAACTTGTATCTGGAGATGTTTACTTAAATGCAAACATCCAAATTTGACCTTGACCCACTTACTTTGAAAAATATTGCGACCACCCTAGCGTTCACCCTAATGGTCAAGTCAATTTCTCAAGAACTATAAGATCTTCATTAATGATATTTTATATAAACTTGTATCTAAGGATGGCAATTTTAATGCAAGCATCCATATTTGACCTTGACCTACATTTTATGGTTCACTGACTTTTACAGAGTTCACAGAAATGCCGAATCCAGCGTATTTTTACACCTGTGTTTGCTTTTGTACGCGTAAAATTCCTGCCATGGATTCTTAATTACGCCAATTTTTTTCACTGACGCATCCGTAATAGAGTGTAAAAATGACCTCTGTCACATCAAAAGATGACAACAGGTGTCCAATTGATCTCCAAATTCAGCTACCGCTTTCACAACAAAAGTTTACCGTTAATCGTTGCCGCCAGGCTTCTTCAAGCATCACCTAGCGAGGACAGTCGTCTGTATTGCTCTCTGAGCCAATCATAGCGTCTCAGCTAGAAGATTGACAGGTCAGTCTTGCGGTTTGCGAGATGCAGGTGTTTTGTGCATGTGGCTGATTAACATTAATTGATTGTTTTGTTTCCGGATACTTGTAATAGGTGGATTCTCGGTAATTTGATTGTTGAAAAAATGTCGGAGGTATAATTAAAGGATGGGATAATCTAGTGTATAAATCGTATTTATTACGATTAAAGAAAATTATGGCTGGATTTTTGAGATGTCATTTCATCTCGGGTAAAAGTCCCTCAAAATTGGAAGCAACATCTCCAAAATGACCTATACAGTGTTGACAGGAACGTTAAACCTCAATTCAAACAAACACAAAACAGACAGTAGTTTTACTTTCTATTTAGACTTCTTCCTGGTTGTGCTATTATAACCCATTTTGTACCAAATGGAATCTTCCTCCTTTTATAAAACGTGAGTCCATTTCTAAATTTAGGGGTGTCAGGTTTTGTTTTCTTCAAAATGTATTTGGAAATAGGCTGAAAATTCTGCAAACAATGTAGGCCCTGATCAGACGCCGCATTCTGCGGCGACTGATCTGGGCCTGCACTGTTTGCCACGGTACTCGTTTTAGGGTTTCCAGTCTGAATTGGGATAATATGTATTATATTATAATTGCTTACCTAAATGCTCTGTTATGCTTGGGAAAAAAAAATAACAACGAAAAAACTTCCTCTTTTTGACAATAAAAGTACATGTACCCTGAAAGAAACTAGAAAATGAATTACACCAGGGAAAATGTAAGACTGCTATTTACGAAGCAACTTGATCTGGGTCTACATTGTTGGGTTCAGGGCTGCCAGCCATGATGAACAGATGTTCTGGAGGTTGTGTGCTGGGTCCCTGAATTAGACAACTTTCTTTCATGGAGATTGAACTTGGCCATTTAGTCTTCATTGCTTATTCAAGAAGATTTGTTCAGTTACTGGCAACAGTGCAGACCCAGATTAGATTTTACCTTCAGTGGCATCTGCCTGAGGCTACTCTGCTTGAAATGTCCCTTTTTGGATATGGGTTTACCGATTCAGTATTGACCCAAAGCAATTGTCGACTGCTTTGTTGTCTGCTGGTAACTTTTTAAGTCATTTTTACAAACAGTGTGGACCCTAATCAGACTGCTCCTCTATGAGCAGTCGGATCAGGGTCCACACCATTTTTCTGTATATAGGAATAGGATTTTTAAGTTTGCAAGAACTTAAACAGATGCAGTTTTTCATGGCATCCTAACCCATTTGGTACCTGAAATCTGAAAGGGGTAAGTGGCACACAGTGTAGGCTCAAAATGTGGCATCTGATCAGGGCCTACACTGTTTGCAAAATGTTTAGTCGATTTCCAAATAAATTTTGAAGATAATACATGTACAACCTGAAACCCCTTAATTTTGAAAGGGATCTACGTTATATATAAAGTGGAAGATTCCATTTGGTACAAAAAGGGTAGATAAACCTGTTTCAATTTGAGCACATTACAGACATTCCCCTTAACACAGAAGAATAGTGTAGCCGTTTTGGGAACCATTAAAGGGAACGGAGAGTCTTTAAAATCGGAGTAAAAATGCTGTCCTCCTGAAATAGTTTGAGTTTTACCATACTTTTCTTTTGATACCTACCAAAAAGTTTGTCAGAAATGAAAATTTGGAGTTTGTTTGATTTGAGGTTTAACGTCCACATCAACACTGTATTGGAGACATTGCTTCCAATTTTGTGGAACTTTTACCGGACAATGAGATGAAATGACATCCCAGTGAAACCAATAGGGTTTTTAAGCATGGACGGTCTGACCCCCACCCATTGCCTGGGCAGGCTTAGATCCTCTAAGCAGTTTACCAGTACTCATGTGCGGTCGGTTTCAGCTTTACGTGGAAGCATCATGCAGCCCATCTATTTCTTCAAGCCCCGATGGAAAATTTGGAGTAAATTACTCCAAATTTGGAGTTATAGAGAACTCGTGTGAGTTTTAGCCCTGTTGACGAGCACTATGGTCATATGCAAATTAGCACTTCAGTACAGAATCTTTAGTTTGTGTTCAGGATTTACATCCCCATCAACCCTCATCATCATCATCAGCGGATTATTGATTAATCTCCAGGCTTGTCTATCATGAGGATCGATAGCAGAGAGCTTCCATTCTCTGCAATCTCTTTCTGTTAGCTGCTTCCAGGTCATCTTGGGCCAGGAAGGCCCCCGCTTTCCACCTACCTGTATGTCACAGGCAGTCTTGACTGCACTGTTGGAGCGTTCCACATGTCAAACCCTATTTAGGTCATTTTGGAGATGTTGCTTCTGACTTTGTGGGACTTTTACCCGACATTGAGAAGCAGTTTACCAGTAATTTAGGAGACTTTGTGGTCCGACTTACATCACTTTTCCTGGACAGAGTTTACCAGTACTCAAATGAGTCAAGTTCCATTGCTTTCAGCTCTCCGTCGAAGCACCATGCAGCCCAATCTATTTTCCCCGCTCCGATGGCTGGGGGTGCACAGGATCGATAGTAACATTGGGTACTTGTAGTTCAACAAACAACTCTAAAGTGAAGTTGGGTTAACAGACCAACTTAACTGGACTGTTAGTCTCATAAAAGGATTTTAGATTTACAGACCCACTCAACTGGACTGTTTTAGCCTCTTAACCGTTTAATTATCCACATGCTTTTAAAAAAGCGTAAGGGGATATTGTGGATGCCTCCACCCATCTGTCCGTCCATCACGCTATCTTGTCCTTTATCTCCACTTCATAAAAGGACATATATCTCAGAAACCTTTCAGATCCCCACCCCTAAACCATATACATGTATACTCTTGTTCGCCTTCCCTCTTTATAACAACTTGTATGATAAGAAGATTTCAGTGACACCAACCTGGAGGTCCCCCAGGGTGGGCCAGTGCCATGCCCCACCCCCAGGCTTTATATCTCAGAAACCTTTCAGATCCCCACCCCTAAACCATACATATTCTTGTTCCTTTTGATAAGATGCATTCAATGACACAAACCAGGGCGTGCGAAAACGGCATTATATTTGTTTCTGCCAGAAGCGTTGGGATTTGTGATGGTGTGCCATTGACTGCACACTCTAACTGAAGTTTAATTTTCAGAGAAAATCAAGCTAGACATTACATTTTTAAAGCAACCATCAGACAACAAAGCAGATGACAATTGTTGTGATTGGCATTTGAAGGGTTAATGAATTTAAAATTGTGCTCTGGTTTATCAGCAAAAATAGATTGTCCAGGGACCAGTCTCCCGACATTATGAGCATTGACAGTTACCCGTAAGGCACCAAATACAACTTAAGCAGATGACCTTTTCAAACAAACATTTTCCGAAAAAAAAAAAACAGCCTTGACATTTCATGTGAACTGTTTATCTAAGAGAAGGCTTGATGTTTCGTTTGAATTATCTGCTAGGCAGACACTTCTCACATAATGGCCAGGCAAGTCTGATTCTCTCATTAAGGGGAATAGATGCATGTACACCTTCTGGGGAGGCAACTCCTGCAAAAGTATTTTTGTCTCCCATGTCAATAGGGGGTCAACACTTAAAGGAAAGAATTTGCTCCTGAGGAGCAAATTCTTTCCTTTAAGAGTTGACATTTTTAGCTCACCTGAGCCGAAGGCTCATCGGTGAGCTTATAGTATGGTAAGGCTGCGTTGTCTGTCTGTCATCTGTTGTCTGTCAACATTTTCAAACATCTTCTCCTATGAAACCACATGGCTGATTGGAGTCATATTTCATGTGGAGCATTCATGGTATGGGGGAACGAAAGTTTGTTCGCAGGGTCCAGGTCACATGACCAAGACGGCTGCCATGCCCATACATGTATAGGAAAAAAACCTTAAAAAATCTTTTTGTCTGAAACCAGAAGGCCCAGGTCTTTGATGTTTGGCGTGAAGCTTCATCTAGTGGACCTCTACTGACACTGTTCAAATTATAGCCCTGGCGCCAAAAAATGCCCCCCCGGCAGGGCCCACTGGTTTTACATAGGCTTATATAGGGAAAACCTTTAAAAATCCTCTTGTCTGAAACCAGAAGGCCCAGGTCTTTGATATTTGGTATGAAGCTTCATCTAGTGGACCACTACATGTACCAAGTTTGTTCAAATTATAGCCCTTGGGCCAAGAATGTACTACAGACACTGATACTCAGGTGAGCGATTCAGGGCCCTGTGGGCCCTCTTGTTTTCCGTGGGAACAGGCAGACCCGAAAGTTGTCTCCCTTTGAAAAATGGTGGCACGAAAGTAGGCCAGATGTTCCCATTCCCTTTAAAAGGTATTTTGCTTGGAGCTTTAAGGGTTAATTGTTACAATGTAACAGCTTGTTATTGTTTTGCAGTAGTTTGATTAATATGATATGTACTGTAACGATCCTAAGTATTGGGACAGATTAAGCAAACAGTGCAAAACCAGATCAGACTGCTCCTGAAGGAGCAGTCTGATCAGGGTCTACACTGCCATTCCGTCTGCACCTTTTGGACTCCTTGCTTGATCATGAAACTCATTTGTTAAAATTTTAGAATTACAGCAAGTCCTGACGGTGTCCCAATTTTTATAATAATTATAATACTCATAGCTTCAGATAACATGCTTTTTTATACCCCCACAAATGAAATTTGGGGGGGGGGTATATAGGAGTGAGTCTGTCGGTCTGTCTGTCTGTCGGTCGGTCGGTCTGTTGACTTGGTTTCCAGACGATAACTCAAAAAGCGCTTCACCGATTTTTATAATTTTTGGTACACTGATGTAACATCATAAAATACAGGTCAAGTTCGATTTCCACTACAATTCGTCAATTTTCGACATAGTTATGGCCCCTTTCAAGTGAAAAAATTGCAAAATGCGCTGATGAACTATCAAGGCAGTTTGCAAAATGCGCTGATGTACTATCAAGGCAGTTTTTGTGGGGGTATTCATCACCTTTAGTGATAGCTCTAGTTCCATCTGACAGGTACTAATAATTTTCTCATTTGTGCACGAAAACATACATGTATGATGTGGGTCCTCCTTAGAAGCGCCTCAATGAGGTGTTTCTAATGAGTACCCAAGACATGCGTTTTCATGCAGAAAAAAGAAAAATAATCTCTTATCTGGGGCCATGTTAAATACACTACACATCTGCTTGTTAAGTTAGAAAAAAATATGAAAATGATAACATAACTTGAAAATCTATATTTGATACATGTCCTTGTATCTATCTGACATATGGTAGTATTTGTTTGTTTGATTTGAGGTTAAACGTCCCCGTCAACACTGTTTAGGTCATTTTGAAGACATTGCTTCAAAATTTTGTGGGACTTTTACTCAGCATTGAGATGAAATGACACCTCAAGCCCTGCCGCCCAATGAAACCAATAGAGTTTATACATGTATGCACGGCTGGTCTGACTCACACCACTTTTCCTGTGCAGGCTAAGAACTCAAAGTGGTTCGTCAGGCACGAGTACTCGGTTTCAGCTCTGCGTGGAAGCGTGTAGCCCGATCAATTCTTTCAAGCCCAGATATGTGTGTGTTGGGGGTGGGGGGGGGGGGGGGGGCATACATATGGTAGTTACATGTAACTTTGAATCATATGAGCAGAAAATTATATCAGTCAGTTTGGAAATTAAACAGCCTAGTCAACCATATAATGGCTATATTGAACTGATCAGTTAACAACCATTTAGAATGCCAATCATGACAGTTGTCATCTGCATTGCTGTATGCTGGTTACTTAATTTGTCATTGTTGCAAACAGTTTGGACCCAGATCAGACTATTCTACTAGGAGCAGTCTGATCAGGGTCCACACTGTTTCCCTGTATGCCACAATTTGTTCAGAAAGTTGAAGCAACTAACAGACGCAATAAAGAGACAACATTTTCAGAGGCCATTTTTCTTGGCAGCTGAACCCATTTTGTACCAGAAACCCCAAAACGGGTACCCTGGCAAACAGTGCAGGCCCAGATCAGATGCCGCATAATGCGGCATCTGATCAGGGCCTCCACTGTTTGCTAAAAATTCAGTCATTTTCCCAATAAATTTTGATGAAAACACAGCCTGTCTACAGTCACCCCTAAATTTTGGAATGGACTCCTGCTATATATAAGGAGGAAGATTCCATTTGGTACAAAAAGGGTTAAGGGTTAACCAATCTTTTCTGATCTGTTCACAACAGGCCTCGGTGGTCTAATGGGTAAGAACCCAACTCTTAATCATTAGGTCTCTCACAAATTCTTCAAAGAAGGTCAGGTGGTTTTCCTCCTGGTACTCCGGTTTTCGCCCACCTCTAATTAATGATCGGCTCGAAATAAGTTAAATAAAAAAACAAAACAGATATGTTAACAGTTAAACCATTCTCTCAAGTGATGACTTTCGAAAATATTTCATGATCACTCTTTGAAACAAATGTTGCCAATCTTAAGGATCAAACATGTAAGACGGCCTCGGCAGCTCAGTGCGATGCGTGTCAGACTGGTGATCGAGAGGACACGGGTTCGATACTTGCTGGGGTTGGCAACATTCTATCATGGAGATTGATCATGAAATCTTTTCTATGGTCATCTCTCCCTTCCGCTGATTCAAGAAGGGCAGTTGTCAGTTTCTGGCAAAAGAATGTGCACTGTACTGGTTAACTGGTTATGTATAAGCCTGCCCGTGAAAAGTGAGGATAGGTAAACTGACCGGCTCAAAAATGACCTAAATAGTGTTGACTGGGTCATTAATCATATCATGCTCATTTAGCAGATTTTCATCAAATCTGATAAAATCCAGTCAGATGTGCTTTTGACTGAGCTACCATGGTCAGCTGCTTTATGACAAAGTTTTATTGCTACTGCAGGGTACAGTAAAATGTCTATACGAAGACCACCTTTGGGACTGTTCAAAAGTGGTCTTTAAGGTTGTCTTTGACCAGGGGACACTGTATGCAGAAAGAATAGCTGCAGTCCACTACACAGAATTTGTCTAAATTTTAGGTGGTCTTTATTAAAAGCGAAATTACACAATTGTAACAGCTGCTGTGGTGAAGTGAATTTGAAGCAGATGGAAAATGGGAGTCTCTTTTTTTGTTGAATCTTATTGTTTGTGTTAAACCTTGTCCTGCTGATCATGTCAACCCCTATCTTTGCAAACAGTGTAGATCCAGATCAGATAACCTCAGAAGCCATCTGATCAGAATCTACAGCATTTGTCTTTCAGTTTGTGAATTTGAAGAAATAACATTAGTTGGTAGTCCGGATTAATCTATGCAGCAGGACAAGGGTTAAACTAATGGTTAATTTGCGGGAGTAAAGTTGGTTCCTGAGCAGAATCTGAATTAAATAATCACCCTGTGAGAAGGGAGATAATTCCTCTGTGCAAGAATAATCTCTGCTATAAGTGAAGTTAACACCCTTGAGCCACCTGTAAGCCTTGAAGTGCCAATCACAACATTTGCAGACTTCACATCATGTGAAACGAAGACCCCCCTAAAACCTACTTTATATAGAGAAAACTTGGGTTTACGGGGTATAAATTACATTTCTTACTTCTGCTCCAAGACATAGGTGGTGGGTACTCATTAGAACTGCCTCTATGAGGCGTTTCTAACAAGCACCCACAACCTATGTTTGCCGTATAAATGAGAAAAATATCGGGGGATTTTCATCAGAAAAGTGGCAATTTTGGAGATGTAAAAAATCCCCTGTGTCACACGGGGGTGTTATAGTAATGATTTGCCAGTATTGTTTTTTTTTTTTCAGATAAATTAAGGCTTGATATTTCATAGGGGCTTGAAGAAATATATGGGCTGCATGATGCATCCACGCAGAGCTAAATCCGACCCGCAAATGAGTACTGGTAAACTGCTTAGAGGATCTAAGCATGCCCAGCCAAAATAGTGCGAGTCGGACCGTCCATGGTTATAAACCCTATTGGTTTCATTGGGCGATAGGGCTTGAGATATCATTTCATCTCAACATCGGGTAAAAGTCCCACATAATTGGAAGCAACGTCTCCAAAATGACCTTTACAGTATTGACGGGGATGTTAAAACTCAAATCAAACAAACAAAACAAAACATGTGGTCCAATTTCCTCCGAAAAAAAAAAATAACAAGCAAATTCCAAAGAGAATTTATGTCCCCCGCCTTATTTTCATTTGTGAGTTTAAAAATAAGTAAGTTAACCAGGCAACCATTGGTATCAATGCGGAAAGTGAAAAACAATAATTAAAGAATTCTGTAAAAGGCACATGCTCATTTTCAGTCCATATCAAAACACCTGTAAAGATTCTGAAGGATCAGTTTTAAACTGTAGGAGGAGTTACACTCACAATGTACCTACTACATATCCAGTTTCATATTATAGATGGGCAAAAAAAAAACTCTAAAGTTAAAAATGTGAAAAAAAGTGAAAAGAATTATTTTAAGATTCTGTAAAAAGCAAATGCATATCTTCAGACCATAATTCAACCAACTTTTAACTTTTGGAAGGATTGGCATTAAACTGTAGGAGGAGTTGCGCTCACAAGGTACCTACTACATTATACTCTTACATAAAATTGATGCATGAAAAAAGTCTAAGTTAAAAATGTGAAAAAAGTGAAAAAAAATAATTAAAGAATTCTGAAAAAAGCATATGCACAACTTCAAACCATGATAAAGACACCTGTAAAATTTCAGAAGGATCGGTGTAAAACTGTAGGAGGAGTTGCGCTCACAAGGTACCTACTATGAATTCGGAACCATGCAAAAAAGTCTAAATTAAAAATGTGAAAAAAGTGAAAAAAATTAATTCAAGGTTTCTGAAAAAAGCACATGCACAACTTCAGACTATGATAAAGACACCTGTAAAATTTCAGAACGATCGGTTTAAAACTGTAGGAGGAGTTGCGCTCACAAGGTACCTACTACAAGCTCGGAACCATGCACCACGCATAACGCACCACGCACCACGGAAAGCCAAATACTATGTCCCCTCGCTTTTCTTCGAAAAGGCGGGGGACAATAAAAAGTAAAAATTTGTCCTCTGCTCTAAAACTTTCAGTGATGCTTTAAAAAAACAAATTTTCCAAAAGAATTTGGCAGCCTCATACAGCATCCAATGATGATTTTGACATAAATAGGTCATTGAATTAACAAGTTAATAATTACAGGTTCTTTCAGTAGCAGTGCTTATCTTTCCACTTCACCTCAAGTGTTTGTGTTTTAAACTTCACCCATAAGATGCCAATCACCACGAATTTCGTCTGCTTTTTGGTCTGCCGTCTGCTGGTTACTTTAAAAGTCATTTTTGCAAACAGTGTGGACCCAGATCAGACTGCTCCTCTAGGAGCAGTCTGATCTGGATCCACACTGTTTGCCTGTATGAAAAAATATTTTATATGAAGCTTTAGCTAGAGGACCCCTACCAAGATTGCTGGGGCCAAAAATGCCCCCGCCCCGGGGCCCTTTGGTTTTACATAGGCTTATATAGGGAAAATCTTTAAAAATCTTCTTCTCTGAAACAGCAAGGCCCAGGTCTTTGATATTTGGTATGAAGCTTCATCTAGTGGACCCCTACCAAGATTGTTCAAATTATAATGCTGGGGCCAAAAATGCCCCCGCCCCGGGGCCCTTTGGTTTTACATAGGCTTATATATGGAAAATATCTAAAAATCTTGTTCTCTGAAACCGCACGGCCAAGGTCTTTGATATTTGGTATGAAGCTTCATCTAGTGGACCCCTACCAAGACTGTTCAAATTAAAGTGCTGGGGCAAAAAATACTCCTTCCCCGGGTCCCTTTAGTTTTACATCGGCTTATATAGGGAAAATCTTTAAAAATCATCTTCTCTGAAACCACAAGGCCCAGGTCTTTGCTATTTGGTATGAAGCTTCATCTAGTGGACTCATACCAAGATTGTTCAAATTATAGTGCTGGGGCCAAAAATGACCCCGCACCGGGACCCTTCGGTTTTACATAGGATTTTATATGGAAAATCTTTAAAAATCTTCTTCTCTGAAACAGCAAGGCCCAGGTCTTTGATATTTGGTATGAAGCTTCATCTAGTGGACCCCTACCAAGATTGTTCAAATTATAGTGCTGGGGCAAAAAATATGCCCGCCCCTGGGCCCTTTGGTTTTACATGGGCTTATATAGGGAAAATCTTTAAAAATCTTCTTCTCTGAAACCCTTAGGCCCAGGTCTTTACTATTTGGTATGAAGCTTCATCTAGTGGACCCCTACCAAGATTATTCAAATTATAATGCTGGGGCCAAAAATGCATCGCCCTGTGGCCCTTTGGTTTTACATGGGCTTATATATAGGGAAAATCTTTTAAAATCTTCTCTGAAACCGCAAGGGCCATGTCTTTGCTATTTTATATGAAGCTTTAGCTAGAGGACCCCTACCAAGATTGTTCAAATTATAGTGCTGGGGCCAAAAATGCCCCCGCCCCGGGGCCCTTTGGTTTTACAGAGGCTTATATAGGGAAAATCTTTAAAAATCTTCTTCTTTGAAACAGCAAGGCCCAGGTCTTTGATATTTGGTATGAAGCTTCATCTAGTGGACCCCTACCAAGATTGTTCAAATTATAATGCTGGGGCCAAAAATGCCCCCGCCCCGGGGCCCTTTGGTTTTACATAGGCTTATATATGTAAATATCTAAAAATCTTGTTCTCTGAAACCGCACGGCCAAGGTCTTTGATATTTGGTATGAAGCTTCATCTAGTGGACCCCTACCAAGACTGTTCAAATTAAAGTGCTGGGGCAAAAAATACTCCTTCCCCGGGTCCCTTTAGTTTTACATCGGCTTATATAGGGAAAATCTTTAAAAATCATCTTCTCTGAAACCACAAGGCCCAGGTCTTTGCTATTTGGTATGAAGCTTCATCTATTGGACTCATACCAAGATTGTTCAAATTATAGGGCTGGGGCCAAAAATGCCCCCGCACCGGGACCCTTCGGTTTTACATAGGATTTTATATGGAAAATCTTGAAAAATCTTCTTCTCTGAAACAGCAAGGCCCAGGTCTTTGATATTTGGTATGAAGCTTCATCTAGTGGACCCCTACCAAGATTGTTCAAATTATAGTGCTGGGGCAAAAAATGTGCCCGCCCCTGGGCCCTTTGGTTTTACATGGGCTTATATAGGGAAAATCTTTAAAAATCTTCTTCTCTGAAACCCTTAGGCCCAGGTCTTTACTATTTGGTATGAAGCTTCATCTAGTGGACCCCTACCAAGATTATTCAAATTATAATGCTGGGGCCAAAAATGCATCGCCCTGTGGCCCTTTGGTTTTACATGGGCTTATATACATATAGGGAAAATCTTTTAAAATCTTCTCTGAAACCGCAAGGGCCATGTCTTTGCTATTTAGCTCACCAGAGCCGAAGGCTCCGGGGGAGCTTATAGGATAGGCAGTTGTCCGGCGTCGTCGTCGTTGTCGTCGTCGTCGTCTGACGTCAACACTTTCAAACATCTTCTTCTCTGAAGCCACTGGACCGATTCAGCCCAAATTTTATCTGTAGCATCCTTGGGCTGGGGGATTGAAAGTTTGTGTTTTTAGCTCACCAGAGCCGAAGGCTCCGGGGGAGCTTATAGGATAGGCAGTTGTCCGTCGTCATCGTCGTCGTCGTTGTCGTTGTCGTCGTCGTCGTCTGACGTCAACACTTTCAAACATCTTCTTCTCTGAAGCCACTGGACCGTTTCAGCCCAAATTTTATCTGTAGCATCCTTGGGCAGGGGGATTGAAAGTTTGTGTTTTTTATGAAAATCGGCCCATTAGTTTGGTTGCTATGGCAACTTAGAGTTTCCATAGACTTATAATGGGGAAAATTGAAAAATGGCATTTACTGCCAAGTCATTGCAGATATTTGGACAAAACTTTTATAGAAATGTTTCTTGAGTAAAATTCTTTCAGCCATATGCTTTTATGCCAACCTGAGGGTCCCCCAGGTTGTGCCGGGGCCATGCCCCACCCCCTCCACTTCATAAAAGGCCATATATCTCAGAAACCATTCAGATCCCGACCCCTAAACCATATATATTCTTGTTCCTATTGATAAGAAGCATTTAGTAACACCAACCTTGGGGTCCTCAGGGATGCGCCGAGGTCATGCCCCACCCCCTCCACTTAATAAAAGGCCCAATATCTCGGAAACCATTCAGATCCCCACCCCTAATCCATATATATTCTTGTTCCTTATGATAAGACCCATTCGGTGACATCAACCTGGGAGTCCCCTGGATGCGCCTTGGCCATGCCCCACCCCCTCCATTTCATAAAAGGCCCAATATCTCGTAAACCTTACAGATCCCCGCCCCTAAACCATATATATGCGTGCTTCTTATGATAAGACACATTCATTGACACCAACCTGGGGGTCCTCAGAGATGCGCTGGGGCCTTGCCCCACCCCTCTACTTCACAAAAGGCCATATATCTCAGAAACTGTTCAGATCCCCACCCCTAAACCATATATATTCTTGTTCCTATTGATAAGACGCATTCAGTAACACCAACCTGGGGGTCGTCAGGAATGCGCACAGGTCAGGCCCCAACCCCCTCAACTTTATAAAAGGCCCAATATCTCGGAAACCATTCAGATTCCCACCCCTAAACCATATATATTCTTGTTCCTTTTGATAAGACCCATTCAGTGACATCAACCTGGGAGTCCCCTGGATGCACCGGGGCCATGCCCCACCCCCTCCATTTGATAAAAGGCCCAATATCTCGGAAACCTTACAGATCCCCGCCCATAAACCATATATATGCTTGCTTCTTATGATAAGACACATTCATTGACACCAACCTGGGGGTCCTCAAAGACGCGCTGGGGCCTTGCCCCACCCCTCCACTTCAAAAAAGGCCATATATTTCAGAAACTGTTCAGATCCCCACCCCTAAACCATATATATTCTTGTTCATTATGATAAGACGCATTCAGTAACACCAACCTGGGGGTTCCCAGGGATATGCTGGGGCCATGCCCCACCCCCTCCATTTCATAATATTACAATATCTCGGAAACCCTACAGATGGCCACCCCTTAACCATATATAGTCTTGTTCCTTATGATAAGACACATTCATTGACACCAACCTGGGAGTCTCCCTGGGCCTTGCCCCACCCCTCCACTTCACATAAGGCCTTATATCTCAGAGAATGTTCTTAGCCCCACCCTAAACCATATATATTCATCTTTCTTATGATAAGACGCATTCAGTGACACCAGCTTGGGAGTCCCCGGGGCACGCCCAGGCCATGCCACACCGCTTTACTTCATTAAAAGCCATATATATCAGAAATAGTTCAGATCCCCACCCCTAAACCATAAACTTGTTCCTTATGATAATCACACCAACCTGGAGGTCTCTTTGTGCTGAGGCAATGTGCCCCGCCCTTCCATTTCATAAAAGGCTTTATATTTCAGAAACCATTCAAATCCCCACCCCATAATCATATATGTTCTTTTTCCTTATTATTAGCACACCTACTGTAGCGGGGTCCGCAGGGGCCATTCCTATTTCATAAAAGGGCCTCAAATCCCTGAAACCGGTCAGATTCCCAGCACTGAACCATATATATACTTCGTCCTTATGATAAGACACATTTAGGGACAACAGTTTGGGCTTTCCTGGGATCAACAGGGCATGCCCCAACCCCTCAACTGTTAAAGAGGCCTTACAGATCCCCACTGCTAAACCATATATAATTTTGTTTCTTATGATAAGACGCATTTAGTGATACCAACCAGGGCTCCATTGGGTCCATGCCCCACCCCCTCTACTTCATAAAAGGCCTAACTTTTCAGATGCTGAGTCCACATGGGTGCTCATTTGGACATGGGGGTTCATTTGGTGGATTAAAATGATATCATGTTAAAATACATGGCTGCCATTGGGCAGGATGGGCAGTGCCCACCTGAGCTCTGGTGAGCATAGTGGCCCATGGGCCTCTTGTTTATGAAAATTGGCCCGTTAGTTTGGTTGCTATAGCAACTTAGAGCTCCCATAGACTTATAATGGGGAAAATTGAAAAATGGCATTTACTGCCAAGCCACTGCAGATATTTTGACAAAACTTTCATAGAAATATTCCTTAGGCAATCTACTATCTGCCATATGATTTTAGGCCTACTGCTCATTTGTATTGGTTGCCATGGAAACCAAAATGAAAAAATAGAAAAAAAAAATACTTAAAAAATCATCTCCTCAGAAACCGTATGCTCTATGAGGCTGAAAGTTTATGGAAATATTCACCATATTTGCCTTTACAGGTTTTGTGTTTTTTATGAAATTCGGCTCTTTAGTTTGGTTGCTATGGCAACTTAGATTTTCCATAGACTTATAATGGGGAAAATTGAAAAATGGCATTAACTACAAAGCCTTTGCAGATATTTTGACAAAACTTTCATAGAAATGTTCCTTTAGTAAACTTCTCTCAGCCATATGCTGTTATGTCAACCTGGGGGTCCAGTAGGTAGTGCCGGGGCCATGCCCCGCCCCCAGTACTTCATAAAATGACTTATATCTCAGAAACCTTACAGATCCCCACCCCTAAACCATATATATTCTTGTTCCTATTGATAAGACGCATTCAGTGACACCAACCTGGAGGTCCTCCGGGATGTGCCGAGGCCATGCCCCACCCCCTCCACTTCATAAAAGGCCCAATATCTCGGAAACCATTCAGATCCCCACCCCTGAACCCTATATACTCTTGTTCCTTATGATAAGACGCATTCAGTGACATCAAACTGGGGGTCCCCCGGGATGCGCCGGGGCCATGTCCCGCCCCTCCATTTCATAAAAGGCCCAATATCTCGGAAACCTTACAGATCCCCACCCCTAAACCATATATATTCTTGCTCCTTATGATAAGACGCATTCATTGACCCCAAATTGGGGGTCTTCCGGGGTGCGCCGGAGCCATGCCCCACCCCTTCACTTCACAAAAGGCCATATATATCTCAGAAACTGTTCAGATCCCCACCCCTAAACCATATATGTTCTTGTTCATTATGATGAGACACATTCAGTGACACCAACCTGGGGGTCCCCAGGGATGTGCTGGGGCCATGCCCCACCCCCTCCATTTCATAATATCACAATATCTCGGAAACCTTACAGATCCCCACCCCTAAACCATATATATTCTTGTACCTTATGATAAGACACTTTCATTGACACCAACCTGGGGGTCTCCCTGGGCCTTGCCCCACCCCTGCACTTCACAAAAGGCCTTATATCTCAGAAACTGTTCAGAGCCCCACCCCTAAACCATATATATTCATCTTCCTTATGATAAGGCACATTCATTGACACCAGCTTGTGAGTCCCCGGGGCATGCCCGGGCCTTGCTCCACCGCTTGACTTCATTAAAAGCCACATATCTCAGAAATAGTTCAGATCCCCACCCCTAAACCATATATATTCTTGTTCCTTATGATAAGACTCATTCAGTCACACCAACTTGGGGGGTCTCTTTGTGCTGAGGCAATGTGCCCCGCCCTTCCACTTCATAAAAGGCCATATATTTCAGAAACCATTAAATCCCCACCCCATATTCATATATGTTCTTGTTCCTTATTATTAGCACACCTACTGTAGGTGTGTCCGCAGGGGCCAGTCCTCTCCTTTCCACTTCATGAAAGGATATCTTGGAAACCGTTCAGATTCCCACCCCTAAACCATATATATACTTGGTCCTTATGATGAGACACATTTAGGGATAACAATCTTGGGCTTTCCTGGGAACGACAGGGCATGCTCCAACCCCTCCACTTATATCTCCAGCCATGCAGATCCCCACTGCTAAACCATATATATTCTTGTTCTTTGTGATAAGACACATTTAGTGATACCAACCAGGGCTCCATTGGGTCCATGCCCCACCCCCTCTACTTCATAAAAGGCCTAATGTTTCATATACTGAGTCCACATGGATGCTCATTTGGATATGGGGGTTCATTTGGCAGATTAAAATGATATCATGTTAAAATACATGGCTGCAATTTAGCAGTGCCCACCTGAGCTCTGGTGAGCATAGTGGCCCATGGGCCTCTTGTTTATATGAAGCTTTAGCTAGAGGACCCCTACCAAGATTGTTCAAATTATAGTGCTGGGGCCAAAAATGCCCCCGCCCCGGGGCCCTTTGGTTTTACATAGGCTTATATAGGGAAAATCTTTAAAAATCTTCTTCTCTGAAACAGCAAGGCCCAGGTCTTTGATATTTGGTATGAAGCTTCATCTAGTGGACCCCTACCAAGATTGTTCAAATTATAATGCTGGGGCCAAAAATACCCCCGCCCCGGGGCCCTTTGGTTTTACATAGGCTTATATAGGGAAAATATCTAAAAATCTTGTTCTCTGAAACCGCACGGCCAAGGTCTTTGATATTTGGTATGAAGCTTCATCTAGTGGACCCCTACCAAGACTGTTCAAATTAAAGTGCTGGGGCAAAAAATACTCGTTCCCCGGGTCCCTTTAGTTTTACATCGGCTTATATAGGGAAAATCTTTAAAATCATCTTCTCTGAAACCACAAGGCCCAGGTCTTTGCTATTTGGTATGAAGCTTCATCTAGTGGACTCATACCAAGATTGTTCAAATTATAGTGCTGGGGCCAAAAATGCCCCCGCCCCGGGGCCCTTTGGTATAACATGGGCTTATATAGGGAAAATCTTTAAAAATCTTCTTCTCTGAAACCGCAAGGCACAGGTCTTTGATATTTGGTATGAAGCTTCATCTAGTGTACCTCTACCAAGATTATTCAAATTATAGCCCAGTTAGACCAAAAATGCCCCTGCCTCGGGGCCCTATGGTTTTACTTAGACTTATATAGGGAAAATCTTTAAAAATCTTCTGTGAAACCACAAGGCCTAGGTCTTTGATATATGGTGTGAAATTTCATCTAGTGGACCTCTGCCAAGATTGTTCAAATTATAGCCCTCGGGCCCCAAATGCCCCCGCCCCGGGCCCTTTGGTTTTACATAGACTTATATGGAGATAATCTTTGAAAATCTTCTTCTGAAACAGCAAGGCCCAGGTCTTTGATATTTGGTTTGAAGCTTCATCTAGTGGATCTCTATCAAGATTGTTTAAATTATAGCTCTGAGACCAAAAATGCCCCCGTCCCGGAGCCATTTGGTTTTACATAGGCTTAAGTAGGGAATATCTTTAAAAAAATCTTCTTCTCTGAAACCTCAAGGCCCAGGCTTTTGATATTTGGTGTGTAGCTTCATCTAGTGGACCTTTGCCTAGATTGTTCAAATTATAGCCTTTGTTGATATTTGGTATGAAGCTTCACCTTTTTAGACGTCTCTCAACATTATGCACATTATAGCCCTGGGGTTAATAATGGCCCTCCCCGTGTCCCACTTGGTACTTTATGGATCAGGTGAGCGATCCAGGGCCATCATGGCCCTCTTGTTTAAGTTATTTGCAGAAGACAAAGCAGACAACATTTCTTGTGATTGGCATCTTAGGGGTTAAATCACACCATTTTCAAATATTTTTTTTTTTAATTTTCTTATCTTCAGAGAAAATAAGGCTTAAAGTTTCATGTGATTATCTGCTTGGCAGACGATTCACATGTAATGTCAAACCTTAAAAAATGTGAAACTTCTGTCTGCTCTAAAAATTTGCATGGTGCTTTAAGGGAATCTGATTTATCTTTTACAAGGTGTATATCTTTTTTTAACCTTAAAGCACTACTGGAAATTCTTTAGCAGACTGCAATCAAACTTCGTTCATTATTTTTCAGCTAAAATAAGGCTGGACATTTCATGTGAATTATCTGCCCAAAGAAACTTAAGAAAAAATACTTCGAAAATACTGTCTGCTAAACATGATTAGCACTTAAAAAGGAGTAGAAACATAAAATAAACTCGATGTCAAACAGTGTAGATCCTGATCAGATGGCTTCTTCAGAAGCCATCTGATCTGGATCTACACTGTTTGCAAAGATAGGGGTTGTCTTGAACAGCAAGATAAGGGTTAAACATCTCTCTACCTGTTTTCTCTCAGATCTGTGGAGTCCTTCAATACTGTAAAAAATTCTAGAGCAGGTGGCAGTCTTTTTAGCTCACCTGAGGTTCGTGCTCAAGGTGAGCAATTGTGATCTGTCTTTGTCCACCATCTGTGCGACCTTGCATCCATAGTCAACTTTTGTTTTAAACGACTTCTCCAAAACTGCTGGACACATTTTGAAATAATTTCACAGGAATGTACCTTGGGTGATCCTCAACCAGAATTGCTCAAACTGATCTGCTCGGATGAACAAGATGGCGGCTAGAGCTAAAAATAGAAAAACCTTTAAATGACTTCTTCTCCTTAACCACTGGTTGGATTTTGAAATAATTCGCAGGAATGTTTGTTGGGTGACCCTCTACCAAAATTGCTCAAACCGGTCCACTCCGTTGAACAATATGGTCGCCAGAGCTAAAAATAGAAAAAGCTTTAAATGACTTCTCCTGCTTTACCAATAGATGGAATGTTCCTTGGGTGACTATCTACCAAAATTGCACAAACCATTCTACGCGGATAATCAAGATGGCCACCAGATGGAAAAAACCCTTTAAACAACTTCTGCTTAACCAGTGGCTTGATTTCAGGAATATACCTTGGGTGACCCGCTACCAAAATTGCTCAAACTTTTCTACTTGTATGAACAAGATGGCCACCAGAGCTAAAAATAGAAAATCCTACCTGGGATCCAAAATTGCTCAAACCCTGTACTCCACCATATATTATCTACAATTTCATTTGGACAATATGGATCAGGTGAGCGACCCAGGGCCATCATGGCCCTCTTGATTTTTCCTTACTTGGCTGCTTATTTTTCAACCAAAATAAGGCTTTGTATTTTATGTGAATTGTCTGCCAGCAGATGTAAAGTCAAGCCTTCTTTTCTCTAAAAATAAGAAAAAACACATACTTTGAAAATGTCATCTGCTAATTATGCTTAGTGCTTGAAGGATTAAAGCACCAATCAAAACTGTTGGCAGACAGGATTTTCACAAAAGAGAATAATAAGGCCTGACATTTTATTTTAATCATTTATTTGGATCATATCAGTTTCTAGTGTGATTTAATTTTACTTGGGGCTTGAAGAAATAGATTGGCTGCATGATGTTTCCACGCAGAGCTGAAACCGACCGCACACGAGTACTGGTAAACTGCTTAGAGGATCTAAGTCTGCCCGGGCAAAGCGGTGCGAGTCGGTCGGTCCATGCTAATAAACCCTATTTGTTTCATTGGGCGACAGGGCTTGTGATATTTCATCTCAATGTTGGGTAAACGTCCCACAAAATTGGAAGCAACGTCTACAAAATGACCTGATGTAGTGTTGACGGGGAAGTTAAACCTCAAATCAAACAAACAAATTGACATGCTGTTTACCCTCAATATAATTACCGTATTTACCCTAAGTATTCGTACAACTACCATGAAACGCCTAAAAATTCTGACACCTTGAGGACTTGCTGTAATTCTCCTAAAATTTTAACAGATTTGTTTCGTGATCTAGAAAGGAATAGAAAAACTGGAGATGGAATGGCAAGCAGTGTAGACCCTGATCAGGCTGCTCCTTCAGGACCAGACTGATCTGGATCTACACTGTTTGCTTAGGCCTGTCTTAGCTGTCTGTCCCAATACTTAGGATCATTAGGGTAAACCTCTTACCATACTTGTTCTAAAATTTGAACAAGTACAATTAACAACCTGATGTAGGCCCCCGTCTATAGGGGCTTGAAGAAATATATGGGCTGCATGATGCTTCTACGTAGAGCTGAATCCGGCCCGCACAATAGTACTGGTAAACCGCTTAGAGGATCTAAGCCTGTCCAGGAACCGCGGTGCAAGGCGGACCGTCCATGCTAATAAACCCTACTGGTTTCATTGGGCGATAGGGCTTGAGATGTCATTTTATCTCGATGTCGGGTAAAAGTCCCACAAAATCGGAAGCAACGCCTTAAAATGACCTTTACAGTGTTGACGGGGACGTTAAACCTCAAATCAAACAAAACAAACAACCTGATGTTGTGTCATGAGTGGCAAACAGTGGAGACCCTGATGAGATGCTGCATTCTGCAGCATCTCATCTGGGTCTACACTGTTTGTTCAGGTACATGCGATAATCAAGGAATCTTTACAGAGTTTGTTGAGCACAAGGGAGAAGTGAAATACATGAATATTTGTGAAAAATGACAGTTCACAAGGATGGTGTATGAATTATTGTTTACAAAAGTATTTGTTCAATTGAGGAAGTTCGACATTGTTTGAGGTTTGGAAATTGTTTACCACTGATGAAAACAGAAATATTTAAACAAGTGCCTTTCCTTAATCCTTTTTGTACCAAATGGAATCTTCCACCTTATGAACTATAAGTATGTCCATTTCAAAGTTTAGGGGTGTCAGGTTGGGTTTTCTTCAAAACTATTGGGAAAACAGCTGAACTTGTTGCAAACAGTGTTGGCCCTGATCAGATGCCGCATTCTGCGGCGTCTGATCTGGGCCTGCACTGCTTGCCAGGGTACCTGTTTTGGGGTTTCCGGTACTAAATGGGTTAATTGTTGTAATATTTATTTTCAAATGAGGAAGTTTTATTTGATAACATTTCATTAAAAAAAATAATTTTTCAGAGGAAATAAGGTTTGTCATTCCATGTGAATTGTCTGACAAGCCAAATTTTTACTGAAAAGCGAATCAAAATGAAAAGCAGAAAGAAATTCTGAATGCTATATTTTCTGTGATTTTGCTTGAATCTTTTACCTTTAAGATACCAATCACCACAATCAGACGCTGCAGGATGCGGCATCTGATCAGAGCCTGCACTGCAGTAAAATTCCTATATTAAGACCACCTTTTTGGACTTTCAAAAGTGGTCTTCAAGACCACTTTTGAACATCCCAAAGGTGGCCCCTGACCAGAGGACATTGTGTGTGGAAAACAAGAGGAAAGAATAACTGTTATCCTCTAAATACTTGTAAGCTCTTTAAAGCAGAATTCGTCTTAATTTTAGGTGGTCTTAGTAGCGGAATTTCACGGTATTTGCTAACAGAATTTTCCGTCAGAAATAGAATAAACCAAAAAAAAAAATAGGCCTTACACCCCTTATATGACAAATGGACTTGTCCAACATGTAGCAATGGTGGAGTCCACTAGTATAAAGTTTATTAAACATTACATGGATTATTATTCTGTGATAATCATGCGGACAAAAGCAGTAAAGATGCCGCAATTTTGTTTGTTTGTTTGATTTTAGGTTAAGCATCCCCATCAACACTCTATGTGTCATTTTGGAGACGTTGCTTTCAATTTTGTGGGGCTTTTACCCAACATTGAGATGAAATGACATCTCAAGCCCTGTCGCCCAATGAAACCAATAGGGTTTATAAGCATGGACTCGCACCAATTTGCCTTGGCAGGCTTAGATCCTCTGAGCAGTTTAGTACTCATGTGTGGTCAGTTTCTAACCAGTACTCAAGTGTGGTCAGTTTCAACTCAGTGCGGAAGCATCATGCAGCCCATCTATTTCTTCAAGCCCCGATGGGCGGGGGCCGAAAATTTAGTGTTGAAGATATAAACATTTGATTGCATCAAGATTTCAGTTACAGTCAATTTGTATTGTCTTTGATCTTTGTTCAATTGATTTGATTTTGCACATTTACATGTACCTATTCTTGCAAATTGAACTTTTAAATTAACTTTATGACATATTGGAATGCTCAAACAAATTACAGCCATTAACCCATTGTATGCTGGGGCCTCCTAAAGGGGTACCTTGGCAAATAGTGCAGGCCCTGATCAGATGATGCAGAATGCGGCATCTGATCAGGGCCTACCTTGGCAAACAGTGCAGGCCCAGATCAGATGCCGCAGAACACGGCATCTGATCAGGGCCTGCACTATTTGCTAACAGAACTTTCCATCAAAAATAGAATAAAAACGAAAAAAATAGGCCGGACACCCCTTATATGACAAATAGACTTGTCCCAATTATAGCAATGGAAGAGTCCACTAGCATACAATGGGTTAAGTGTTCACTATAATTAGACTGTTTTCATAGCTGCTGATAAGGAAAATGAATGAGGATAATTATACCTTGTCCTGCTGAATAAATTAATTTTGACACACCCATTCTGACTCTCAGCCAATCAGATAGCTTGATACAATGTATAGTGTTTTCATTCATTTACACCCATTATAGATCCTGATTAGATGGCTTCCCTGATCTCGATCTTCACTGTTGCTAAGGTGGAGATTTTCGAGCTCAGCAGGAAAAGAGTTTGATGTTAGCATATACGAGTACAGTAAAAACACTGAGTCTCATTGGGTGAGGCAAAAGTGATGTGGTGTATCTTGCGTCACTGCGGTGTCCATCTGATATTGGCTTACAGTTAGACAAGGTCTGCTGTTTTTGCAGCAGGGAATGTTGTTATTTCTTTGTTTCTACACTTCCATTCATTTTCGTCTTTCTCCTCCATCCCTCATATTCATCTCGTCTACTGTCTCTTGTATTTCTTTTCTCCCTTTCTCTGGGAGACAACACAAAATGGCCCACAAGAGTTTACGTACATGTATCATTAAACCTTAATCAATCAATCAATATTTTGTACCTAGGAAAAATCTTCCCATAACTTCAGTAACAATTAATATTTTTTTTCCTTATTTTATCTTGAAAATATCTACCTGTGCACTCATAAGAATCACCTGAATATGCTATTGTTTTATAAACTGACAGGCTCAATATGACCTAAATGGTGTTTACAAGGCCATTAAAAACCAGACAAAACTTTTTGCTTGGCCCCAGTTCAATTGAATATACAGAATGATTTATATGACCATGAGCAGAGTTGCACAACACATAGTGACATTGTTAGCATTCATGAGCAGCTATTTAAAGTACCGTTTTTGTGGTAATTAGTGCACATGCGCTTATAAGCTTTTTCAAGAAATTTTATTTGACACCATTTAGGAGTGCAAAAGTTTGCTGTCTGTTAATGTTCATATCAATATTATAATAATGCTTTTATGATAATGAGGGACGACGATGTGATGACTTATTGGTGTGCCTGCTTTAAATGTCTTGTTTTCGGTTCATTAATCTGTTCATTTGTTATGGCTACTACGATACAGTTACCTCACATTACGATACATTTCGTGATATTTCTATCACGATACGATATGTATCGCGATACAATTTCTGGAATGAAAAAGAAACTTTGAGAAACTGATGAGTTAGGAGGCCTTCATGCGGACTGAACAAATTATTTGTCTAAATCGCGACGGAAGTAAGGGCGAGGATTGTGGCCACGTAAAATAGATTTAAGCCCCCCAGTGGAAATCTTCCACTGACAGTTCCAAGGCGGCTCTTCTGTGGCGATTTATTTATGTTGTTTGTTACTTACTGTGTGTATCACTTGTGTCTTTTAATTTTGGATGGCCATATGGCCATTTTGTGGGAAAGTAACTGTCCTTATGGCCTTCCTTTGTTTAGGTTTCCATTATGGTCTGGTCGCTTAATGTTTGTATTTCTTTCCCTTTGGTGTCTTTTATGGGTGGAGTAAGTTAATTGTATCAATTCCTGATCTTTGTTTTACTTCTACTTTGAACAAAGAAATTCCTTAAAATCAGCTGTAAGCAATACTCAAATATAATTCTTTGGTAGAAATTAACTGTAATATACATGAACAGTGGAAATAAAAGTATAAATAGTAACATATTTATACCCCCGCAAACGAAGTTTGAAGGGGGTATATAGGAGTCAGCTTGTCGTCTGTCGTCGTCGGTCCATTACAAAAAACTTTAACATTGCTCATAACTTCCTTATTCTTTGACCGATTTCTTTAATATTCACACACCACACACCTTGCCACTAGTACTTAAGATTGATATACACAAACCTGACCTTGACCTTTACGTTGACCTTCCTCAAGGTCAAATACTTGTAAAAATTTGTCGTCGTCGTCGGTCCGTTACAAAAAACTTTAACATTGCTCATAACTTCCTTATTCTTTGACCGATTTCTTTAATATTCACACACCACACACCTTGCCACTAGTACTTAAGATTGATATACACAAACCTGACCTTGACCTTTACGTTGACCTTCCTCAAGGTCAAATACTTGTAAAAATTTGTCGTCGTCGTCGGTCCGTTACAAAAAACTTTAACATTGCTCATAACTTCCTTATTCTTTGACCGATTTCTTTAATATTCACACACCACACACCTTGCCACTAGTACTTAAGATTGATATACACAAACCTGACCTTGACCTTTATGTTGACCTTCCTCAAGGTCAAATACTTGTAAAAATTTGTCTGACAACGCATGCGGGGGTATAATTGGCGCCCGTTAGGCGGCAGCTCTAGTTGTAATGTGTTGTCACAACTGCAAAACCAGCAAAACTTTACATCTCATCTCTATTAAAATACTCTGATTATCGTAATCGCATCGTTAAACTGCTTCACGATATGATTGATACGATTCAGTGAATCGTTATCGTTGCACCTCTATCATTTGTCCATTCCTCCATTTGTCAGTCATCAACATCTGCATCAACACTACCGTCAACTTGAACTTTATACAAGCGTGACCTAGTCTTTGGGGAAATTCTTGTTTTTATTTTGGAACTTAAATTATTGTTTTAAGGGGAGGCAACTCCTGCAACAGTATTTTTGCCTCCCATGCCCATAGGGCTCCTGAGGAGCAAATTCTTTCCTTTAAGAGTAGACCCATATTTCAGTGGGACAGGGCTTATAGAAAAGTGATCATGAAGTCCTGAAAGTTGTCTCCCTTTGAAAAATGGGAGAAAAATCTGCTAGGTGTTCCCATTCCCCTCAATATACATAATGATCCTAAGTATTGGGACAGACAAGCTGGAGCAAACAGTGCAGACCCAGATCAGACTGCTCATCTGATCAGCGTCTACACTGTTTGCCATTCCATTCTGCACTTCTTGGGTGTTTTTGGTTTTACAGCCCTTTCAAAATTATTTCACTCATATTGAGCCGATCGTTAATCAGAGGTGGGCGAAAACCGGAGTAACGGAAAAACCACTTGACCTTCCGTTGCAGAACTTTGCATCTCACATGTGACCCGAGTCAGGCTCGAACCCGCAGTGCTGAGAGACCTAATGATTAAGAGTCAGCACTCTTATCCACTAGGCCATGGAGGCCCGTTGCACTTCTTGGACTCCTTGCTCGATTGTGAAACAAATTTTTTAAAAGTTTAGGAGATTTACAGCAAGTCCCCAAAATGTATCAATTTTTAGGATTAAGATGAACCAAACATGTCAAAAGTTGTCTTTAATGTCTTAAGGGGCATTTGGTTGCACCTGACTGTGCACTTAATAGAAGGGCTTGTACCATATTAACTGTATGTATTCGGACATACAGGCCTGAGCAAACTTTAAACCCAGATTAGATGCCGCAGAATGTGGCATATCATCAGGGTCTACACTGTTTACCACTCAATCCGCTATTCGTGTAGTAAATTGTACCTTGATCAAATTTTAGAACAAATATGGTGAGGATTTGAGGTATCTTTAGGATAAATACGGTATGTATGTCCAAGTGCACTGTTTCCTTTTTATGACAAAGTTGGTAATCATTATTTTAGTGTCATTTGGACCACTGGAGCAATCATAAATACTCATTTATATCCATGTTTCATGATCAAAAATATATTAAATATATATGAAAAAAAAAAAAAAAAAAAAAAAAAAAAAGGATTGGATTTATTTATAACATTTTGTGGTAAACGTGTGATATATTTAACCTTTATAATAGTGAATTTGTCACTTAATTACTTCAAATAAATAGGGTCATTAATGATGCGTCTAAATCTGTTGGGATAGACAGTGTAATTTGTTCTGAACAGAGGAATACTTGTGTGTTTATAATATAAATGGGAAATTTCGCTATTAAGACCAGCTATATTAAGACTGATTCTGCTGTTGATAGCATATTTAAAATGTTTTACATGTTATTTTTACTTTGTGTTTTCAACATCCAGTGTCCTGCAGTAAGAAACCACCTTTGGGACTGTTCAAAAGTGGTCTTAAAGACCACTTTTGATCAGTCACAAAGGTGGTCTTAATATAGGAATTTAACATGTACATGGTGGTGTATCTTTGTTTATGGGACGTAATGAGACCATTGTGGTTTAAAGTGAACGGATACACCGAACTCATTTTCCATCATTTTTGTCACACCTTCTGGCATGGCACGATATAGGCTTCCTGTTTTTTTTCCATTTATTTGATCATCCATGCATGCATCTGTTCATCCAGTGGTTAAACTTTGTGTCAACCTTATGTTCAAGTCCATTTCTGAGGAGTTTAGCCTCATTAGGCATTACAGGCTCAGTGGAATTCTTGTTACAATGGAGATAACTGTTGTGACTGTTCATCTTGAATTATTACTGTGTGCATTCTTAACTCTTATCCTGCTGAATGAATTAATTTAGCCACACCTATTTCTGACTGTCAGTCAATCAAATTTCTTTATAAAATATAGTAGTCGCAGATAAAATTGACTAGGCGGAGCTATCGTTTGCACCTGCCTTTGTAATGTTCTACTAACAAAAAGGTAAATCAAGTCACCCGATTGTGTGTATTCAACTGTGACACAAACAAAGCTGTGGCTTATATGGCCATTTGGTCCGCATGCAGAAAGCTTGCGAAAGGCACTCTACCGAATCTTCTGGTGGACTCAGCGAATTTGACATATATTGACAACATCCAATAAGCTCCGCCTAGTCAATCTTATCTGCGACTACTATATATTTGTTCAATTCACAAACAAAATGACAAACAGTCCAGATCATGATCACATGACTTTAGAAGCCATCTGATCTGGATCTATACTGTTTGCAAAGGTAGGGGTTGTCATGTTCAACAGGATAAGGGTTAAATTGTGGTTCCGTGATTCCATGAACTGATCCAGGCATTAGTGAAATGATAAAACGAATTAACCGATTTTATCCTGAATGCGCTCTTCAATGTTATGTATTGGAAGAATCCATTTTCAATTTTCATTTGGTGTCAGATTGAGTTATTTATAAATATTTTATTTTGATTTGCAAATAGTGACACAACACTCTTTTGGGTCTGATCTTGGCCTGCACTGTTTGCCAGAGTCCCTTTATGGTGATTCCCTGTATCCCTTTTTGGGGTTTGCAATCTAAAATGGGTTAGCTTAGATATCTCAATATTTGGTTTACTTCTGTAAATAAAATATATCCCCAGGAATGAGGAAATGCAGTATAGAGTATACATGAACATTCAAAGTGAAAATTAGCCCTTAAGATGCCCAGAAAAACTACATCTGAAAATGTCATCTGCTGAATCTTCTTGCAAACTTTTAAGAAATATTTTTCATACAGGCAAAAATTGTGGATCCAGAAATATTTTTTCATACAGGCAAACAGTGTGGATCCAGATCAGACTGAGGAGCAGTCTGATCTGGATCCACACTGTTTGCAAAAATAACTTTTAAAGTAACCGGCAGACCACAAAGCAGATGACAATTGTCGTGATTGGCAACCAGTTGGTTAAGATACCCAACCTCTTTATGACACTATTGTCCAAAGCAGAAACCTTATTATTGAAAAAAACGTGTTATGTCCAAGGGGTGTTGTTGGGTGAAGCAAATGTGACGTGTATCCCGCATCACTGGGGTGTCCAAGTTCCAACTGATATTGGCTTACAGTTGGTTTTGTTTTGTTTGATTTGAGGTTTAACATCCCCATAAACACTGTATAGGTCATTTTGAAGACTTGACTTGCTTCCAATTTTGTGGGACTTTTACCCGACATTGAGATGAAATGACATTTCAAGCCCTGTCGCCCAATGAAACCAGTAGGGTTTATTAGCATGGATGGTACGACTCACATCGCTTTGCCTGGGCAGGCTGAGATCCCCTAAGCGGTTTGCCAGTACTCGTGTGCGGGTCGGATTCAGCTCTGCGTGGAAGCATCATGCAGCCCATATATTTCTTCAAGCCCCGATGAGCAGGGGCCGAAAGATGATGTGTATCTGCATCACTGGGATGTCCAAGTTCCAACAGTTGGACTTTTAGCAGGTTAGGGTAGAGAGGGAATGTTGTTATTTCTTCTGTTTCTACACTTCCATTCATGTTCCCCGTTCTTTTCATCTTCTCTACCATCTCTTCTATCTCTTCTCCCCATCTCTGAGAGACGATACAAAATGACCCACAAGGGTTGATGTGTCGTTAAACCCCAAAACGATCAATGTGTTCAAATAAACATGTACAGAATATACACAAAAATGACCGTTTAAGTCATTTTAGTTTGCCTGGAAGTCCAGGAAGAGCTATTTCACTATGTTGGCATTGGAATCGGCATCAACTTCCACATTGACATGAAATTTTGTAAGAGCTCATAAGATGGCTCTGGTTCATATTTGGTATGATGATAGTCCAAGGTTTTATTTAACAATACACCGGCCCATGCCCATTGCCTCATGGTCAAGGTGATAGTGTTGATTGAGATTTTGAACTCAAAAACCAACCAATTGCACGACCTGCAGAAAAAGCGACCGACTGAAGTCGGTTGATTTTCTAAGAGTGCCCTAAAATCACTGTGTCATTCTGTCAGTCTGTCTGTCCGTCCGTAACCCGAGTGTGAAAATTGGTGATAGTGACTATTTTTGGCATACTGATAGATATCAATGAGATCTAACCAATGAACTTGCGAAATATTACATTCCATTTAGTACAGCCTCACCGAGGTGAAAAATGTGAAAATTTTCGAACTGCATCTCCTCGGAAACCGTTAGGCTGATTGAAGTCAAATTTCATATGGAGCCTCTATTGGATGGGGGAAACCAAAATTTGCTCATTGGGTCCAGGTCACATGACCAAAATGGCCGCCAAGCCATATATGGTCTGACTGTCTGTCCGTCCGTAACCCGTTTGTGAAAATTGGTGATAGTGACTTAACCGCTTGGAATATTTAAAAAAATTTTGGCATACTGATAGATATCAATGAGAGCTAACCAATGGACTTGTGAAATATTACATTCCATTTAGTATAGCCTCGCCGAGGCGAAAAATGTGAAAATTTTCGAACTGCTTCTCCTTGGAAACCGTTGGGCCGATTGAAGTCAAATTTCATATGGAGCCATTATGGGATGGGGGAAACCAAAATTTGCTCATGGGGTCCAGGTCACATGACAAAATGGCCACCAAGCCATATATGGTAAAAACCCTTCATCTCCAGAACCACTGGGCAGATTTCCACGAAACTTAATAAATAGCATTCTGGGACGTAGGCCCATCATAAATTGCTAAAATGGTGACCCTGTGTTGACCTTGTGCTTCTTTGTGCCTAGGTCAAACCGTTACATATGCTTTTGTATTGGAAAAGTGAGAATGCATTTTATCCTGCAAATGATTCAGAATACAGTACTAAATTATAAGATATATTTTTGCTCCTTACGATAAGGTGCATTTATTGGGGGAACCGTTTTAGGTCCAGGTCACATGACCAAAATGGTCGCCATAGCCATATATGATAACACTCATAAAGCTAAAAGCATCCGGCGGGTCGTGCACTTCAGCTGAAGCACAGGTCAACATATCGAAATGTAGTCTTAACATTAATTTTGGTACAGCTAGCCAAATCGCCCCTACCCATCGGTCCGGCTTGCAGAAATAGATTGGGCTACATGGTGCTTCCACCTGAGCTGAAACTGATCACACATGTGTACTGGTAAACCACTTAGAAGGACTAAGCCTGCCCAGGCAAAGTGTGTAAGTCAGACCATCCAGTGCATATATAAACCTTCTGGTTTCACTTGATGGCAGGGCTTGAGATGTCATTTCATCTCACTCTCAGGTAAAAGTCCCACAAAATTGGAAGCAATGTCTCCAAAATGACCTAAATAGTGTTGATGGTAACATTAAACTTCAATTCAAACAAACAAAACAGCTAGGGAAATGTTAGAAAGTCATTAGGTGTGGGTGCTTGTTTTACTCTGTCAACCATCCCTATAGATTTTAAAGGATGCACATTGCTTCATTGCTAGGTTATAGGGAAAGTGATTTGCAAACTTTCCTCTAGCCATCTCACAGAAAAAAGACATGAAGTTTGTAGAAATACGCAAGCAGACATATGCCATTAGATAATCCTCGGCAGCAACACAGTCTAGTCAGGATATGAAATTCTGAAGATGAATATACAGATTGTTCTTGCAAACAGCAGTGACATGACAGGACCACACTCAGGTGTAGTTTGATTGGAATCCCTGCAAAGACATCATTCTGCCCACATGATATTTGTTCGAAGAACACATGCAATAGTTGGGCTTAAAGTGCATGTGCAAACAGTGGCGGCTCTGATGGGACTGTGCATATGCACAGTCGCATCAGAGCCATCACTTTTTGCTCACACAATAGATTATGTCTTGGCGAATCTTGTGACAATGAAAGTAACATGGTCTTGTTCTAAACATATGCTGCACATCCACATTTTTGTCAGTGACTTGTGTCTGCTAATAGGTTCCTCAACGACCCCTTTCGCTTGGATTGACTGATTTAAAAAGACCTGCTTTTGTATGCTTTTCATTGTTCTTAAAGTTTTGCCATTGAAATATTAAAAAAAAATCAAATGAAAGTTAGGAATAAAAAAAGGAGACCTCAGGTATTGACAATATTTTATTGATAATAATAAATAATAATATATGTATTGTATTATAATTTATTATAATGATAATAATAATAATAGCAACAATTATAATATTATGATAATAAATGTACCATAATTATTTGTAATAATATAATAAAAGTGCACCCCATATAATGAGCTTATCATCAAAATTAACACTGTGCCGTGATGTTTTTTGGAGTTTGAAGAAAGGACATGTACAAATTCTAAGATGGAAGAAGAGACTTTGTTTGTTGGTTTGTTTTGAGTTTGACGGACCAGTCAACAATATTTATGTCATATTGAGCTGGTTTGGCAAACCACACTTTTCCTGGGCAGGCTTATACATAAGCAGTTAATCAGCACAGTGCACATTCTTTCACAAGAAACTGACAACTGCCCTTCTTGAATCGGCAGAAGGGAGAGAAGGACCATAGACAATCATTCATGGATTGTGGGTTCTTACAAGAAATGTTTTCCTCAGCCCATCAGGGCTTGAAGAAATAGATTGGGCTGCATGATGCTGAAACCGGCCACACACGAGTACGGGGTGTTAGCCTGCCCAGGCAAAGTGGTGTGAGGACTATGCTTACATATTAACCCATTTGGTTTGTTTGAACGGCAGGGCTTGAGATGCCATTTCATCTCAATGTCGGGTATAAGTCCCACAAAATTTGGAAGCAATGTCTCTTAAATGACCTAAAAACATGTAATTTTGATGGGGACATAAAACCTAAATTCAAACAAATCATAAGAAATGCCATAATGAGATGTTAATGAGTGCCCATAATCACTGAAAGCAGTAGGAACAGTAATTTATGCCCTTAGGACCTCCACTTTTCTCTGTACACCATGGAATGAAAACCCAGGAAACCTCACAGAGTGTGGGGTTTATCAGTACTGTGCACATTCTTACACCAGAAACTGACAGCTGTCCTTTTTGGGAGGGAGATAATTTTTTTAGGGGAGAGAATAACCTCAGAAAATATCCCATGATCAGTGCTCATGAAGGATTATGTTGCAGACCCCTGAGCAGATATCAAACCCGCGACCTCCTGATCACCAGTCAGATGTGCATCTGACCGAGCTACCGAGGCTGGCGGACGCCCCCGCCCATAGGGGCTTGAAGAAATATATGGGCTGCATGATGCTTCCACGCAGAGCTGAATCCGGCCCACACACTAGTACTGGTAAACTGCTTAGAGGATCTAAGCATGCCCAGGAACCACGGTGCGAGGCGGACCGTCCATGCTAATAACCCTATTGGTTTCATTGGGCAACAGGGCTTGAGATGTCATTTCATCTCAATGTCGGGTAAGTCCCACAAAATTAGAAGCAACGTCTCCAAAATGACCTTTACAGTGTTGACGGGGACGTTAAACCTCAAATCAAACAAACAAAACCGAGGCTGGTGGAAGAAGAGTGTACTTCAGAAACTCAAGAGTGAACCAGTTTTGAGCAAATGTCATAACCCATTATATGCAGGAATTTCCCCTAAAGGGGGTACCTTGGCAAACAGTGCAGGCCCAGATCAGACGCCGCAGAATGTGGCGTCTGGGCAAGACCAGCACTATTTGCTAACAGAATTTTGCATAAAAAATAGAATAAGAATGAAAAAATATGTCTGACACTCCTTATATGACAAATGGACTTGTCGAACATATAGCAATGGAAGAGTCCACTAGCATACAATGCGTTAAGTTGTTGTCACCTGAGTACATGCCTTCATTGAATTGTTGCTTAGCAAATTCAGAATTCCCGCCCGCGCCGATCGGAGCTTGAAGAAATAGATTGGGCTACATGATGCTTCCAGGCAGAGCTGAAACTGACCAGTACTGGTAAACTGCTTAGAGATTCTAAGCCTGCCCAGGAAAAGTGGTGCAAGTAACAGACCATCCATGCATATAAACCCTTTTGGTTTCATTGGGGGACAGGGCTTGCGATGTCATTTCATCTCAGTGTCGGGTAAAAGTCCCACAAAATTGGAAGCACCGTCTCCAAAATGACCTATACAGTTATGGTGGGGATGTTAAACCTCAAATTCAGAATTCATGTTAGTTAATTTGCATTAATTTAGCTCATTTTACTCATAGCCTATTACACAACTAACAACCATATTTTCTTTAAATGTTCAAAGACTTTAACCCTTTTTCTACCAAATGGAATTTTCCTCCTTATATAGAGAAGTAGTCCATTTCAAAATTTAGGGGTGTCAGGTTCCGTTTTTTTTTTTTTTTCAAATTTTATTTTGGAAAATGGCTGAACTTTCTGCTAACAGTCTAGGCCCTGATCAGACGCCGCATTCTGCGGTGTCTGATCTGGGCCTGCACTGTTTTCCCTGGTACCCGTTTTGGGGTTTCCGGTACAATTGGGCCTAATTGGGGTCGCTAGTGTAAAGGTATGTTTTTCCTTTTTCAAAATTAGAACTCTTCCAATTCCGTGTAGTGTAAAGCAAACAACAGTTGAATTGGTCAAATTGAATTTTAATGTAAGGGGAATGAAAAGATTTTCAGGAGGGACAGCTCAATCAAAAATATTGCCCCCGCCCATCGGGGCTTGAAGAAATAGATGGGCTGCATGATGCATCCACGCAGAGCTGAAACAGACCCACACACAAATACTAGTAAACCACTAGAGGAGCTAAGCCTGCCCAGGCAAAGCGGTGCTAGTCAGAACATCCATGCTTATAAACCCTATTGGTTTCATTGGGCGGCAGGGATTGAGATGTCATTTTATCTCAATGTCGGGTAAAAGTCACACAAAATTGGAAGCAATGTCTCCAAAATGACCTTTACAGTGTTGACGTGACGTTAAACCTCAAATCAAACAAACAAACTTATCAGGAGTCTTCTCTTCTTGATTGAGTGTTCCATTTACCATAGATAAACGTTGTAAAAATCTTAAAAATACAGACACCTTGATGACTTCCTGTAATTCTCCTAAAATTTTAACAAATTTCTTTCATGCTCAAAAAGTGCAGACGGAATTGCAAACAGTGTAGACCCTGATCAGACTGCAGGAGGGTCTGCACTTTTTGCTTAGATCTATATGTCCCAATACGTAGGATCATTACGGTATATCTAAATTGGGCTGCCATCTATGTATAAATCAGGTAATTAAGCATATAATGATTTGGCTGATCACAAAGGTATTTAATTAACCTAAACCTACCTGCTTAATACAACACCAGACTAAAATAGTCTTGAAGATGTTCACTTGAAAATGCCCAAAAATCAAAAGATTCAGAAGCAGTTTCGATGCAATTTCTTAAGAAATGGCTTTTGACACATTTGATTCTAGACCGCATGAATTACTTATCATTATCGATAGAACTGTAAGCTCTGGTGTTATATAATAGCCTTAATTGTAAAATATTCCAAATGGAGTTTAGCCCTTATCACACCAAGGAAGTTCTAAAGCAGACAGCAATCTGTTTTTTGTTTGTTTTTTCAATAAGATAATAAGACTTGACATTTCATGTGAATCATCTGCAAGCAGATGATTCAAATGTAATGTCAAGCCTTATTTTGTCTGAAAAAATAAGAGAAAAAAAATTGTACTTTGAAAATGTCGTCTGCTAGTTGTGACTGGTGGCATTATGGGTAAGAATTCATTCTTCCTTCAGACAGACAGAAAATGTCTGTCTAAGACATAGGATAATGAAAATATCACTTCTCAAAACTTGGTTGTCAGACAGATATGAGCTGGACCGCAGAGAAACCAAGAAAATGATATTTTTGGATGCGGTAGCAACAAGCTGTGATGAATTGCATAAATTCTCAGGCTGCTCAGGTCATGTGACTTTACAGGGAATGGATACCCTCTCAGGGGAAACAACTCTAAAATGTATTTTTTCTCCTTAATAATAGGCTTCTTTTTTCAAGGGAAATAATTTAATCCTGATTTGCCAATTCTTTCCCTTAATCCTCACAATAATTGCCGTCTGCTTTGTTGCCTGCTGGTTACTTTAAAAGGCATTGTGGCAAACAGTGTGGACCCAGATCAGACTGCTCCTCTAGGAGCAGTCTGATCAGGGTCCACACTGTTTGCCTTTATTCAAAAATATGTTTGAAAAGTTTGCAAGAACATAAACATACGGTTTCCATCTTAAGGGTTAGTAGTCAAAGGGTCAAGAGCAGGTCCCCTCTTTCAGAGGGGCTTAGTTTACATATGAAGCAAACAGGAAATTCCAAAGTTGTCTCCCTTATAAATATGTCACAAAATGTACCAGATGATTTCCCTTAACCTTTGAGATACCAAAAAAAAAAAATGCATCTGAAAATGTCTGTTTATGCTGTCAAATATATTTTTGTATACAGGTAAACAGTGTGGAGACAGACAACTAGAGGATCTGGATCCACACTGTTTAAAACAAGGTCACTGATGAGGCCTAATTGGCCGAAACTAGCTAGTCTGGCCCAGAAAACCTGTACACTACATATTTTCAAGTTCTGTTGTGTATTCCTTGCTTTTTCTAGAACATTTTAAAAGTAACCCTCGGACAACAAAGCAGATGACAGTTGCCGTGATTGGCATTTTAAGGGTTAAATACTGGCTAATAAAGACCTCACAGACTGGTCTTAGTCTTTATTCACTGTCTGGCTATGTTGTTATATACAGGTTTATGTGTTAGAACCAGGCCAAGATATTTTGTCTGCTGCTTCTGATGAGAGTGTTTATTCTCTTTGAAAAGGATGGTTCCCAGTCTAAATTCCAGAAAGCATGCACATTAACCATTCAAGTTGTGCAGAAAATTCTTCAGCGGACAAAAAACCCAATGTTTTTCAGGGAAAATAAGGCTTGTCATTTCATGTGAATCATCTGCCTAGCAGATGATTCACATGAAATGGTAAGCCTTATTTTCTATGAAACATAAGAAAAAAGTACCTTGAAAATATGTGGTAAGCCTTATTTTCTATGAAACATAAGAAAAAAGTACCTTGAACATGTTATCTGCTACTTGTGATTAGCACTTTAAGGAAGACACCTGACTAGATTCTGGATTATTTCTAGGAAATGGATTTGTGATATAGAAAGGTTTCTTGGATACTCAATGGATATGATAGAAAACAAATGTGTTAGACATTAAATGGATAAACATGGTAGCCTTTTTTTCTGCCATACATGTATTTCATAGGGAGACCCTGATGGCTTCTCTGTAAGCTGATCCCCTCTGATAAAGGGACTTAATCCTCGGAAACAAATTGTTACCATTAAGAAAGGATCACTATCGATAGAGAATTTAAGGGTTTGGTTGTTAAGAGATTAATGGCCCAGTGAACACTTTTATTAAGGTCATGTTGAGTCTTTCAGTTAACCAAATACACTTTTCCTGGTCAGTGGTCATGAAATCTTTTCTACTGTTATTCTCTCCCTTCTGCTGATTCAAGAAGGGCAGTTGTCAGTTTCTGGTGAAAGAATGTGCACTGTTCTGGTCAAGTCCAGTAACATTGTGTGGCCATTTATTTTGTGCACCCGGCATTCACATGTCAGTAACTGTTTCACTCATTATTATCCCCACGCTTTTCAAAGAAAAAGCAGGGATATTGTATTAGCCCCCGTCCGTCCGGTTGGCCTCCTCCTTACATCCATCTGTAATGTCCCACCATTGCTCCTAGACCGTTTAATCTAGAATCTCGAAACTTTCACAGGCAAAAGCCCTATGCCTGAGAGAACTACAGAAACATACTCAGAATTTTGATCTGACCCCCCAGGCAGGGGGTGGGGCCCAACACGGCCCGAGGGTCAAAATTCATTTTGTTCAAACACAGTCATGTTGCATATATTGAAGGTATTGAAGAGTAGAATACAGTGGTGCAAAAATTTTGCCCCCGGAGTATGCCTGGGGGTCACCAGAGGTCAAAAATTAGGATCTTCCTAGTCTTTTTGAGCTATAATCTCGAAACTGTCACAGTTAATAGCTCTATGGATGAGGACTGGAGGAACGTATTTGGAATTCTGATGTGACCCCTCTGGACTCGCTCCAGGGGGTGAGCCCCAGGTATCAAAATTCTTTTTTTTTTTTGCACGAACATAGTCACGTTTCATATCAAATTGAAGGTATTGAAGAGTGGAATACAGTGGTGCAAAAATGTTGCCCCGGGGGCATGTCTTGCTCACCAGAGGTCAAAAAGTAGGATTTCGGGTCTTTTTTATGCCCCCGCCATTCGAAGAATGGTGGAAAGGGCATATAGCGTTGCCCCCGTCCGTCCGTCCGCCCATCCGTCCGTGCGTCTGTTCGTCCATGCATCCGAAACTTAAACGCAGTCAATAACTTCTTTATTTCTTGATGAATTTTAAAATTACTTGGCATAAATGTTAACCATCATGAGACGTCGTGTCATGTGCAAAACCCAGGTCTGTATCTCCAAGGTCAAGGTCATACTTAGAGGTCAAAGGTCCAAAAAAGGGTCCGAAACATAAACGCAGTCAATAACTTTCTTATTTCTTGATTGATTTTGAAATTACTTTGTAGAAATGTTAATCATCATGAGGCGATGTGTCACTTGCAAAACCCAGGTCCGTACCTCCAAGGTCAAGGTCATACTTAGAGGTCAAATGTCAAAAAAAGGATCTGAAACTTAAACGCAGTCAATAACTTCCTTATTTCTGGATTGATTTTGAAATTACTTTGTAGAAATATTAACCATCATGAGGCGATGTGTCACCTGCAAAACCCAGGTCCGTACCTCCAAGGTCAAGGTCATACTTAGAGGTCAAAGGTCAAAAAAAGGGTCCGAAACTTAAACGCAGTCAATAACTTACATATTCTGGATGGATTTTGAAATTACTTTGAAGAAATGTTAACCATCATGAGACAATGTGTCACATGCAAACCCAGATCCCAACCTCCAAGGTCAAGGTCATACTTAGAGGTCATATGTGAAAAAAGGGTCCAAAACTTAAACACGGTCAATAACTTTCTATGGATGAATACGAACATAGAGATATTTTTAGGTGGGGGCATCCGTGTCCTATGGACGCATTTCTAGTTTTAGACAATCACACACAGACTTTTTGAGCTAGAATCTGCCACAGTTATTGGCTCCTAGGAAGAGGACTGCAGGAACATATTCAGAATATTGTACTGACTCCCCACTAGGGTAGGGGCATGAACCCCACACGAGGGGTCAAAAATCTATTTTGTAGAAACATAGTTATGTTGCATATCAAATAGAAGGTTATGAAGAGTAGAATACAGTGGTACAAACTTTCTGCCCAGGAGGCATGTTGTGGGGTCACCAGAGGTCAAAAAGAAGTATTTTGGGTCCTTTTATTGTGACATGATTTTCACAGCGCAGGGATATGGGATGGCACGCCATCGACTTGCTCCAGTCATGAGTTTTACAGTTATCAGGGCATCGGTATTTAGTTTAACTTAGCATTGAAAAGATTGATTGATTTTTCTCAAAACACGAAAATTTTGAAGACTTCCAAAGTCAAGACTGAGTTTAAAACCAGCTAAATGTGCTAAACTAACTGCATCTGACAACATTGCAGAAGAACTAATCAACAACTTGTTTGAGTAAGCCTCCATGGTCAAGTAGCTCAAATCATTTATTGTGGGCAATGTTGGGTGGCAAAATTGGTAGTTCAATTTCAAGGGGATATACCTTTTTATGGTACCAGTTGGTATTCTTTGTCCTGCAGAAGCAAAGTTTTATTGCAGCTACATGTAGTTGATAGGGAAGTGTTGCAATGGTTTTGATTGTGAATTTTGAGTGGTGGCTTGGACAAAATACAACTTCATGTTCACAAACCGTAACTCCAAACTTACAATAATGGACAGGTCCAAATTCAAAGATGGAAGAATCCATTTCAGAAACTTGCGGGGTGAAAGGGTTAAGGAGAATAAATACGCCTGAATAGTTAGCCATTATTTCTTCAAAAGGAGAGTACTTTTGGAACACAAAAAATGACTCTCTTTCTATTGGGAGCTAACTCTTGAAGGAAAGAATTTGCTCCCAATGGGAGCAAATTCTTTCCTTCAAGAGAAGTTCCTTTTAAGAAAAGGCCCAAAGGTTTCCGGGAGCAACTCTTTCCTTCAAGAGAAGCTCCTTTTCAGACGGGGACCAAATGTTTTCATGTTACAGTAACCTTGTAATAAGATATTAAATGAAAAACGTAAAAAAAAAACATTGTCAGTTTGAAAGGTGATACTGAGACAGAGAAAGGTTTGAAAGATGATATTGTGACAGAAACAAAGTACAAGACCGAGTTATTTGAAGATAAAAATGTTACCCTTATCCTGCTGTTCAAGACAACCCCTATCTTTACAAACATTGTAGATCCAGATCAGATGGCTTCTGAAGCCATCTGATCAGGATCTATAGTTTGACATTCAGTTTATAAATTTGTAGGAATAAATTACATCAAGTAATCTGATTGGTTGAAAGTCAGAAATGGGTGTGGCTGAATTGATTATTCAGCAGGATAAGGGTTAAATGTTACAGTAAGTTCTGTCTTAAATACACAGGTACTACTGCTGAAAAATGTGAGTTACTTTAGCTGATTAGCAATGCAAAGCTATTCCAATTTTTTCAGCAAAAGTATTAGTGTATTAATTTTGCTGTACAGTATTAATGGATAAAAATTTAATGTTACTGTAACTTAAACAACTTTGGTAGCCCCAGGTTTTTATGACTCATGTAATACTGCTGTGGATGGTGGCTGGACATACATGCAGATCTGATACTACTTACATCATTAATCCGTTTTGGAAGCAGGCACTGGCAAACAGTGCATGCACAGATCAGACACCACGGATTGCGGTGATTATGTAGCACCTGATCAGGATCTTCACTGTTTGCATAGGAGGTGTTTTGGTGAAGCGAAGGTGACATTTATCTTACCCCACCGCGGCATCCGGCTGATATTGGCTTTCTTCACTGTCTTTCATTTTCCACTTTATCCCCTGTCCCTTCTCCTTTTCCTCTACTGTCTCTTTTCTCCCTAAAATAGCACCTTAACCAATCAATCAATCAATCAATCAATCAATATTTGCATCAAGTTCTGCCATTTTCCCCCCTTCTTTAAGTCTGGAGGGATAATTAGTACTGGTCAGTTTGTCTGTCTGTTTTTCCATCTGTTAATTCATTTGTCAGTCCATCAAGATTTGCGTCAACCCTAGCGCCAACCCAAAATTTCAAGTCCATTTCTCAAGAACTACAATCACAGGCATGAAATAGCCTTTGGTGGAATTCTGGTTTGAAATAAATTTTGTAAAATAACTCAAACTCACACCCGTAGGTTTCGAAAAAGGACTTCAGCTGTATATAGCTGGGAAGATTCTAGTCAGTTGAAAATGTGTTCACCCATAAAATGCCAATCAAGGCAATTGTTGTCTGCTTTGTCGTCTGCTGGTAACTTTAAAAGACATTTTTGCAAACAGTGTGGACCCAGATCAGACTGCTCCTCTAAAAGCAGTCTGATCACGGCCCACACTGTTTGCCTGTATGCAAAAATATGCTTGAAAAGTTGGCAAGAAGATTTAGCATAAGACAAAACCAGGCAACATTTTTAGATGTAGTTTTTCTCAGCATTTTAATTGCAAACAGTGTGGATCCAGATCAGACTGCTCCTATGCTTCTTTAGAGGCAGTCTGATTAGAGTAGCAGTCTGATCAGGTTCCACACTGTTTGCCTGTATGCAAAAATATGCTTGAAGAGTTTGCAAGAAGATTCAGCAGACGACAAAAATAGACAACATTTTAAGATGCAGTTTCTTGGCAGTTTAAGGGTTAAAGAGGATTTCTTAAGAGATATATTCTGGAATAAATGACTACAGTCCTTAAGGAGACGTTGATAGTGTATAAGGAAATCAAAAGGATCATGTAACATATAAGATGGAATCGCATCACAAATTCTGCCGCTCTTGTCACGTGTGTAAGGAGTTGCGTCAGAACTACAGGTTTGGACGTGTTGGTCACATGATTCCGGACCATGTCCAAATATGGCTTAGTTCATTTATGCTACCTTACAGCATGGAGAATATAGCAAAGGTGAGGATAAAATGCTTATACATGTAAGTGCATATAGTTTATTAGCCCTTATCCTGCTGTTCACGACAACCCCTACCTTTTCAAACAATGTAGATCCTGATCAGATGGCTTCCGAAGAAGCCATCTGATCAGGATCTGCAGTGTTTGTCATGCAGTTTGTGAATTGAATGAATATTATATACATGTATCAATTCAAGTAATCTGATCGGCTGATTGCTGGTAATGGGTGTTTCTTAATATTTGTTTGTTTGATTTGAGGTTTAACGTCCCCGTCAACACTGTAAAGGTCATTTTGGAGACGTTGCTTTCAATTCTGTGGGACTTTTACCTGACATTGAGATGAAATGACATCTCAAGCCCTGTCGTCCAATGAAACCAATAGGGTTTATAAGCATGGATGGGCTGACTCGCACTGCTTTGCCTGGGCAAGCTTAGATCCTCTAAGGGGTTTACCAGTACTCGTGTGCGGTCGGTTTCAGCTCTGCGTTGATGCATCATGCAGTCCATCTATTTCTTCAAGCCCCAATGGGAAAGGACGGAAGAGCTTGAGATAAGAGTAAAATGGATGATAAGGGGATAATTTTCCTTATTTCTTCATAAAAATATATTGTGGGTATTTATGTCTCCCCCGAAAAATTTTTTTTCGGAGAGACATATTGTTTTTCCCCCGGGCGTCTGTCTGTCCGTCTGTCCGTCTGTCCGTCTGTCCGTCTGTCACACTTTCGTGTCCGCTCTGTAACTTGAAAACCGTTAGAGCTATCGTCACGAAACTTCGTATAAATATTAATCAGCATTAGACGACGTGCAGTGCGCAAGAACCATAACTCTCGCATTTATACTTTTTGAATTATCTCCCTTGGAAGTTTGTTGGTATGTATATATGTATGGGCAAATCGTGTCCGGTCAATAACTTTCTTATTTTTTGATGGATTTTAAAATTACTCGGCAGAAATATTAACAACCATAAGACGATGTGTGGTGCGCATGAGGCAGGTCGGTACCTCAAAGGTCAAGGTCATACTTAGAGGTCAAAGGTCAAAAAAGGGGCCTTTTTTTCGTATTTGGTCAATAACTTTCTTATTTTGAGATGGATTTTAAAATTACTTGGCTTAATTATTAACAACCATAAGACGATGTGTGGTGCGCATGAGGCAGGTCGGTACCTCAAAGGTCAAGGTCATACTTAGAGGTCAAAGGTCAAAAACGGGGCCTTTTTTTCGTATTTGGTCAATAACTTTCTAATTTTGAGATGGATTTTAAAATTACTTGGCATAATTATTAACAACCATAAGACAATGTGTGGTGCGCATGAAGCAGGTCGGTTCCTCAAAGGTCAAGGTCATACTTAGAGGTCAAAGGTAAAAAAAGGGGCCTTTTTTTCGTATTTGGTCAATAACTTTCTAATTTTGAGATGGATTTTAAAATTACTTGGCATAATTATTAACAATCATGAGACGATGTGTGGTGCACATGAGGCAGGTCGGTACCTCAAAGGTCAAGGTCATACTTAGAGGTCAAAGGTCAAAAAGTGGGCCTTTTTTTCGTATTTGGTCAATAACTTTCTTATTTTGAGATGGATTTTGAAATCACATGGCAGAAATGTGAACCAATATAAGGTGATGTGTTGCGCGCATGACCCAGGTTGTTACCTCAAAGGTCAAGGTCATACTTAGAGGTCAAAGGTAAAAAAAGGGGCCTTTTTCCAGGTTTTGTCAATAACTTGCCTATTTTTAAATAGAATTTGAAGTTACTTTGCAAACATGTTAACTATCTTGGGACGATGTGTTGCATGCATGATTCAGTTTGGTACCTAAAATGTCAAGGTCATACATAGAGGTCAAAGGTAAAAAGGGGCCTTTTTTCGTGTTTGGTCAATAACTTTCATATTTTTAGATAGATTTTGAAATTGCTAGGCAGAAATGTTAACCACCATGAGATGATGTGTTGCACGCATGACCCAGTTTAAAACCTGAAAGGTCAAGGTCATACATAGAGGTTAAAGGTAAAAAAAGGGCCTTTTTTGTGTTCTGTCAATAACTTTCTTATTATGCCCCCAACTTTGAAAAAGTTTGAGGGGCATATTGGTTCTGGTTCGTTCGTCCGTCCATTACGCTTTTGATGCATAGCATAACTAAAGAACCGTGTATGCTAGGGTTTTGAAATTTCATATATGGATTCCTCATTGAAAATTAGCTGACGTGTATTTTTTTTCTCGTCCGGATTATGCCCCCTTCAAGAGTTATTGCCCTTTGAATTTTTTTTTTTTAATAAAATCTTGTCAGCAAGATATCTCAAACACTATTGGAGCTAGAGCCTTGAAAGTTGGTGATTATATTGATGGTGATGAGTAGATGAACTGATTAACTTTTGACAAAATTCCGAAAAACACTTTGTGAGTTATGGCCCTTTGTCATTTTGGTAATTTGTGCCCATTGTAATGTATGCTAAAAGTGATGCATAGCATAACTTTAGAACCATGTATGCTAGGGTTTTGAAATTTCATATATGGATTCCTCATGGAAAATTAGCTGACGCGTATTTTTTTTCTCGTCCGGAATATGCCCCTTTCAAGAGTTATTGCCCTTTGAATTTTTTTTTAATAAAATCTTGTCAGCAAGATATCTCAAAAACTATTGGAGCTAGAGCCTTGAAATTTGGTGAATAGATTGTTGGTGATGAGTAGATGAACTGATTAACTTATGACAAAATTCCGTAAAATACTTTGTGAGTTATGGCCCTTTGTCATTTTGGTAATTTGTGCCCATTGTAATGTATGCTAAAAGTGATGCATAGCATAACTTTAGAACGGTGTATGCTATAATTTTGAAATTTCATATATGCATTTCTGATGGAAAATAAGCCGACGTGTATTTTTTTTCTCGTCAGGATTATGCCCCTTTCAAGAGTTATTGCCCTTTAAATTTTTTTAAATAAAATCTTGTCAGCAAGATATCTCAAAAATATTGGAGCTAGAGGCTTGATAGTTGGTGAATATATTGGTGGTGATGAGTAGATGAACTGATTAACTTTTGACAAAATTCCAACAAACACTTTGTGAGTTATGGCCCTTTGTCATTTTGGTAATTTGTGCCCATTGTAATGTATGCTAAAAGTGATGCATAGCACAACTTTAGAACCGTGTATGCTAGGGTTTTGAAATTTCATATATGGGTTCCTCATGAAAAATTAGCTGACGCGTATTTTTTTTCTCGTCCGGATTATGCCCCTTTCAAGAGTTATTGCCCTTTGAAATTTTTTTAATAAAATCTTGTCAGCAAAATATCTCAAACACTATTGGAGCTAGAGCCTTGAAAGTTGTTGAGTATATTGGTGGTGATGAGTATATGAACTGATTAACTTTTGGCAAAATTCCGAAAAATACTTTGCGAGTTATGGCCCTTTGTCATTTTGGTAATTTGTGCCCATTGTAATGAATCCTAAAAGTGATGCATAGCATAACTTTAGAACTGTGTATGCTATGGTTTTGAAATTTCATATATGCATACCTAATGGAAAATAAGCTGACACATATTTTTTTCTCATCCGGATTATGCCCCTTTGAAGAGTTATTGCTCTTTGAATTTTTTTAATAAAATCTTGTCAGCAAGATATCTCAAAAACTGTTGGAGCTAGAGGCTTTAAAGTTGGACCTTATTCTTTGATGGATTATGAAATTACTTGGCAGAAATGTTAACCATCATGAGACGATGTGTTGTACCGCGCGCGCAAAGGTCAAGGCCATACTTAGAGGTCAAAGGTAAAAAAGTGCTTTTTTTGTTTACGGCCAATAACTTTTTTATTTTTCTATGAACATTTTTAAAGTTACTATGCAGAAATGTTCATCTTCATTAGATGATGTGTTGCACACAAGACCCAGCTCAATACCTCCAATGTCAAGGTTATACTTAGCAGTCAAAAACGGGGGAGACATCTGTGTTTTTGTAGAAAAACAAATTCTAGTTTTGAAACTGAAATTAGACTGTTTCTTTTGACTCTTATTCCTGTACTTTCAGAAAACAGTGTAGACGCTGATCAGATGCCGCATTCTGCGGCATCTGATCTGGGTCTACACTGTTTGCCATTGACCCAGTTCGCCAGATCAGTCCACATTTTACAGTTGACAGATAACCAATGCTTTTACACAGCGCTCTGACATCACAGGGGGAAGAACAGCAGTGCTATAGATAACTAGTCACATGAACAAAAGCAAGTGGCAACCTTCTGTAATTAGTAACTTTGGTTTAATTGATAAAAAAAAGTAGATACATGTTGATAAGAAGAAAAAAAAATATTTCTGAGAGTTGCCTCCCCCTGAAGTGTATCCATCCCCCTGAAGGGGAAGTAACACACCTGGAGTGATACTTTTTCTAGGAAAGAAAATATACATCACACCTGTCAAAAACGGGTCTGCATTTACAAGGAAAGAAAGGAGAAAGTACTTTCCTTCAAGACATCCCCCGCTCATCGGGGCTTGAAGAAATAGACGGGCTGCATGATGCTTCCACGCAGAGCTGAAACCGACCACGAGTACTGGTATACCGCTTAGAGGATCTAAGCCTGCCCAGGCAAAGCGGTGCAAGTCGGACTGTCCATGCTTATAAACCCTATTGGTTTCATTAGGCGACAGGGCTTAAGATGTCATTTCATCTCAGTGCAGGGTAAAAGTCCCACAAAATTGGAAGCAACATCTCCAAAATGACCTATACAGTATTGACGGTGACGCTAAACCTCATAACAAACAAAAAAACACAAACAAAAGCTTTCCTTCAAGACTGGATCCATATCACAATGTGAGATGCAGTTCTGCAATGAAGTTCTGCAATGACTCTCTGAGTACTCCGTTTTTTGCCCACCTCTGATAGCTAAATACATTTATAAGAGAAATCATCTTGAAAAGGCCATAGAAATGAAAAATAAATGAAAAGAAAACATATTCATAAGCAAGAAAAGGAAATTTTGAATGAATTGTCTTCTGAAGTTTGTTTGTTTGATTTGAGGTTTTAACGTCCCCGTCAACACTGTAAAGGTCATTTTGGAGACGCTGCTTCCAATTTTGTGGGACTTTTACCCGACACTGAGATGAAATGACATCTCAAGCCCTGTCGCCCAATGAAACCAATAGGGTTTATTAGCATGGTCGGTCTGCCTCGCACCGCGGTTGATCCTCTAAGCGGTTTACCAGTACTAGTGTGCGGGCCGGATTCAGCTCTGCATGGAAGCATCATGCAGCCCATATATTTCTTCAAGCCCCTATGGGCGGGGGCGGTGTCTTCTGAAGTAGTTAGATAGAAGCCTCCGTGGTGTAGTGGTTATGCTACTCGCCTTGTAAACCAGGGATCGCAGGATCGATCCCAGGCTTCTCCAGACTTTCGGATGAGTCTTTAAACCGAGGTCCCGTCTCTGTATGACCTTAGCTGTTGATGGGATGTAAAACCAAAAAACTCACCCACTCACTTCTGAAGTAGTTAAGGAGAATTGAAAACTCTCTCAAAATGTAGCTGTCTGTCTTTTCAATAGGGGTCTACTCTTAAATGAAAGAATTTGCTCCTTAGGAGCATCTACTCTTAAATGAAAGAATTTGATCCTTAGGAGCATCAACTCTTAAATGAAAGAATTTGCTCCTTAGGAGCATCTACTCTTAAATGAAAGAATTTGCTCCTTAGGAGCATCAACTCTTAAATGAAAGAATTTGCTCCTTAGGAGCATCAACTCTTAAATGAAAGAATTTGCTCCTTAAGAGCATCTACTCTTAAATGAAAGAATTTGCTCCTTAGGAGCATCTACTCTTAAATGAAAGAATTTGCTCCTCAGGAGCATCTACTCTTAAATGAAAGAATTTGCTCCTTAGGAGCATCTACTCTTAAATGAAAGAATTTGCTCCTTAGGAGCATCAACTCTTAAATGAAAGAATTTGCTCCTTAGGAGCATCAACTCTTAAATGAAAGAATTTGCTCCTTAGGAGCATCAACTCTTAAATGAAAGAATTTTCTCCTTAGGCGCATCTACTCTTAAATGAAAGAATTTGCTCCTTAAGAGCATCTACTCTTAAATGAAAGAATTTGCTTCTTAGGAGCATCTACTCTTAACCCTTTACCACTCAGATACGTGTTTTTACGTGTCTGCACCCCCCCCCCCCCATTTTAAGCCCCAGAAGCACATAAAATCTGCATTTCTACCCCTGGATTGTTAAGTTTGCTTTAGGATTTGTTGGGTAAAAAAGTGACCTGTTTTTTCGCGCGCCTCCCCACTAAAAATATTCCTGGGGGGGTTTGAAGGGGGGCGACGCCCCCCTCACATCCCGAAAAATTTTGGGTTTATGGCCCAACCGGCCGCTAAAATTTATATCTGAGGGTGTCTGGGGTCAAACATGCCTGAAAATTGATGCTGATAAAACATGCTGCAAACAGTGAAAATGGTTAGTGCCAACCACCTTAATGGTTGCCTTGACAGCTGTGTGAAGATTAAAATGTGGTCCAAAATTCATGTGAAAACACACTTTTTGCCAACTTTGAGATGCCCCCTCTTTACCATGACAACAATGATCAAGTACTGAAAGGTTGCATTTGAAAGGCTACTGCCCAATGAACATTCATACCGAGTTTGGTGTAAAACAGACCATCCATTATGAAACAATGGCTAGTTGAAGTTGCTGTCAGGTGCAACACTGTGAAAATCAGTGAAATTCACAAAATCCCTGAGTGGTAAAGGGTTAAAGAAGAAAATCCCAACTGACCAAAATAATGTTTTGTCATCATTTTATTGCAAGAAACAATATTTCAGATATAATTAAAGCATTTTAGACTAAAATTCAGTATGTTCCCTGATTTTAGTTAACCCTTTACCACTCAGATACGTGTTTTTACGTGTCTGCACCCCCCCCCCCCCATTTTAAGCCCCAGAAGCACATAAAATCTGCATTTCTACCCCTGGATTGTTAAGTTTGCTTTAGGATTTGTTGGGTAAAAAAGTGACCTGTTTTTTCGCGCGCCTCCCCACTAAAAATATTCCTGGGGGGGTTTGAAGGGGGGCGACGCCCCCCTCACATCCCGAAAAATTTTGGGTTTATGGCCCAACCGGCCGCTAAAATTTATATCTGAGGGTGTCTGGGGTCAAACATGCCTGAAAATTGATGCTGATAAAACATGCTGCAAACAGTGAAAATGGTTAGTGCCAACCACCTTAATGGTTGCCTTGACAGCTGTGTGAAGATTAAAATGTGGTCCAAAATTCATGTGAAAACACACTTTTTGCCAACTTTGAGATGCCCCCTCTTTACCATGACAACAATGATCAAGTACTGAAAGGTTGCATTTGAAAGGCTACTGCCCAATGAACATTCATACCGAGTTTGGTGTAAAACAGACCATCCATTATGAAACAATGGCTAGTTGAAGTTGCTGTCAGGTGCAACACTGTGAAAATCAGTGAAATTCACAAAATCCCTGAGTGGTAAAGGGTTAAAGAAGAAAATCCCAACTGACCAAAATAATGTTTTGTCATCATTTTATTGCAAGAAACAATATTTCAGATATAATTAAAGCATTTTAGACTAAAATTCAGTATGTTCCCTGATTTTAGTTAACCCTTTACCACTCAGATACGTGTTTTTACGTGTCTGCACCCCCCCCCCCCCCCATTTTAAGCCCCAGAAGCACATAAAATCTGCATTTCTACCCCTGGATTGTTAAGTTTGCTTTAGGATTTGTTGGGTAAAAAAGTGACCTGTTTTTTCGCGCGCCTCCCCACTAAAAATATTCCTGGGGGGGGTTTGAAGGGGGGCGACGCCCCCCTCACATCCCGAAAAATTTTGGGTTTATGGCCCAACCGGCCGCTAAAATTTATATCTGAGGGTGTCTGGGGTCAAACATGCCTGAAAATTGATGCTGATAAAACATGCTGCAAACAGTGAAAATGGTTAGTGCCAACCACCTTAATGGTTGCCTTGACAGCTGTGTGAAGATTAAAATGTGGTCCAAAATTCATGTGAAAACACACTTTTTGCCAACTTTGAGATGCCCCCTCTTTACCATGACAACAATGATCAAGTACTGAAAGGTTGCATTTGAAAGGCTACTGCCCAATGAACATTCATACCGAGTTTGGTGTAAAACAGACCATCCATTATGAAACAATGGCTAGTTGAAGTTGCTGTCAGGTGCAACACTGTGAAAATCAGTGAAATTCACAAAATCCCTGAGTGGTAAAGGGTTAAAGAAGAAAATCCCAACTGACCAAAATAATGTTTTGTCATCATTTTATTGCAAGAAACAATATTTCAGATATAATTAAAGCATTTTAGACTAAAATTCAGTATGTTCCCTGATTTTAGTTAACCCTTTACCACTCAGATACGTGTTTTTACGTGTCTGCACCCCCCCCCCCCATTTTAAGCCCCAGAAGCACATAAAATCTGCATTTCTACCCCTGGATTGTTAAGTTTGCTTTAGGATTTGTTGGGTAAAAAAGTGACCTGTTTTTTCGCGCGCCTCCCCACTAAAAATATTCCTGGGGGGGTTTGAAGGGGGGCGACGCCCCCCTCACATCCCGAAAAATTTTGGGTTTATGGCCCAACCGGCCGCTAAAATTTATATCTGAGGGTGTCTGGGGTCAAACATGCCTGAAAATTGATGCTGATAAAACATGCTGCAAACAGTGAAAATGGTTAGTGCCAACCACCTTAATGGTTGCCTTGACAGCTGTGTGAAGATTAAAATGTGGTCCAAAATTCATGTGAAAACACACTTTTTGCCAACTTTGAGATGCCCCCTCTTTACCATGACAACAATGATCAAGTACTGAAAGGTTGCATTTGAAAGGCTACTGCCCAATGAACATTCATACCGAGTTTGGTGTAAAACAGACCATCCATTATGAAACAATGGCTAGTTGAAGTTGCTGTCAGGTGCAACACTGTGAAAATCAGTGAAATTCACAAAATCCCTGAGTGGTAAAGGGTTAAAGAAGAAAATCCCAACTGACCAAAATAATGTTTTGTCATCATTTTATTGCAAGAAACAATATTTCAGATATAATTAAAGCATTTTAGACTAAAATTCAGTATGTTCCCTGATTTTAGTTAACCCTTTACCACTCAGATACGTGTTTTTACGTGTCTGCACCCCCCCCCCCCCCATTTTAAGCCCCAGAAGCACATAAAATCTGCATTTCTACCCCTGGATTGTTAAGTTTGCTTTAGGATTTGTTGGGTAAAAAAGTGACCTGTTTTTTCGCGCGCCTCCCCACTAAAAATATTCCTGGGGGGGGTTTGAAGGGGGGCAACGCCCCCCTCACATCCCGAAAAATTTTGGGTTTATGGCCCAACCGGCCGCTAAAATTTATATCTGAGGGTGTCTGGGGTCAAACATGCCTGAAAATTGATGCTGATAAAACATGCTGCAAACAGTGAAAATGGTTAGTGCCAACCACCTTAATGGTTGCCTTGACAGCTGTGTGAAGATTAAAATGTGGTCCAAAATTCATGTGAAAACACACTTTTTGCCAACTTTGAGATGCCCCCTCTTTACCATGACAACAATGATCAAGTACTGAAAGGTTGCATTTGAAAGGCTACTGCCCAATGAACATTCATACCGAGTTTGGTGTAAAACAGACCATCCATTATGAAACAATGGCTAGTTGAAGTTGCTGTCAGGTGCAACACTGTGAAAATCAGTGAAATTCACAAAATCCCTGAGTGGTAAAGGGTTAAAGAAGAAAATCCCAACTGACCAAAATAATGTTTTGTCATCATTTTATTGCAAGAAACAATATTTCAGATATAATTAAAGCATTTTAGACTAAAATTCAGTATGTTCCCTGATTTTAGTTAACCCTTTACCACTCAGATACGTGTTTTTACGTGTCTGCACCCCCCCCCCCCCCCCCCCCATTTTAAGCCCCAGAAGCACATAAAATCTGCATTTCTACCCCTGGATTGTTAAGTTTGCTTTAGGATTTGTTGGGTAAAAAAGTGACCTGTTTTTTCGCGCGCCTCCCCACTAAAAATATTCCTGGGGGGGTTTGAAGGGGGGCGACGCCCCCCTCACATCCCGAAAAATTTTGGGTTTATGGCCCAACCGGCCGCTAAAATTTATATCTGAGGGTGTCTGGGGTCAAACATGCCTGAAAATTGATGCTGATAAAACATGCTGCAAACAGTGAAAATGGTTAGTGCCAACCACCTTAATGGTTGCCTTGACAGCTGTGTGAAGATTAAAATGTGGTCCAAAATTCATGTGAAAACACACTTTTTGCCAACTTTGAGATGCCCCCTCTTTACCATGACAACAATGATCAAGTACTGAAAGGTTGCATTTGAAAGGCTACTGCCCAATGAACATTCATACCGAGTTTGGTGTAAAACAGACCATCCATTATGAAACAATGGCTAGTTGAAGTTGCTGTCAGGTGCAACACTGTGAAAATCAGTGAAATTCACAAAATCCCTGAGTGGTAAAGGGTTAAATGAAAGAATTTGCTCCTTAGGAGCATCTACTCTTAAATGAAAGAATTTGCTCCTTAGGAGCATCTACTCTTAAATGAAAGAATTTGCTCCTTAAGAGCATCTACTCTTAAATGAAAGAATTTGCTCCTTAGGAGCATCTACTCTTAAATGAAAGAATTTGCTCCTTAGGAGCAAATTCTTTCATTTCAGAGTAGACCCTTTTCAGAGGGACTTGGTTCATATACAAACAAAAGGTCTTGAAAATGGTCTGCGTTGTACTAGTACAGAATGGCATAAATATTTCTGGTGTATCCTTTCCGCTTGGCAATGCAACCTTGACAAAACAGTCTGCCCTGTGTCTGCTCTGTTTGCTGTGGCTTACTTGAACCATGTCTTCAGACAAGGAGGGATAGCTCTTCTTTAATGGGCCTCTGTGGCCTAGTAGATAAGAGCCCTGACTCTTAATCATTAGGTCTCTCACTACTGTGATTCGAGCCTAACTCGGGTCACATTTAACGCCAAGTTCTGTGACTGATGGAGTCTCAGTGAAGGTCAGGTGGTTTTTCCCTGTGTACTCTGGTTTTTGCCCACCTGATTAAAAAGTGAAATAATCTTGAAAGGGCTCTAGAATAAAAACCGAAAAAAAGCTCATCTTATTTCTGCATATACTCACGTTTTAGATACTTGTGATAATCGCATCAGTGAGGTAACAAGTACCCACACCTTAAGTTCGGGGCTTGGAGAGATAGACTGGGCTGCATGTGCTTCCCCAACGGATCTTGAGTACTGGTAAATGCTTAGAAAGTCTGCCCAGGAAAAGAGTGGCATGAGTCAGACCTAGCAGTTCCTTTAGCTGGTACGGCTTGAGATGTCATTTCATCTCAGTGTAAGCTAGAAGTCCCACAAAATCTGAAGGAGTGTCTCCAAAATGACCTGAATAGTGCTGATAGGGACATAAAACCTCAAAACAAACAACGCGTCTGAACTTGCAGTAAAAATTATCCCTTTAAAAATTAGTGTTAACTGCGTTACTCCTTCATATAAGAAAACATGTGTCTTAACTTGCAGAAAGGAAAATTATCCCTTAAAAATTAGTACCGTATTGGGATAGACATGCCTGACCAAACAGTGTAGACTATGCCATCTGCACCTTTTAGACTTTTGCTGGATCATGAAACAAACGTTAAAATTTCAGGAGAATTACAGCAAGTCCTCAAGGTGTCTGAATTTTTAGGATTTTTACGGTATTACCTGCGTTACCCTTCCTAATCTGCAGCTACCGTATTTACCCTTTATAATCAGATCCCTAAACTCCTTACCATACAAGTTCTCAAATTTGAACAAGTACAATTTACTATCCAGCCCTCGCCCATCTGGGCTTGGAGAAATAGATTGGGCTGCACCCTGTTTCCACGCAGAACTGTAACTGATTGCACACGAGTATTGGTAAAATGCTTAGACGGACTAAGCCTGTCCAGGCAAAGTGGTGCGAGTCAGACATAACCCCTATAGGTTTCATTGGGTGGCAGGGCTTGACATGTCATTTCATCTCAAGTTCAGGTAAAAGTCCCACAAACTGGAAGCAACTTCTCCAAAATGACCTCAGTAGTGTTGACGGGGACATCAAACAAACAAAACAAAACAATTTACTATCCAATGTTGTGTCTGGAAATAGCTGGATATGTGGCAAACAATGTAGACCCAGATGAGACACCACATTCTGTGGCATCTCATCCCAGTTCATGCTGTTTACTCAAGCCAGCCTGTCCGAAATACGGTCCGAGTATGGTAAATACAGTATGGGCTAATAATTTAGGATAGTTACCATAATGATCCTAAGTATTGGGACAGAAAGGCCTAAACCAAACAGTGCAGACCCAGATCAGACTGCTCCTGAAGGAGCAGTCTGATCAGGGTCTACACTGTTTGCCATTCCTTTTGCTCCTTTTGGGCTTCTAGCAGGATTCTGAAACAAATTTGTTAAAATAATAGGAAAGTATAGCAAGTCCTCAAGCTGAAGGAGCAGTCTGATCAGCTTTTGGACTCCTTGCAGGATTGTGAAACAAATTAGATAAGATTTTAGAAGAAGTACAGCCAGTCCTCAAGCTGAAGGATCGGTCTGATCAGCTTTTGGACTCCTTGCAGGATTGTGAAACAAATTGGTTAAGATTTTAGAAGAAGTACAGCCAGTCCTCAAGCTGAAGGATCGGTCTGATTAGCTTTTGGACTCCTTGCAGGATTGTGAAACAAATTGGTTAAGATTTTAGAAGAAGTACAGCCAGTCCTCAAGCTGAAGGAGCAGTCTCATCAGCTTTTGGACTCCTTGCAGGATTGTGAAACAAATTGGTTAAGATTTTAGAAGAAGTACAGCCAGTCCTCAAGCTGAAGGATCGGTCTGATTAGCTTTTGGACTCCTTGCAGGATTGTGAAACAAATTGGTTAAGATTTTAGAAGAAGTACAGCCAGTCCTCAAGCTGAAGGATCGGTCTGATTAGCTTTTGGACTCCTTGCAGGATTGTGAAACAAATTGGTTAAGATTTTAGAAGAAGTACAGCCAGTCCTCAAGCTGAAGGATCGGTCTGATTAGCTTTTGGACTCCTTGCAGGATTGTGAAACAAATTGGTTAAGATTTTAGAAGAAGTACAGCCAGTCCTCAAGCTGAAGGATCGGTCTGATTAGCTTTTGGACTCCTTGCAGGATTGTGAAACAAATTGGTTAAGATTTTAGAAGAAGTACAGCCAGTCCTCAAGCTGAAGGATCGGTCTGATCAGCTTTTGGACTCCTTGCAGGATTGTGAAACAAATTGGTTAAGATTTTAGAAGAATTACAGCCAGTCCTCAAGCTGTCTGAATTCTTAGAAGTTTTACGGTACTGCAGGTTTATGCAACGAAAGTTTGGCAAAACCTGATATTCTGGTAAACACTGAAGTTTTTGTTTACAGGTGGGTTGAAATAGGAATGCTGCATAATTATTGCTAAATGCCATAATTACCGTACCGTTCTAGTAAAACCATGACTTAGCAAGCAGAATCAACAGAGGGACCACTTTCCGGTGCAGTTGGCAATAGCATTGTTTGTGTTGCCATCTGCCTTTACTGACATTGACCTACATTTCACACATGGCTGAACAAAGTTTAATCTGTGTGTTTAGCTCAGTTTTGGGATTGATAGCCAAAGTTACTAACTGCATGTTTTTACGATTGTCCATATGACTATTACTCACTGTGTAGGAAATCCAGGTACTGGTTATTTATAGCAGCACATGTCTTCTCCCTGTTATGTCAGATTGCTGTGTATAAAAGTAATAAAATCTGGACTAGGTTCATGAACTGGGTCATTGGCAAACTGTGTAAACCCTGATCAGATGCTGCAGAATGCGCAGGGTCTACCGTGTTTACAATCTGTAATTTAACCCATTTCAGTGGCAAACAGTGCAGGCCCAGATCAGGGCCTACACTATTTGCAAACAGTTCAGTCATTTTCCAAATAAATTTTGAAGAAAAGACCACCTAACACCCCTAAATTTTGAAATGAACTCCTGCTATATTTAAGGAGGAAGATTCCATTTGTTACAAAAAGGGTTAAGGGTTAAAAAGAAACTGTTTATGTCTCAGTTTAGGACTATTTTCCCCGCCAACACTCAGAGACAGTCAACACACAAGTACTCTCAGTGCTATGATTTAAACACCAGGGCCCAGTTGTTCAAAACTAATGACATCGTTAGTTAAAATTTTGATCATTAAATATGGCAAATATGTTGAAATTTTTGCCGAAAAAAATGTGAGCAGCTTTTGCGGATGCAAAAGCTGCTCACATTTTTTCAGCAAAAATACCAAAATTTACGATATTGTACTTGCTAGAAGAGTTAACAATATGACCACTAACGAGCTTGTTAAGCTAACGATGCTTTGAACAACTGGACCCAGATGTTCAAAGCATCATTAGCTTAACGAGCTCATTAGTTGTTAACTGTTCTGGTAAGCACATTATCTGAAGTTCTGGTATTTTTGCTGAAAAAAATGTGAGTAGCTTTTGCATTTGCAAAAGTTACTCACATTTTTTCAACAAAAATCTAGCTTTTGCATTTGCAAAAGCTACTCACATTTTTTCAACAAAAATCAGAATACAACAAATCAGTAAAACAATAATACGAAACATTTATTGTCGTTTTAACGTGGGTCCTCTGTGGTAACCAAAGCACTGAGAGCACTGATACATCAAAAGGCTGGGAAAATGGACCTGAATTGGAACTTAAACTGTTTCTTTTAACCCTTGAAGTTTTATATCTTCAGAAAACAGTGTATACCATGATCAAGTGCCACATTCTGTGGTGTCTGACCTGGGTCTACACTGTTTGCCAATATGCGAACACATAATCCCAGTCCGGATTTCATAGATAACTCTCCTTACAGCAGCATGCTTCATGGTGTCAGAAGTTTCATAAGTACTTACTTGGTATCAGTGCTCTCAGTGCTTTGGTTACCACAGAGGACCCACGTTAAAACGACAATAAATGTTTCGTATTATTGTGCCATTATAATGAATTTGCCATTATAAAGAATCCCAGTTAGGAGTATGGTAGGTTATAAAAGGTCTTTCCCACAGCATTACTCCAAGAAACAAATGTAAGACATTTGTTAGAATCGCCTCGATGAGGTGATTCTAACAAATGTCTATAACATTTGTTTCTTGGAGTATTAAATCACAAGAATTTTTTCATGACTATGGATTCGATTTGGGCATTTCCAACCCGAGAGAAGCCCAAGCCGCTCGGAATCCAGGCTAAACCTTGAGCTAAGAATTTATTCCATTGAAATTTGGCCATTATAAAGAATGTTGTTATAACGCGTGTCCTCTGTACTACTGTAAAAAATTCTAAGTATTGGGACAGACAGGCCTAAGCAAACAGTGCAGACCCAGATCAGACTGCTCCTGAAGGACCAGTCTGATCAGGGTCTACACAGTTTGCAATTCTGTCTTCACCTTTTGGACTCCTTGCTGAATCGTGAAACAAATTTGTTAAACTTTTAGGAGAATTACAGCAAGTCCTCTTTAGGATTTTTGCGATATTTTCACACAAATATTTTATTTTCAGGGTCTGACTGGCTTTGAAGAATTGAAGAAATATATAAGACAGGGTAGTGACTTGTGTAAAGATGTAGCAATTATTGTACAAGAAAGGTAGGCTTTCAGATTATACAAGACACCAAAAGCAGAAACCATTTTTCGAAACAGGCGACATTCTGAAATATTTTTCTAATTTTTCCCGGAAAACAGGACTTAATATCTCATGCATTATAGAGACAATTTGCATGAGATGTCAGATCCTGCTTTCTGGAATACCAACAAGTAGTGGAAAGACCTGCTGTATCCAAATATGGCCATATATATTTTGGAACCCATATTTTAACCATGGTTCAAGGACTGTTCAAATATGAATGCAACTAAGCACATAAAAATGATTCCGTGATAGATTTGGATGAAAAATTTATTTTGTCCCCTCAAAGTATTCCCCTTTAACATATATACAAACTTTCAGTCTTCTGATCCAATCATTGAATGCATTTTGGTAGTCTTTTCGAGGTATACTATGAAGGCACTGGAATATTGCAGAACCGAGGTGTTTGCGCTGTACAAATTTTCGACCAGAAAGGTATTTTTTCAGCCGCGGGAACAAAAAAAAGTCACACGGGGCAAGGTCAGGGGAATAAGGGGGGTGAGGGAGTTCAACAACATTTTCCTGCTTCAGATAGTCTTGCACAATGAACGCCTTGTGCGATGACGCATTGTCCTGCTGCAATCTGACATTGGCCAAACCAGTTGCGGGTCTTCGTTCTTTGCAATATTTCTTCAGTTTTCGAAGAACTTTATTCTTGTAAAACTTTGTTGCCCATATTGTGTTCTGAATCTTTCGTTTTGGCTCAAAAAAGTGAACCCATGTCTCGTCACCTGTGACGACATTAGCGGAAGACCATGTCTTGTAATTTGGAAACTTTTTAAGCAACTTCTTGGTGCACTGAATGCGTGTCTTTTTCTGCTCATCTGTCAACAGATGGGGAATCCATCTAGCACAGATCTTTCTCATTTTCAAATCCCGTTTCAGAATTGTAGCGCTGCTCCTAATGAGATGCCAACCATACTAGCTATTTGCCTAGTGGTGTATCGTGCATCGGTAGCAACTGTTTCTTTCACTCTTGCAACCAACTTGGCAGATGTTGCTCTTTTAGGCCTACGATCATGTGGTGCATCTTGTGTTGAGCCTAGCCCACAGCTGAATTTCTTACACCAACGAAAAACTGTCGGAAAAGACATTTCATTATGCCCATTAACCGAACATATTTCATCAAAAATGTCTTTGCACCGTATACCAAGAATACAACGATTCTTAATATAGGACCGTATTTCAACGGCGTACTCTGACCTTCTTCCAACCATGTTTTGTATTAGTATACAAGAGTAGACAGTGTTTATCGAAGGATATACATGGCTAAAGTGGACGGATTTTAACAGGTTTGGTATCAATGTACAGGTAAAATGTTTTTCTACGCTGTGATATTTATTTCCAGGTGATTTTCGCATTAGTGCATGAGAAAACATTCTACCGAGTTCGACCCATCGAAGTTCGACTGTACTTGTATTCATATTTGAACAGTCCTCGTATGTCCAAGATTGTGTAAAAATGAACAGTTTTATAAAGAGATTGTATTAAAGCATGTTATATCTAACCAAAAATATATATTGATTTTATATAAAAATAACCATAATTTATTATATATTTTGGGGACCTATATTTTAACCATGTTTGTTTGTATTGGAGTTTGATGGCCTAGTCAACACTATTTAGGTCATATTGAGCTGGTCAGTTTACCTATCCACACTGGGCAGACTTATACGTAAGCGGTTAACCAGTACAGTGCGCATTCATTTGCGAGAAACTGGCAACTGTCCTTCTTAAATCAGGGGAAGGGAGAGAATGACCGTAGAAAAGATTTCATGATCAGTCAGCAGGTATTGAACCCGAATCCTTCTGATCACCAGCCAGACTCGGGACAATACAACAGACCCCGGACCTGTAACAGGGCCAATACAAAATTACTTGATTAATAACATCATAATATTACAACCATTTGCTTTTCTTCAACTCTTTCCAAATATTCGAGGATCTCGCCTCTTCCTTCGGCCCCTGCCCATCGGGGCTTGAAGAATAGATGGGCTGCATGCTGCTTCCACTCAGAGCTGAAACCGACCACACATGAGTACTGGTAAACTGCTTAGAGGATCTAAGTCAGCCCAAGCAAAGCAGTGCGAGTCGGACCGTCCATGCTTATAAACCCTATTGGTTCCATTGGGCGACAGGGCTTGAGATGTCCTTTCATCTCAGTGTCGGGTAAAAGTCCCACAAAATTGGAAGCAACGTCTCCAAAATGACCTATACAGTGTTGACAGGGACATTAAACCACAAACAAACAAACTCCCCTCTCCCTCAGGGTTATATGGACACCACTCTTTACATTCTACATGCAACTTCTGGTGCTACATCACTAATTTCGGCAATGTCTTGATACCAGAGACATTGCCAAAGTTTGTAACGTCGCACGAGAAGTTGCATAACGTTTTGACTTTATGATGTCATTTTGTAATGGAAATGCTGGCTGGGACTCTCAAGCATTGGTAGGTCATATTGGAAGGTTCATGTAGAATGTAAAGAGTGGTGCGTAAAACCTTGAGGAATAGGGGAGGCCCCAAAAATTGAAAAAGTTGAAGAAAGGCAAGTGGTTGTATGTTATTATTCTCTTTTAGAAAAGAATTCTGCAATTGAAAAATGGTGTTTTATTTTTTCAGGGCTGAGCTAGATAGAGAGTATGGTAAAGGTCTGAACAAAATAGCCAACAAACTGGTGAAAGCTACACAAAATAGCATAGGGTAAGCATGGTCTTTAAGAAAATCATCTATTATAAAGACACCACAACCTCTATATTTTGTTTGTTTGTTTGTTTTGGAGCTTAACAACCCAATCAACACTATTGAGGTCATATGAACCAGTCAGTTTACCTATCCACACTTTTCCTGGCAAGCTCGTATGTAAGCGGTTAACCAGTTCAGTGCACATTCTTTTGCCAGAAACTGACAATTGCCCTTCTTACAGTACGGCTCAGGTATAAGAACCAAAAAACTCTTTATTCTGAATCTCGGCGTTTCAAGTACTTTCAAAAACACTCGGAATTGTTCCGAGTATATGTATATATTCGGCGGACACTCGTCGAAAACACTCGCAAGGTCCGCGGTTCGCGAAATTTCGCGAAATTATTCCGAGTCGTAATATCGTACCTGGAGGCAATATTTTCTCGCGTTGTTATGCGGAAATACTCGGAGGAATTTGACGAAATACCTGGGCATTTTTTTGTTTATTTAATATTCTTTTACCATCATATATATTTATATATAATTAAAAGATAATAATTATCACTGATAGTTATTATAATGTAAACAATGTCAAAAGTCAACAAAGAGGTAATCATTAATTACCCAGGGTGTGAAACTGCACAGTGATTTCAAACAAGGGAATCAGTTGGGCATGACGAGTACATACAACTCTTTCAAGTCCGTAATTGAAAGCATGTTGAACATCATACAATTACAGGAAAATCGGTCATTTTGAACTCAAAATTTCTCCATGTAATTTTGATATTTTCAAAAAAAGAAAATTATTTTGATATACAACAGGGCAACCGGCAAGTTAGCAGTACGCCATATCCCGCCGGTTCATTAAAGAGCAGATACATCAAAAAACACTGACGCGCCACACCACAATTGGTGTTAAAAGAGACAAGTTTGTCAAAGTAACGGTAATCAATACTTAACATCACCATCCAATACCGGTTAACCCACAGGAGAGGGCGGAGCTAAGCGATTGTCAAAATCTACTGCTTCGCGCTCCATATTTAATATTGTTTGGACGTCACGGGTCATGTAAATCAAAGTACTGAAAGTACTGAGGAAAGTTGATTTATGAGGTATATTCACCATGATAAAATGGTAGTGGTAGATTAAACAGTTCTCTAAGTATCTTTTTGACAAGGTTGAAAAAGGAGTTTAACCAGGTTCGACCAAGAAAAAAATTCCTGTTGCTTGTTATTGTCCTCGTGACAATCACTGACCATCTGACTGGCGCCGACCCTGAACAAAATCCAGGTATTGGTTATTGATAACACCCCTAAGATGTCAGAGCGGAACGTCAGAAGAAAATTCTGGACTGTGCTTGTTTGTTTGTTTGTATGTTTGTTTGCTTGTTTTGAGGTTTAACATCCCCGTCAACACTGACTAGGTCATTTAGAGACGTTGCTTCCAATTTTGTGAGACTTTTACCCAACACTAAAATGAAATGACATAATTATCAAGCCTGTCGCGCAATGAAACCAAATAGGCTTGTGGCATGAACGGTCCGATTCGCACCACTTTGCCTGGGCAGGCTTAGATCCTCTAAGCGGTTTACCAGTACTCATGTGCGGTCGATTTCAGCTCGGCGTGGAAGTGTCTTGCAGTCCGTCTATTTCTTCAAGCCCTGATGGGCGGGGGCGGTAGGACTGTGCTCGTGCATTTGGCCATTGGCAAACAGAACCTTCATAATCAGACGCCACATAATGCTGTGTCCGATCAGATCTAATGTACCTGCTTAAACGAACAGTCCAATTCTCAGTTCATGACTATTCTTTAAACTTACATTCAGAGACGATCGATCCACCAGTTCTCTCAGCACTTTGATTAATTGAGTATTTACGCAAATACGCTGTTTATCTGGAGCACTGGACGGGAGTGAACTTTAAAACCAATTGTTTTCTTTCGGCGAGTCATGGGTCTCCAAAAATGAAGTGTACCTTGCTTTCGGAGACTTTACAGCAGAGCCCTTTAATTTCTACATTTTAAACAGTGGAGACGCTTCGACTTAGATTCGTCTTCCCAAGTGTCTATAAAACGAGTGCATATGCACCCAAAAATGCAAAGCTTCCTTTTATAACACCGAAGGGTCTGATTCGAGGTCACAGAATGAGGTGTCTGATCAGTGGCTTCTGAATTTGCTTAACCAATATATGACAATGGAATCTTCCAACAAATAAGTTCGGAACAGGATTGTCAGATTTGTTTTCTTAAAGGTAGGTTTTGCAAGAATATATGTTTTTTAGCAATCAATGCAGACTCAGATCAGACGCCAAGTTGTGCTGCGTCTGATCTGGGCATACAATACTTACCTGCCATAAAAAGTGACGCTAGTTATATATGGGCTAAAGTCCAGTTCGGCCACCGAGGGGTGAAAGGGAAAGAACGCCTGTGGAATCAAGTCCGTCTTGATATAAAAGGATACACCGAGTATCAAAGCTGGAAAAGTCCAGTTCGGCAACTGAGGGATGAAAGGGGAGGAACACCTGTGGAATCAAGTCCGCCGTCAATGCAAATGTTAAGAAATCAATGCGCTGGAAAAGGAAATGAGGCAAGTGCTTAATTTGGACTATTTTATGCAGCGAACGAACAGCGGAAGTGTAGTAACGCGGTCCAGTACCGGAAGTAGAAATGCAATGACATATAAAGTTGATACAAGTATCAACTTTCAAAAATCAATCACCAGTTAGCGTATATTCGCCGTGAGGAGCTTGGCAAGCAATGGAGACTCCGATCAGGCGCCACAGAACGCGGCGTCAAAGTGCATCCAAAAAGCGCGGATTTTTAATGTCATAGGCTACTCTACATGTCATTCTATCGGCGTCTGATCAGGGTCTACACTGTTTACATAAAAAGTGGAATCTAGGGCTTGAACGAAAGTTTGGATCTCAGTCCGGGACTATTTTCCCAGCCTACACCCGGTGGCAGTCGGGGACGCTTCCCCTTTGCGCCATTCGCCTTTGTCGTCCGCTCGCGACTGCCGACGACTGTCCGGTCTGATTACATACATGTGCATACCTTTATCTATAATCTTGATTATACCCCCGGCATACGAAGTATGCAATGGGGATATATAGTTTTTGTCTTTTCCGTCTGTCTGTAAACAATTATTTTGTGTCAAAGATATCTCAGGAACTGCTTCACATAGAAACTTGAAATTTTGCACACATGATCAGTATGACTACTTGTATTGTGGGAAAGAAAATAAGGGCCAAGGGGTCAGGCCTTTTAGAGTTATTTCCCTTTGTAGTTCTTGCTGTTTAATAGTGTATATTTTTATTTTGTGTCAAAGATTTCTCAATAACTACTGCACATAGAAACTTGAAATTTTGCAAACATGATCAGTATGACTAGTTGTATTGTGGGAAAGAAAATAAGGGCCAAGGGGTCAGGCCTTTTAGAGTTATTTCCCTTTGTAGTTCTTGTTTCAGCTGAGGTGATGGCACTGGCCAATTATTTTGTGTCAAAGATATCTCAGGAACTGCTTCACATAGAAACTTGAAATTTTGCACACATGATCAGTATGACTACTTGTATTGTGGGAAAGAAAATAAGGGCCAAGGGGTCAGGCCTTTTAGAGTTATTTCCCTTTGTAGTTCTTGCTGTTGAATAGTGTATATTTTTATTTTGTGTCAAAGATTTCACAATAACTACTGTACATAGAAACTTGAAATTTTGCAAACATGATCAGTATGACTAGTTGTATTGTGGGAAAGAAAATAAGGGCCAAGGGGTCAGGCCTTTTAGAGTTATTTCCCTTTGTAGTTCTTGTTTCAGCTGAGGTGATGGCACTGGCCAATTATTTTGTGTCAAAGATATCTCAGGAACTGCTTCACATAGAAACTTGAAATTTTGCACACATGATCAGTATGACTACTTGTATTGTGGGAAAGAAAATAAGGATCAAGGGGTCAGTCCTTTTAGAGTTATTTCCCTTTGTAGTTCTTGCTGTTTAATAGTGTATATTTTTATTTTTTATCAAATATTTCTCAATAACTACTGTACATAGAAACTTGAAATTTTGCAAACATGATCAGTATGACTAGTTGTATTGTGGGAAAGAAAATAAGGGCCAAGGGGTCAGGCCTTTTAGAGTTATTTCCCTTTGTAGTTCTTGTTTCAGCTGAGGTGATGGCACTGGCCGGGGGTATATGTGCCCCACTGGGCACTTTTGTCTAGTTTAGGTTTGCTACGTCCTAGCTCTTTTTCTTCTTCTTATCATACTAGAGAAAATTACTATTACCTAATATTTTAAATTAACCCTGCTTTCACAAAACAACTTTGTACACAATGGTTCTAACGTGTATCCACGATCTGTGTCGGATATCAGTTTTTCATCGGAAAATATTCGTTCTTTTCGGCGGTAGGGTTTGCAGTGTATTTGTATGGGCGTGTACTCGTAATGAATGTATCTGTTTACACCTGTGTATTGGCTGGTTAAGAGAGAGAGAGAGAGAGAGAGAGAGACGCATCTATAATATTTTATTACACTTACCACTCTGGAGTGAACATAATATCCCATTCATATTTTTCTTTAGCGTGTTGGCCACACGTCTGACTACACATGCTCGTGCAGAACATGCTTTGTAACGGCCCATTTATTTTTCACACGTTTCATGCTCTATGATTTTTTGAATGGAACATAGTTTACTGCATACGGACCAGTCTGAGCAAAACTTGCCGTTCTTGATAAAAAAAAACCTAGCTTTGCATATAGTGCAGATCCAGACCAGATGGCTTCTGAGTCTGATCGGGATCTGCACTGTTTGAAATTACATAAGCTATCTGATTGGTTTAAAGTCAGGAAAGGGTGTGGTCGGATAAATAAAATAAATAATATTAATAAATGATGAAAAAATAAGTTTGTTGCATGAAACAGTATGTTTGCACAACGTAATAAGTTTGTTACATGAAACAGTATGTTTGCACAACGTTTTGCTCCTCTTTATCCTATTGTAAAACCCATCGCGACAACGCGCCTGTATGGTTTTGACCTCCTTGAACCCCACTTTTACACAGTAAAACTGGAGTTTACAGAGGATAAACCTTATTTTTCTTGTTTCTGCTCTGGGGCTGGATTGGGGGTGCTCGTTAGAGCCGCATCGATAAGGGTGGTTGGTGCGGGCACCCGCGGTCTATGTTTTGGGCAGAGATTGGAAAATTGTTTCCAATTTCTTTTGTTCGGCGATAGGATTTGCAGTGTATTTGTATAGGCGTGTTTTCGCGATGCTGAGAGAAATAAATTTGATTTGATTTTTGTTGATTGACAAATTCGAAGCACACAATGCCATAGATTCGGTGCTGTTTCAGCGTCGCGTGCTCAAAACACAGAGAGAGAGAGAGAGAGAGAGAGAGAGAGAGAGTAAGTACTGATTTCATCTCGTAAAATTTAATGTTGCCCTCTGGTTGTTTTGTTTTGTTTGTGTTTTATTTATTTATTTTTTTTTTATTTTTTTTTTGACTTATACTTTGCCGCCGAACGTTGCATATTTGTATCGCTCCTCTTGTTATTTCATTTATTTGTAATCAGAGTGAATAAAAGATTTGATTGATTTGAATGTATTTTTTACACGAATCCTTGTAATTTATCCTCCTTGTGCAATTCCAATACATACAGAAATTGTCGGCCCCGCCCATCGGGGCTTGAAGAAAGAGATGGGCTGCATGAGGCTTCCACGCAGACTACACAACTACTGGTAAAGCGCTTAGAGGATTTAAGCCTGCCCGTGCAAAGCGATGCGAGGCAGCCCGCCCATACTTATAAACCCTTTTGGTTTCATTGGGTGACAGGGCTTGAGATGTCATTTCATCTCAATGACGGGTAAAAGTCCCAAAAATTGGAAGCAACGTCTCCAAAATGACCTTTACGGTGTTGAAGGGGACGTTAAACCTCAAATCAAACAAACAAACAGAAATGGGCACAACAGGAAGCTCAGTTAAAAAGTGGCTTTAGTGTATATTTAACCCATAACAACCCCTACTTTTGCAAACAGAGATGAGGTCCTACACTGTTTGTCATGCAGCTTGTGAATGATGTTAAGAAATTTTAATGTTTGGCAGTCAGCAATGGCTGTGGCTAAATTTATTTATTCAGCAGGATAAGGGTTAAGACTTGTTGGTTTTTCTGGGTTTCTTCTCTTTTTTACCGCCCATTTTTGTCCAGTTGTGAGGAAGGTTTCAAAATTTAAAAGGCTGGACCCATAAGGTCTCCTGGGAGCACTACTATAAACCGTCGAGTCGAGCAATTATTTTTGAGACTTTGAGTGGAATGCATACACCTTCAGGGGAGGCAACTCCTTCAAGCGTATTTTAGTCTCCCATGTCAATAAGGGTCAACTCTTAAAGGAAAGAATTTGCTCCTGAGGAGCAAATTCTTTCCTTTTAGAGTATATCACTATTTCGTGGGACAAAGCTTATAGAAAAGCAAACATGAAGTTCCGAAAGTTGTCCCCTTTTGAAAAATGGTGGAAAATCTGCCAAGTCATTCCCCTCAGAATTCATGTCACCAATAACAGACTTTAATTGACCAATATTTCTGCATTTCTGTTGACTGTTTGTTTACTTGATTTGAGGTTTAACATCCCCATTAACATTATTTAGGTCATTTTTGAGACATTACTTCTAGTTTTGTGTGAAATTTTACCCAACAGTTAGATAAAATGACATTTCAATCCCAGTGAAATGGTCCCAACTCGCCAGGGCAGGCTTAGGGACTTTATGGCTACAGTTAACAGACATTTGAAGCGTTGCATGCTGTGCCAGTATTATAGGCTGTTGTGTTAGGCAGCACCATGAACATGTGTCTCGTAAGGATCCGAAAGACTTTGGGGCTTGAACCATATGTAATAGAATAACTGGGGTTAACAGAGGTACATCTTACTTTTCTTATTTCTGCTCATAATATAGATTGTGGGTACTCGTTAGAACCGCCTCGATTAGGCGATACTAACGAGTATCCACAATCTATATTTTGAGCAGAAATAAGAAAAATTCGATGAGGCGATACGAGCATCCACAATCAATATTTTGAGCAGAAATACACACAACTGTACGTATAGGTCATTTTGGAGACGTTGCTTCCGACTTTGTGGGACTTTTACCCGACATTGTGATGAAATGACATCTCAAGCCCTGTCGCCACATCGAGGTTTTAACGACTATCCACAATCTCTGTTTTGAGCAGACTATAGATTGTGGGTACTGCTAGTTAGAACCGCTTCGATGTTTTAACGAGTATCCACAATCTCCTTTTCAGCAGTATTGAAAATCGATTGTAACATAAAGTGACAGCGCTATTGTCCCGCCCACGCTTTTAACGTTCAAAGACGGTTGTCAATCATCGCAAATACCAGTTCAGAAGCACGTGATGGAGAGTTCAAAACGGTGCTACAAAGCTTTCGGCACGTATTTGATATTCGTCTCAAACAACATCAAAAGTGCGTCTGAGAGAAGGCCTAGTGCTAACTTGCCGGTTGCGTTGTTGTAATATAATCATTTGTCTTTCATTCTTCAATAATTTTAATGTGAAGTATTATCGGACAATTGATAAACAAATAATCAAAGTGATAACTGTCAGCGAAATTTTGACGGGTTTCGGCCGCCATTATTGGCTTCTTTTAAACTGCAAAATCGGTCATATTGAACTCAAAATTTCTCCATGTAATTTTAAGATTTTCAAAAAAAGAAAATTATTTTGATATAATATAATCATTTGTCTTTCATTCTTTAATAATTTTAATGTGAAGTATAATCGGACAAATGAGAAACAAATAATCAAAGGTGATAACTGTCAGCGAAATTTTAACGGATTTCGGCCGCCATTATTGGCTTCTTTTAAACTGCAGAATCGGTCATTTTTAACTCAAAATTTCTCATGTAATTTTGATATTTTCAAAAAATGAAAATTATTTTGATATAATATAATCATTTGTATTTCATTCTTTAATAATTTTATTGTGAAGTATTATCGGACAATTGAGTAACAAATAATCAAAGGTGATAACTGTCAGCGAAATTTAGACCGGTTTCGGCCGCCATTATTGGCTTCTTTTAAACTGCAAAATCGGTCATATTGAACTCAAAATTCTCCATGTAATTTTAAGATTTTCAAAAAAAGAAAATTATTTTGATATAAAATAATCATTTGTCTTTCATTCTTTAATAATTTTAATGTGAAGTATAATCCGACAAATGGGAAACAAATAATCAAAGGTGATAACCGTCAGCGAAATTTTAACAGATTTCGGCCGCCATTATTGGCTTCTTTTAAACTGCAAAATCGGTCATTTTGAACTCAAAATTTCTCCATGTAATTTTGATATTTTCAAAAAAAGAAAATTATTTTGATATAATATAATCATTTGTCTTTCATTCTTTAATAATTTTAATATGAAGTATTATCGGACAATTGAGAAACAAATAATCAAAGGTGATAACTGTCAGCGAAATTTGGATCGGTTTCGACCGCCATTATTGGCTTCTTTAAAACTGCAAAATCGGTCATTTTGAACTCAAAATTTCTCCATGTAATTTTGATATTTTCAAAAAAAGAAAATTATTTTGATATAATATAATCATTTGTCTTTCATTCTTTAATAATTTTAATGTGAAGTATAATCGGACAAGTGAGAAACAAATAATCAAAGTGATAACTGTCAGCGAAATTTTGACGGGTTTCGGCGCCATTATTGGCCTCTGATACGTCGCACCGGCGACACATGTTTAATTAAATTAATCACCACTCGCAAATACTCGCAAACACTCCAAATATCACAGGTAAGCTCTGAGGTCCGCGGAATTTCCTCGGAATATCGAGCGCATAACTTGGAGTAAAATATTTTCACTCGGAGTGGTTTACTCCAAAACATTCGGCGGAAAAACGCGGATTTAAAAAGTTGTCCGCGGAATGAAAAAGAAAAATGGTTCAAATACCTGAGCCGTACTGTAAATCAGTGGAAGGGTTAGAATGACTGCAGAAAAGTTTTCATGACCAATCTCCACGAAATAATGTTGCTGACACTGGCAGGTATTGTACCGGCATCCTCCTGATCACCAGTCAGATGCCTATCTGATTGAGCTACCAAGGCCAGCACTGCCTCTGTATAATTCCAGTTCTCCATAATTATGAACATTTCGAGCGATTTGATTGGTTGAATAAAAGTTTTATACTTCGATAAATTCCATGAGCAAGAATTCCAGAATTAGTTCACACAGACAGGTAGTTTCATAACGTGACATCAAATCGCATGTTTAAAACCCGCGTGTTAACGCCATTGTTTATGTGAAGTGACGTCCGCATCGTTCGATTAAAGATGGGAAACTATTGAAAACGTAAATGTTAGAAGATAAATAAACTGACTTGAAAGACTTAACGTTTTTTTGCTTGGTGTTTTCTTCAAAGATGGCAGCTTCGAATTGAATAATTATTCCATCGTGGCCGTTGGTGAGTCCATTCTTACGCTTTCGAAAGAATTCCAAAAATATACCATTTTGATGGCACTTTTAACATTTCGATGACAAAGCTGGAATTTTAAGGAACGAATTATCATTTTTTTGGATTTTATCAATGTGTAAATCCGGCGAATCACTCACAAACTGCATGAAGCCCCTTCCGGCCAATCACTCACAAACTGCATGAAGCCCCTTTGGGCTTCATGCAGTTTGTGAGTGATTTGCCGGAGTTTACACATCGATAAAATCCACAGAAATGAAATTCATTACTATAATAAAACTATTGTTAGTGTGGAAAGTAGAAACAGTGTTTGTTAAACAGCTGTGTTGTACCCAAAGAATATATAGACTATACAGAAAATGACCATTTATGGTCAGCTTTTTCTATATACCGTAATCTGTACATTTTTGGGATCCCATCTTTCAACTTCATACTATTTAAGATTGTGTTATAACTAATATTGTTATAAAGAGGTTTTGGTCTATTTACATAGAAAAAAAAAACTATTTTGGGGGCATAACGTAAAAATTCGGCTATAAGACGAGGATTTTTCCCTCCAAAATGAGCCCAAAAAAATGACCCCTTCTTATAGCTGAGGTCATGGACTGCAGGCTTTTTTCCGGCAATGTCCTGCGAAGACCAGACATACGGTAAAAGCCGATCGGTGATTTTTGAATTGATATAAAACGCCGCCCACAAACCACCGCTACCATTTTTCTGCAAGCGATCCATAAATGACGTCATCCGACGCCAGCACCCCCACATGTGTTTAATGTCATTGTGTGTATCTCTATCATAAAAAAAATATTTGGAACCAGTAAAAAATCTTTTCTCGATAGCTAAACAGTTGTGAATAGGGATGGATAGAAAACCAGCGCTTTGCACAGCTCCCAAATAACCCCAAGAAGCTCCGTGTCAATAACCAACAACAGCCTATGACTTTTCCCGCCCAGCGTTTGCTATTTGGCGCCAAAACATAACCATTCATGAGATCTTAGAAAAGTCTGTTCTTATTATGTAAACATCTACTGTTGGATGTAGCTAATTGTCTGAGGAGCGATTAAATCGTTTTCACATTGATTGTGGATTAAATTTTAGGATTGGAGGATAAATGCCAATAAGAGACATAACTTGACCATATTTTCACACCTTATCGACACACACCGCAAGGTGGCAGTTTTATGACAGGGATAAACAATAGTGTCATACTTGAACCGTAATAAATACACAGATGGTTTGTCTCTGAATTGACAGTGCAGCAATTATTGGGATTTACTTAATGGTCTAGTTTTACCGTATTTAAGGACTCAAAAAGACTGACAGTTGTAGATGATTTATTTTTTTTGCACTTACCCGACCGGGCGTCATAAGGTCAAAGTGCAACTGCCTGGAGCGATTTCGGTCTTGTCCCAGGCGGCTGGGAAATGGATTTGTCAGCCCCTGTCGTCTATTAAATAGAAGTCTGTGTAGCTGTCTAGCCTTAGCCAGCAAAGCATGTACCGGGCCAACTTCGAGCCGACAGCGATACGACATATCGGCCGGATGTTTGCCCACTATTTTGTGCTAGCTGGGGCTTTGGTTATGAAACTGAATAGCTAGGTGTTGTGTTCCCCAATAAAAAAAATTTCAGTTACTTATAGAAAAGCTGCAACAAATATTTCTAAATTTTTTGGATGGAAATAAATTCCCCCCTTTTCCCAACGCTTAATACACCTACCTATTCAGATTCAATAAGAGTTATCTCTCTTTGTAACTCTCACAAACGAAGACACAGAATGTCAAAAGACATAGACAAGCCATGTGAGGCGTATGTAGAGGGGTTTTCTGACAAAAAAAGGCCGATTTCTCAAATCTAAACGGCATCTGGCTGTTGCAGATAGGCCCCGACAGATATGGCAAAAATTTGACCCGTCTTATAAAAGAGTATAAGCAAAATCCCACCTTAGAAAAACTGAAAAAGGGGTCCCGTCTTATAGCTGAATCGCCTTATAGCCGAATATTTACGGTACCATTCTGTACCATTATATTTTCATACCCGCTTTTTCGAAAAAAAATTGGGTATATTGTTTTCGTATCACAGATGTTATACCCGCTTTTTCAAAGAAAATTCGGGTATATTGTTTTCGTACCATAGTTGAGTGGTCGTCAGTCCGTCCGGGCGAACATATCAGGTTAGGGGCTAGTGTCCGGATTGGAAAACAATAGAAAATGATTGAAAATGATTGGTAAATAATAGATTTATTCCGTAAATGAAAGGTTCAGGAGGTTAGCCCCTAAACCAAACAAAAGAAAATAGCAAAAGAAATAGCTTTTAAACCGACATTTTGGAACAGACGTCTGTCTGTCCGTCTGTCCATCCATCCATCATGTTTCTTGTAAATGGATCTCCTCTGCAACCACTGATGTTACACTTTTGAAACTTTGCATGTGGATAGTACATGGTATGTAGATGGCAGTGGGCTACTTTTTTGTGACCTTGACCCCAACATGGCCCCAAGGTCAAAGGTCAGAAAGTAGGACATTATCATATCTTCTAAACTGTTGGGATTGCACTTCCGAAACTTGATTATTGGATTGCCCTTGGAATGTAGAACATAGAACATATTGGAATACTTTTCGTGTGACCTTGACCTCAACATGGCCCAAGGGTCAAAGGTCAAAAAGTTGGACTTTTTGTTATTCATAGAAAAAGCGGGTATTTGCGATGGTATACCATCGTCTGCGCCATCTAGTTATGTGTATATTGCTCAAAAACCGATTTGGGACATTTTAGATGCTGATTGTGGTGATTCTAACAATCACTGAAAGTTCATGCTACTGTAAAAATCCTAAAATTTGGACACCTTGAGGACTTGCTGTAATTCTCCTAAAATCTTATCAGATTTGTTTCATGATCCAGAAAGGTGTCTATAAAGGTGCAAATGGAATGACAAACAGTGTAGACCCTGATCAGACTGCTCCTTCAGGAGCAGTCTGATCTGGGTCTGCACTGTTTGCTTGAGCCTATCTGTCCTGATACTTAGGATCATTACGGTAGATAAAAAATTCAGAAAAAAATGTCTTTAATACTAAATTTTACAGAAAATGTATGGTAATCCTAGTGAAGCTTTGTACGAATTTTTCCTACGATTTTCCCTTAAAACCTTTATGCCATGGCTCATGAAGCAGTTCGTCTGGAATTAACGGCCCTGTCAACACTATTTAGGTCATATCAAGTCAGTCAGTTTACTTAATCAAACTTCCCTGGGCAGGTTTATACAGAAATGGTTAACTAGGTCAATGCACATTCTTCGGCCAGAAACTGACAACTGCCCTTCTTGGGAGAGAATGACTGCGGAAAAGAATTCATGATCAATTTACACGAAAGAATGTTGTTCGAATCAAAGACCCCAGTGAAAAAGTACTATTGTTTCAAGCATTTATTTTGTTCTGTTTAATGCTTACAAGTAAACATTTTTTTAGCTCACCTGTCACGTAGTGACAAGGTGAGCTTTTGTGATCACTTTTTGTCTGTCGTCCGTCGTGCGTGTGTCCATCCGTGCATCCTTACGTAAACAATTTCAAATAAGTATATCTCTAATACCCCGTGGTCAATCTTGATCAAATTTCATGAGAAGCATCATCAGGTAGGGGGAAAGGCTGCATAAGGTTTTTGGGTTGATCAGATTGGAATTCTGGTTGCTATGGCAACATATACATGTAGCTCCCGTAGACTTACAATGGGAAAAAAATAAAATATCTTCTTCTCTGAAACCACAGGACCCAGAGCTTAGTTATTTAGCATGTAGCAACGGCCAGTGGTCACCTACATAATTCCTGCCAATCATGCCCCTGGGGTCCAAATTGGCCAAGCCCCGGGGCCCCTTTGCTCCCATAGACTCATAATGGAACAAAAAGCTATAAAAATCTTCTTCTCGGAAGGGCCCAGAGCTTAGATATGTAGCATGTAGCAACGGCAAGTGGTCACCTACATAATTCCTGCCAATCATGCCCCTAGGGTCCAAAGGGGCCACACCCCGGGGCCCTTAAGCACCTATAGACTCATAATGGAAAAAAGCTTAAAAAATCTTCTTCTCTGAAACCACAGGGCCCAGAGCTGAGATATTTGGCATGTAGCAACGGCAAGTGGTCACCTACATAAATCCTGCCAATCATGCCCGTGGGGTCCAAATGGGCCACGCCCCGGGGCCCCTTAGCTCCCATAGACTGATAATGAAAAAAAAAAGCTTCAAAAATCTTCTTCTCTGAAACCACAAAGCCCAGAGTTTAGATATCTAGCATGTAGCAACGGCAATTGGTCACCTACATAATTCCTGCCAATCATGCCCCTGGGCTCCAAATGGGCCACGCGCCGGGGCCCCTTTGCTCCCATAGACTCATAATGGAAAAAAGCTTAAAAAATCTTCTCTGAAACCACAGCGCCCAGAGCTTAGATATTTAACATGTAGCAACGGCCAGTGGTCACCTACATAATTCCTGCCAATCATGCCCCTGGGGTCCAAAAGGGCCATTCCCCGGGGCCCCTTAGCTCCTATAGACTCATTTTGGAAAAAAAAGCTTCAAAAATCTTCTTCTCTGAAACCACAGGGCCCAGAGCTTAGAAATTTAGCATGTAGCAATGGCAAGTGGTCACCTACATAAATCCTGCCAATCATGCCCCTGGGGTCCAAATCCTGTGGGCCCTTAACTCCAAAAAACTTAAAATGGAAAAAAAACTTCAAACATCTTCTTTGAAACCATGAAGTACAGACCTTAGATATTTAGTATATAGCAACACAAAATGGTCGCCTACTTAAATCCTGCCAACCGTGCCCTTTGGGTCAAAATTGGCCAAGCCCCAGGGCTCATTAGCTCCTATAGACTTATACTGGAAAAAAAAAATCTTTTTCTCCCAAACCATAAGGCACAGATTTTGTTTGATTTGAGGTTTTACATCCCCATCAACACTGTATAGGTTATTTTGGAGATGTCTCTTCCAATTTTGTGGGACTTCTACCAGACATTGAGATGAAATTACATCTCAAGCCCTGTGGCCCAATGAAACCAGTAGGGTTTATAAGCATGGACACCGCTTTGCCTGAGCTTAGATATTTAGTATGTAGCAATGTCAAGTGGTCTCCTACACTAATGATTTTCTGGTACACAGGTGAGCAATATAGGGCCATTGGGCCCTCTTGTTTTTTTTTGCTTTTTTTACAACTTAACAGTTAGCGTAAAAATCCTAAAAATTCGGACACCTTGAAGACTGGCTGTAATTCTCCTTACATTTTAACAAATTTGTTTCATGATCCAGCAAGGAGTCAAAACATTGCAGAGTAAATGGCAAACAGTGTAGACCCTGATCAGACTGCTCCTTAAGATCTTGGTCTGCACTGGATGCCAAGCCTGTCTGTCCCAATACTTAGGATCATTATGGTAATATAGTGAATTCTTTCCTTAAAGGCTCTACCCTTATTGATAAGAGAGAAAAATACATGTAACTGTACACCTTAATATTGCTGATTTCATTTACCCTTGTAGAAGCCTCTATGGTGTAGTGGGTATGCTACTCGCCTTGTAAACTAGGGGTCGCAGGATCGATCCTTGGCTTATCCAGACTTTCGGATGAGTCTTTAAACCAAGGTCCTGTCTCTGTATGACCTAAGCTGTTGTTTAGAAGCCTCCGTGGTGCAGTGGTTACGCTACTCGCCTTGTAAACCAGGGATCGCAGGATCGATCCCGGGCTTCTTCAGTTTTTCGGATGAGTCTTTAAACCGAGGCCCCGTCTCCGTATTAGCTGTTGGTGGGACGTAAAACTAAAACTCACTCACTCACCTCAGCTGTTGGTAAGACTTAAAACTCAAACACTCACTCACTCACATTTACCCTTGTCCTCCTGAATCAGGATAAGCTCTGCCCTTATGAATCGTGTGGATCCAGATCAGATGGCTTCTGAAGCTTAATTAAACTACCAGTTGGCCCCCACTGATTGGGGCTTGGCAAAATATATTGGGCTGCATGAGGCTTCCAAGCAGAGCTGAAACTAACCATGCATAAGTACTGTCTAGGCCTGCCCAGTCAAAGTGATGCAAGGTGGACTGTCCTTACATATAAACCCTATTGTTTTTTTTTGGACAGTAGGGCTTGAGATGTTATTTCATCTCAATGTAGAGTAGAGTGAAAGTCCCACAAAATTGGAAGTCTTCAAAATGACCTAAATAGTGTTGACGGGGATCCAAAATCTCAACTCAAACAAATGAAAACTACCAGTGTCTTGAACAGCTGGGCTCTGGTCCCAGATGTGCAACCTGACATGTTTCTTATTTTCCAGGACATTAACGGATGGTTGGAAAGCTGTGGCATCAAGTATCGAAGTTGAGGCAGACCTGCACAAGTAAGTGAAGAAGACCAATATCTAGGCTGTCGAAGTAAAATTTATTTATAAAGACCACCTTTGGGACTGTTTAAAAGTGGTCTTTAAGACCACTTTTGAACAGTCCCACGGTGGTCTCTTATTAGGAGACACCGGGTGTAGAAAACACAAAGAAAGAATAACTGAAACCTTCTCAATAAGCTTTTAAAAGCAGATTTAGTCTTAATTTTAGGTGGTCTTAATAGCGGAATTTTAATGTTCTTAACATATCATTAAAACTTTGATCATTTTATATGGCAAAATTCATGTGCTAATAATTTTGCTGAAAATGTTAGTACTGTAAAAATCCTAAAAATTCAGACACCTTGCGAACTTGCTGTAATTCTTCTAAAATTTTTAAAAAATTTGTTTCAAAATCCAGCATGGAGACCAAGAAAAACAGGAAATGGTGAACAGTGTAGACCCTGATCAGACTGTGCCTTCTGCCACAATACTTAGGATCATTACGATAGCTTTTGCGGCCCCAGCCCATTGGGGTTAAGAGAAATAAATGGGCTGCATGATGCTTTCACGCAGAGCTGAAACCGACAGCACACGAGTACTTGTAAACTGCTTAGAGGATCTAAGCCTGCCCAGACAAAGCGGTGCGAGTCGGACCGGCCATGCTTATAAACCCCTTATAAACCCTATTGGTTTCATTGGGCGACAGGGCTTGAGATGTCATTTCATCTCATGGCGGATAAAAGTCCCACAAAATTGGAAGCAATGTCTCCAAAATGACCTATACAGTGTTGACGGGGACTTTAAACCTCAAATCATACAAACAAAACATGATACTGTTATGTGTTTTCTTTCTTTCTATTTTCAGAAACTTGTCTAATTCATTGTTAGAGGATATTAGTAAACCATTGAAACAGTTGGTGGAGGCCCAACATAAGCTCAGAAGACCTGTAAGTAAAACCAGTCCATAGCCCATTTGTCCAGTGCAGCCTCGGTCTTATGTTCTCATTAACCCTTGACCCTTATCCTGCTGAATAAATTTGTTTAGCCATGCCCATCTCTTGCTATCAACCAATCCAATTGCTTGTGACAATGTATTTGTTCAATTCACAAACAGAAGGACAAACAGTGTAGATCTGAAGAAGCCATCTGATCAGGATCAACACTGTTTACTAAGTTAGGGGTTGTCATATTCAGCAGGATAAGGGTTAAAGGGCCATAGAATTTTTTTAGAGCAGTCGGCAATTTCATTTTTATGACCCCGATAGCGATAGCAGGGACATATTGTTTTTGCCCTGTCTGTTTGTTTGTTTGTTGGTTTGTACTTGGACAACTTTAACGCTGGCCATAAGTTTTGAACGGTTGGAGATAGAGTATTCATATTTGGTATGAAGGTTCCTTGTGACAAGAGCTTCACATTCATGTAAAAAATTTGACCTGTGACCTTGACCTTTGACCTACTTTAAAGAAAAAATAACATTGGTCATAACTTTTGAACCGCTTGAGATACAGCCTTCATATTTGGCATGTATGTTCCTTGTGACAAAAGCTTTACATTCATGCAAAAAATTTTGACCTGTGACCTTAATTTTGACCTTTGACCTACTTAAAATAAAAAAAAAACATTTTGGTCATAACTTTTGAACTATTTGAGATACAGCCTTCATATTTTGCATGTAGGTTCCTTGTGACAAGAGCTTTACATTCACACAAAAAAATTTGACTGTGACCTTTATCTTGACCTTTGACCTACTTAAAAGAAAAAAAAAAAACATTGGTCATAACTTTTGAACCGCTTGAGATACAGCCTTCATATTTGGCATGTATGTTCCTTGTGACAAAAGCTTTACATTCATGCAAAAAAATTTGATCTGTGACCTTGACCTTTGACCTACTTAAAATAAAAAAATAACATTTTGGTCATAACTTTTGAATCATTTGAGATACAGCCTTCATATTTTGCATGTAGGTTCCTTGTGACAAGAGCTTTACATTCACACAAAAATTTTAACCTGTGACCTTGACCTTTGACCTACATAAAAAAGAAAAAGTTAAAATTGGTCATCTTTTGAATCGTTCAAGATAGAGCCTTCATATTTGGCATGTAGGTTCCTTGTGACAAGAGCTGCAAAATTTACTGACCTGTGACCTTGACCTATGACCTACTTTAAAGAAAAAAATATATATATACTTTTGTTCATAACTTTCGAACCGTTTACGATAGAGCCTTCATATTTGGCATGTAAGTTCTTTGTGCCAAGGGCTTCCCACTCAAACCAAAAATCTTGACCTGTGACCATGATCGCCCCCGCCCATAGGGGCTTGAAGAAATATATGGGCTGCATGATGCTTCCACGCAGAGCTGAATCCGGCCCGCACACTAGTACTGGTAAACCGTTTAGAGGATCTAAGCCTGTCCAGGAACCGCGGTGCGAGGCGGACCGTCCATGCTAATAAATCCTATTGGTTTCATTGGGCGACTGGGCTTGAGATGTCATTTCACCTCAGTGTCGGGTAAAAGTCCCACAAAATTGGAAGCAACGTCTCCAAAATGACCTTTACAGTGTTGATGGGGACATAAAACCTCAAATCAAACAAAAAAACTGTGACCATGACTTTGAACTGTGACCAACTTTGAAAAAAAATGACCATGCCTGGGGACATATTCGTGTTTCACAAACACATCTTGTTCAAATAATTTTTGCAGAGAAAAGAAGGCTTGACATCACAAATAGAAGTGAAGGCAATGATCAGGAATCAATACAATCAGCCCACAGCTCCCATCTGAGACACCAAAGGGAAAGAAACACAAACATGAAACAACTAGACCCTAATGGAAACATCAATAGTGGAAAGCCAAAAGGACAGTTACTTTCCCACAAAATGGCCAATTGGGTATCCAAAACAAAATAATATAAGTGATACACTCACTCAAAGACAAGCCACAACAAAAATAAACCACGACAGAAGAACCGCCTTGGAATGGTCAGTGAAATGAGTTCCACTTGGGGGCTCAACTTTACATTGCCACAATCCTTGCCCTTACTTCTGTTGGGATTCAGACAAATAATTTGTTCAGTCAGCATGAAGGCCTTCTAACTCATCAGTGCAACATCTCCATGAGGCGGTTCTAACGAGTACCCACAATCTGTATTTTAGAGCAGAAATAAGAAAAAATAAGTTTTACCCCTGTAAACCCCAGTTTTACTATATAAGTTCAAGGGGGTCAAAATTATATAGGCGTTTTTTCGTGATATTAGCAGAAATTTAATGTATTTTTGACAGAGTTGTCCCCCCTGAAGATGTATTTGTATAATTTTCTTTGTTTCAGATTGAGGCTACGGTCGATAAGTCATTAAAGTCATTAACAGATAAGAGAACGGAAGAAGTGAAGGTAATATCAGATGAAATTTTTTCAGACTTCTTTGCCAGCACAGCCTGTTTGGAGTAAAGTCACTGAGGTCGTAAAACTTTTTTCATGCTCAACTCATCTGAGCTTAAAATTAACAATTGTTGGCATTTTAAAATTTATAAACAGGACAAATAACAATCTGCGTTGATATGAGGATAAAAATTGCCTCTTTCATTTGTATTTTAAGATTTATGAACATTATTAATTTCATGCTCAGCTGAGTTGAGCATGAAAAAAGTTTTATAACATCAGGGCCAGTTGTTCAAAACTAAGGATGTCGATAATTAACAAGTCTACATATTATTAGAACTTTGAACATTTCATTTGGAAAGCATGCCAATATCTTTGCTGAAAAAAGTATGAAGCATTTTCATTTAGCTTTTGCAAATGCAAAACCTACTCACATTTTCCAGCATTTTCCAGCAAGTGTATTAGATATTGTGGTTAATAGAACAGTTATCAGTTTGACCACTAATGAGCATTTTCAGCTAATGATGCTTTGAACAACTGGGCCCTGTAATAAACTCGGCCAGTAGAAGGCTTTAAAATGAAATGAGACTCTTTAGTGGTTGAAACATCAAATGTTCTGGCAAATATAGTACATAATTTGTACCAAATGGAATCTTCCACCTTATAGATAGCTGGAGTCCATTTCAAAATTTAGGGGTGTCAGGTTAGTTTATACTAATTTATTTTAGTTCGATTGCGATGAAAGCTTTAAGCTTATTGAATCGCTCTCGAACACTCATTCCGGGTGTTTTCACGCGCGCGCGAGAGAGAGAGGCAGTGGCTTATACACCACTGCTACCCATTTTCCCTTGGGTGGAGTGAGGCAGTGTCATTACGTGTCTTGCCCAAGGACAGACCTCGATACCGGTGGCGGATTCGAACGCACAACCTCTCGATCATTAGTCGAACGCGCTAACCACTGCGCTATCGAGGCTGACTCGATTGTGTCAGGTTGTGTTTTGTTCAAAAACTATTTGGAAATTGGCTGAAAATTTTGCAAACAATGCAGGCCCTGATCAGATGCCGCGTTCTGCGGCGTCTGATCTGGGTCTGCACTGTTTGCCAACTACCTGTTGTACAAAATGGGTTAATGGTATCTTTGCTGATATGTTGGCTGAAAATGTCAGTAAAAATATCATTGTTTTGCAATCCTGTTTTGCAAGCCTCGTAAATTCCATATAAAATGACCAAGATTCTCTTTATCATATAACCATTTTATATAAGATTTTGCTGCAAAGAAATTCAATAGAATTTAGATAGAAAATATAGAGTTGTCATGGACAGAGTAATGACATTATGCACCAGAAACCATACATTGTTACATGTGTTGTCATCATTTTTGTTGCATATGTTTTAAGCCAGTTTTAAGCCCCCGCCATTCTAAGAATGGTGGAAAGGGCATATAGCGTTGCGCCTGTCGGTGCGTCCGAAACTTAAACGCGGTCAATAACTTCTTTATTTCTTGATGGATTTTAAAATTACCCCGCAGAATTGTTAACCATCACGAGACAACGTGTCACGTGCAAAACCCAGGTCCGTACCTCCAAAGTCAAGGTCATACTTAGAGGTCAAAGGTCAAAAAAGGGTCCGAAACTTAAACGCAGTCAATAACTTTCTTATTTCTGGATGGATTTTGAAATTACTTTGTAGAAATGTTAACCATCATGAGACAATGTGTCACATGCAAAACCCAGGTCCGTACCTCCAAGGTCAAGGTCATACTTAGAGGTCAAAGGTCAAAAAACGGTTCGAAACTTAAACGCAATCAATAACTTTCTTATTTCTGGATGGATTTTAAAATTACTTTGTAGAAATGTTAACCATCATGAGACGATGTGTCACATGCAAAACCCAGGTCCGTACCTCCAAGGTCAAGGTCATACTTAGAGGTCAAAGGTAAAAAAAAGGGTCCGAAACTTAAACGCAGCCAATAACTTACTTATTTCTGGATGGATTTTGAAATTATTTTGAAGAAATGTTAACCATCATGAAACAATGTGTCACGTGCAAACCCAGATCCGTACCTCCTAGGTCAAGGTCATACTTACAGGTCAAATGGCATATAAAGGGTCCAAAACTTAAACACGGTCAATAACTTTCTATGGATGAATACGAACATAGACATATTTCAGGCGGGGGCATCCGTGTCCTATGGACGCATTTCTAGTCTGTCTTTTTGTTTGTTTGTTATTTGTTCATCATCAATCTGTCAACTTTTGCACCAATCCAATTTTCTCCTTCACTACTCTAAGAAACAAATTTTTTAGACATTTATTAGAATCGCCTCTGTGAGATGATTCTAAAAATATCTATTCTAATAAATGTCTACAACATTTGTTTCTTGGTGAAATTAAAGTCAAAAGGCCCTTTATTACATGTACCTGTCATACTCCTAACTGGGATTCATTGTAATGGCAAAATATTAAAGAACAAGTAGTTTCATCATAGGAGGGTCATCTGTATATGACCACTCATGTAAGATCCTCTATATAATACAGTTTTGAACTGTTATCTAATTACAGGCCAAGAAGAATGCATATGACTGTGCGAAGTCACATGAGAAAGCAGAAGAAGCCTCAAAGTCAAGTAAAGCTAAAGAAAAAGATATTAACAAGGTGAGTGGCAGCCATTTTGTATTGGTACAGTTTCCAGTAAACCATCATTAAACAGTGGTGATTATAGCAACATGTGAAGCGGGTATTAAGTGAAATTTCCAGTAAACCTTCGTTATACAGTGGTGACCATAGCAACATGTGAAGCGGGTATTTAGTGATAACTGAAGGATACTTTGTCTTATTTCTCCATATAAACCTATGTTATGGGTATTCATTTGAACTGCCTCGCTGAGGTGGTTCAAATGAATCCCCCCAACATAGGTTTTTATGTTGGGCTGCATGGTGCTTCCACGCAGAGTTGAAACTGACCGCACATGAGTACTGGTAAACTGCTTAGAAAGACTACCGCAATGATCCGGCTATAAGACAATTTGGCTATAAGATGGGGGGTATTTTTTGGCTTTTCTTTGGGTGATTTTTGCTTAGTCTCGGCTATAAGACGGGTATAAATTCTGACAGGGGTTGCGCCGATGTAGAAAGTGCCGAACATTTCAGAGCGAGACACTGGTTGATCAATTTCGCTCTGTGTTTTGCGGTCGCGAAATCTAATGACAATGACGACTTTACTAAAATAAAATTTATATTAGACCGACTTCAATGATAAACAGATAGTTTTAGGTACCTAGCAAGTCCTGGAACAAATTTTCTTACCTAGAAACTGTAATCACCTATTTTTTGTGTCTGAAATTTGAGTTTATTAACGTCACAACTTTCGCCTTATTAATATTCATGAACTCATTATCATAAACCAATGAAGGAAGGAAAGTAAAATGATTGACAGGTAAGTAAGGGAAGCAACTACGCGTAACTGGCATTTTCTACAGTTTAATACATGTGCGTTGGCATACATTTGATACCTCCTGATTCCATCGGGATAAGACACAATTTCGAATCCTATCTCCCAGTCTTCCGCCCGACGGCCCCAATCTCCTGACAAGACAATTTTCCTTTAGAAATATTTTGCCGCCCGACCATTCTAGTATTTACCGCAGTAAAAAAACCTATGCGGTTGACCGTCAGAAAATTTACACCTGTGTTGAACTGCTGACGCTTGTAAACATTATCGGACAGTTAATAAGGTGATTAACTCTGCAGGTGTTATTGGATACTTGGCGTGTTTACATAAGAGATTAAATAGATTAAAGAAACAGGCCATTGCTAATCAAGAGTGATATAGGAAGAGACAGAATAGCCTGTGCATCCATAATGCTTGACCAGAGATTTATTTTGCTGCACTGGACATTTATGGAAAAATATAATAACAATAATAAAAAAAACCGTAAGGCATCATCAACTTATTTTCTTATGCAAATGGAGTGAAACTTTTGCCTCATTAATATTTATGAACTCATTATCATTTAAGAAATGAAATTTATTTTTCTGCAGTTCATGGAAGTATGAACGCAGTGGGTCGCGTGCAAAGATAATGAACCCCGAAGGGGTTCATGTAAACTTTGCTAGGGAGCCACTGTCGTTCATACCTTCATGAAAAGCAGAAAAATTAAGTTTATTTTTTATATTTACATTATTTGCCCCTCATCATTGGGCAAAAAAAGATGCTTGTAGGGGAAAGTTTTAAAGTTGAAAAACATTTACACGCTGTTTTTCCAAGAAGAGCGGAGCAGCGTTGACGTCATCAACGCCCGTAGAGAACAATGGTTTAGAATGACGTCACTTAATAGCACGCGATTCGATGCGTTCATGGAAGTATGAACGCAATTGTTTTCTATAGGTTTACAGAAGACTTTACACTGGAAATGTAAATATAAACCAATGAAAATTCGAGGGTGCTTATTATGTTCCGGGGCACCTTCCGGGGAATGTATCTATTGAAAACGCATGGAATTAATCCAATTATGATAAAAACTTTTAGGCTTGAATTATAACTGTTCTTCACGATCTTTTGGTTTCTTTTACCGATGTTTATTATTATTTATTTGGAATCACGCTCCCGCTCATCACTTCACAGACCCATAGTTACGCAACAGGTACACACATGTACGTACCGCACGTGATTTTCCCTCTGTTCTTTGCCGAAAATTTCAAGGATGCCCAAGATCTCGGTTATAAGACGGGTGTAAAAATTAGGGGGTATTCTGGCGGTAAAAAACCCTGTCTTATAGCCGGATCATTACGGTAAGCCTGCCCAGGCAAAGTGGTGCAAAAATCGGTCCGTTCAATGCAAAAAGCTGTGTTGGTTTCACTGTGCAGCAGGATTTGAGGTGTCATTTCATCTCGATGTCAGGTAAAAGTCTTACAAAATTGGAAGCAACATCTCCAAAATTCCTGAAATAGTGTTGATGGAGACATTAAACTCAATTCAAACAAACAAAGGTTTTTATTGAAAACTGACAAAAGTTATCCTTTTAAATTATCACCAAATATATCTGTTACTATGGTGGTGACAAACTCATAAACTTGTAGATTTAATTCCTGAGTGTATGAAGTGGATTCTTGCATCTTTCTGTGGTTGTTGCATGAGGCAAACATGTTGTGCATCTTGCGTCACAGCAGCATTCAGGTGATATTGGCTTATAGTTTGGCAAGGCCTGCTATCCTTGCAGCAGGTAACTTATGGTTAACGGGGGAGTGTTTTTGTTTTTTCTGTGTCTACGACTTTCATTCATGAACCTCTTTCTCCATGTCTCATTTCATTTCCTCTCTCTCTCCTCCAAACCTTTTCTTTTGGAGATGAGACAGACAAGGTTTGATGTGTCATTAAGCCCCAACAAAACCAATCTATTAATCAATCAATCAATCAATCAAACTTCCATCTTTGAACTTAGATACATCCATTCCTGAAAATAGGGAGGTAAGTCAATATCAAAACAGTGTTGATCCAGACGAGACAGACCATTATCAGCCGCCTCATCTGGGTCTCTACTATTTGCATAGGTACTATCTAAACCAGTCTTCAAAGTTTAAAGGTGGAAGGAAGTTAATTACTGATTCACTGTCATGTTTGGGATTAATATTAAGAGATTAACCCATAAGATGCCAATCACAACAATTGTCATCTGCTTTGCTGTCTGCTGGGTACTTTGAAAGTCATTTTTTGCAGTGTGAACCCAGATCAGACTTCTCCTGTAGGAGCAGTCTGATCAGGGTCCACACTGTTTGTCTGTATGCAAAAATATGTTGGAAAAGTTTGCAGTAAGATTCAGCAGACGTCATAAAAACAGACGACATTTTAAGATGCAGCTTTCTCAAAATGGATACACCATCGGGAGGCACTCCTGCAAAAGTATTTTTATCTCCATGTCAATAGGGGTCATTTCTTAAAGGAAAGAGTTGGAGCAAATTCTTTTCTTTAAGAGTAGACCCCTTTTTCAGTGGGACTGAGACTATAGAAAAGCAAACACCTAGACCCGAAAGTTGTCTCCCTTTGTTTGATTTGATGTTTAACGTCCCTGTCAACTCATTTTGGAGGTGTTGCTTCCAATTTTGTGGGACTTTTACCTGACATTGAGATGAACTGACACCTCAAGCCCTATTGCCTAATGAAACCAATAGGATTTATAAGCATGGACAGTGATGGAAAAATGTGCTAGTGTTTCCATTCCCCTTAAGGGTTAAGTGATTTTCTCATTAGCTCACCGTCACGTAGTGACGAGGTGAGCTTTTGGGATCACTTTTCGTCCGTCGTCCGTGCGTGCGTGCGTCCGTGCGTGCGTCCGTCCGTAAACAATTCTTTAAACGACATCTCCTCCTAAACCACTGATCGGATTTTGACCAAACTTCACAGGAATGATACTTAGGTGGTCCCCTTTCAAAGTTGTTCAAATGGTTCCGGTCCGTTGCACATCTAGGTCATAGGAGCCAAAAACAGATTTTTTTCACCAAAAACTTAAAAAATCTTCTTCTCTGAAACCACAAGGCCCAGGTCTTTGATATTTGGTATGAAGCTTCATCTGGTGGACCCCTACCAAGATTGTTCAAATTATAGTGCTTGGGCCAAAAATGCCCCCGCTCCGGGGCCCTTTGGTTTTACATGGGCTTATATAGGGAAAATCTTTAAAAATCTTCTTCTCTGAAACCGCAAGGCCCAGGTCTTTGATATTTGGTATGAAGCTTCATCTAGTGGACCCCTACCAAGATTGTTCAAATTATAGTGCTGGGGCCAAAAATGCCCCCGCTCCGGGGCCCTTTGGTTTTACATGGGCTTATATAGGGAAAATCTTTAAAAATCTTCTTCTCTGAAACCGTAAGGCCCAGGTCTTTGATATTTGGTATGAAGCTTCATCTAGTGGACCCCTACCAAGATTGTTCAAATTATAGTGCTGGAGCCAAAAATGCCCCCGCTCCGGGGCCCTTTGGTTTTACATGGGCTTATATAGGGAAAATCTTTAAAAATCTTCTTTTCTGAAACCGCAAGGCCCAGGTCTTTGATATTTGGTATGAAGCTTCATCTAGTGGACCCCTACCAAGATTGTTCAAATTATAGTGCTGGGGCCAAAAATGCCCCCGCTCCAGGGCCCTTTGGTTTTACATGGGCTTATATAGGGAAGAGCTTTAAAAATCTTCTTCTCTGAAACCGTAAGGCCCATGTCTTTGATATTTGGTATGAAGCTTCATCCCACACAGCCATGGTCCTCCCCCCCCCCCCCCCTACCCCCCCCCTCCCCCCCCCCCCACTCCGGGGCCCTTTGGTTTTAAATGGGCTTATATAGGGAAAATCTTTAAAAATCTTCTTCTCTGAAACCGCAAGACCCAGGTCTTTGCTATTTGGTATGAAGCTTCATCTAGTGGACTCCTACCAAGATTGTTCAAATTATAGTGCTTGGGCTAAAAATGCCACCGCCCCGGGGCCCTATGGTTTTACATGGGCTTATATGGGGAAAATCTTTAAAAATCTTCTTCTCGGAAACCCCAAGGGCCAGGTCTTTGCTATTTGGTATGAAGCTTCATCTAGTGGACCCCTACCAAGATTGTTCAAATTATAGTGCTAGGGCCAAAACTGCCCCCGACCTGGGGCCCTTTAGTTTTACATAGACTTATATAGAGATATTCCTTAAAAATCTTCTTCTGAAACAGCAAGGCCATGGTCTTTGATATTTGGTGTGAAGCTTCCTCTAGTGGACCTCTATCAAGATGGTTTAAATTATAGCCCTGAGGCCAAAAATGCCCCCGCCCTGGAGCCATTTGGTTTTATATAGGCTTATATAGGGAATATCTTTAATAAAAATCTTCTTCTCTGAAACTGCAAGGCCCAGGTCTTTGATATTTGGTATGTAGCATATCTAGTGGACCTTTGCCAAGATTGTTCAGATTATAGCCTTTGTTGATATTTGCTATGAAGCTTCACCTTTTTAGACGTCTCTGAACATTATGCACATTATAGCCCTGGGGTTAATAATGGCCCTCCCCGGGTCCCACTCGTTACTCTATGGATCAGGTGAGCGATCCAGGGCCATCATGGTCCTCTTGTGATTAATATTAGGATCACTTTTTGTCTGTCATCCGTGTGTAAACAATTTCTTCAAACAACATCTCCTCCTTAACCACTGATCGGATTTTGACCAAACTATACAGGAATGATCTTTAGGTGGTCCCCTTTCAAAGTTGTTCAAATGGTTCCGGTCCGTTGCACATATAGGTCACAGGAGACAAAAATAGATTTTTTCACCGAAAACTTAAAAAATCTTCTACTCTGAAACCACAAGGCCCAGGTCTTTGATATTTGGTATGAAGCTTCATCTAGTGGACCACTACCAAGATTGTTCAAATTACAGTGCTGGGGCCAAAAATGCCCCAGCCCCGGGGCCCTTTGGTTTTACATTGGCTTATATAGGGAAAATCTTTAAAAATCTTCTTCTCTGAAACTGCAAGGCCCAGGACTTTAATATTTAGTATGAAGCTTCATCTAGTAGATCCCTACCAAGATTGTTCAAATTGTAGTGCTGGGGCCAAAAATGCCTCCGCCCGGGGCCCTTTGGTTTTACATGGGCTTATATAGGGAAAATCTTTAAATATCTTCTTCTCTGAAATCGCAATGCCCAGGTCTTTGATATTTGGTATGAAGCTTCGTCTTGTGGACCCCTACGAAGACTGTTCAAATTATAGTGCTGGGGCCAAAAATGACCCCGCCCCGGGGCCCTTTGGTTTTACATGGGCTTATATAGGGAAAATCTTTAAAAAATCTTCTTCTCTGAAACTGCAAGGCCCAGGTCTTTGCTATTTGGTATGAAGCTTCATCTGATGGACCGCTACCAAGATTGTTCAAATTATAGTTCTCGGGCCAAAAATGACCCCGCCCCAGGGCCCTTTGGTTTTACATCGGCTTATATAGGGAAAATCTTGAAAAATCTTCTTCTCTGAAACCTCAAGGCCCAGTTCTTTGATATTTGGTATGAAGCTTCATATTGTAAACCTCTACCAAGATTGTCCAAATTATAGCCCTGGGGCCAAAAATGCCCCCATCTCAGGGCCCTTTGGTTTTACTTAGACTTATACAGGGATAATCTTTAAAAATCTTCTTCTGTGAAACCACAAGGCCTAGGTCTTTGATATTTGGTGTGAAATTTCATCTAGTTGACCTCTATCAAGATTGTTCAAATTACAGACCTGGGGTCAAAAATGCCCCCGCCCCGAGACCTTTTGGTTTTACATAGACTTATATAGGGAAATCTTTAAAAATCTTCTTCTCCGAAACTGGGAGACCCATGTCTTTGATATTTGGTATGGAGCTTCATCTAGTGGACCTCTACCAAGATTGTTCACATTATAGCCCCCGGGCTACAAATCCCCCGCCCCGGGGCCCTTTGGTTTTACATAGACTTAATATCGAGATAATCTTTGAAAATCTTTTTCTCTGAAACAGCATGGCCCAGGTTTTTGATATTTGGTGTAAAGCTTCATCTAGTGGACCTCTATCAAGATTATTTAAATTATAGCCCAGAGGCCAAAAATGCCCCCGCTCTGGGGCCATTTGGATTTACATAGGCTTATGTAGGGAATATCTTGAAAAATCTTCTTCTCTGAAACCACAAGGCTTAAGGTCTTTGATATTTGGTATGAAGCTTCAGCTAGTGGACTTCTACCAAAATTGTTTAAATTATAGCCCTGAGACCAAACATGCCCCTGCCTGGTGGCCCTTTGGTTTTGCATAGACTTATATATGTAGGGAAAATCTTTAAGAATCTTCTTCTATGAAACCACAAGGCCTAGGTCGTTGATATTTGGTGTGAAATTTCTTCTAGTGGACTTCTATCAAGATTGTTCAAATTATAGCCCTGGGGCCAAAAATGCCCCCGCCCCAAGACCCTTTGGTTTTACATAGACTTATATAAGGAAATCTTTAAAAATCTTCTTCTTCTAAAGCTTCATCTAGTGGACCTCTATCAAGATTATTTAAATTATAGCCCAGAGGCCAAAAATGCCCCTGCTCTGGGGCCATTTGGATTTACATAGGCTTATGTAGGGAATATCTTGAAAAATCTTCTTCTCTGAAACCACAAGGCTTAAGGTCTTTGATATTTGGTATGAAGCTTCAGCTAGTGGACTTCTACCAAAATTGTTTAAATTATAGCCCTGAGACCAAACATGCCCCTGCCTGGTGGCCCTTTGGTTTTGCATAGACTTATATATATATAGGGAAAATCTTTAAGAATCTTCTTCTATGAAACCACAAGGCCTAGGTCGTTGATATTTGGTGTGAAATTTCTTCTAGTGGACTTCTATCAAGATTGTTCAAATTATAGCCCTGGGGCCAAAAATGCCCCCGCCCCAAGACCCTTTGGTTTTACATAGACTTAAATAAGGAAATCTTTAAAAATCTTCTTCTTCTAAAGCTTCATCTAGTGGACCTCTATCAAGATTATTTAAATTATAGCCCAGAGGCCAAAATGCCCCCGCTCTGGGGCCATTTGGATTTACATAGGCTTATGTAGGGAATATCTTAAAAAAATCTTCTACTCTGAAACCGCAAGACCCAGGTCTTTGATATTTGGGGTGTAGCTCCATCTAGTGGACCTTTGCCATGATTATTCAAATTATAGCCTTTGTTGATATTTGGTATGAAGCTTCACCTTTTTAGACCTCCCTCAACATTATGCACATTATAGCCATGTGATCAATAATGGCCCTCCCCGGGGCCCACTTGTTACTCTATGGATCAGGTGAGCGATCCAGGGCCATCATGGCCCTCTTGTTTTATGTCATGTGACATGCAATATAGGGTTGATGCCACGCCTAAATGGGCCTCTATTCTTGATAAATGGTTAACCCTTACCTTGCTGTTCACGACAACCCCTATCTTTGCAAACAGTGTAGATCCAGATCAGATGGCTTCTGAAGAAGCCATCTGATCAGGATCTACACTGTTTGGCATTCAGTTTATGAATTTGTAGCAATAAATTACATCAAATACTTTGATTGGTTGACAGACAGAAATGGGTGTGGCTTAAATGAATATTCAGCAAAATAAGGGTTAAATTTGTCTTTTCTGTTACAGTTGGAGAAGAAACAGAAGCAGTTGGTGGACAGCTTAAGAAAAGCTGATAAACATTATTGTGAGTGTTGTGAAAAAGCTGAGGGTGCACGGCAAGAGTGGGAGTTTACTGTCAGCAAGGTGGGTACTTAGTCAGAACCTAGCTCCAGATAAGGTGCTTGTTTGTATTAGAGTTTAACGGCCCAGTCAACACTGTTTAGGTCATTTTTGAGCCGGTCAGTTTATCTACCCACATCTTTCCTGGGAAGGCTTATACCTAAACAGTTAACTAGTACAATGCACATTCTTTCGCCAGAAACAGACAACTACCCTTCTTGAAACAGCGGGAGAGAATGACTATAGAAAAGATTTCATGATCAATATCCAGAAAAGAATGTTGCTGACCCCTGCAGATATCGAATCCAGATAAGGTGTAATAACAAGGTTATTTTGGGATAAACTTTCTTATTCCTCAATTTATACATATGTTGTGGTTTCTAACAAGAAATAAAGATGCACGTCTGACTGGTGATTAGGAGGACGCAGGTTCGATACCTGCCTTGGTCGGCAACTTTGTTTCATGGAGATCTTTTCTATGGTCATTCTCTTCCTTCCGCTGATTCAAGAAGGGCAGTTGTCAGTTTCTGGCGAAAGAATGTGCACTGCACTTGTCAACCACTTACGTATAATAGAAGCAGAGGCAATAATCAGGAATCGATACAATTAACCCACAGCTCCCATCAGAGACACCAAAGGGAAAGAAACACAAACATGAAACAACAGACCTAATTGAAAGATCAATAGTGGAAAGCCAAAAGGACCAATAGGCTATCCAAAATAAAACAACATAAGTGACACAAATACCCAAAGACAAACCATAACAAAATAAAACGCGACAGAAGAACCGCCTTGGAAATGTCTGCCCAGGAAAAGTGTGGATAGGTAAACTGACCGGCTCAAAAATGACCTAAAACAGAGTTGACTGGGCTGTTAAACTCCAATAATAACAAATTTTCCATTAAAAATTACCGTATACTCGTCACTCTTCCTTATCTGTTGCAATGGTAAAATCAAAGATTTTCAGTTACATATATTAATCCTTTCAGTACCAGAAACCTCTAAAGGGGTATCTTGGCAAACAGTGCAGGCCCAGATCAGACGCCGCAGAATGCGGCGTCTGATCAGGGCCTCCACTGTTTGCAAAAAATTCAGCCATGTTCCAAATAAATTTTGAAGAAAAACACAACCTGTCACCCTTAAATTTTGAAATGAACTCCTGAAGTTTGTTTGACTTGAGGTTTAACGTCCCCGTCAACACTGTATAGGTCATTTTGGAGACATTGCTTTCAATTTTGTGGGACTTTTACCCGACATTGAGATGAAATGACGTCTCAAGGCCTGCCGCCCAATTAAACCAATAGAGTTTATATGCATGGACGGTCTGACTCGCACCGCTTTGCCTGGGCAGGCTTAGATCCTCTAAGCTGTTTACCAGTACTCGTGTGCAAGTCGGTTATAAGGAGGAATATTCTATTTGATACAAAAAGGGTTAAACCTTATCCTGCTGATTAAATTAATATTGTCACGCCCATTTCTCTCTATCAGCCAACCCAAATAGTAGATATAATTTTTCATTAAAATATGTAAACTATTTGACAAACTGTATAGATCCTGATCAGATGGCTTCTTCAGATGGATCTACACTACAAAGGTAGGGGTTGTTGTGAGCAGCAGGATCATCACGAAAACACGCCTATATAATATTGACCCCATTTAACCCTACTTTTATTAGCTCACCTGAGCATGAAGTGCTCATGGCCAACTATTGTGATCGGTCAATGTTCGTCGTCCATCGTCCGTCGTGCGTCAAGTGCTGTGCGGCGTCAACAATTTGCTTTAAATGCTAACTCCTCCTTAACCCTTGAGCCAATTTCAATGAAACATCATAGGAATATTGCTGAGGTGACCCTCTACAAAAATAGCTAAAATTGTTCCGCTCTGCTGAACAAGATGGCCGCCAGAGCTAAAAATAGAAAAATCTTTAAACGACAACTTCTCTTGTACCTTAAGGCCAATTTCATTCAAACTTTATAGGAATGTTGCTTAAGTGACCCTCTACCAAAATAGCTAAAATGTTTCTGCTCTGGTGAACAAAATGGCCGCCAGAGCTAAAAATAGAAAATTCCTTAAACGACCACTCCTCCTGTACCCTTGGGCCAAATTAAATCAAACTTCATAGGAATGTTGCTTAGGTGACCCTCTACTAAAATAGCTAAAACAGTATTGCTCTGATGAGCAAAATGGCCGCCATAGCTAAAAATAGAAAAACATCGTAAATTTGCTTCAAACACAAACTCCTCCTCAACCCTTGGGCCAATTTGATTCAAACTTCACAGGAATGTTGTTCAAATGACTCCCTACCAAAATAGCTAAAATCGTTATGCTCTGACAAACAAGATGGCCGCCAGAGCTAAAAATAGAAATAATATTTAAACGACAATTGCTCCTGTTCCCTTGGGCCAATTTTATTCAAACTTCATAGGAATGTTGCTTAGGTGACCATCTACCAAAATAGCTGAAAAGGTTCTTCTCTGATGAGCAAAATGGCCGCCATAGCTAAAAATAGAAAAACATCTTAAATTTGCTTCAAATACGAACTCCTTCTTAACCCTGGGGCCAATTTGATTCAAACTTCACAGGAATGTTATGAAGGTGACTCCCTAAAGAAATAGCTAAAATCATTCTGCTCTGACTAACAAGATGGCCACCAGAGCTAAAATAGAAAAATTCTTCAAACGATTACTCCTCCTTTACCCTTGGGCCAATTTCATTCAAACTTCATATGAATGTTTCTTAGATGACTCACTACCAAAATAGCTAAAATGTTTTCGCTCTGATGAGCAAAATGGCCGCCATAGCTAAAAACAGAAAAACTTGGTAAATTTACATCAAAACGCGAACTCCTCAACCTTTGGGCCAATTTGAGTCAAACTTCACAGGAATGTTAGTTAGGTGACTCCCTACCAAAATAGCTAAAATTGTTCATCGCGGCGAACAAGATGGCCACCAGAGCTAAAAAAAAGTAAAAATCTTCAAACGACAACTCCTCCTTACCCCTTGGGCCAATTTGATTCAAACTTCAGAGGAATATTATGTTGTTGACTCCCTACCAAAATAGATAAAATTGTTCCGCTCTGACTAACAAGATGGCCGCCAGAGCTAAAAATAGAAAAATTCTTCAAACGACAATTCCTCCTTACCCCTTGGGCCAATTTGATTTAAACTTCACAGGAATATTATGTCGTTGACCCTCTACCATATTAGCTAAAATGATCCCACATCAATGAACAAAATGGCCACCCAAGCTAAAAATAGAAAAACATTGTAAATTTGCTTCAAACTTCACAGGAATGTTGCCCAGGTGACTCCCTACCAAAATAGTTAAAATCATTCCACTCTGATAAACAAGATGGCCACCAGGGCTAAAAATAGAAAAAATCTTCAAACGACAACACCTCCTGTACCCTTAGGCCAATCACATTCAAACTTCATAGGAATGTTGCTTAGATGACTCTCTACCAAAATAGCTAAAATGGTCTCGCTCCGATGAACAATATGGCCACCAGAGCTAAAAATTGAAAAACATTGTAAATTTGCTTCAAATGCGAACTCTTCCTAAACCCTTGGGTCAATTTGATTCAAACTTCAAAGGAATGTTGCCTAGGTGACACCCTACCAAATAGCTAAGATCGTTCCACTCTGTTGAACAAGATGGCCACCAGAGCTAAAAATAGAATGTACTAGAGACATTGACATTCAGGTGAGCCAATCGTGGCACTCTGGGCCCTCTTGTATAGTAAAACTGGAGTTTACAGGGGTAAACCTTATTTTTCTTATTTCTGCTCTAAAATATAGATTGTGGCGGTTCTAACGAGTACCCACAATCTATATTTTGAGCAGAAATAAGAAAAATATCACAATATTTCATCTTAAAAATTTTCATTTTTTCGGCGATAAATGTCACAATGTATTTGTATAGGCGTGTTTTCGTAATGAAGGTTTAAATTAACCCTTAAAGCACAATGTAAACATCAGTTTTATTTGACAAACTGTGTAGATCTTAATCAGTTGCTAAGTTTGCGAGTGACTCACTGGAGAAGGGCTTCATGCGAAGTTAGTGAGTGATTCGCCGGGGTTTGCTCATCGATAAAATCCACAAAAATGATTATTCATTCCTTATAATTCCAAATTTGTTATTGAAAAGTTAAAAACGCCACAAAATTATAAATTTTAGGAATTCTTTCTAAAGCATAAGAAAGAACTTACCAACCGCCATGGCGGAATGATTATTCTATTAGAAGCTGCCATCATTGAAAGAAACCCAAGGGAAAATAACATCAAGTCTTTAAATTCAGTTTATATGTCTTCTGACATTTACATTTTCAATAGCTTTCCATCTGTTAATCGAATGCTGTTGATGTTGTTTATTTACAATGACATAAGACACAGTTTCTAAACATGCTCTTTGATGTCACATTATTTTACTACCTGTCACATGGCCCCCACCCATCGGGGCTTGAAGGAATAGATGGGCTGCATGATGCTTCCATGCAGAGCTGAAACCAACAGCACATGAGTACTGGTAAACCGCTTAGAGGATCTAAGCCTGCCCAGTCAAAGGGTTGCGAGTCGGACCGTCCATGCTTATAAACCCTATTGGTTTTATTGGGCGACAGGGCTTGAGATGTCATTTCATCTCAGTGTCGGGTAAAAGTCCCACAAAATTGGAAGCAACATCTCCAAAATGACCTGTACAGTGTTGACGGGGATGTTAAACCTCAAACAAACAAACAAAACTACCTGTCACTTTGTGAAATAATTTTGAGATTCTTACTCTTTGAATTTATTTCATATAATCAAATCACTTGAAATGTACATGATGGTGGAAAATCGGAATTATTGACTTTTGCAGTAAACAGCAGAGATGACAGTTGTTGTGATAAGAGCATATGCACAAATTTGGTAATCTGCATTTATGTTTTGGTATGTTACAGGCATGTTCCCAGTTACAGTCACTGGAAGAAGAGAGATTATCAAAAATGTCTGAATACCTCAACCAGTATAACAGTCACATATCAGTTCTAGGGCCAAGATTAACACAGGTGAGATTTTACTATATACCACAACCACATATCAGTTCAGTTCTAGGGCCAAGATTAACACAGGTGAGATTTTACTATACACCACAACCACATATCAGTTCAGTTCTAGGGCCAAGATTAACACGTGTGAGATTTTACTATATCCACAACCACATATCAGTTCAATTCTAGGGCCAAGATTAACACAGATGAGCTTTTACTATACACCACAACCACATATCAGTTCAGTTCTAGGCCAAGATTAACACAGATGAGCTTTTACTATACACCACAAACACATATCAGTTCAGTTCTAGGCCAAGATTAACACAGATGAGCTTTTACTATACACCACAACCACATATCAGTTCAATTCTAGGGCCAAGATTAACACATGTGAGATTTTACTATACACCCCAACCACATATCAGTTCAGTTCTAGGTCCAAGATTAACACAGGTGAGATTTTACTATACACCACAAACACATATCAGTTCAGTTCTAGGCCAAGATTAACACAGATGAGCTTTTACTATACACCACAAACACATATCAGTTCAGTTCTAGGTCCAGGATTAACACAGATGAGCTTTTACTATACACCACAACCACATATCAGTTCAATTCTAGGGCCAAGATTAACACAGATGAGCTTGTACTATACACCACGACCACATATCAGTTCAGTTCTAGGCCAAGATTAACACAGGTGAGATTTTACTATACACCACAAACACATATCAGTTCAGTTCTAGGTCCAAGATTAACACATGTGAGATTTTACTATATCCACAACCACATATCAGTTCAATTCTAGGGCCAAGATTAACACAGATGAGCTTTTACTATACACCACAACCACATATCAGTTCAGTTCTAGGCCAAGATTAACACAGATGAGCTTTTACTATACACCACAACCACATATCAGTTCAGTTCTAGGCCAAGATTAACACAGATGAGCTTTTACTATACACCACAACCACATATCAGTTCAATTCTAGGGCCAAGATTAACACAGGTGAGCTTTTACTATACACCACAACCACATATCACTTCAGTTCTAGGTCCAAGATTAACACAGGTGAGCTTTTACTATACACCACAACCACATATCAGTTCAGTTCTAGGTCCAAGATTAACACATGTGAGATTTTACTATACACCACAACCACATATCAGTTCAGTTCTAGGTCCAAGATTAACACATGTGAGATTTTACTATATCCACAACCACATATCAGTTCAATTCTAGGGCCAAGCTTAACACAGATGAGCTTTTACTATACACCACAACCACATATCAGTTCAGTTCTAGGCCAAGATTAACACAGATGAGCTTTTACTATACACCACAACCACATATCAGTTCAGTTCTTGGCCAAGATTAACACAGATGAGCTTTTACTATACACCACAACCACATATCAGTTCAATTCTAGGGCCAAGATTAACACAGGTGAGCTTTTACTATACACCCCAACCACATATCAGTTCAGTTCTAGGCCAAGATTAACACAGATGAGCTTTTACTATACACCACAACCACATATAAGTTCAGTTCTAGGCCAAGATTAACACAGATGAGCTTTTACTATACACCACAACCACATATCAGTTCAGTTCTAGGTCCAAGATTAACACAGGTGAGCTTTTACTATACACCACAACCACATATCAGTTCAGTTCTAGGCCAAGATTAACACAGGTGAGCTTTTACTATACACCACAACCACATATCAGTTCAGTTCTAGGCCAAGATTAACACAGGTGAGATTTTACTATACACCACAACCACATATAAGTTCAGTTCTAGGTCCAAGATTAACACAGGTGAGATTTTACTATACACCACAAACACATATCAGTTCAGTTCTAGGTCCAAGATTAACACAGGTAAGATTTTACTATACACCACAGACGCTTTATAACACTACTTTTGGGGACCAAAGCAGAAACAATGTTTTGTACCCCAAACCCCAAAACGGGTACTCTGGCAGACCATGCAGGCCCAGATCAGAAGCCGCACAGTGCAGCATCTGATCAGGCCTCCACTGTTTTCTAAAAGTTCAGTCATTTTCCAAATAGATTTTTAAGAAAACACAACCTGATACCCCTAAATTTTGAAATGGACTCCTGCCATATATAAGTAGGACGATTCCATTTGGTACGAAAAGGGTTAAACAACTCTGTTGTATCCAAACAAAGATTTATACTGAAGTGATCCTAAGTATTGGGACAGACAGGTCTATGCAAACAGTGCAGACCTAGATCAGACTGCTCCTGAAGGAGCAGTCTGATCAGGATTTTCACTGTTTGCCACTCCATCTGCACTTTTTGGACCTCTTGCTGGATCGAGAAATAAATTTGTTGAACATTTAGGTGTATAACAGCAAGTCTTTTTGGACCCCAATTTGATTTATATCAGTCTTTGAATCGACTGCCTATTCAAAATTTGCAAAATTGCAGTATGTTCTCTGGCTTTCTTTGCCGGATCATTCCAGGGTCACTGATGAGGCTTTATTAGCCGAAACTACGTAGTATGGCCCATCTTCTTTCTTATGAATGTTTTCATTGCTCTTAAAGGAACTCATTTTTGATTTTTATTTGCCTTCACTGCAGCTGGTGTTGTGCCGTGTGGCGGCCGTAAAACGTCTCCCCGTACATCAACCATAGTGTAGTTTATATTTTACTTTTGGTCCTTTGAGATCAGCGTGAATATTCTGAGAAATCAGAAATAAATTACTGGTTTAGACTCATATTCTAGACATGTTTTTAAATTTTTGGACCCCAATTTGATTTATATCAGTCTTTGAATCGACTGCCTATTCAAAATTTGCAAAATTGCAGTATGTTCTCTGGCTTTCTTTGCCGGATCATTCCAGGGTCACTGATGAGGCTTTATTAGCCGAAACTACGTAGTATGGCCCATCTTCTTTCTTATGAATGTTTTCATTGCTCTTAAAGGAACTCATTTTTGATTTTTATTTGCCTTCACTGCAGCTGGTGTTGTGCCGTGTGGCGGCCGTAAAACGTCTCCCCGTACATCAACCATAGTGTAGTTTATATTTTACTTTTGGTCCTTTGAGATCAGCGTGAATATTCTGAGAAATCAGAAATAAATTACTGGTTTAGACTCATATTCTAGACATGTTTTTAAATTTTTGGACCCCAATTTGATTTATATCAGTCTTTGAATCGACTGCCTATTCAAAATTTGCAAAATTGCAGTATGTTCTCTGGCTTTCTTTGCCGGATCATTCCAGGGTCACTGATGAGGCTTTATTAGCCGAAACTACGTAGTATGGCCCATCTTCTTTCTTATGAATGTTTTCATTGCTCTTAAAGGAACTCATTTTTGATTTTTATTCAAGGTGTCTGAATTTTAAGAACTTTTACGGTAGATTTAATAGAAAAATATTGTCGTATTTGTTGCACATGGTTCGAGCATATTGGCATGTAGAAGTCCAGTTTTCCATCCGTTTGTCTGTCAATTTGTCCGTTTGTCAGTCTGTCGACATATGCATCAACCCAGTGTTCAAGTCCATTTCTCAACAAGTACAATCCCAGGGGTGACATAGCAGTCAGCAGAATTCTTGTACAGTATAATCTATATTGTAAAAATCCTAAAAATTTGGACACCTTGAGATCTTGCTGTAATTCTCCGGAAATCGTAACAAATGTGTTTCATGATCCAGCAAGGATTCCAAAAGGTGGAGATGTAATGGCAAACAGTGTAGACCCTGATCAGGCTGCTCCTTCAGGAGCAGTCTGTTCTGGGTCTGCACTTTTTGCTTAGGCCTGCCTGCCCCAATACTCAGGATCATTACAGTACATTGTTTTGGCTCCATCATGAAATTGTGTTATATCCCAAGCTGTGTTATAATCAACAGTGTTATAATGAGGTTTGTGGTGTATTTCTTCTGTATCTAGTCGTCTTGCCACCTCAGGAAACACTTTGTGAGGACTGAAGTGCAAATACAGTGAATCAGATTTTTTATTTACATGCAGGTATAGGGGCAACATCCACATAAGTGCCCCCCCTGGCTTGCTGGACGCATGGCAGATCTCACACCAGATCTCCAGGTATGTCTTATCATGAGGGTCGATAGCCGAGAGCTTCCACTCTCTGCGATCTCTCTCTCTGTCAGCTGCTTCCAGGTCATCGGGTGCCACCCAGGCCCACTGTGGCCTATGTTTTCCATCCACCTATGTATCAGATGCAGTCTTGACTGCATCCTTGGAGCGTTCCACATATCCATACCAGTGCAGCCTTCTCTCCTTCAGGATGAGGGCCAGGTCCTCAATGCCAAGCTGCGCAAGTAGCCCAAGCTGCGCAAGTAGCTCACTCGACCTAATGGTGACAGTGTCTTGCGGCCTGATATTGCAGATGTGTCTGATCATTGCCCTGTCAGACCACTGCTTACGTTGGAGGATGGTCAAGTCTCACTGGCATGGAGCATTGCGCTCTGTACACAAGCTCTACACATGGCCATTTGTCTTGAATGAGAGGTGGCCAGAAGTGAGAACTTTTAGCAGCTCTTCGAACTTCTTCCAGGCTGTTTCCACATGTAATGATCACAGCCACCTGCTGCAGAGAGAATGTCTCCTAGGTTGCAAAAGGAAGCTACCTCTTCCAGCTTGTCAGGTCCGTCTTGGACTTCCCTTTGTGGTCTGCCCTCTAAGGCACATGCAGTTCCCTGGCACCGTGTACACCTGTAATCACACACATTTCAGATAATATTGTATGACAGTTGAATAATGTGAATCATATGGTATGAAGATACAATGTGAATAGATACACAAGTCATATTTTTTGGCCATTTTAAAAGGGAGACAACTGTTTTCTATTTTGTTTTAAAAAAAAAAGACCCATCCAAAATAAGGGGTACTCTTTAAAGGAAAGAATTTGCTCCTCAGGAGCAAATTCTTTCCTTTAAGAGTAGACCCCTAGAGACAAGCGAGACAACTACATTATTAGATGAGTTGCATCCCCTGAAGGTGTTTTCATTCCCCTGAACATTTTCTTCATCACAACTCGTCGCAGATATTCATAATACTTTTGTCTTATTTTCTTGTTCTTTCAGAGTTGTGATACATTAAATCGGTCGGTTGCGGCTGTTGACCTATCTTCTGATATTTCCACTGTTGCTAAGCAACGAGGTTCTGGTCCAAATACACCTGAGCAAATACTGATTGATTCTTATGTAAGTTTTCAATTCAGAATACCTTGTCACATAACTAACATCCTACGCAGTGACATAACGTCATTACATACCATCATCCCTCTTTATACCGACATTTGATATAATGACAAAACTCATTATATCAACAGTTTGAATGGAACACATCCTTAGTTCCAGATAAGATGCATACAATAGATGAAATTAATTATTAAATACGCCTGGCCCAGTAAACATATGCTGTGGTATTTGTTAGAATCGCCTCAATGAGACGATTCTAACAAATACCCACAACATACGTTTCTTGTAGTAAATGAGAAAATAGCTAGCCTTTTACTACCTATCAGTCTGTCACATTGTTGGATATGTCTGTATTGGGATTATTTATAGCGTCAAATTCTTTAGACTGGTAAAGATTTTGAGAACAAAAACCTCCATTATAATGAGGGTCCTCTGTATATTCGGTATGTAAGCATAGCAACATCAATGTTATGTATTTGTGATAATTAAAAGACATTTTTTGTCAATTCTCTATAAAAATAAGAAATAAGGAAAACTACCCTTCAATAATCACACAATACCATATCTGTTGCTATGTGTAAGATGTAATATCAGGTAGTTGAACACAGCACTGCCGTATAGGCAGTGGAAAGGACTTGATTTATTCTGCAATGATTTATTCTGCAATAAATCACTGGGAAGAAGGGCGTGACAAAAAAAGCTTCCGCTTTATGACTTCTCCCATTCTTTGACGTAAGGTTGTGCATCAAATATATTACAAATGGATTTACATGCATGTGTTAAAGCTTAATAGATTTGGCTGGATTTCTTCTAATAGTGGTGAAAGGTTGGGAGAATTTGAAAGAAAAACCAGATTATTGTCAATTTTTATTATGCAAGAAATGAAATAGATCAGCTTTAGTATGTGAATTGTTGAGTTATAAATCACAGTTTGTGGGTCTGTTGTAAGTAGACATGGTCCATGATGTGTTATTATGCAAGAAATGAAATAGATCAGCTTTAGTGTGTGAATTGTTGAGCTATAAATCACAGTTTATGGGTCAGTTGGAAGTAGACATGGTCCATGTGTTTTTCTGCAAGAAAATGAAATAGATCAGCTTTAGTGTGTGAATTGTTGAGTTATAAATCACAGTTTGTGGGTCAGTTGTAAGTAGATATGGTCCATGATGTGTTATTATGCAAGACATGAAATAGATCAGCTTTAGTGTGTGAATTGTTGAGTTATAAATCACAGTTTATGTGTCAGTTGTAAGTAGACATGGTCCATGATGTTTTATTGTGCAAGAATTGAAATAGATCAGCTTTAGTGTGTGAATTGTTGAGTTATAAATCACAGTTTGTGGGTCAGTTGTAAGTAGACATGGTCCATGATGTGTTATTGTGCAAGAATTGAAATAGATCAGCTTTAGTGTGTGAATTGTTGAGTTATAAATCACAGTCTGTGGGTCAGTTGTAAGTAGACATGGTCCATGATGTTTTATTGTGCAAGAATTGAAATAGATAAGCTTGACTTTGTGAATTGTTGAGTTATAAATCACAGTTTGTGGGTCAATTGTAAGTAGGCATGGTCCATGATGTTCTATTGTGCAAGAATTGAAATAGATCAGCTTTAGTGTGTGAATTGTTGAGTTATAAATTGCAGTTTGTGGGTATGTTATGGTAGACAAATGACTTTATCTACTTGACAACTGACCTCCCTCAAAACTGTGATTTATTACTCAACAATTCCCTGCTAGAATTGATCTTGTTCTAATAAGCAAAGTCATGAAACATTAACACATGGTTCGTGGTGATTTCTATAGAACCTGCAGGGGAAATAATGTCATACACACCACAACCTCTTTATAATGGGGTCTAAAGCAGAAACCATGTCAGTTAAACAACCTTGTTATATCCAAAACAATGTACAAAAATGTATAGATTATATAGAAAAATGACCATTTATGGTCATTCAAAAATGTATAGATAATATAGAAAAATGACCATTTATGGTCATTTTTCTATATAATATATACATTTTTGACGGGCCCCGATAGCTCAGTTGGTAGTGTCCGCTCCGGGGAATGGGAGGTCACGGTTCGATCCCGGGCCGCGACATACCAAAGTCGTTAAAAATGGTACTAGCTGCTCCTCGCTTGGCACTCAGATTTATGGGCTAGAGCTAGGACTGGTCGACCCAGTGTCAGGATAATGTGACTGGGTGTGGTATCATGTAATGTGTCTGGGACATGATACTTCAGTGAGGCAGCACTATAAAAGTGAGCATTGAGCTCCCTGTCGCAACCAGACACTGTCGTGATATGACTGAAAAATTGTTGAAAGCAACGTTAAACCTGAATTCACACACACATAGATTTTTGAGATCCATTTTGAAACTGTCTTATATATAAAAGTGTGTTATAACAATGTATGCTTTAATGAGCTTGTGGTGTATCATAAAAAAAATCTCACACTCAATATGTCATATGAAATTCATGAAAATTGCCAAAAGCTTGTTTCATATAAAATGATCACTCTTGTGAAATCTTGTACAGACAACACCTTTGTAGCAAATCTGTGTTTGAACATTGATCATACAGCCAAATACAAATGTATAGCTTATTTTGAAAACCGACACTCGTAGCGACAGAACGCATTTTAACGACGAATTCAATGGAATGAATCCTTAGCGTAAGGCTGAATCTTGGTTTCAATCGGTGAAGGCATTCCTTGGATTGGAAAGGCCTAAATCGAAATAGTTTTGTAATCTACTACTCAAAGAAACAACTTTTGTGGATATTTGTTAGAATCGCCTCGGCGAGGTGTTCCTTACAAAAGTCCACAACATTTGCTTCTTGGCGTACTAAGGGGAAAGAACTCTGCCTGTCCGTACCCACAAATGGCTACAAATTGTGTACACTGTCGATGGTTTAATTGGGTATTTCTGTTGGGTACTTTGTGAGCTGATGAGCAAAACTCATAAATAAACCATGCCGATGCAAGGTCAAGGTCACAGGTGAGTTTGAAACTTTGAATTTTTTGTCCGTTCCATATCTCTACCTCTGGAAGGATTTTCATTAAACTTTGGTGAAATATCCCCCTCGGTGAGCTGTTGTGCACAACCCATAAATAAATCATGCCAACTCAAGGTCACAGGTGAAGATCACAAAGTTGAGTCTTGATATAAAGTGTGGCGGGGGATTTGGCTGTCCCTCAGACTGCTTTCTTGTTACCTATTATAGTACTTCTTATTGACCGGCCCCGATAGCTCAGTTGGTAGAGTGTCCGCTCCGGGGAACGGGAGGTCTCGGGTTCGATGCCCGGCCGCGACATACCAAAGTCGTTAAAAATGGTACTAGCTGCTCCTCGCTTGGCACTCAGATTTACGGGGTAGAGCTAGGACTGGTCGATCCAGTGTCAGGATAATGTGACTGGGTGTGGTATCATGTAATGTGTCTGGGACATGATACTTCAGTGAGGCAGCACTATAAACGTGAGCATTGAGCTCCCTGTCGCAACCAGACACCGTCGTGATATGACTGAAAAATTGTTGAAAACGACGTTAAACCCGAATTCACACACACACACACACACACACACACACACTTCTTATTGAGTTTCTTTATAGCGACAAATTCTTTATAACGGTAAAATGTGGGGGAAGAAATTCTGTCGTTTTAACGAGGGTTCTCAGTATCGTCATTTTTCATCTGGTCATTTTTCAACTGCTGTGTTTGTTTTAATACAAACTCAATATTTTTGATGATCATAAAGATATGAAAAACAGCAGGGTCGAGTTGTTTGAAGTTGTATAAAGCATCGTTAGCTTAATGAGCTCGTTAGTGGTCAAATTGTTAAGTGGTCTAGCAAGTACAATATCTAAACTTTTCATATTTTTGCGAAAAAAATGTGACTCACATTTTTTTCAGCAAAAATATAAGTATATTTGCCATATGAAATGGTCAAAGTTTTAATGATTCATTAACTAAACTTTTCATATTTTTGCGAAAAAATGTGACTCACATTTTTTTCAGCAAAAATATTAGTATATTTGCCATATGAAATGGTCAAAGTTTTAACGATTCATTAACTAACGACATTGTTAGTTTTGAACAATTGGACCCAAGTACACCCTGACCTCGTTATAGCATGATTTGTTACAGCAGGAATTCCCAAAATTACCCTCAGTATCAAGAGCTGTGATCAGTCGTGAATATGGTAAAATTTCTCTTGTAAGACCACCTTTGGGTCTGTTCAAAAGTGGTCTATAATTAAGACCACTTTTGTACAGTGCCAAAGGTGGTCTCTTACTAGAGGACTGTGTTTGTGGAAAACACACAGAAAGAAGAACTTATACCTTTTAAGGGGAATGGGAACACCTTCAGGGGAGGCAGCTCCTGCAAAATTATTTTTGTCTCCCATGTCAATAGGGGTCAACTCTTAAAGGAAAGAATTTGCTTCTAATGAGCAAATTCTTTCCTTTAAGAGTAGACCCATTTTTCCATGGGACTGAGTTTATAGAAAAGTGATCAGTAAGTCCAGAAAGTTGTCTCCCTTTGAAAAATGGCAGAAAAATGTGCTAGCTGTTCCCATTCCCCTTAAATATGTTTTTGAAAGAAGAATCGGTCTCAATTTAAGGGGAATGGGAACACCCGGCATATTTTTCCGCCATTTTTCAAAGGGAGACAACTTTCGGGACTTCCTGTTCGCTTTCCTATAAGCCCTGTCCCACTGAAAAAGGGGTCAACTCTTAAAGGAAAGAATTTGCTCCTCTGGAGCAAATTCTTTCCTTTAAGAGTTGACCCCTATTGACATGGGAGACAAAAATACTTTGGCAGGAGTTACCTCCCCTGAAGGTGTTCCCATTCCCCTTAAGGTGGTAATAATAGTGAATATATGCAGCCTAATTGAAGGGGTTAGTGCAAGAAGGGGCCTAAGTCACATTTTTATAATTTCGAGAAAAACGCGAAAAACAAAATATTTTGCAAAATTTTCATATTTTTTATACTTGAATTTAAATAAATTCTTCTGATGTGTTTTCGTGTCATCTGAAATGGTGCAGAAATCGTATAAATAGTTCTGAGTATATCGCAGATATTCATTTGTTACAATAATGGTTTAGTGCAAGAAGGGGCCTAAGTCCAGGATTTATTGGACTTAGGCACCTTCTTGCACTAAACAAATGCAACAGAGTTTTCTCTATTAAAAGCAGAAACCTATGCCATTTAGTTGAACATGTATATTTTATCTTACCACGACAATTTATTAGTTTATTATAACAAAAATCTGAAACAAATGAACAATACATACAATGGAATCTCAAAGCTTTATGTAGTAAAACGGACTTAGACCCCTTCTTGCACTAACCCCTTCAATTTTTACAGGCAGAAGACAAACAGTTTTCTATGATGCCTGAACGGCGGAAAACAGCTTTACAACATTATCTCTTGCAACTCCGACAGTCAATAGAGAGGGATCAAAAAGGAAAGGAAGGTAGGTGAAAATGAGCCTAGCGGATCCCAACACTTCAGGCAAAGCCAAATATAGTGCTGCACGCCATCGTCATGTAAAGAAACCGTGTACCAAATTTGGTTAAGAAAGAGATCAGACAGTCCGATTGACCGATGGACGGAGGCATCCACAATGTCCCAAACGCTAAAGTGTTGAGACATCAAAAAAAAAACAACAAAAAAAAACACCAGAAAAACAAGTGCTAATTAAATTTACAGGTCCCTGTGGTGAAGTGGTTAAGTTACTGGCCTCATAAACTAGAGGTTTGGGCTGGATTCAGGGCTTCTCCAGAATTTCCGAGTAGTTTTTTTTAAACCAAGGTCTCATCTCCATATGACCTCAGTTGTTGGTGGGATGAAAACTCAAACAAACAAACAATATCAACAGACTAAATGTAGGGGATAAGAACAAAACAGTTTGTTTTTTTGTTTTTGTTTTTTTTTTCTTCAAACTGAGCTTTTGTTAAATTCAGATTCAAGAAATACCATTTCTATGGTCAATCTCTCCCTTCCGCTGATCCAAGAAGGCCAGCTGTCAGTTTCTGGTGAAAGTATGTGCACTGTACTGGTTAACCGCTTAAATATAAGCCTGCCCAGAAAGTATGGATAGGTAAACTGACTGGCTCAAAAACGACCTAAAATGGTGTTGACTGGACCATTAAACTCCAAAACAAACAAATCAAGAACTACCAGTTAAATTTTGTCCTGTGTGTCCCATATCTCCTGGACCAAATAATGAATTCTGACCAATAAGAGAAGACCCCTTTACCAGTGGGACAGGGCATATAAAGTCCCAAAAGTTGTCTCCCTTTGAAAAATGGCAGACTATCTGCCAGGTGTTCCCATTCCCCTTAATTGAGGCTACCTAGCTACCTAGAGAGAGCTCCCAACACTTGCTGTAGTGATAGCAAGGAGCTTTACGAAAGGCAGAACCAGACATGTTAACACTAAGGCTGGCTAATCGGAACTGAAAAGATAATTGATTATCAGTAATGACATTGCGATCGATAATCGATTAGTAAACTAATCGCTATGTTTTTTTTTTTTTTTTTTCATAATTTTACCTGTCTGAGCATGTCTCTTACCATATGTTGTACTATTTGAACAGACAGGTCTTAACAAACAGTGCAGACCCAGATGAGACGCTGCAGAATGCAGGGTCTGCACTGTTTGCCACTCATCCAGCTATTTTAGGCATAACTTTGGTTAGTAAATTGAACCTGTCAAATAATCGATTATAAGCAAATCAGAAATGATAATCATTTTTCTGGAATTTATCGATCGATTAATTGATTATACGATTAATCGTGTCAGCCTTAGTTAACACGTTTTTGTTGGTTTTTGAACATGACAGAACTTTAGAATTTCCCATTTGTTTATGTCTCAAAATGACTTTATTTAAAGAAAAAAATATATAATATCACTATATTGACCTGAGTGAGTGAGTGTTTGAGTTTTTAGTCTCACTAACAGCTAAGGTCATACAGAGATGGGACCTTGGTTTAAAGACTCAACCGAAAGTCTGGAGAAGCCTGGGATCGATCCTGCGACCCCTGGTTTACAAGGCGAGTAGCATAACCACTACACCACGGAGGCTTCTATATTTACTTGAGTGAGTGAGTGAGTTTTGAGACTCACCAACAGCTAAGGTCATACTGAGATGGGACCTTGGTTTAAAGACTCCAAAAGTCTGGAGAAGCCTGTGATTGATCCTGGGACCCCTGGTTTACAAGACCAGTAGCATAACCACTACACCACAGAGGCTTCTATATTGACTTAATCTGATGCACAGTATCACATCCACTACTGTTCCCAGATTGTACGCATCATACTAGATGATCCACCTCTTGTGTGGTATGTTGATTTGGAAACATCTACTTGACGTGATACAATGTGACGGATTGAGTTTGTTTGTGTTGTGGTTTTACGTCCCTATCAACACTATGTCACTTTTTGGCCATTTTGGAGAGGTTGCTTCTGATTTTGTGGTACTTTTTACCCAGAATTGAGATGAAATGACATATAGGCGTTAAAGGGACAGTCCGACTCACACCACTTTTCCTGGCAGGCTTGGACCTACTAAATGGTTTACAAGTATTTAAAAGTTTTGTTGTATTCAGCTCTGTGTGGAATCCCCATGCAGCCCAATATATTTCTCCAAGCCCCCGCCCATCGGGGCTTGAAGAAATAGATGGGCTGCATGATGCTTCCACGCAGAGCTGAAGCCAGCCGCACACACCGCTTAGAGGATCTAAGCCTGCCCAGGCAAAACGGTGCAAGAGTCAGCCCATATGCTTATAAACCCTATTGGTTTCATTGGGCAACAGGGCTGGAGATGTCATTTCATCTCAATGTTGGGTAAAAGTTCCACAAAATTGGAAGCAATGTCTCCAAAATGACCTATACAGTGTTGACCGGGACATTAAACCTCAAATCAAACAAACCAAGCCCTGATGTGAGTGGGCACGAAGATCAAGTTACTGTAGTTATAATTTACCCATAAAATGCCAATCGCGGCATTTGTCGTCTGCTTTGTTGTCTGCCAAGTCCTTTAAAATTTTTGCAAACAGTGTGGACCCAGATCAGACTGCGGAACAGATTAGTTTTTGCAAACAGTGTGGACCCAGATCTGATCTGGGTCCACACTGTTTGCAAAAACTAATTTTAAAGGACTTGGCAGACGACAAAGCAGACAACAAATGTCGTGATTGGCATTTTATGGGTTCTTTTTGAAAAGTTTGCAAAAAGATTCAACAGACGACATAAGCAGATGACAGTTTCCGATGTAGTTGTTCACTTGGTCGTAAGGGTTAAAGGTACAATATTTTGCAGGAGTGATGAAGTTAATGGCAGTGTATGACACAGGATTTGCTGATGATGAAACTAAAGAAGATACCAAACAGAAGTTTAAACAGGTACTTTTTATAATGCTTTTGCATCCTGGGTTCAGTTAACCATGACCACCTTTACATCCTGGGTCCAGTTTACAATGGCCACCTGTCTATCCTGGACCCATTAGACCATAACTGCCTTTGCATCCTGGGGTCCAGTTGACTATGATTGCCTTTACATTCTGGGGTCCATTTAACCATGACCATCTTTGCATTCTGGATCCAGTTAACTGTAACTGCCTAAACATCCTTGGCCTAGTGGACTATAACAAACTTGACATCCTGGGCCAAGTTGAGCATAACTTACTTTACATCCAGGGGCCCAGTTGACCATAACTGACTTTCCATTCTGGGCCCAGTTTACCAAAACCTCCTTTTCAATATCTGTATTTGCATCTTGGGTCCATTTAATCATAACCACCTTTGCATCCTGGGTCCAATTGACCATGGCACTCTTTCTGTCCTTGGCCCAGTTGACCATAACTGCCTCCAATTGACCATGACCACCTTTCTATCCTGGGTGCAGTTGACCATAACTGCCTTTACATACGGTAGAACATCGATGGCTCGAACACTGATGGCTCGTGTACTATGGATGTGTCGAACCCATTCTTGAGCCCCTAGCGAAATCCTCGTCATAAGAAATAGTGGGGGATAATTAAGGAGATTTAAGGCTTTTATCTTGCAAATGTATGCAGTGTGTACTCATTAGCCTCAATGAGGCGATTCTTATGAGTACACACAGCATACATTTTCATTATCGAACACCGAAAAGATGACTAAAAGTATCTCGTTATGCCTCCTGACAGTAACCCGAGTGGCTCGAACTACCCCTGTCTCAAACAGATTTTTGAGGTCCCAAAGATGTTCGAGCCATTGAAGTTCGACTGTACTTGGGTCTGGTTGACCATGGCCATGGCCACCTTTGCATCCTGGATCCAGTTGACGCTTAAGCACATCCTGGGGTCAAGTTAACCATGACTGCCTTTTGCCTCCTGGGGCCCAGTTGACCATGACCACCTTTGCATCCTGGGTCCAGTTGTCCATAACTGCCTGTGTGTCGTGGTGTCCAGTTAACCAGGACTGCCTTTGCAACATTGGTCCTCTTGAGTTGACCATGACCACCTGTACATCCTGGGCCCAGTTAACTATGCATCCCAGATCCCTGATCATGACTACAGTAGAACTTTGATGGCTCGAACACTGATGGCTCGTGTACCAAGGATGTGTGGAACCCATTCTGTAGCCCCTAGCGAAATCCTCTACACAAGAAATAGTGGGGGATAATTAAGGAGATTTTAGTCTTTTATCTTGCAAATGTATGCTGTGTGTACTCATTAGAATCGCCTCGAAGAGGCGATTCTAGTGAGTACACACAGCATACATATTCATTATAGAACATCGAAAAGGTGTCTAAAAGTATCTCCTTATGCCTCCTGACAGTAACCTCAGTGGCTCGAACTATCGTAAAAATTCGGCTATGAGACGAGGATTTTTCCCTCCAAAATGAGCCCCCAAAAATGACCCCGTCTTATAGCCGAGGTCATGGACTGCAGGCTTTTTTCCGGCAATATCCGGGGAAGACCAGACATACGGTAAAAGCCGATCAGTGATTTTTGAATTGATATAAATCGCCGCCCACAAACCACCGCTACGATTTTTCTGCACGCTATCGGTAAATGACGTCATCCGACGCCATTACCCCCACACATGTATCTCTTTCATAAAAAAAAATGTTTGGAACCGGTAAAAAATATTGTCCCGATAGCTAAGCGGTTGTGAATAGAGGTGGATAGAAAATCAGTGCTTTGCACAGCTCCCGAATTATCCCCAGAAGCTCCGTGTCAATAACCAAACAACAGCGTTCGACTTTTCCCGCCAACGTCTGCTATTTGGTGCCAAAACATAACCATTCATGAGATCGTAGAATAGTCCGATTTTATAATGCAAACATTTACCGTTAGATGTAGCTAATAGTCTGAGAAGCAATTAAATCATTTTCACATTGATTGTGGATTAAATTTTATGACTGGGGGATAAACGCAAATTAGAGACATAACTTGACCATATTTTCACACCTTATCGACACGCACCGCAGGGTGGCAATTATATGACAGGAATTAACAATAGTGTCATACTTGAACCGTAATAAATACACAGATAGTTTGTCTCTGAATTGACAGCGATTTACTTACTGGTCTAGTTTTACCGTATTTAAGGACTCAAAAAGACAGGCAGTTGTAGACGATTTTTTTTTTTTGCACTTGTCCCGACCGAGCGTCATAAGGTCAAAGTGCACCTGCCCGGCGTGATTTCGGTCTATTAAATAGAAGTCTGTGTAGCCTAAGCCAGCAAAGCATATACCAGGCCGACAGCGATACGACGTATCGGCCCGACGTTTGCCGCTATTTTTGCTAGCTGGGGCGTTGGTTCTGAAACTGAATAGCTAGTTGTTGTGTTCCCCGATAAAAAAAACAAAAAAAAACAAAACGTTCAGTTACTTATAAAAAAGCTGCAACAAATATTTCTAAATTTTGTGGATGGAAATGAATCCCCCCCCCTTTCCCAACGCTAATCTCTTTGTAACTCTTACAAACGAAGACACAGAATGTAAACAGACATAAACAAGCGACCAAACATGCCATGTTAGGGGCAAGTAGTGGGGTTTTCTGACGAAAAAAGGCCGATTTCTCGCATCTACATTGCATCTGGCGGTAGCAGATAGGCCCCGACAGATATGGCAAAAATTTGACCCGTCTTATAAAAGAGTATAAGCAAAATCCCACCTTAGAAAAACTGAAAAAGGGGTCCCGTCTTATAGCCGAATCGCCTTATAGCCGAATTTTTACGGTACCCCTGTCTCGAACAGATTTTCGAGGTCCCAAAGGTGTTCGAGCCATTGAAGTTCGACTGTACCTTTCTGCCCTAGGCCCATTTGATATATCCTTGAGTCCAGTTGACCGTGACCTCCTTTGTTTCCCATCACCACCTTTCTATCCTGGGTCCACTTAACCAAAATTGCCTTTGCATTTTGGGGCCAAGTTGACCATAACTGCTTCTGCCTTCTGAGTCCAGTTGACCATGACCAAGTTCTATCCTGGGCCCACTTAACCAAAACCACTTTTGCATCCTGGTTCCAGTTGACCCTAGCCACCTTCACATCCTGGGGTGAAGTTATGCCTCCTGGGGTCCAGCTGACCATGACCACCTTTGCATCCTGGGCCCAGTTGACTGTAACCCCCTTTTCGTCCTGGGGTCCAGTTAACCACGAGTGCCTTGTATCCTAGGTGCAGTTAGTTGACCATAACTGCCTTTACATCCTGGGGTCCAGTTAACTATGCGTCCTGGTTCCAGCTGAACAAGACCACCTTTCTATCCAAAGCCCAGTTGACAATAATTGCCTTTATATCCTGGGGTACAGTTGACCTTGACTGTCTGGGCAAAGTCAACCAAAACTGATTGCATCCGGGGCTAAGTAAACCATAATTTCCTTTACATCCTTGGCCCAGTTGACCTAGGTCCTGTCTCCATATGACCTTAGCTGTTGGTAGGACATAAAACTCAGAGACTCACACATCCTAATACAGTCAAACTTTGATGCTCCAAACCCCTTTGGGACCATGAAAATTTATTTGAGACAGCCATAGTTCGAGCCACTGAGGGTTACTATTAGTGCCATACCAGAAGGCGAAGTGGAGATAACTATGGGAAATTCCTTTTTCAGTGATCCATATTATAAATGTATGTTAAGTGTAGCCATTAGAATCGCCTCATCGAGGCAATTCTAATGAGTACACACAGCACACATTTGGAAGTTAAAAGAAGAAAATCTCCCTACATTATCCCTATATGGTAATTGGAGGAATTCCCTGCAGACTCAAGAATGGGTTTGACTCATCCGTGGTAAATGAGCCATCAGGGTTCGAGCCATTGAAGTTCTTCTGCAGTTAAATACATGTATAGGATTTTTTTCTATAAATGTTAATTGACTATAACAAACTTTACATCCTGGGCCCAGTTGAGCATAACTTCCTTTACATCCAGGGGCCCAGTTGACCATAACTTCCTTTACATCCAGGGGCCCAGTTGACCATAACTTCCTTTGCATCCAAGGGCCCAGTTGACCATAACTTCCTTTACATCCAGGGGCCCAGTTGACCATAACTTCCTTTACATCCAGGGGCCCAGTTGACCGTAACTGCGTTCCATTCTGTGACATACAGGTAGGTAGAAAGTGGGGGCCTGGAAGCAGCTGATAGAAAGAGATTGAAGAGAATGGAAGCTCTTTGCTATCGATCCTCATGATAGACAAGCCTGGAGATCTGGTGTAAGATCTGCCATGCGTGCAGCAAGCCAGCTACCTGGAAGGGGGCCCTCTTATGTGGAGGTTATCCCTATACCGGCACGTTAATAAAAAATCTGTTGATGATGATGATGATGATGATGATGAAATGCCATGAGAACATTGATAGAGTCAAACTTCGATGGCTAGAACCCCTTGTGGACCATGAAAATTTGTTCGAGACAGCGGTAGTTCGAGCCATAGAGGGTTACTATTAGTGCCATACCAGGAGACATAATGGAGGTATCTGTGGATATCTTTTCAGTGTTCTGTATTATAAATGTATGTTGTGTGTACTCATTAGAATCGCCTCATCGAGGCGATTCTAATGAGTACACACAGCATATATTTGCAAGATAAATGGAGAAAATCTTCATAAATTACATCTATATCGTATTTGGAGGAATTCCCTGCGGACTCAAGAACGGGTTCGACTTATCCATAGTAAACGAGCCATCGGAGGTCGAGCCACTGAAGTTCTATTGTATTTTGACAGTGATATGCCTTTCTTATACCTACAGGTGACATTTATGATGAACTTCTTAGAAGCCAATCATTTTAAAATAGCCAAATACTATGCAGAGCTAGACCGATCACAAATTCCAACTTTCAAGTTTGCCAAGTATATAGAACAGTCAAGAGATAAGCAGGTAAGGCCATGTATTATCATTCTCAAAATAAAATGTTTGGTTATCAACATTGCTTTAAAGTGTATATTAAATTGTAAAATCCTCAAAACCTTGGATGCTAAGTACAGATAGATGTGGAGTTTAGCTTTTTTGTATGATTGAGCCCTGTTCAAATTGCCCTCATAAATTATGCAAATAGAAAAAAAAATCATTTTGTTAGCTCACCTGAGCACAAAGTGCTCATGGTGAGGTATTGTGATCAGTGAATGTCTGTCGTTCGTCGTGTGTCGTCAACAATTTGATTTAAATATGAACTCCTCCTAAACCCTTGGGCCAATTTGAGTCAAACTTCACAGGAATGTTGCCTGGGTGGCTCCCTACCAAATAGCTAAAATCGTTCTGCTCTGATGAACAAGATAGCTGCCAGAGCTAAAAATAGAAAAATCTTTAAATGCCAACTCCTACTGTACCCTTGGGCCAATTTCATTCAAAGGTCACAGAAACGTTGCTTAGATGACCCTTTACCAAAATAGCTTAAACAGTTCCGCTCCAGTGAGTAAAATGGCCACCAGAGCTAAAACTAGAAAAACATTGTAAATTTGCTTCAAACGTAAACTCCTCCTAAACCCTTGGGCCAATTTGATTCAAACTTCTCAGGAATGTTGCCTGGGTGGCTCCCTACCAAAATAGCTAAATAGCATCTTGTTCTGCTCCGATGAACAAGATGGCCGCCAGAGCTAAAAATAGAAAAAATCTTTAAATGCCAACTCCTACTGTACCCTTGGGCCAATTTCATTCAAACTTCACAGAAATGTTGCTTAGATGACCCTTTACGAAACTAGCTAAAACTGTTCCGCTCCAGTGAGCAAAATGGCCACCAGAGCTAAAAATAGAAAAAACATTGTAAATTAGCTTTAAACGTGAACTCCTCATAAACAATTGGGCCAATTTGATTCAAACTTCACAGGAATGTTGCCTAGGTAGCTTCCTACCAAAATAGCTAAAATCGTTCTACTCTGATGAATAAGATAGCTAAAATTAGAAAAAAAAACTTGAAAAGACTTCTCCTGTACACATGGGCCAATTTCATTCAAACTTCATGGGAATGTTACTTAGGTGACCTACCAAAACAGCTAAACCAGTTCTGCTCTGATGAGCAAAATGGCCGCCATAGCTAAAAATAGAAAAAACATTGTAAATTTGCTTCAAATGCAAACTCCTCCTAAACCCTTGGGCCAATTTGATACAAACTTCACAGGCATGTTTAGTAGACGACTCCATACCAAAATAGCTAAAATCTTTCCGCTCTGACAAACAAGATGGGTGCCAGAGCTAAAAATAGAAAAAATCTTGAAACGACAACTCCTCCTGTACCCTAGGGCCAATTTCATTCAAACTTCACAGGAATAATGCTTGGATGACCTTCTACCGAATAGCATAAACGATCTTGCTCGGATGAACAAAATGGCTGCCAAAGCTAAAAATAGAAAAATATAGTAAATTTGCTTCATATGCAAACTTTTCCTAATCCCTTGGGCCAGTTGGATTCAAACTTTACAGGAATGTTGCCTTGGTTGTCATTTGGGTGACATGGAGACTCTCTACCAAAATAGCTAAAATTGTTTCGCTCTGACAAACAAGATGGTCGCCAGAGCTAAAAATGGAAAAAATCTTCAAACGACAACTCCTCCTGTACGCTTGGGCCAATTTTTTATTCAAACTTCGTAGGAATATAGATGACCCTCTACCAAAATAGCTAAAACGATCCCGCTCTGGTGAACAAAATGGCTACCAGCGCTAAAATAGAAAAACATTGTACATTTGCTTCAAACGCGAACTCTTCCTAAACACTTGGGCCAATTTGATTCAAACTTCACAGGAATGTTGTCTAGGTGACTCCCTTCCAAAATAGCTAAAATTGTTCCACTCTAACGAAGAATGGCCACCAGAGCCAAAAATAGAATGTACTAGAGATTGTGACACTCAGGTGAGTGAATCAGGTCCCTCTGGTTTAATATCATTGGCAGTTACCCGAGAATGCGTAACAGTTCAATAAATATAAAAATCTCCAGTTTTGAATAGGCAAACACTGAGACAAGTATGGTATGTATTATTTTAGGTTAACTACCTTTACCCAAACTAAAACAACATTTTTTGGGCCAATATAATAATTATAATAATAATAATATTAGGGGCGGAGTTGGTCAGGGGCCAAGTTTGTTAGGGGCCGAGATGCCCAGGAATGAGGTTCATCATGGCCCTCTTGTTTAAACATTTTGCTCAGAAAATGACCTTATGTTTTGCCACAAAAAATAAAAGAGCTAGCTTACGAGAAATAGGCAAACAAAAGGTGAGGTGATTCTATGCATATTTATTTATGAAATTGATCAGCTCTAACAGTGATTTATTGATTGATAGTTGACTGTTTGGAGGTCAGTTGTATTACACACAGTAAAGTAGATCATATTACGAGCACATAGCATGAGTGATTAGTCTACTTACAAGTGACTGACAAACGGTGATCTCTCACTCCGAGGCGGTTCTAACGAGTACCTGTTATCTATATTTTGAGCAGAAATAAGAAAAATATCACAATTTTTGTTTTTTCGGTGGTAAAGTTTACAATGCATTTGTATAAGCGTGTTTTCGTAATGCAACGAAAGTTTTTGTGAAACACAGAAAGGTTAGTCATGGCAACAAAACAAAGATCTGGTTCTTTTTTTGAGATCATACCTCATTTTTTAAGGTCACATACATTTTTTTTTGTGGGGGGATTATTTTTATGGTGGTTGGACATAGTTTTCTTCTGAAAATAAGGCTAGTTTTAATTTCAGTTTTAATTTTCAGGGTATGAATGTGAGTTTACTCAAACTGCCTTTGAATTTGGCAATGGAAGGCAGCACTGGATATGATGCCACAAATGTTACCTTGGGAGCTTTAGCCAGTGATGAACCTTTTGCAGGTAGGAACATGGAGCAAGAATATAAGAATCTGATATGGGGTTCTGTTGTGGATGGATGTTTCCAACCCAAGGGATGACCATGCTGAGCGGAACCGAGGCTACCATATTGGATTCTTTTTCTTGCACAACACCTCCCAAACATTTCTTTTTTATTTTGTAGCAAATAGCAGAACTACAGACAGTATTGCTTTTCTTCTTTTTAAGATTTCATACAAAAGTCCTGTATTCAGTGTCTTTTAACAATAAATGAGTCAAATAATTATCATTCTTATTGATTTTTATGCCCCCGGAATCTAAGAGATTCGGGGGCATATAGTTTTTGGTCTGTCCGTCTGTTTGTCTGTTTGTCCGTTTGTCCGTCTGCAAAAACTTTAACATTGGGCATAACTTTTGAATGGTAATAGATAGGGCTTTCATATTTCACATGTGTATACCTTATCACAAGACCTTTCCAGTGGTACCATAATTTTTGATTTCGTGACCTTGACCTTGACCTTTGACCTATTTTTTCAAAATTTTTAAAAACATTAACATTGGCGCTGTCCGGGGGCATCAGTGTTTCACAAACACATCTTGTTTCATTTATATTTTGCTGCTTATTTTTGACAGCTCGCACATGTATATTGTTTACAAAATACAAGTAGTGCGGAAGTAGTTCAGGCAGTTGAATAGAATTGAAGCGCACTTATGTTAGTTGCCTGGGTCAGAACACCAGGGTCAGAAGATGAATTTCTATCCCAGGGTAAAATCACAGATTTCCTTGTCTTGGTGTGCAAGAATACAATCTTAGCCACAGATAAGAGGGGCTATCCTCACACCTGCTGATCGGGGCTTGAAGCAATAGATTGGGCTGGATGGTGCTTTTCCATGCATTACGAAAACACGCCTATACTAATACATTGTATATTTTACCGCCGAAAAAATGAAAATTTTCAGATGAAAAATTGCGACATTTTTCTTATTTCTGCTCAAAATATAGATTGTGGGTACTCGTTAGAACCGCCGCATCGAGGCGGTTCTAACGAGTACCCACATTCTATATTTTATATTACCCCCAGAAACCCCAGTTTTACTAATAAAAGTGAGGTTCAAGGGGGTCAAAAGTATATAGGTATGTTTTCATGATGCAGAGCTGAAACTGACCACACATGAGTACTGGTAAACTGCTTAGAAGGACTAAGCCTTATGGGTCCGATACATGTGCTTATGGATCCAATACATGTGCTTATGGGTCCGATACCTGTGCTTATAGGTCAGATACCTGTGCTTATGGGGCCGATACATGTGCTTGTGGGTCCGATACATGTGCTTATGGGTCCGATACATGTGCTATAACTTAGATTGTGGCCCTTGACATCTGGGTAACAAGTCTGTGTAATAACACCCCTTTAATCCCTATTTTACACAGAGAAAAGTGGGGGGTTTGGGGGTATACATTATTTTCCTAATTTCTGCTTAAAAACATAGATTATTGGTACTCGTTAGAACTGGCGGTTCTAACTTGCACCAACAATCTATATTTGGACTAGAAATAAGGAAAAAGATTGGACATTTTCGACTGGTACTAGTTTTCGAGATAAGAAAGAAGCCATTTAGCGCATTGGTGTATTTAGCGCATGGGTGTGTTATCTTAATGGAGTGCTGGCACCAGCATTAATAAAGTGCTGGCACCAGCATTAAACCATTGGCTGATAAAAAGCCATATTACATAACAAACTCAGGTTGTCACACCACCACACTTAGTCACAAATTTTTGACATTTTTCAGTCATTTTTCAGTCAGACATGTTACATTTGTAAGTGCATTAGATAAAAAAAATATTATCATTGGAAAAGAAGTAATTTTCGGGGGGGTATTTGGGAAAACCGAAAACAAATTTTTACCGGAAATAACCGAAAACAAATTCTCATAACCGAAAACAAACTATATCACCAATTATACCATGATTATTGTACATTCAGACATATGCATGTTTAAATGCTATGTAAACAGATAATAATGTGGCCGAGTGGGAGAATAATTTGAAATAATAACGATTTTATTGCATTTTTTGTACAAATTTCATAGATGGACCGGGATCTACACTGTTTGTGCTATCTGTTTGCCTTGTTGTTTGTGATTTAAATGAATACATTATACTTAGTACTTGATTGTTTGAAAGTCAGAAATTTGTGTGACTAAAACAATTTATTTAGCAGGATTCTGCTTAAGAAATGTAGTCAAAATGGTTTAACTAGCTGGTCATCAGGAGGTCCCAGGTTAGGTAACTGCCAAGCCAGTAACATCAGGATCTACACTGCTTGTATTTACTGCTTGCCATGTTTTTTTTTTATTTATATGAATACATTACAGCTTGTACTTTGATAGTCAGGAAGGGGTGTGATTAAACTAATTTATTCAGCAGGATACGGCTTTAGAAATTTTGTGTATATATAAATAAAAAAAACGTCGAGTATATCCTTCGGATGTGCATCTCATTGGTCATCCTTCTGCTCATCCAAGAAGGGCAGTTATCAGTTTTATAACGAAAGAATCTGCACTGGACTAATTAACAGTATAGGTGGCTAAGCCCATCCAGGAAAACGTGATTAAGTAATTGACTCCCTTGATATGACCTAAATAGTGTTGACAGGCCTTTTAAACTTTAAGTAACACATCAGTGGAATAGAGTGCATACTTTCATATCTCCAAACAATCATTTTTATTGGTTACATGATTTGTTCTTATCATACAAAATTTCCGAAGCGGTATCCTGCTGATCCTGATGTTACTGGTTTGGCAGTTACCTAACCTGGGACCTCCTGATGACCAGCTTGATCAACAATTTTGACTAAATTTCTCAAGCAGAATCCTGCTGAATAAATTGTTTTAGTCACACACATTTCTGACTTTCAAACCATCAAGTTACTAAGTATAATGTATTCATTTAAATCACAAACAGCAAGGCAAACAGTTAGTACAAGCAGTATGAAAATTGTAAAAAAAGGCAATAAAATCATTATTATTTCAAATTATTCTCCCAAACTTGGCCATATTATCTATTTACATAACATTTAAACATGTATATGTCTAAATGTACAATAACCATGGTATAATTTGTGATATAGTTTGTTTTCGGTTATGAGAATTTGTTTTCGGTTATTTCCGGTAAAAGTTTGTTTTCGGTTTTCCCAAATACCGATGTTTGGGGGTATTAATTTGCTACCTGTTTTTTATTGGGGGGGGTGGGGGATTGGGGGCCGGGGGACCCTTTTTAAAGATTGAAGGGGAAGGCATACACCCAATATGTGTGTGTGTTTTATGTCCCACCAGCAGCTAAGGTCATATGGAGACATGACCTCGGTTTAAAGGCTCATCAGAAAGCCTGGAGAAGCCTGGGATCGAACTCATGACCCTTGGTTTATAAGGCAAGTAGCATAACGACTACACCACAAAGGCTTCATACCCAATATACTTCCTGCCATTTGTTACTTAAGAAATAAATTATTTGTAGCTCACCTGAGCAGGAAGTGCTCATGGTGAGCTGTTGTTATCGGGTGAATGTCCGTAGTGCGTCATCAACAATTTGCTTTAAATGCCAGCTCCTGCTTAACCCTTGGGCCAATTTCATTCAAACTTCACAGGAATGTTGCCTACAAAAATAGCTAATACTGTTCCACTCTGATGAACAAGATGGCTGCCAGAGCTAAAAGTAGGAAAATCTTCAAATGATAAGTCCTTTATACCCTTGGTCCAATATCATTTAAACTTCTCAGGAATGTTGCTTAGGTGACCCTCTACCAAAATGATTAAAAAATGGTTCTGTTCTGATGAGCAAAATGGCCACCAGAGCTCAAAATAGAAAAACATTGACAATTTGATTTAATTCAATCTCCTCCTAAACCCTGAGCCAAGTTGATTCAAACTTCACAGGAATGTTCTTCCAGAATAGCTAAAATTGTTCTGCTCTGATGAGCAAGATGGCTGCCAGAGGTGAAATAGAAAATTCTTTAAAGGACAACTCCTGGGCCAATTTCATTCAAACTTCTTAGGAATGTGCTTAGTTGACCCTCAACCAAGATAGCTAAAACAGGTCCACTCCGATGAGCCATATAGCCACCCCGAGTTAAAAATAGAAAAACAGCAACAGTTTTGCTTTAAATGCTAACTCTTCCTAAACCCTTGGCCAATTTGATTCAAACTTCACAGGAGGCTCCCTACAAAATAAGCTAAAATCATTCTGCTCCTTTGAACAAGATCGCCACCAGAGCTAAAAAAAGAAAAATCTTCAAACAATAGCTCCTCCTATACCCTTGGGCCAATTTCATTCAAACTTCATAGGAATGTTGCTTTATGGTGACCTTCTACCAAAATTGCTAAAATGGTTCCAGTCGGATGAGCAAATGGCCGTCAGAGCCAAGAATAGAAAAATGCTAACAATTTGCTTTAAATTCTAACTCCTCCTAAAGACCACTTCTAAACAGTCCCAAAGGTGGTCTTAATGGTCTTAATATAGGAATTTTACTGAACATTTTTAGATGATGATGAGTTTGATGATTATAATGAGCCAGCCAATAGCATGAACAGAGTAGTTGGGAGGTGTCGAGCTTGCTTTGACTATCAAGGCTCCTTAGATGATGAACTGACCATATCAGAAGGTAATTGAAAAATATAATGTATCTCCATGGCCTTGTGGTTAAGAGTGCTGACTCTTAAACATTAGGTATCACACCAGGTTGGGTATTAGCCATGCTAGAGTCACATATGAGACACCAAGTTCTGCAACACGTCAGATTACTTTTCTTTGGTACTCCATTTTTCTCACCTCTGATTAATGATTGGCTCAGTATTAGTGAAAAACTTGAGAGCACTATAAAACTGGAATAAAAAAAAAAAGAAAGAGGAACATATCATTCCATATCATTCTCTGTTCGGCTCACGAACAGTCAACAACACTCTTATCATGTCTGTCGGTATGAAAGAGTATCGTCTTCCCGAGCCACTTGTGGCTTTCTTGAAGTCCTGTCGACTTCATGGGGTGCCTGAGGTAAAAACAGGCCTCCACCACCAGTATGTGACAGTAAGCCTTCGCTGGGATCTGAGCACTCCAGCTCCAACCAGACCCAGGAAGACAGCCAAACCACAGCAGCCAGCCAAGGAGAGACCGCTACAAGAGACAGCACCGCCAGCAACAGTGACCATAGAGGTCTGTCCAGGAGCCACCATTTCAAGACCGACGACAGCCAGCGCCGAACCAGCGCCCGCGGCGACACTGCAGCGACCAACACCTTCGCCTGCACCAGCGCCTTCTTCGCCAGAGCCGTCCCAGCCAACACCGCCTGAGCCACCGAAGAAGCAGCGCCGCAAGACCTCGCCGCCCAAGCCAGCCTACCAGCCACTCGCGCCGGACATGGATTTCGTGACGATCGACCAGCATTTCCGGGTACAAGACCACTACGACTGCCAAGCTGTCCGCCGCTATGATGACCATGACTTCTACCTGCTTAGCAGGAAGCCTACGGGTCGAACCTACCCGTACGCGACAGAGTGCTATGCCTTCCAACATCGGGAGAATGGCATTCTGTACGTGTCAAGGTCATCGGACGCGGGGGACGACGAGTTCGTCCCCGGAGCTTGGCGGTTCTACAAGCAGCACTTCTGCATGGCTAAGCCGGTAGGAGATGCTGAGGGCTTGTACCAATGCCTGGATCATTACGCACTCATCTTGCCTGCTGGTTGGGAATAAGACTTGCCACCAGTCTTCTTCCTGGACTGTTAGCCGTGTGTTTTCCTGAATGGAAATCTGCATAGTCATGCCTCATTGGCAGCCTAAGTCCGATGGCCAAAATCGCATGGCCCCAAGAGAGAGCACCGTTGACCTACTTTCCGCTCTCGAGCACAGTAGAGAAATCGTGATTTGCAGCCGAATTAGCACTGATTACTCTACATTTTTGGCTTAATTTAGACCGGCCTTCAAAATTTCTAAAACTGGCAGTGCTTCATTTTTTTGGCAGGGCACAGGCAGACCAACGCGATTGACTCTTGTTGGACAAACTGCCGCGATTCGCAGCCCATAAGCACAAAACTTATGTCTCGCTGTGGAGCTATGGCGTTCAGTCCGCTCAACCTTGGCAGACGTAAAATGCCTTAACTTGAACGAACGAACGAAAGAAAGAGGAAAATGAACTTCTGATATATGCAAATGCAGCCATATGTGATATATGATGGTCCTTCCAAAAATTTTGTCACTAATAGGTTTCCCTCCTTTTATCGTATGTATTTCTGAGAATGCTTCATTGCACTCAAATAGCCTTTCGAATAGCTATCGATAACAGTTTATTTCATGCAAATTGCTTTTATAATTACCATTATATGTCAAACTGAAATACATGCAGTCATATACACTGGCCAATTTACGAGTTACATTGTAAAATGGACAGAAAGGCCGAAATTCGCAGCTACATGAAATGCCATGTTAGGCTTGACATAGGTTCAAGTCAGGTATTTGATGAATTGTGTGGCATATATGAACCTCTTTCCGTTTCAAAGCACACAGTTTATCAGTGGGTCGAAAGCTGATAAATCATCGGTCAAAGTTGATGCCCGAGACCTCCATCACCAAGGGATCCATCTTTGCTGTAAAGACAGGGGTCGAAGAAGAAGCCCGACTGTCAGTGAAAGAGATAGCTAAATTTACTTACATATCAGAAGGCAGCGTGCATACTATTCTGACTTGGGCTTGAGAAAGATTTGTGCTAGGTGGGTGCCCCATTTGCTCACTGAGGAGCAAAAGAAGCAACGCCTTAAATGCGGACAACAGCTCTTAAAAAATACAAGAACTGTGACACCCGAGTTATTTCTGGGTGCACATGTTTGAGCCACAGAGAAGTGCTGATAACAAACAGTGGAAGCGCAAAGATCAAAAGCACCCCGTATTGTCAAGAGAACTATCTTCTTCAATTGTAGTGGGCCAGTGGTTCAAGTAGCTTGTCCTTCTGTTCATACAGTCACTGGGAGATTCTATAAGAACACTGTACTAAAGAAAGTCAAGGCATTCTACAATCAGAAGCACCCAAGCAAAGGTTGGTCAGGAGTGCACCTGATCCATGACAATGCCTCCTCTCACAAGTCTGAGGTTGTGAGGTCGTATTGGGCTGCTGAAAAGGTCAAGGTTGTTAACCTCCTCCCTACTGAGCCCATGCAACTTTTTCTTGTTTCCAAGGCTCAAGAAAATCCTTTCTGGAAAGAAATATAAGTCCAGAAGTGCACATGCAATTGGCAGCATGATTTATCAGTGCCTACCCAAAGAAGACTACCAGGCAGCTTTTAGAAATTGGATCACAAGGTTACAAAAATGCGTTTTGGCATGGGGGTGGTTACTTAAAGAGCCTGCAATAGGGAAAACATATTAAATGGAGCATTTAGGAAATAAAACCCCAGTGACAAAACTTCTTGAAGGAACTTCTCGAAAGGTGATCTACCGTAAAAATCCTAAGAATTCAGACAGCTTGAGGACTTGCTGTACTTCTCATAAAATTTTAACAAGTTTGTTTCACAATTCTTCAATGAGTCCAAAAGGTGCAAAGGAACGGCAAACAGTGTAGAGCCATATCAGGCTGCTCCTTCAGGAGCAGTCTGATCTGGGTCTGCACTGTTTGCTGAGGCCTGTCTGTCCCAATACTTAGGATCATTGTGATACCTTAAAGACATGCTCTTGACAAACCATGTGATTGTACACTAGGCTCACTTAAATTTTAAGAATATTCCAGTGATTAATGATTTTGTTTGTTTGTATTGGAGTTTAACGGCCCAGTCAACACTATTAAGGCCATGTTTGAGCTGGTCAGTTTACCTATCCACACTTTTCCTGGGCTGGCTTATAAGTAAGTGGTTAACCAGTACAGTGCAAATTCTTTCGCCAGAAACTGACAACTGCCCTTCTTGAATCAGCGGTAGGGAGAGAATGACCGTAGAAAAGATTTCATGATCAATCCCCACGAAGGAATGTTGCCGACACCAGCAGGTATCAAACCCGCATCCTCCTGATCACCAGTCAGACGCACATCCTACTGAGCTACAGAGGCCGGCCCAGGGATTAATAAAGATTTACAAGTAATAAATCCAATTACATGTATGTTGTTTCTTATAGTAGACAAATTATCATATACTTTTATTTTGTTTGTTTCTTTGAACAGGAGACATAATCATGTTGTATGATAAACAGGACAAAGATTGGTGGAAAGGAGAACTACATGGTAGAATTGGACTGGTACCAGCTACTTATGTAGAGGAGATATGACACTGAGAGAGAAACCAGTCTGATTTTATTTTATTTTCCTTGAGGTGAATGGATACATTTCAAAGGGACATTACTCTTGGTTAAGATGATTTGCCTCTCTTTTTGAAAAGGCTGCATGTATATCTTTGAAGAGCAGGGGCCAGTTGTTCAAAGCATCGTTAGCTTAACGAGCTCGTTAGTGGTCATATTGTTAACTCTTCTAGCAAGTCTAATATGTAAAATTTTGGTATTTTTGCTGGAAAAATGTGAGCAGCTTTTGCGTCAGCAAAAGCTGCTCACATTTTTTCAGCAAAAATTTCAGCATATTTGCCATATTTAATGATCAAAGTTTTAACGATACGTTAACTAACGACGTCGTTAGTTTTGAACAACTAGCCCCAGAACAGCTTTTCTTGAAGGAAAGGATGGCTATTCTTGAAGGAAAGAACTTGCTCTCATTTCTGAAGAGATTTCTTGTTTATTATAAAAGCTGTTCCCCTTTATAAAATGATGTTTTCTTTGCTGAGATGTCGTTTGATGAGATGTATTAGTTCACCTAAACATCTGGACATCAAGATTTCAGATTGTCAAACTTGTAGTAATTTGTATTTTATGGAGGGGAGTTAATCCTTCAGGCACTAAGCATGTTTAGTGGACCGTAATTTTGAAGTATTTTTTTTCTCTTATTTTTCAGCAAAAGTAAGGTTTGATATTATATGTGAAACATCTGCTCGTCGGATGATTCACACGAAATGTAAAGCCCTTTTTTCACTGAAAAATAATGAAAAAAAAAAAGAGAATGGGGTCTGCTCTAGAACTTCCTGCAGTGCATGAAGGGTTGAAGTGTATCTGCAATGTAGAGTTACAGTCGAACTTCGATGGCTCGAACCCCTTTGGGACCATAGAAATTTGTTCGAAACAGCGGTTGTTCGAGCCACTGAGGTTACTGTCAGGAGGCATAACGAGATATTTTTAGACATCTTTTCGGTGTTCTATAATAAAAATGTATGCTGTGTGTACTCATTAGAATCGCCTCATCGAGGCGATTCTAATGAGTACACACAGCATACATTTGCAAGATAAAAGACTAAAATCTCCTTAATTATCCCCCACTATTTCTTATGTAGAGGATTTCGCTAGGGGCTCAAAAATAGGTTCGACGCATCCATGGTAAACGAGCCATCGGTGTTCGAGCCATCGAAGTTCTACTGTATTTAGATAGCCTAGTCCCTTTCTATCCCTAATTTGGTGAAAGGAGGTAAGTTTCTCAGGTGACCCATTTTAGCTATCCTTTTACAAGAAAATGGAAGAGTGTTGTACTGTCTGATGCTGCAAAAGTGGCTTTAGATTCCACAGCATGTGAAAGTTTTAAGACTTCAGTCACTTGATATGATTGTTGTAGTTAATTTTATCCGTTCATTGCAGTCCAAAATAGTTTTGCTCAGTAATTGTTCCATAGTTATGAAAAATTATTGAGCACTAGAGTACTGCAGTGTCAGGTAGTTATGGGGCTGCTTGAGCATCTCCTAACCCATTATATACTAGTGGACTCTTCCATCGCTATATGTTGGACAAGTCCATTTGTCATATAAAGGGGTGGTAAACCTATTTTTTCATTCTTATTCTATTTTTAATGGAAAATTCTGTAAGCAAATAGTGCAGGCCCTGATCAGACGCCGCATTCTGCGGCATCTGATCTGGGCCTGCACTGTTTGCCAAGGTACCCTTTAGATGTCTCCCGCCTACAACAAGTCAAGTGTCAGATGCCTTGGTGGTACAGTTGGTAAAGAGCCACTGCAGTACGAGATTGTATGGGAGTTTGATCCAAATTCACATCAAAAATATTTTTATATCAATGAAATGTTACAGTAAATTAACACTTGATTTATTGCTAGCTTATTGCAAATAATATTTCTTTTTTTTTTTCTTTTAGAAGCAAATCATAATTTTTGTAGAAATTTCAAGTGCACCACTAAGGCTCTGATCAGACTGGGTGGATACATAGGCTGTTCTGAGTCTCTGCCAGCTACAAACATTTTCCTATTGGCAGACCTTATTTTGCCTGCCAATTTTAAATTTCACAAAATCTATCATTCTGTCACATAATGTGAAAATCGCTTTCCAAAATATCCAGTTTTCATGAGGCAAATTATCCCATTATTAAAAGGCTAATTATTTATGGCTAATGAAGCAAATGAGTACAGAAAATAAATTAATTCAAACATCACCAAGATGGTTTTCTTGACCGTTTTGTCACTCAGGATGAGTGTTGGGTTCATCACTTTGAGCCAGAGACCAAAAGTCGTAACAAAACCTACCCTACTATGCAATGCAGATTCTTGCAAATTATGTTAATGTAACCTGTATTCATTCATCAGTGCTGCCTGGATACAATATACTGATTTGAGCTAAATCTTTTAGTGGTATAGTTTAGGGACATATTTGCCTGCCTTGGGATGCAAACAGAGTCGTGATATTGCATATTGTTTTGAGGAAAAAAAAGATAAAAGCTCCATTAGAATAACCCATTTTATACTGAATGGAATCTTCCACCTTACATAAAACATGCCCATTTCTAAATGTAGGGGTGTCCAGTTCAGTTATTTTTTTTTTCACAAATTTATTTAGAAAATCATTACGAAAACACGCCTACCGGAATACAAATACATTGTAAATTTTACCCCTGAAAAAAACGAAAATTTTAAGATGAAAACTTGGGATATTTTTGTTATTTATGCTTGGAATATAGATTGTAGGTACATATTAGAACCGCCTCATCGAGGCAGTTCTAACCAGTACCCACAATCTGTATTTTAGAGCAGAAATAACAAAAATATTGTTTTCCCCTGTAAACCCCTGTTTTACTACATAAAATTGGGGTTCTAGTGGGGTCAGAATTATATAGGCGTGTTATCGTGATGAGATGAACTTACTGCAAACAGTGTAGGACCTGATCAGACGCTGCATTCTGCGGTATCAATCTGGGCCTGCACAGTTTGTCTGTGATTCCCGTATAAAATGGGTTACTACAGTAACAGATAATATGTGTTCAGTTTGTGAGGTAAAGTGAATCCATTTATGTTGAATAGCTTCCTATTCCTAAAATCCATTTATTATCAAATCCATTTCTGTTGTTCAAAGTAGACGTTCTTTATTAGTGAAACACACCAGTGCCCAATTGTTCAAAACTAACAGATTCTTTAGTTAACCATATTTTGATGCCCTCACTTATGGTGTTACCCTGTTTGTCCATTTGTCTCTGTCTGCATTCGAGATGGTGTTAGCAATTTGCGGTTAAGGTTTTCATCAGGATGGGGGCATCCATGTCCCTTGGACTCATTTCTAGTTGATAATTAAATATTGCAAACACCGGTATGTTAATATTTTTGCTGAAAAATGTAATCTACTCACATTTTGTCAGGAAAATAATTCAAAATTAGATTTTTTTTTTTGCTAGAATAACAAACATTTTAAACCATAAAAAGTTTGTTAAGCTATCATTGCTTTGAACAACTGGGCCTAGATACCGGTACCTTGTTTGTTAGTTACCTTTTTTGTCGCCCCTGCCTTAAGCATGGCACAACATAGGAATCCGGTTTTCCGTCCGTTTCTCCATCTGTTTGTTCATTAAGTCATTAACATTTGTGAGCACTTTAACTCTCAACCTAATGTAAGAGTCTATTTCTCAAGGCCCAACATAACCTTTGGCAGAATTCCTGTTATTTTTCTGTTTTGACCCCATTTTGTCCTGTTAGACTAAAATAATCTGTTGTATGTTGTATTGAAGTGGTATCAAAATCTATTTATTATCCTACTCTATCATATGATGTCACATATGAGAATGTAATAACGCCATGTACTAAATTCAATGATCATCTAGTGGACTAAATATGCAAATCAGTTAGATATGACCCGCAACATTACACGTACAACATCCTTAATATCACCACATTTACTGCTGGAAAAATATTGACATTTTTGTTAAAAAAATTGTAAATAAAATGCATTTCAAATGTCATATGATAAATATAATCTTGTATTCATGCTCATGTATTATTGAATTTATTTAACTCGTTGCGGAAAAGGGATAAAATGCTTGGCAAAGCCTCGCATTTTATCCCTTATCTTCAACTCATTTCATAAATACAGTAATACATGAACAGTCATGTAAGATCCTCTATGTTTACATCTGCTAAACCCATGTAATAAAGTACATTGCTGTAAATATAATTCAACAGTAAAACTTTAAAGGCTCAAACACCTTTGGGACTGTTAAACTTTGATCAAGAGCATTATGCAAACACGCCTATACAAATACATTGCCATCTTTATCGCTGAAAAATGAAAATTTTATGATGAAACATTGTGATATTTTTCTTATTTCTGCTCAAAATATAGATTGTGGGCACTCGTTAGGCGGTTCTAACGAGTACCCACAATCTATATTTTAGAGCAGAAATAAGAAAAATAAGGTTTACCCCTGTAAACTCCAGTTTTACTATATAAAAGTGGGGTTCGTGGGGGTCAAAATTATATAGGTGTGTTTTCTTGATGTGGAGGTAGTGCCAGCAGATGAGGGTTGTCCATAGTGCCAAATCAGAAGACATAATATGGACATCTTCATCAGTTTTCTTTGAAATAGAGGTATGTCATGTGTACTCATTGAGGCAATTCTATTGAGGACACGATTAGGAAAATCATTACGATAACACCTGTGCCACAGTGCATTTTTTCAAATCTCCAGAATGGCTCTTTTCTGATGAAAATCCGTGATATTTTGCTTATAAATACTGCAAACATAGGTTGTGGGTGCTCGTTAGAACCGCCTCATTGAGGCGGTTCTAACGAGTACCCACAACCTATGTCTTGGAGCAAAAATTAAAAAATAATGTATACCCCCGTAAACCCAAGTTTTCTCTATATAAAGTGGGGTATAGGGGGGTCTTCATTTCACAGACTTGCTCACGTGATGTTATCGCAAAATGCATTAATATCTATATGCAAATTGTTTCCTAGCAACTGTAGAACAAGTTCAAAACAGCCATGATTTTAATGGACTGAATATCAGGGTTCAATCCATCCAAGTTTTACTGTACTGTAATGGTTCTAATTATTGGGACAGATGGGCCTAAGCAAATAGTGAAGATCCTGATCAGACTGCTCCTTAAGGAGCAGTCTGATCAGGATCTTCACTATTTGCCAATCGCCTGCACCTTTTGGATTGTATGCTGGATCGTATAACAAATTTGTTAATATTTTTGGAAATTTACAGCAAGTCCTCAAGGTGTCAGAATTTTTAGGGTTTTTATGGTAATTTCTTCGATCATTATTTAATTGGTCATCGGTCACTTGTATAAGTCAGTGATCAGCCACAAAGTCTTAGTGGAATCAACCACTATTCTAATGTTTCTCCAATATTTATTCACCTTATTTGCATTATCTACTGGTTCCTAGTCTGAAGGTTATCAGTGTTGGAAAAAAAGGTAACCAGACCCCCCTGACCTTATCAGGGGGTCTGGTAACCGGTTTTTCCTATATTGACAATTTGCAAGCTGGAAGCCAGCAAATAATGCAAATATGGTGAATATTTTCAATACAGCTGAGTATGGTGCCATTGTGAAACAAAATTATTTATTATTATATATTTTATACACAGCCGATAAGGAAGCATAAAAAGGATAATTATAGCCCGCTTTGAAAAAGTGGGGCTATATTGGATTTGCCATGTCCTTCTGTCATTCCGTGATTCCGTTAATTTGTGTTGGCTCCATAACTTTGTATCTGCTTAACATATTTTCATGAAACTTCACACAAATGTTAAACACCATAAGACAATGTGCAGAGCGAAGGAATTATAACTGTGGATTGCCTACTTTTGGAGTTATTGCCCTTTGAACATTTTCCGTAATTCCGTGATTCCGTTAATTTGTGTTGGCTCCATAACTTTGTATCTGCTTAACATATTTTCATGAAACTTCACACAAATGTTAAACACCATAAGACAATGTGCAGAGTGAAGGAATTATAACTGTGGATTGCCTACTTTTGGAGTTATTGCCCTTTGAACATTGAAAAATGGCAATTTTAATTGTGTCCGCTTCATAACTCGAAAACCGTTTGAGATATTTTTAGGAAACTTCACACAAATGTTAAGCACTATGAGACGATGTGCAGAGCGCAGGAACCATAACTCTGCATTGCTTATTTTTGGAGTTATTGCCCTTTGAACATTGAAAAATGGCAATTTTAACAGTGTCCGCTTCATAACTCGAAAACCGTTTGAGATAATTTCATGAAACTTCACACAAATGTTAAGCACTATGAGACAATGTGCAGAGCGCAAGAACCTTAACTCTGGTTTTCGTATTTTCTGTGTGTCTGTCTGTGTGTCTGTCTGTGTCTGTTAACAATTTTCGTGTCCGCTCCATAACTTTAAAACCCATTCACATATTTTCATGAAACTTCACACAAACATTAAACACCATGAGATGGTGTGCAGAGTGCAGGAACCATAACTCTGGATTGCCTAATTTTTGAGTTATTTCCCTTTGAATATTGAAAAATATCAATTTTAGCCGTCTTTGCTCGATAACTGAAAAACCGTTTGAGATAATTTTATGAAACTTCACACAAATGTAAAGCACCATATTACGTGTGCAGAGCGCAGGAACCCAAACTCTGGATTGTCTACTTTTTCAGTTATAGGCTTTTGAATATTAAAAAATGGCAATTTTAACTATGTCCGCTCCATAACCGTTTCTGATATTTTCATGAAACTTCAAATAAATGAAAAGCACCTTGAGATGATGTGCAGAGTGCAGGAACCATAACTCTGCTTTGCCTACTTTAGGAGTTATTGCCCTTTGAACATTTAAAAAGGCAATTTTGACTGTGTCGGCTCCATAACTCACAAACCATTTGAGATATTTTCATGACACTTCACACAAGTGTAAAGCACCATGAGACAATGTGCAGAGCGCAGGAACCCTGACTCTGATTTGCCTACTTTAGGAGTTATTACCCTTTGAACATTGAAAAATGGAAGATGAAATTTAGTATAAACATGGACATTCTGGTAATGTATCATGCTCATTGAAATGAGGGACAAGGGCTCACAACTCAGTTTTTCCAGATAATGTAAAATTTTCAACAGTTATTTCTTGTTCATAACTGTTTTCTCTGCAGCTTAAATAACTTTCTTCTCTGACAGCGCTGAAGCGGGGCTATAGTCAGATCCTCTGACAGCTCTAGTTAAGGGGACTGGTAACACCTTCAGGGGAGGCAACTCCCGCAGAAGTAGTTTGTCTCAAATGTCAAGAATTTGCTCCCACTCTTAAAGGAAAGAATTTGCTCCTCAGGAGCAAATTCTTTTCTTTAAGAGTTGACCCCTTTTTCAGTTGGACAGGACTTATGGAAAAGCAAACAGAAGTCCCAAAAGTTGCCTCCATTTGAAAAATGGTGGAAAAACCTGCCAAGTGTTACCATTCCCCTTAACGGGTAATTTTTCTTCTCAATGAAAAAACAACAACAAAAAGATGTGGTGGGTACTTGTTACAAGTACCCACAACATGTTTCTAATAAGAAATAAAGAAAACAATCCCTTTATTATCCTCTTTAAACCTCCTCATATGAAACTGTTGTACATACTTTTCATTTGCTATTGTCACTTAATATTAGTCTATAGTAGATTAGTCAGATTTTGCCCCCAGATTTTGCCCCTTTTCTCATCTGATATTCTATCAAACTTGTGCAATTTATGTGTATTCTGTTGTAGATGATTGCATTTATAGTATTAATGAAGGGTATACAACAGTCTGAATTTTTACAGTTGACTGTGTGGATGTTAATTTTGAGGATTGTTTTGAAAAAAAAATATCCATGAATTCTTTAGTAATGTAAGAAAAGGGATCATCTGGGTTTGTTACATTGCAGTTACATTTGCTCTGTCCTTCAGCAGTTTCAGCATGGGGCCATGACCCCCAAAAAGTTAACCCTTTTTGTTCCAAATGGAATCCTAACCTTAAAAATAGCAGTCTATTCCAAAATTAAGGGATGTCAGGTTGTATTTTCTTCAAAATTTATTTGGAAAATGGCTTAACTTTTCGCAAACAGTGTAGGCCCTGATCAGACGCCGCATTCTGCGGCGTCTGATCTGGGCCTGCACTGTTTGCCTCTTACCCCTTTTGGGGTTTCCAGTATCAAATGGGTTAAATGTATACACCAGAAATGTTTTCCTAAGAAAACTATTGTTGTCTTGCCACCATAAACATTATGATAACACACCTGTGTGACATAGTGCATTTTTCACACCTCCAAATTGCCTACTATTCTGATGAAAATTTGTGATAAGTTTCTTATTATCTTACGACCTGAAAGCCGTAACAAAGGAAAGATGCATAGCCTGAAAAAAATCCCCGCCTATGGTGGGATTCGAACCCGGGCCGCCCGGGTGATAGTCCACTGCTCTTACCCCTGAGCCAAAGAGTCGACTCCCTGACGCAGTTGTCAGAGAGTGTTTATAAACCTAGAAGCTATGCATATGATCTACCAAGGTAGATAATGGAAGGGAGGTAACACACCCCCTCTTCAAGGAAGTCATCATTTATGATGACGTGAAGGATACCAACTTCGGCACAAGCCAATTCTGGCATCCCGGACGAGCCCCCATCTTACGACCTGAAAGCCGTAACAAAGGAAAGATGCATAGCCTGAAAAAAATCCCCGCCTATGGTGGGATTCGAACCCGGGCCGCCCGGGTGATAGTCCACTGCTCTTACCACTGAGCCAAAGAGTCGACTCCCTGACGCAGTTGTCAGAGAGTGTTTATAAACCTAGAAGCTATGCATATGATCTACCAAGGTAGATAATGGAAGGGAGGTAACAATTAATACTGCAAACGTAGGTTGTGGGTGCTCGTTAGAACCCCCTCATTGAGGGGGTTCTAATGAGTACCCACAACCTAGGTCATAGAGCAGAAATAAGAAAAATAATGCATACCCCCTTAAACCCCAGTTTTCTCTACCGGTATATAAAGTGGGGTTTAGAGGGGAATTCATCTCACAGACTTGTTCACGGGATGAATATAGTCCAAAAATGTGACCTTGATAATGAGGTTGAAGCCAACAGGATCGGCACCAATACCAATGTGTCCCCTCCCCCTTTCTGCAGGGGTATGGAGGCAGGAAGTGAAAACATGAGTGATTCCTGTACTGAAACCCACTTTACACGATTAACAACACCGAGTTTATGGAATTTCTAGCAAGACTGTCTGAATACACTGCCGCACCAAAACCATGAATATTTAGGGGGATAACTATTGAAAATTGTCATTTGGGGAGGTAAGTTGGCAGTTTTAGGTTGAAAATTCCGTTTTTAGCTGACATGTCAGTGGAGCCTTATGCATAGCTTCCAAAAATAAAATCAACCATTTATCTCCCCAAATGACAATTTTCTTTACAATTATCACTATTATTATGCATTTACAGTAAAATTCTTCTATTAAGACCAGCTAAAAATAAGACTAATTCTGCTTTTAAATGCATATTTAAAAGGTTTAAGTTAGTCTAGCTTTAGTGTTTTCTACAGCCAGTGTCCTCTAGTAAGAGACCACCTTTGGGACTGTCCAAAGGTGGTCTTAAAGACCACTTTTGAACAATCCCATGGTAGTCTTAATTAATGAATTTTCTTGTATTTATTCATTTGTTTTGTTAAAAAAAAATGATTATTTATACAAGCAGCTAACATTATGAGCTGCATAAAACCAAATTGCCAGCCAATAAAAAGCGACATTACATGATGACCTAGGGTTTTTAGCATATACTGCCTTAAATTTTTATGTTATCCAATCAGGGCCCAGTTGTTCAAGCTCATTAGCTCACCTGAGCCGAAGGCTCATGTGAGGTATTAGTATACCACGAGCCGTCGTCCGTCGTCGTCGTCCGTCGTCGTCGTCCGTCGTCCACACTTTCAAAGAAGTATATCTCCGGAACCAGTGGGCCAATCTTGATCAAATTTCATGTGAAGCATTATCAGGTAGGGGGAAAGGCTGCATACTGTTTTCGGGCAGATCGGATTGGAACTCTGGTTGCCATGGCAACAAATAGCTCCCATAGACTTAACATAGGAGAAAGTTTGTCATCACTCTAGCTCCGTCAATTTTTTTCTGATCGTCTTCATTCTTGCAGATAACGAGGACAGGCATGAAATCTCGATCAAGTTCGATTTTGGGCTGAATCGGATTATTCACTCAGGAGTTACGTGCCCTTGAGCGTTCTTAACATAGGAAAAAGCTTGTCATCACTCTAGCTCCGTCAATTTTTTTCTGATCGACTTCATTCTTGCAGATAACGAGGACAGGCATGAAATCTCGATCAAGTTCGATTTTGGGCTGAATCGGATTATTCACTCAGGAGTTACGTGCCCTTGAGCGTTGAAAAAATTGCCTATTGACTTAACATGGGGAGAATGTTGTCATCACCGTAGCTGCTTCAATTATTTTCAGATTGGCTTTATTCTTGCAGATAACCAGCACAGCCATGAAATCTCGGTCAAGTTCGATAACTGGCAGAATCGGATCATTCACTTAGGAGTTACCTGCCCTTGTGTGTTTTTGCATTAGGGTGAATGGGAATTTCAAAAATGTATATCTTAAAGACTACTTGGCCAACTTTGATCAAATTTCATGTGTCGCATTATTGGGCAAGTGGAAAGGCTTCATTAGGTTTTCAGGCAGATCTGAGTGGAACTCTGGTTGCCATGGCAACATCTAGCTCCCATAGACTTATCACTCTAGCTCCGTCAATTTTTTTCTGATCGACTTCATTCTTGCAGATAACCAGTACAGGCATAAAATCTCGGTCAAGTTCGATTTTGGGCCGAATCGGATTATTTGCCTTGGAGTTACCTGCCCTTGAGCATAAAAAAATACGTTGTGACCACAATAGCAACTTTATTTTTATTCAGATCAGCTTCAAACTTGCAGGTAACGTGGACAGGCATAAAATCTCAGTTAAGTTCGAATCAGAATATTGACCTCGGAGTTACACGACCTTGAGCGACAAAAAATTTGCCCATAGACTTTACATAGGGAAAATGTTGTGACTACGATAGCGACTTGAATTTTTTTCAGATCAGCTTCAAACTTGCAGGTAACGAGGACAGACGTAAAATCTCGTTTAAGTTCGATTTTGGGCCGAATCAGATTATTTGCCTTGGAGTTACCTGCCCTTGAGCATAAAAAAATACGTTGTGACCACGATAGCAACTTTATTTTTATTCATATCAGCTTCAAACTTGCAGGTAATGAGGACAGGCATAAAATCTCGGTTAAGTTCAATTTTGGGCCGAATCGGAATATTGACCTCGGAGTTACGTGACCTTGAGCAACAAAAAATTTGCCCATAGACTAAATAAGGGAAAATGTTGCGACTACGATAGCGACTTGAATTTTTTTCAGATCAGCTTCAAACTTGCAGGTAACGAGGACAGACATAAAATCTCGGTTAAATTCGATTTTGGGCCGAATCGGAATATTTGCCTTGGAGTTACCTGCCCTTGAGCATAAAAAAATACGTTGTGACCACGATAGCAACTTTATTTTTATTCATATCAGCTTCAAACTTGCAGGTAACGAGGACAGGCATAAAATCTCGGTTAAGTTCGATTTTGGGCTGAATCGGAATATTGACCTCGGAGTTACGTGACCTTGAGAGACAAAAAAATTTGCCCATAGACTTAACGTAGGGAAAATGTTGTGACAGAAATAGCGACTTGAATTTTTAGCTCACCTGAGCCAAAGGCTCCAGTGAGCTGATAGTATACCAAGGCTCCGGAGTCCGTCGTCTGTCGTCCGTCCATCCGTCGTCCACACTTTCAATGAAGCATATCTCAGAAGGCAGTCGACCAATCTTGTTTAAATTTTATGTGTAGTACCATTGGGCAAGGGGAAAGGCTGCATTAGGTTTTGGAGCTAGTCTGGTTCATTTGTTCCTTCATTCTTCTTTCTCTCCATATAGAGATAATAGACCAATGTTAAATTTTTAATCAAAGATTTCTCAGGAACTATAAAAGCTAGAAGCATCAAATTTGGTATTCAATAGAATAATGATGACTTATTTTGTGTAAGAGACATTGGGCTTTCTCAGCTTATTTGTTCATCTGTTCTTTCATTCTTCTTTCTCTCCATTTTGACCAATGTTAAATTTTCGTCAAAGATTTCTCAGGAACTATAGAAGCTAGAAGTCTCAAACTTGGAATGCAATGCAATAATGATGACTTATATCCTGTAAGGGTCAATGGGCTGGATTCTATTAGCAGATTTAGTAGTCAAGTCTGTGAATTGTTAAAACTTAAGTTCCTCAGGTGAGCGGTTTAGGCTCATTGAGCCTCTTGTTAGTCATGAAATTGTTAACTGCTGTAGCAAGTACAGGTGGTTTTTGCTGGAAAATGTGAGTAGCTTTTGCATATGCAAAAGCTACTCACATTTTTTCAGCAAAAATATTAGTATATTTGCCATATTAAATGATCAAAATTTTAAATATTTGTTAACTAACGACGTCATTAGTTTAGAACAGCTGGCCCCTGGTGTGCAAGTGCATTAGGACAGCCTATAAGTATTCTACAGATTTGCTGTTTAACTTATTATAGCCTTTATCTGAAATGTACAGAGGTGTAAAATTTCCATCAAACTTACTCCCCCTTATCGGCTTAACTTTTTATTTAGATGCTAAAAATGTAGTAAAAGTAAGGTCAGTTTTGAAAACCTTACTCACCCTGCCTTAAAACTTACTCGCAAATGCGAGCAGGCGAGTGGAATTTTACACCCCTGATGTATTGTGTGTAGATCATTTCACTGACTGTTCGGGTATGTGCTTTTTATTATATAAAATGTTTGTGCTGTTTAAATACTTCTAAACACAATGTGCTGTTGTGAGTGTATATTAACATCTTTATTTTATTATCTGTGTATTTTTTAACCTCACTTGTCACGTAGTAACGGGGTGAGCTTTTGGTATCACTTTTTGTCCGTCGTCCCGTCTATGCATGCGTGCGTGCATGCATGCGTAAACAATTTCTTCAAACAACATCTCCTCCCAAACCACTGATCGGATTTTGACCAAACTTCACAGAGAATGATCCTTATGTGGTCCCCTTTCAAAGTTGTTCAAATGATTCCGGTCCATACATCTCCCAAACCACTGATCGGATTTTGACCAAACTTCACAGAGAATGATCCTTATGTGGTCCCCTTTCAAAGTTGTTCAAATGATTCCGGTCCATAGCACATCTAGGTCACAGGAGCTAAAAATAGGATCTTTTTACTCAAACTTAAAAAATCTTCTTCTCCGAAACCGCATGGTCCAGGTCTTTGATATTTGGTATGAAGCTTCATCTAGTGGACCTCTACCAAGATTGTTCAAATTATAGCCCTGGGGCCAAAAATGCCCCCGCACCGGGGCCCACCAGTTTTACAGACTTATATAGGGTAAACCTTTAAAAATCTTCTTGTCTGAAACCAAATGGCCCAGGTCTTTGATATTTGGTATGAAGCTTCATCTAGTGGACCTCTACCAAGATTATTGACAATATAGTCCTGGGGCCAAAAATGTCCCTGCGCCGGGGCCCACTGGTTTCACTTATGCGTATACAGGGATAACCTTTAAAAATGTTTTTATCTGAAACCAGAATGCCCAGAACTTTGATATTTAGTATGAAGCTTCATCTAATGGACCTCTACCAAGATTGTTCAAATAAAAGCCTTTGGGCCAAAAATGTCCCCGCGCGGGGACCCACTAGTTTTACATAGGCTTATATAGGAAAAGACCTTTAAAAATCTTGTCTGAAACCAGAAGGCCCAGGTCTTTGATATTTGGCCTGAAGCTTCATCTAGTGGACCTCTACTGAGATTGTTCAAATTATAGCCCTGGCGCCAAAAAATGCCCCCCCCCCCCCCCCCCCCCCCCCACCCGTGCCAGGGCCCACTGGTTTTACATAGGCGTATATAGGGAAAACCTTTAAAAATCTTCGTCTGAAACCAGAAAGCCCAGGTCTTTGATATTTGGTATGAAGCTTCGTCTAATGGACCTCTACCAAGATTGTTCAAATTATAGCCTACCTTGGGGCAAAAAATGTCCCTATGCTGGGACCCACTAGTTTTACATAGGCTTATATAGGAAAAACCTTTAAAAATCTTCTTGTCTGAAACCAGAAGGCCCAGGTCTTTGGTATTTGGCATGAAGCTTTATCTAGTGGACCTCTTCTGAGATTGTATAAATTATAGCCCTGGCGCCAAAAATGTCCCTGCCTTAGGGCTTGCTGGTTTTACATAGAGAAAACCTTTAAAAACCTTCTTTTCTGAAACCCAGGTCTTTGATATTTGGTATGAAGCTTCATCTAGTGGACCACTACCAAGTTTGTTCAAATTATAGCCCTTGTACTAGAGACACGGATACTCAGATGAACGATTCAGGGCCCTCTGGGCCCTCTTGTTCTGTACGTTTTATGACATGTTGTGTTACTATAAAATTGCAAGGAATATTTGCATGCTGTTGTACTTTCGACTTTTGAGACAATATTTATAGTGAAAAATTCTAACCGTCAAACTCCAAGTGCCTCAAACGCGTTTGGGGCCCATGAAATTTTTTTCATTCAAAGTGGCAACTGTATGACAGTGTAACTCTTTCAGAAGCCATCTGATCTGATCTACAGTTTGCAAATGTAGCGGTTATCATGGTACAAGTGTACCTTTATTATTATAAAATCCATGTATATGTTCTTGTATATTTGTAACTGCCTTACCTATCATATTATGAAGTACTAAAACTTGACCAAATAATGCTTGAATTATGTGTATAGCCAATATTTTAGGCTAATAATGACCTATTGAGGGGAAATGTAATAAACTTGTGACATGCCTGAAATGGGAAACAATTTTAGTAAATTCACCGGTAATTCTAGGTATAGCAGTTGCAGATAAGATTGACCAGGCGGAGCTAGCCAGATATTGTCAATATAATGTCAAATTCACAGAGTCCTACAGAGGATTTGGTAGAGTGCCTTCCGCATGTTTTCTGCAAGCAAACCAAATGGTTATATACATGTATATGCCACAGCTTTGATAGTTGAATTCCCACCATCGGGTGACTTGGTTTACCTTTTTCTCCGCCTAGTCAGTCTTATCTGCTACTACTACAAGTTTCTTGGTTAAATATATGTATTCACAGTTGTTGGTTTTTAACCCTCATCTTGCTGTTCACGACAACCCCCAACTTGGCAAACAGTGTAGATCCAGATCAGATGGCTTCTGAAGAAGCCATCTGATCAGGATCTACACAGTTTGGCATTCAGTTTATGAATTTGTAGCAATAAATTACATCAAGTAATTTGATTGGTTGATAGACAGAAATGGGTGTGGCTTAAATGAATATTCAGCAAGATAAGGGTTAATAGCTATTTTGAATGATGAATCTCTTAACCCTTCTAGTGTTAATTATATGAAGATAAAATAGAAAAATGACCATAAAATTTCATGTTTAATTATTTTTTTTATATATATACAGTCGAACTTCAATGGCCCGAACACCTTTGGGACCACGAAAATCTGTTCGAAACAGGGGCTGTTCGAGCTACTGAGGGTAACTGCCAGGAGGCATAACGGAATTAAGTTTGGGACATCTTTTCGGTTTTGTAAAATAAAATAAAAATGTATGCTGTGTGTACTCATTAGAATCGCCTCATACAGGTGATTCTAATGAGTACACACAGCATACATTTGCAAGATAAAAGTCGAAAATCACCGTAATTATCCCACACTTCTCCTTATGTAGAGGAATTCCCTAGGGACTCAAAATCGGGTTCGACTCAGCCAAGGTAAACGAGCCATCGGTGTTCGAGCCATCAAAGTTCTACTGTAATCTTCACATTTTTGGGATCCATCTTGAAACGGTGTTATATTCAAAACTATGTTATAATGGACCATGTTATAATGAACCTTGTTATATTGAAGTTATGGTGTACTATGATTAAACCTCAGTTATTCAAACTAGCCCTATCTCAAAACAAATTCTCATGGTCCCAAAGATTTTTGAGTTATTGAAGTTGAACTTTAGTTTCTCTGCATCAGAGTCGAAACCGTGGGATTAGAATGCAATATGTGAATCTTTTATTTTTTTGACAAAACTCCAAATATGGAGTGAAAAGGGTGATTAAGGGATAATTTTCCTTATTGTTACACAAAGATGTGGGTACTTGTTAGAATTGCTTCAAGCAGATTCTGTTCTTGTTCATCAAGATGATTCTGATGCACTTGTTTCGGCCCGGCTCATCAGGGCTTGAAGAAATAGATGGGCTGCATGATGCTTCTACGCAGAGCTGAAACCTGCCACACACGAGTACTGGTAAACCACTTAGAGGATCTAAGCCTGCCCAGGCAAAGTGGTGCGAGTCGGGCCGTCCATGCTTATAAACCCTATTGGTTTCATTGGGCGTCAGGGCTTGAGTTGTCATTTCAACTCAGTATCAGGGTAAAAGTCCCACAAAATTAGAAGCAACATCTCCAAAATGACCTATAGTGTTGACAGGGACGTTAAACCTAGAATCAAACAATTCAAACTGATGCGCTTGTTAGCCCATAAGATGCCAATCCAGCAATTGTCGTCTGCCGGTTATTATAGAAGTCATTTTTGCAAACAGTGTGGACCCAGATCAGACTGCTCCTAGAGGAGCAGTCTGATCTGGGTCCAAACTGTTTGCCCATATGAAAAAATATTTCTGAAGTGTGCAAGAAGATTCAGCAGACGACATTTTCAGATGTAGTTTTTCTCGGTGTCTAAAGGTTTAAATTAGTCTCTTCAAGGCCATTCTAACATTATGTTTTGATAGAATTTAGAAATATTATCCGATACTCATCATCGCTTATTATATCAGGAGCAATGATTTCAATTTTCATTGCTGCATGTTGTGGACACAAACCGGTTTTAATTATTGTTACTTATATGTACTAAGCCTTATCATGCGAAGAATAAATTATATGAAGATTTTGTTTTCTCTATTTATCAGTCCTGACCTTCAAATTCTGGGTCTCTCACTGCTGTATATATTGGAGGACTCAGTTGAGGCAAGTGAGAACAAGTTTATGTTAAGAGTATTGAGAGATAAGAACTAAGCTTTCATCACCATTGCCAGGATGATTGCCCAGCCCAGCATCCCAAGAATTCTTTATTCTTCGGTTGAGATTGATCACGAAATCTTTTCTATGGTCATTCTCTCCCGCTGATTCAAGAAGGGCAGTTGTTAGTTTCTGGCAGAAGAATGTGTGCTGTACTTATAAGCTTGCCCAGGAAATGTTTGGACAGGTAAACTGACTGGCTCGCAAATGACCTATATTGTGTTGACAGGCAAGAGACTGGCCATTTTTGTATGCAATTCAATCCCACAGAGCTTTAGCTCCTAACATTAGCAGTCATATAAACAAAAACTAGAAATGTTTTTTCAGAGGCAAACAATTTCCCCCACCATAAATATAATTTTAACACCCATTTGACTTTGAAAACTAAGCTTACGTCATCAAAATATAAGGCGCATACAAGCCATTTTTAGCCATAAACTGACAGTTTTCGGGAGTTAGTGACCTTAAAAAAGGTCATCACCAAAATCTAATCCAATCATTGGTAGGTTGCAATCTATATTGTACCAAGTTTGCACAACATTCATCAACAGGGTGCAGACAAGCCATTATTTGCCCAAATGAGCCTCTGAACTTGAAAACAAGGTCAACAAAATGTAATCAAATAATTGTTAGGTTCCATTGATATATTGTACCAATTTTGACCAAATTTCATCAATTCTTTCATGAGATAGGGTTGACACAAATGTTGACAAATGGATGGACGGAAAATCAAACTCCTACATCTAGTCATGCTTAAGCCATTGTATACTAGTGGACTCTTCCATTGCTATATGTGGGACAAGTGTAATAACTTAGTGGTTAGTGCACTTGCCTCTGTTCGATCCCCAGCTGGGGTGATTATTTTTGTGTACCATGCTCCGGCCATTGGCATCATCTTGAGGGGTGTCAGGCCTATTTTGAGCTCACCGTCACGTAGTGACGAGTGAGCTTTTGGGATCATTTTTTTTCCGTCGTGCATGGGTCCGTGCGTGCCTGCGTGAACAATTTCTTCAAACGCCATCTCCTCCTAAACCACTAATCGGATTTTGAACAAACTTCACAGGAATGATCCTTAGGTGGTCCCCTTTCAAAGTTGTTCAAATGGTTCCGGTCCGTTGCACATATAGGTCACAGGAGCCAAAAATAGATTTTTTTCACCGAAAACTTAAAAATCTTCTCTGAAACCGCAAGGCCCAGGTGATTGATATTTGGTATGAAGCTTCATCTAGTGGACCCCTACCAAGATTGTTCAAATTATAGTGCTGGGGCCAAAAATGCCCCCGCACCAGGGCCCTTTGGTTTTACATGGGCTTATATAGGGAAAATCTTTAAAAATCTTCTCTGAAACCGCAAGGCCCAGGTCTTTGATATTTGGTATGAAGCTTCATCTAGTGGACCTCTACCAAGAGTTCAAATTATAGTGCAGGGGCCAAAAATGCCTCCGCCCCTGGGCTCTTTGGTTTTTCATGGGCTTATATAGGGAAATCTTCTCTGAAACCGCAAGGCCCAGTGGACCCCTACCAAGATTGTTCAAATTATAGTGCTGGGGCCAAAAATGCCCCCGCCCAGGGGCCCTTTGGTTTTACATAGACTTATATAGGGAAAATCTTGAAAAATCTTCTTCTCTGAAACCACAAGGGTAGGTCTATGATCTTTGGTATGAAGCTTCAGCTAGTGGACCTCTACCAAGATTGTTCAAATTATAGCCCTGAGACCAAAAATGCCCCTGCCAGGTGGCCCTTTGGTTTTACAAAGACTTATATAGGAAAATTTTTAAAAATCTTCTCTGAAACTGCAAGGCTATGTCTTTGATATTTGGCATGGAGCTCCATCTAGTGGACCTCTACCAAGATTGAACAAGTTATAGCCCTCGGGCCACAAATGCCCCCGCCCGGGGCCCCTTTGGTTTTACCTACACTTATATAGAGATAATCTTTGAAAATCTTCTTCTGTGAAACAGCAAGGCTCAGGTCTTTGATATTTGGTGTGTAGCTTCATCAAGTGGACCTTTGCCAGGATTGTTCAAATTATTGCCTTTGTTGATATTTGGTATGAAGCTTCACCTTTTTAGACCCCTCAACATTATGCACATTATAACCCTAGGGTCAATAATGGCCCTCCCCGGGGCCCACTTGTTACTCTATGGATCAGGTGAGCGATCCAGGGCCATCATGGCCCTCTTGTTATTCTACTTTTGCCGGAAAAGTCTGTTAGCAAATAGTGCAGGCCCTGATCAGATGCCACGTTCTGCGGCCTCTGATATGGGCCTGCACTGTTTGCAAAGGTATCCCTTTTAGGGATTTTCCACATGCAATGGGTTAAGGAATGACAAAGACAAGGAAACAAAACTTTGCTGACATGATGTTATTTTAGCACTTTTGTATTGAAGGTCCATACAAGAACAAACAGTATTAAACTTTGTTGAATGCTGCTATATCCATACTTTGTACCTGAAAAAGAAAGAAAATAATGCAATTATTCTAAATATTGGGATAATGAAGTATTTTTGTCACCCCTATCAATAGGAGAATACTCTTAGAGGAAAAGAGTTTGCTCCAAAGAGGTAAATTCTTTCCTTTAACTCTTATCATGCGGTTCACGACAAGCCCTTTCTTTGGAAACAGTGTAGATCCAGATCAGCTGGCTACATTGTTTGACATTCAGTTTATGAATTTGTAGGAATAAATTACATCAAGTAATCTGGTTGGTTCAAAGTCAGAAAAGGGTGTGGCTAAACTGAATATTCAGCAAGAGAAGGGTTAAGAATAGACCACTTCAAATTCAGACAACTTTAAATTTAGATACTGTTTCCTTTAGCCCTTAAGATGCTGTGGAAAACTACATCTTAAAATGATGTCTGCTTATGTCGTCTGCTGAATTCTTTTGCAAACTTTTTAAAAATATTTTTTGCACACAGGCAAACAGTGTGGGCCTAGATCTGACTGCTCCTACAGGAGAAGAAAACACAACCCTGACACCCTTAAATTTAGAAATGGATTTGACTATAAGGTGGAAGATTCCATTTCGTACAAAAAGGGTTAACTACGCAAAAAGTGCAAATTAAAACTACTTGTAAAAATCCTAAAAATTTGGACACCTTGAGGACTTGCTGTAATTCTCCTAAAATTTTAACAAATTTGTTTCATGATCCAGCATGGAGTCCCAAAGGTGCAGACAGAATGGCAGACAATGTAAACTCTGACCAGACTGCCAGATTGCTTAGGCCTATCTGTCCCAATACTTTGGATCATTACACTACATCATAAACCCTCAAGATCGCTACAGGTACATGTACCTATGAAAAGTGAAGCTCCAGGTGAGATCCTCTCATCAGAAACTACACTATTTGCCAGTCTTTTTCATGAATTTCACTAAAACACCCTAGTGACAACAATGCTACTGACCAAATTCAAAGACCGAAGAGTCAAAATTAGAAACTTGGGTTAACCCATTGTATGCTAGTAGACTCCTGATTTGCTATATGTTGGACAAGTCCATTTGTCATATAAGGGGTGTCCAGTCTATTTTTTTGTTTTTATCCCCACGTTTTTTGAAGAAAAGTGGGGATATTGTTATCGCCTCCGTCCGTCTGTCCGTCCGGCTATCTCCTCCTATACCGTTCATTGGAATTCAACCAAATTTGGTGTGTGAGTTACTTACATGAATGGCTTCTGCAAGAGCACATTAATTTTTGGACCAGCCCCCAGGGGTCCCTGGAAGAGGTCAAAACGTGGGGATTTGCGATGGCGCGCCATCGACTGCGCGATCTAGTTATTCTATTTTTGACGGAAAATTCAGTTAGCGAATAGTGTAGGCCCTGATCAGACGCCATCTAAGCCTGCCCAGGCAAAGCGGTGCAAGTCGGGTCCATGCTTATAAACCCTTTTGGTTTCATTGGGCGACAGGGCTAGAGATGTAATTTCATCTCAATGTTGGGTAAAAGTCCCACAAAATTGGAAGCAACGTCACCAAGATGTGTATAGTGTTGACGTTAAACCTCAAATCAAACAATCAAACAAACCAATCAGATGCCACATTCTGTGGTGTCTGATCTGGGCCTGCACTGTTTGCCAAGGTACCCCTTTAGGGGTTTCCCACATACAATGGGTTAAAGAAATCTTGACAAAAAATATCAACTTACATGGTCTTCAAATGCTACTATTTTTTCTTCCAGATCATCTGTGCTAACTTTGTCGTCTTCTATTACTGCGCTGATTTGTAATTTTTTTATACCATAGCCTACTGGAACAAGTTTTGCTGGAAAGAAAATGAATATACAACTAGAATTGTTTTCTAAGAAAACAGATGTCCCCCCACTACACTCATTATTTCAAATTCTGCTTTTACCGGGAAAATGAGGACTTGGTCACAAAACCAAATCAAATTAGGTCAAGGTCACCAAAAGCTAATCAGTTCTTAAGACCATCCCACTGATATAATGTATCAAGTATGAACCAAATCCTTCCATTGGTTCAGGAGTTAGAGTGCAGACAAGCTTTTTTGGTCTAAAATTTGACAATAGTTTCAGCCCTGTGACCTTGAAAATTAGGTCAAGGTCACCAAAAGCTAATCAGTTCTTAAGACCATCCCACTGATATAATGTATCAAGTATGAACCAAATCATTCCATTGGTTCAGGAGTTAGAGTGCAGACAAGCTTTTTTGGTCTAAAATTTGACAATGGTTTCAGCCCTGTGACCTTGAAAATTAGGTCAAGGTCACCAAAATCTAATCAGTTCTTAAGATCAGCCCACTGATATAATGTACCTAGTTTGAACCAAATCCATCCACTGGTTCAGGAGATAGAGTGCAGACAAGGCAATTTTCAACAGTCTAAGTCCCGTGGTGACCTTGAAAATTAGGTCAAGGTCACCAACATCTAATCAGTTCTTAAGACCAGCCCACTGATATAATGTACCAAGTTTGATCAAAATTCATCCACTGGTTCAGGAGAAAGAGTGCAGACAAGCCAATTTTTAAAAGTCTAACTCCCTTTGTGACCTTGAAAATTAGGTCAAGGTCACCAAAAGCTAATCAGTTCTTAAGACCATCCCACTGATATAATGTATCAAGTATGAACCAAATCATTCCATTGGTTCAGGAGTTAGAGTGCAGACAAGCTTTTTTGGTCTAAAATTTGACAATGGTTTCAGCCCTGTGACCTTGAAAATTAGGTCAAGGTCACCAAAATCTAATCAGTACTTTTTCCCCTCCCAATGGTGTATCTGTGTAAGTTTAATCAAAATCCATCCATGCATTCAGGAGATAGAGTGCAGACAAGAGCCAACGCCAACGCCGACCGGATCCGCACCAAAACCAATATGTCCACCCACTTTCGGGTGGGGGGACATAATAACAAATATATTTTCCACTGGTATTTTAACCCTTTTTGTACCAAACGGAATCTTCCTATATATAGCAGGAGTTCATTTCAAAATTTAGGGTTGTCAGCTTGTGTTTTCTTCAAAATTTATTTGGAAAATGACTGAACTTTGAGCAAACAGTGGAGGCCCTGATCAGATGCCGCGTTATGCGGCGTCTGATCTGAGCCTGCACTGTTTGCCAGGGTACCCTTTTTGGGGCTTCTGGTACAAAATGGGCTAAAGACAGAGTAAGAAATATCAGAAACTGACATTTTTTAAGAAACAATAAGATTTTTTTTATTTTGGCATTAAAGGCAAGATTACTCTATATTGAGCAAATCATAATCTGTCTGACACCTCAAAAAACACCTGACCTTTCATTGTAGAACCTGACAGCTCGCGCGTGGCTGGAGAGAGGTCCGAACCCATAACTGTGAGAGATGTTAAATTAAAAAGCCAGTACCCTACTCATGTGTGACAGTGCTCCAGATAAGGGAGTAACATAATTCTGGGATAATTTTCTGGGGTGTAATAACTCTTGGATCAGTTTCTCCACTCTTCTTCGACATATCTTGTTATAATTTTTTTAACTGTATGAGGGAGATTTGCCATTGGGACGAGGGAGATGTAAAGAAAATATAGGGAAATTCTCAGTTCAAATGAGCGAGACTGCAAAATTTTACTAAAAGTTAAGTGTAAATTGGGCAAAAATTAGCATCAAAATGGGGGAGTCTCCCTCCTGATGAGGGAGGTATCACAGGTATGCTTCCAAAACCGGTGTTGAGGTATTTGTTGGAATCAATCATCAATACCGTTTTGGAAGCCCCTGTGGCGCAGTGGTTATGCTACTCGCCTTGTAAACCAGGGATCGCAGGATCGATCCCTGGCTTCTCCAGACTTTCAGATGAGTCTTTAAGCCGAGGTCCCGTCTCCGTATGACCTCAGCTGTTGGTGGGACGTAAAACTAAAGCTCACTCACTCACTCAAGACCGTTTTAACAAGTACCCACAAAACAGGTTTATATGACGAAATATGAAAATTATCCTTCCATTATCCTGGTTTCACCCCACATAAGAATATTAAACCCTTGACCTGCTGAATATTTATATATGCCACACCCACTACTGATTATCAACCAATTAGATTACTGGATGCAAATTATTGCAACAAATTCATGAGCTGAATGACAAAAAATGTAGATCCTGATCAGATGGCTTCGTCAGAAGCCATCTGATCTGGATCTTCATTGTTTGGAAAATAAGGCATATCCGGGCTCAGCAGGACAAGGGTTAATAGAATTAACACACAATATTCCAATCATAACAACTGTGCGTCATCCGCTTTGTCATCTGCTGCTAACTTTTAAAGTCATTTCTGCAAAGTGTACCCAGATCAGACTGCTCCTGATCAAGGTCCACACTGTTTACCTGTTTGCAAGAATGTGTTTGAAAAGTTTGCAATAAGATACAGCAGACAACATAAACAGAGGATGAAGTTTTTTCACGGCATCTTAAGGGATAAGTTACAGTGAAAGGCAAAAATGCACCAACCTTCAACAAGCAGACTGATTTTCTCACAAAGCTAGATTTTGTTGAAAGAAGCATGCTAAGTTAAAAAGAATTTTCAAAAATATGCTATACACTATATAACTTCAACAAATTTCAACCATCCATCGCCATACGTAGCCTGTCGCATGTGATATAAACAGTGCATTCTTTCATATCTCCAAAATGACTACTTTTCTGATGAAAATGTGTGATAATTTTCTTATTCATAGTACAAACATAGGTTGTGGGTGCTTGTTAGAACCGCCTCAATGAGACCGTTCTAACGAGTACCTACGACCTATGTCTTGGACCAGAAATAAACAATTAAAAAATGAATTTTATTTTTCTGCTGTTCATGAAAGTATGAATGTAGTGGGTTGCGTGCAAATTAAACAAACCCCTTAACAAACCCCAAAGTGGTTCATGTAAATTTTGCTAGCAACCCGCCGTCATTCATACTTCCATGAACAGCAGAGAAATTAAGTTTATTTTTATATCAACATTCTTGGCCCTTCATGACTGGGCAAAAAAATGCTTATAGGGCAAACTTTTAAAGCTGAAAAACATAACACACTGTTTTTCTACAAAGAGCGGAACAGAGTTGACATCAACACCTGTAGAGAACCATGGTATAGACTGATATCACTTGACGTCACTGAAAATCCTGCAACTCGATGCGCTCATGGAAGTAGGAACTACATTGTTTTCTATAGGTTTACATTAGGCTTTACACTGGAAATGTAAATATAATAATATATACCCCTTTAAACCCCAGTTTTCTCTAAATAAAGTGGGGTTTAGAGGGGTGTTCATTTCACGAACTTGTTAACATAATGAGTGAAACTCAAAACCATAGTGGTCAGAGACCTAATATCTAGACCATTTATGCTCATTTTCCTATATAATCTATACATTTTGGGATTCATCTTTAAACAGTGTTATAATCAAAACCCTGGTAAAGAAGGTACTTGTGCAATGAGGTACTTACATGCTCCCCAGAGTAATCCATCCATCACAATTGTTCTAACATTTTCTTCCAATTCTTTCATGTCTGTTTCATCATCCCAGGGTTTGACGTCTAGTACTAAACTAGACTTGGCGATAACTCCTGGCTCTGAAACAGAAAAATTTAACCCATTTTATTCTGAATATTGTATGTTTAGTTTTAAGTCCCAGCAACAGCAAAGGTCATACACAGACAGGACCTCAGTTTAATCCTTATCCCGCTTATCACGACAATCCTTACTTTTCCAAACAGTGAAGATCCAGATCAGATGGCTTCTGAAGAAACCATCTGATCAGGATCTACACCGTTTGACGTTCATCACATGTGAATTTGTAGGAATAAATTACAGCAAGTAGCCCCCGCCCATCGGGGCTTGAAGAAATAGGTGGGCTGCATGATGCTTCCACCCAGAGCTGAAACCGACCTGCACACGAGTAATGGTAAACAGCTTAGAGGATCTAAGCCTGCCCAGGCAAAGCGGTGCGAGTCGGCCCGTCCATGCTTATAAACCCTATTGGTTTCATTGGGTGGCAGGGCTTGAGTTGTCATTTCATCTCAATGTCGGGTAAAAGTCCCACAAAATTGGAAGCAATGTCGCCAAAATGACCTTTACAGGGTTGACGGGGACGTTAAACCTCAAATCAAACAAACAAAATAACCCTTATCCCACTTATCACGACAACCCCTACTTTTCCAAACAGTGTAGATCCAGATCAGATGGCTCTTAGTGGCCCACTTTGTAGATACATGTATAGGTTTTCATATAGGTTCTTCTTACTCAAAATAAAGGTTATTTACAGGTTTTTCAATAAAAATATATCCCAAACTCACAAAGATTTAAAACCGAATAAAAAATATTTGATGAATTTTTGCCCCATAATTACTAAAAGCTGATCTGAATTTTACATAGGAAACCAATTACAATTTCTTGACATTTTTCATCACATTTTTGGAAAGTAAAAATAGTAGGGCACTTTGAAGAGAAATTAGGGTTGAATTGCAAGAAAGTTCAAAAGGAGATAAATATAGTTTTATAGTTGATTTTTTTTTTCATGAAAATACGGGCTCCTTATAGGTTTTATGAACAAAATAAAGGTTTTATGGGTTTGGCACAAAATTATAGGTTATCATAGGACTTATAGGTTTCCCTAAGAGGCCTGTGCCTTTCTCAAATCAGAGGAATGGAGAGGTCTTCACCAGAGAATGTTGCAATGTTGCTCATACAGTGGGTAGGAGGGGAAGGATGGGGGGCTGAACTGAGTGAACTCACAACCTCCTGATCAACAGTTAGGTGCGTGTTTGACCGAAGTCCTACTGAAGTATCAAGGCCATCTATTTTATAGGAGACAGACTGTATAATAAAACTTTAAGAAATTTACTTAGTAAATGTTCAAACTTTTTGCAAACAGTGACGGCTATGACCAGAGGTGGCAGAATAAAAGGGAGAAAATGGTAGGGCTGACTATCAAGGCCAATTTTGACAATCATGATAGTATTGCTATCGTGGAAACTACTATCACAATACTATCACTATCGCGGTATACTATCACGATACTATCAGGGTCTGTTATAAATGATTCATAGATGTTATACATGTATCACTCACATAAAATGGCTAAGAGTGACAGAACGTGTTAGGAAAATTACAATGGCCTAAAATTGTATGTTTATTGTGTGTTTCAATATCAGCATTCATTCCCTCGGGGCTATTTCAGAAAAAAAATCATGGGGAGACGGCTCTTTATATATCCCCACCACCTACAGAAGGACCCACCGCCTAAAAATAGCTTGCTGCTTCCAGTATATATGACTGTAAGTGATGGTTATCATAGCTTTAATACCTTTGCAGTGTTTGAGATTTTCTGCTTGTGCAAACTGACACATGCTGATCGTTCTTCGATTGTTTGATGTTTGCCGCCTGTGATAAATTAATTTGTGGATTCAGTTAATTAGGTAACCCGATTAATTTTTACATAGTATTACATAATCACAGCACGACATTTTAGCACCTCTTCAAGGGCGACATGAATCTAACAAACTGCATTAAAACTTGAATTTACATATTTTTTATTTGAAGTTCGCATCAAAAGCTAAACTATCAAAATAGAAGTAAAGCAATCATCAAGTCGGTGTTTTCATTAAGCAATATGTACAGGGCTCGACCTGGGCACTCCAACTCTGTGGACATTTAGTCCTTGCACACCAGGCAGCTAAGACAAGCAGCAATAATAATACAAAGTTTTCATGTTATGAAATTGGGCCTTTTGACCTGATATTTTTTTCTGGAATATCCCTCTATTATAATACAAAGACAACCAAAAATAAAATAAGACACACGAAAAATAAAAATGCCAATTTGTCCAAGGTTGTCCAGTGTCCACCATCAAAACGTCCAGAATTACCTTAAGAAAGTACTTGATAGACGGAGACCTAAGGCCTCGTGCTGCACGTTGTTTTTTGTTGTTGTTTTTTTGCTACAGAATGACGACAAGAAAATAAAACTTTGTCAGCTTAAATATTCCACCAAGAATTCAATCCCAATCGGTCTGGCCAGCCGACTGATGACATCATCATTGATGCATTTGTGCATACTCAGTGCCCCAGCTAGATACTTTCAGAGGGGCGGGCCGCCCCTCGTGCCCTCCTGGGCCGCCCCTCGTGCCCTCCCGGGCCGCCCCTCATGCCCTCCGGGGCCGCCCCTCGTGCCCGGCCCTCCCGCCCCCGTGTCCTCTCCAATCTCCCCGCTGCCTTTTCTTATGACATTCCCTGTTTCAAATCCATTCATAAATGCCACTTAGCATCCTCGTATGTGTAATTTAAGACGTTAATAAGACGGATGGGTAGATGTAATTATTTTATAATACTGGATTAATTATGCGACACGCGCCAAAGTAATCATGCTGTTAACGGATGGTAAACGCCATGGGGTACAGTATGACTCGATGAGCGGTATTGTCGGTATTTTTATGACTCTGCCAGAAATACTGGCTAGAACCTGCATCAGTTTACTTTTAATCGGTGTCTTTAAATCTTATTGCAAAAATAAAATGTGCAATAATTTGTAGGCCCTATCATTATTAAAACGGCCATGATCGGTAAATCAAAATTATTCTCAACTGACTCGTCACTCGTTACGGTTAAAATGCCCACAAAGAGAAAGTTAAAAAGAGAGAGTTAAGATTAAAAAAAATCTTCGTTTTTCGGTGGTTGGTCAGCGCGAACATGTTAGAAAAAAAAAATAAATAAATAAAATAAACAAGAGCTCCGCAAGCGGGGCATTATACGCCCGTGGCAAATTCGTATTTGGTAGACTGAAATCTGAAAACAGTATTCATTGCTTATTCATGGTGGAACTATTTTTCAAGTTTCAATGGGTGACAGCAAAATGCAAGAAGAGCATGCACAGTGCGAATCCAGAACTAGGGCATCACAAACAGAGCTTTCTTCCTTTTCCCTGTATTGCTGCATCCACAGCAAACAGCTTAGAACTAGAATTAATCTGATTAGCAATTTAGAACACATAAAAAAGAGCACTTATAGCATTTGCTTAGCCTTTAACCTGCTGAATATTCAATTAAGCCACACCCAAATCTGACTTTGAACCAATCAGATTACTCGATGCAGTTTATTTCTACATGTTCATTTACTGAATGTCAGTGTAGATCCTGATCAGATGACTTCTTCAGAAGCCATCTGATCTGGATCTACAATGTTTGCAAAGATAGGGCTTGTCGCCTACAGCAGGATAAAGGTTAAGACTGGTCATTGCAGTAGTAAACATACTATCAATATTATAACACATAAGGGAAGTAACAAGGGCAATTAAGCAACAACATTTCCTTAATACTCTTCAAAAATGAATATTATTGGTACTTCTTTAAATCACCTCATGAAGGTTATTCTAACAAGTACACACAACTGTTTTTTTTTTAAAGAAATGTAAAATTATTCTTTGTGCACATTTCCTTGTTACTCCTAATCTGGATCTATGTTAAAACTCACATAATGAAACACCAATTTCTGGTATGGATCCTTGTGCCACAATGGTTTGACAACTTCCAGTCATTTGAGTCAGTATGACTCCCAAATATTTAAGGGTGAGTGTTATTAAGTATTAAGGTGGCTGTTAAATAGACACTTTAATATTTTGTGTATGGTTAACCTCAAAACTTAACGCACATTTCCAGCTCAGTCTTACTATCTACAAAGTATCGGGTTAATCAGAATAAAACTGTAGTACGAGATATGCGGAATGAGAATGTTTACTGAAAAAATTCAAAATTTATCTACCAATTGTCAGGTTGATCGAATGAAAACTGACAGAGGCGTTATCCTGAAAAGAAGAAGATTTTGGGCAGATGGGCGGAAAGGCGGACGGAAGCGGTCCTAACGGACGCCAACTACATAACATAATGCGACGTTTTTTATCAAAATGTCCGGAAACGAAAATGTTTACAAAAAACTGACAGAGGCGTTATCCTGAAAAGAAGAAGATTTTGGGCGGATGGGCGGAAAGGCGGACGGAAGCGGTCCTAACGGACACGAAGTCAATAACATAATGCGACGTTTTTTATCAAAATGTCCGGAAACGAAAATGTTTACAAAAATTTCAAAGGGATATAACTGTTAATATTTGGCGGACGTTAATACTCGAAACTTTACGAACATCTATACATCAAGGTTTATCTACCTACCAAGTTTCAGCTTGATCTGATGAAAACTCTAGGAGTAATCCGGAAATGAAAATACTTACAAAAATTTCAAAGGGGCATAACTCTTTTAATATTTGAAGGATGTTAATTCTCGAAACTTTACCCACATCTACACATCATGGTCTTACTACCTCCCAAGTTTCAGCTTGATCGGATGAAAACTGTAGGAGGAGTTATCCGGAAACGAAAATGTTTACAAAAATTTCAAAGGGGCATAACTCTGTTAATATTTGGCGGATGTTAATTCTCGAAACTTTACGCACATCTACACATCATGGTCTTACTACCTACCAAGTTTCAGCTTGATCGGATGAAAACTGTAGGAGGAGTTATATGGAAACGAAAACGTTTACAAAAATTTCAAAGGGACATAACTCTGTTAATATTTGGCGAACGTTAATTCTCGAAACTTTACGCACATCTACACATCATGGTCTTACTACCTACCAAGTTTCAGCTTGATCGGATGAAAACTGTAGGAGGAGTTATCCGGAAACGAAAATGTTTACAAAAATTTCAAAGGGGCATAACTCTGTTAATATTTGGCGGATGTTAATTCTCGAAACTTTACGCACATCTACACATCATGGTCTTACCACCTACCAAGTTTCAGCTTGATCGGATGAAAACTGTAGGAGGAGTTATCCGGAAACGAAAATGTTTACAAAAATTTCAAAGGGACATAACTCTGTTAATATTTGGCGAACGTTAATTCTCGAAACTTTACGCACATCTACACATCATGGTCTTACTACCTACCAAGTTTCAGCTTGATCGGATGAAAACTGTAGGAGGAGTTATCCGGAAACGAAAATGTTTACAAAATTTTCAAAGGGGCATAACTCTGTTAATATTTGGCGAACGTTAATACTCGAAACTTTACGCACATCTACACATCATGGTCTTACTACCTACCAAGTTTCAACTTGATCGGATGAAAACTGTAGGAGGAGTTATCCGGAAACGAAAATGTTTACAAAAATTTCAAAGGGACATAACTCTGTTAATATTTGGCGAACGTTAATTCTCGAAACTTTACGCACATCTACACATCATGGTCTTACTACCTACCAAGTTTCAGCTTGATCGGATGAAAACTGTAGGAGGAGTTATCCGGAAACGAAAATGTTTACAAAATTTTCAAAGGGGCATAACTCTGTTAATATTTGGCGAACGTTAATTCTCGAAACTTTACGCACATCTACACATCATGGTCTTACTACCTACCAAGTTTCAACTTGATCGGATGAAAACTGTAGGAGGAGTTATCCGGAAACGAAAAGTTTACGGACGGACGGACGGACGGACGGACGGACAGACGCGGACCCCATAACATAATACGTCCCGTTTTTTCAAAACGGGCATATAAAAAATACATTCTGATGAAGATTCTAAATAATTATGACTTTTTAGCCCTTGCCGTGTTCGGGCACATGCAACAGTCGCTCGGGCTCCAATATTTGGAAAAAAAACGTGAAATTTTCATAACAGTGCTGTGACTGAAGGCACGTGAAATAAATGACGTGTGTAATAAAAGGCGGGATATTCTCTAAGGGGAAAATTATGCATTCATATTTCAAGGGAATCAAGTTTTTTGGGGGTTGGGGTTACGGTCCTTTCAAGATTCTATCACATATAGAGCTGATCGGATCGTTAATCAGGAGGGCGTAAACCGGAGTAATCTGAGCTACATTAAGACGAGTGAGCAAGTGAAGTCTCGGATCAGTCAGCGCATGCGCGCAAGCCTTCATTAGCCATATTGATTGGATGAGCAGGTCATTGCTCAACAGTTTCGTCCTGCATCAGTCTGCGCACCGCTGATTTTACAAGCTGGGTTATCCAAACAGATTTGCATAGATGTTGCGCATGTTGTTCTGACTTACATAGCCTAGTGGTTGCGCATGCTGGTCTGAGTCTTTGAGTATCGTGCGACCAGTGAAGACTCTGAATAGCCTGCGCATCCTTACAAACTGCTCTGTCTTCGCTGACCCCAAGAGCCTTTAGAGAAAGGTGAGAAAAAAGGTTGCCCGGGTTGCGCATGTTGATCTGGGTCTTTGCAAGGTGTTGTGCGATGAAGCTCGGTATACACGCTGTTTACTGAGTAATAGGCCTACTGTCGCAGAGGGATCAAGCAGCGGGGATATTGCAAACACTAGATGCGCATTTTGATCAGAGTCTTTGCAGATCAGTGAAGACGGAGATCAGCCTTCGCACCCGTTCAGTCTGAGTTCTGCAGCCTGAGTATGACATCCATTCACCAGGAAGTATAATTATTGAGTAGTTTCCCTTGAACAGATTACTTATTCCGTCATGTTTTTTTTTTCTTTTTTTTTTTTTTTTGTATTGCTTTAATAACACGCTTTCAGAAGAATCAAACAATTTATTTTTTTTTAAATATTATAAATCTATATTAAAAGATACCTAGAAGTTAAATGTTCAAATGTTCTTTAAATAATAAACGTTGCTATTGCTGCGACCCAGTACACCACTTACTTGTGAAATGCATGTAAATATATAATTCAGTAGAGACATCAGTAACAGTAGGTCACTATCCTTTTCCAGATCATAACGATCTTGATGGCAATTCAAAGACCAAAAATGGTGCCCTATTTCTGACATGCAAAAGTGCCCTGCCTAGCTCAGCGCCCCTCTGCCCTGAAATCCTAGCTGGAGCACTGATACTTATGGACTAATCTGAGTCAGCATGTACTCGCATGCGCATCCTGTGCATTGCACGAGAAATATTTCTAATGAGACCACAAGGGCGGTTTAACAGTCTGGTCCTAATACTCATTAGCTTTCGTGTTTGTCGGACGCAAAAAGAGCCACATATACAACAAGTTAAACTGCATACCGTCGTTTATTATACATTTTCCTATGTGAATGAGTCAGCACACAGCAAAAACAAACATTTCTTACAAAAAGATCAGCTGGTGCATCTTGCAAATGTCTTCAAAACTGAACAGGGAAATGTTGTTTGTCCCAGAAGTCATACTACGCAAGGCTAATACAAACAGCAAACATTTATATATGAATGCGTAGGCTGATCTGAGCCTTCACATGTCGCACAGTTTTCACTGTCATGTTTCCAAAAAGTTGCATGCAACAAACGCGTGAGCAAACTATCATTGACGTTTTGTTATTGAAAAACGCAGGAAAATTTCTGACTGCCTCAGCTGCATGTGCAAAAATGAGGGCGGGAAAGTCATCGCCGCGAGAAATTCACCACACGGCAAAAAACTATGATACATATGTGCAACCAGCGAAGACTCGGATCATCATGCACATAAGTGAAGGCTTATCTGTCTGTCCTGATTATAGCTGAATGGATATCCTAAGCAAAAATACTTGCGTCATTATACAACAGTACAGGTATATTATCAAAGTCTATTCAAGAAAAAAACTATCGACAGTTGAATGAACTATCGGCGATAGTTATCGATAGACCAAAGTAATATCGATGCATTGCTATCGAGGCAGTCCCTATCCCAATGCATCAAACTATCGATGCATCGTTACACCCCTAGAAAATGGCCACAGAGAATATGTACCGTAATGATCCAAAGTATTGAGACAGATAGGCGTGAGCAAGATCAGACTGCTCCTTTCAGACTGCTCCTGAAGGAGTAGTCTGATCAGGGCCTACACATTTGCCATTCAGGACTGGAAATTCCACTTTTCCACTCGCCATTACGAATTAAAATTTTGGAGGAAGAGTAAAAAAATTCTAATCCCTATGAATTTTACCAAAATCCAAAATCTACACTCCCTTGGTTATGCAGGACCAGTAAAATTTCTAAGAATTTCCCAGATAACATGTAAACTTTGATAAAAAATCAACAAAAACTTATTTAGACAGGAATAACCAAGATGTGATTGTGAATGGACAGCGCATGTGAAATATGAAACCAATCAAAAGGTATGGGCAATGTTCAAGTCTTAAAAAAGTAGGTCAAGGTCACAAGGTCAAAAATTATGATACCACTGAAAAGGTCTGTGTCAAGGAATGCTCATGTGAAATACGAAAGCCCAATCACTTACCAATCGAAAGTTATGACCAATGTTAAAGTTTTTAAAAAGCAGGTCAAAAGTCAAGGTCATGAGGGCTTTCATATTTCACATGTACTTTCCTTGTCACAAGACCTTTCCAGTGGTACTATAATTTTTGACCTCGTGACCTTGACCTTGACCTTGAAGTTTGACCTACTTTTTAAAAAACATGGCCATTGGCCATAACTTTCAATTGGTAAGCGATAGGGCTTTCATCTTTCACATTTTCATTCTATGTCACAAGACCTTTCCACAGTTATGCCAAATGTAAAGGTTTTTGCGACCAAACAGACAGACAGACCAACCAAAAACTATATGACCCCGAATCTTTGATTGCCTGGGTATAACAAGAGCTGTCGCCAGACAGCATAGCTCGCCTGTTTCGCGACTTCAAGATATAAGGAAAAATTTATGAACCATGAAATATAGGTCACACTCACCTTGATATATTTGAGATCAATAATCAGGTCACATGGAACATATATTCCAGATATTACATTTCAGGATCAAATTGTATCTGAATTATAAGGCAAAATCATTGAACCATGAAAATAGGTCACAAGGACCTAGATATATTTCCATGTCAATCATCGAGTCACATGGAACTAATTATCCAGGTAAGACATTTCTCCATCAAATAGTATTCAAGATAATAGGAAAAATCACTGAACCATGAAATATAGGACACACTAACCTAGATATTAATTCAAGCTCAATCATGGGGTCACATGGAATAAATAATCCAGGTATGACATTTCTCCATCAAATAGTGTTCAAGATAATAGGCAAAATCACTGAACCATGAAATATAGGTCACACTGACCTGGATATATTTTGCGGTCAATTATAGAGTCACATGGAACTAATAATCCAGGTATGACGTTTCTCTATCAAATTGTATTCAAGATAATAGGCAAAATCACTGAACCATGAAATATAGGTCATACTGACCTAGATATATTTTGAGGTCAATAATGGGGTCACATGCAACAAATAACCCAGGTATAACATTTCTCCATCAAATAGTATTCAAGATAATAGACAGAATCACTGGACCATGAAATGTAGGTCACCATGACCTAGATATATTTTGCGGTCAATTATTGGGTCATATGGAATTAATAATCCAGGTATGACATTTCTCCATCAAATAGTATTCTAGATAATAGGCAAAATCGCTGAACCATAAAATATAGGTCACAGTGACCTAGATATATTTTGAGGTCAATAATGGGGTCACCTGCATTTAATAACCCAGGTATAACATTTCTCCATCAAATAGTATTCAAGATAATAGACAAAATCACTGGACTGTGAAATGTAGGTCACCATGACCTAGATATATTTTGCGGTCAATTATTGGGTCATATGGAACTAATTATCCAGGTATGACATTTCTCCATCAAATAGTATTCGAGATAATAGGCAAAATCGCTGAACCATGAAATATAGGTCACAGTGACCTAGATATATTTTGAGGTCAATCGTGGAGTCACATGGAACTAATATCCCAGGTATGACATTTCTCCAACAAATAGACTTCAAGATATAAGGCATAATCACTGGACCGTGAAATGTAGGTCACCATGACCTTCACCCTTTTACACTTGAACCAATGTCACTTGATTGGCTGATGTATAACCAATTGTGTCTATAACTCTTTAGTATAATGGAAAGGTATACAACAAATTACAAAGGTGTCCTAGATTTTTACCCCCAGCCCCACCCCATCCCCAATCCCAGGCATGAACCCAGGGGTGTGTTGTCTTGGAATCTCAGAAGACACTCCCAGGTATCCAAGTTGTAAATATGAATGCTTTGTGATGAGTGACTGTTGAGATATAAGCATTTCAAAAACTTTAACACAGAATTACAAAGGTGTTCTAGATTTTGACCCCTAGCCCCACCCCGGGGCATGAACCCAGGGGTCTGTTCTCTTTGAACATCAGAGGACCCTTCCAGGTACTTAAGTTCCAAATATGAGTGGTCTGTGATGAGTGACTGTTGAGATATAAGCATTTGAAAAACTTTAACGCAGTGTGACGGGAACGCAAACGCACACGCACACGCCATCCGAGGTGACAACAATAGCTCTCCTTGTACTTCGTACAGGCGAGCTAAAAAATGTATTGCTCAAACAGTTCACATCTGTGAAATGAAGACTTCATCACAGTCGATTCTAGGGCTTTAGCAAATGCTGACAGATTGTCAAATGGACAGAATATCATGCTGTTACTTCAGACAATGCCGAAGTCAAGCCTAAAAAAACCCACTTTTGGCTTTTTTGGCTGCATAAGCTTCTATTCTCTTCTTTTTCTCCTCATCATTCTCTTCTTCTTCATCATCATCTGAACCAAACAGATCATCAAAGTCATCATCATCAGCATCCTTTGCAGCTCCAGCTTGGCCATAAGAGTCTAATGGTTTACCTACGCCTGGAAAACTAAAGAAAATGGTACCATTAAGCTTTCAAGCATTGCTGAAAGTTCTTAAGCCAACGGCAAACTAATGTTTCATTATTTTTCACCTTAAATAAGGCTTTAAATGTCAAGTCTTATATTAACCCTTGTCTAGCTGACTATTCATTTAAGCCACACCCATCTCTGACTTTGAACCAATCAGATTACTTGATGTAATTTATTCCTACAAATTCATAAACTGAATGTCAAACGGTGTAGATCCAGATCAGATGGCTTCTTCAGAAGCCATCTGATCTGGATCTACACTGTTTGAAAGATAGGGGTTGTCGTGAACAGCAAGATAAGGGTTCTTCAGAAGCCATATGATCTGGATGTACACTGTTTGCAAAGATAGGGGTTGTCGTGAACAGCAAGATAAGGGTTCTTCAGAAGCCATCTGATCTGGGTCTACACTGTTTGCAAAGATAGGGGTTGTCGTGAACAGCAAGATAAGGGTTCTTCAGAAGCCATCTGATCTGGATGTACATTGTTTGCAAAGATAGGGGTTTTCGTGAACAGCAAGATAAGGGTTAAGTGAATTATTTTACTAATGATAAGTAATTTAAGGCAAGTACAGGACTGATCATCGTTTTCCATGATTGATTAAAGCCTTATTTTACTCTCTTTTTTTTCACAACAAGCTTTTCTTGGCATTTTTGTTTGTTTGAATTGAGGTTTAACATCCCCATCAACACTATTTAGGTCATTTTGGAGAGATTGCTTCAAATTTTGTGGGACTTTTACCCAACACTGAGATGAAATGACATCTCAAGGCCTGCCTCCCAATGAAACCAATAGGGTTTATATGCATGGACAGTCCAACTCAAACAGCTTAGTCCTTCTAAGCGGTTTACCAGTATAAATGTACGGTCAGTTTCAGCTCTGCAAGGAAGTATTGTGCAGCCCAATCTATATCTCCAAACCTACAGGGGCTCCTAATCTTGGCGAAACTCTGTCTTCCCTGCACAACCTGTAATTTATATAGCCAAGTCAAAATGTATAGATTATATAGAAAAATAATCATTTAGGGTCATTTTTCTATATTATCTATTCACTTTGCCAACTAGCTTCCAGTTCTATTGTATGTTATGATCCTGAGCATCGATGGTCCGACTTGCACCCCTTTGCCTGGGCAGGCTTAGATCCTCTAAGCAGTTTACCAGTACTCATGTGCGGTCGGAAGCCCATCTATTTCTTCAAGCCCCAATAGGCGGGGGGCCATAATTACATGTACATGTACAAGTTTGTTTGTCATCACCATAGCAACAGATAAGATGGGTATTTGTTATTAATTAAAGGATAATTTTTGTCATTTCTCCATAAAAACCTATTGTTTGTTTGAATTGAGGTTTAACATTCCTGTCACCACTATTTAGGTCATTTTGGAGACAATGCTTCCAATTTTGTGTGACTTTTACACAACACTGAGTTGAAATGATATCTCAAACCCTGGGCAATGAAACCAATAGGGCTTATACGCATTGGACGGTCCAATTCGCACCACTTTGCCTGGGCAGGCTTAGTCCTTCTAAACAGTTTACCAGTGCTCATGTGCGGTCAGTTTCAACTGCTATAAGCCCCATGCAGCCCAACATAAAAACCTGCGTTAAGGGGATTCATTAGAACCGCCTCACTGAGGCGGATGAAATAAATATCCATAACACAGGGTTTATACATCCCTATTCCAGTACCTGTGATTAATTTTCTTAGCTTTCTTATACATAAATTGGTATTCACTTATATAATAAGCAACAAATCTTTGGTGCTCAATTCTAAATAGAATCTGGACAAGAGGCTCAATGAGCCTAAACCGCTCACCTGAGGAACTTAAATTTTAACAATTCACAGACTTGACTACTAAATCTGCTAATAGAATCCAGCCCATTGACCCTTACAGGATATAAGTCATCATTATTGCATTGCATTCCAAGTTTGAGACTTCTAGCTTCTATAGTTCCTGAGAAATCTTTGACGAAAATTTAACATTGGTCAAAATGGAGAGAAAGAAGAATGAAAGAACAGATGAACAAATAAGCTGAGAAAGCCCAATGTCTCTTTCACAAAATAAGTCATCATTATTCTATTGAATACCAAATTTGATGCTTCTAGCTTTTATAGTTCCTGAGAAATCTTTGATTAAAAATTTAACATTGGTCTATTATCTCTATATGGAGAGAAAGAAGAATGAAGGAACAAATGAACCAGACTAGCTCCAAAACCTAATGCAGCCTTTCCCCTTGGCTTGCCCAATGGTGCTACACATAAAATTTAAACAAGATTGGTCGACTGCCTTCTGAGATATGCTTCATTGAAAGTGTGGACGACGGATGGACGGACGACAGGCGACGGACTCCGGAGCCTTGGTATACTATCAGCTCACTGGAGCCTTTGGCTCAGGTGAGCTAAAAATTCAAGTTGCTATTTCTGTCACAACATTTTCCCTACGTTAAGTCTATGGGCAAATTTTTTTGTCTCTCAAGGTCACGTAACTCCGAGGTCAATATTCCGATTCGGCCCAAAATCGAACTTAACCGAGATTTTATGCCTGTCCTCGTTACCTGCAAGTTTGAAGCTGATATGAATAAAAATAAAGTTGCTATCGTGGTCACAACGTATTTTTTTATGCTCAAGGGCAGGTAACTCCAAGGCAAATATTCCGATTCGGCCCAAAATCGAACTTAACCGAGATTTTATGTCTGTCCTTGTTACCTGCAAGTTTGAAGCTGATCTGAAAAAAATTCAAGTCGCTATCGTAGTCGCAACATTTTCCCTAATTAAGTCTATGGGCAAATTTTTTGTCGCTCAAGGTCACGTAACTCCGAGGTCAATATTCCGATTCGGCCCAAAATTGAACTTAACCGAGATTTTATGCCTGTCCTCGTTACCTGCAAGTTTGAAGCTGATATGAATAAAAATAAAGTTGCTATCGTGGTCACAACGTATTTTTTTATGCTCAAGGGCAGGTAACTCCAAGGCAAATAATCCGATTCGGCCCAAAATCGATCTTAACCGAGATTTTATGTCTGTCCTCTTTACCTGCAAGTTTGAAGCTGATCTGAAAAAAATTCAAGTCGCTATCATAGTCACAACATTTTCCCTATGTAAAGTCTATGGGCAAATTTTTTGTCGCTCAAGGTCATGTAACTCCGAGGTCAATATTCCGATTCGAACTTAACTGAGATTTTATGCCTGTCCACGTTACCTCTAAGTTTGAAGCTGATCTGAATAAAAATAAAGTTGCTATCGTGGTCACAACGTATTTTTTTATGCTCAAGGGCAGGTAACTCCAAGGCAAATAATCCGATTCGGCCCAAAATCTAACTTAACCGAGATTTTAGGTCTGTCCTCGTTACCAGCAAGTTTGAAGCTGATCTGAAAAAAATTCAAGTCGCTATCGTAGTCACAACATTTTCCCTATGTTAAGTCTATGGGCAAATTTTTTGTCGCTCAAGGTCACGTAACTCCGAGGTCAATATTCCGATTCGGCCCAAAAACGAACTTAACCGAGATTTTATGCCTGTCCTCGTTACCTGCAAGTTTGAAGCTGATCTGAATAAAAATAAAGTTGCTATCGTGGTCACAACGTATTTTTTCATGCTCAAGGGCAGGTAACTCCAAGGCAAATAATCCGATTTGGCCCAAAATCGAACTTAACCGTGATTTTATGTCTGTCCTCGTTACCTGCAAGTTTGAAGCTGATCTGAAAAAAATTCAAGTCGCTATCGTAGTCACAACATTTTCCCTATGTTAAGTCTATGGGCAAATTTTTTGTCGCTCAAGGTCACGTAACTCCGAGGTCAATATTCCGATTCTGCCCAAAATCGAACTTAACCGAGATTTATGCCTGTCCTTATTATCTGCAAGAATGAAGTCGATCAGAAAAAAATTGACGGAGCTAGAGTGATGACAAGCTTTTTCCTATGTTAAGTCTATGGGAGCTATATGTTGCCATGGTAACCAGAAGTCCACTCAGATCTGCATGAAAACCTTATGCAGTCTTTCCACTTGCCCAATAATGTTACACATGAAATTTGATCAAAGTCGGCCAAGTAGTCTTCAAGATATACATTTTTGAAATTCACATTAACCCTTATGCAAAAATGCACAAGGGCAGGTAACTCCTAAGTGTATGATCCGATTCTGCCAATTATCGAACTTGACCGAGATTTCATGGCTGTGCTGGTTATCTGTAAGAATGAAGCCAATCCGAACAAAATTGAAGCAGCTACAGTGATGACAACATTTTCCCCATGTTAAGTCGATAGGCAATTTTTCGGGCGCTCAAGGGGACGTAACTCTTGAGTGAATTATCGAGATTTTATGCCTGAACTGGTTATCTGCAAGAATGAAGTCGATCAGAAAAATATTGACGGAGCTAGAGTGATGACAAGCTTTTTCCTATGTGAAGTCTATGGGAGCTAGATGTTGCCATGGCAACCAGAGTTCCACTCAGATCTGCCTGAAAACCTAATGAAGCCTTTCCACTTACCCAATAATGCGACACATGAAATTTGATCAAAGTTGGCCAAGTAGTCTTTAAGATATACATTTTTGAAATTCCCATTAACCCTAATGCAAAAACACACAAGGGCAGGTAACTCCTAAGTGAATGATCCGATTCTGCCAGTTATCGAACTTGACCGAGATTTCATGGCTGTGCTGGTTATCTGCAAGAATAAAGCCAATCTGAAAATAATTGAAGCAGCTACGGTGATGACAACATTCTCCCCATGTTAAGTCAATAGGCAATTTTTTCAACGCTCAAGGGCACGTAACTCCTGAGTGAATAATCCGATTCAGCCCAAAATCGAACTTGATCGAGATTTCATGCCTGTCCTCGTTATCTGCAAGAACGAAGTTGATCAGAAAAAAATTGACGGAGCTAGAGTGATGACAAGCTTTTTCCTATGTTAAATAGAAGTAAAACAAAGATCAGGAATTGATACAATTAACTTACTCCACCCATAAAAGACACCAAAGGGAAAGAAATACAAACATTAAGCGACCAGACCATAATGGAAACCTAAACAAAGGAAGGCCATAAGGACAGTTACTTTCCCACAAAATGGCCATATGGCCATCCACAATCAAAAGACACAAGTGATACACACAGTAAGTAACAAACAACAACATAAATAAATCGCCACAGAAGAGCCGCCTTGGAACGGTCAGTGGAAGATTTCCACTGGGAGGCTTAAATCGATTTTACGCGGCCACAATCCTCGCCCTTACTTCCGTCGCGAAGCCTATGGGAGCTCTTTGTTGCTGTGGCAACCAGAGTTCTCATCCGATCTGCACGAAAACCTAATACAGCCTTTCCCCCTACCTGATGATGGTTCATATGAAATTTGATCAAGGCCAGCCCACTGGTTCCAGAGATATACTTCGTTGAAAGTGTGGACGACGGACGCCGGCTCGTGGTATACTAATACCTCACATGAGCCTTCGGCTCAGGTGAGCTAAAAACCTAAAATCAACGAAAATGCTCTGAATCCTGCAAGCCTGAAAAATCTCGTAGTGTATATTGATCAATGCTTAAACAATCTTTGGACCGACAACAAAATTCTAGTCAAGTCTAATGCTTACCTGGTCTTATCACTGCCGTAAGATTTGATATGATTATACCAGCGAAGAGCATGTGGCAGATCTGCTGGTGGAGGCCCTGATAATGCACCAAACACCACTACATCAGCCTGGGAGGGTTGGAACCTGTGAAAAAAATACCGACAAAGGTTATTTCATTTTGATTATACAGTTATGTCATACTTTTTTGTTTGTTTTCTATCAATCAACCTAAAGTTATAAAGACAAAATCTCTATTAGTGCTGAAGTCCACGTGACTATTACTGATACAGAGAAAATCCATGTACCCGGTAACTCATTTATAGAATTTTATCAATGTGAGGTCAGCGTGTTGCATAAAAGGGTTATCTGTAGAATATTGTCTGGAATCATGGGTTGGGCTTGGCAAACAGTGTAGACCCAGACCAGACACTGCAGAACACAGCATCTGATCAGTGTCTACACTGTTTACTTACAGTATAGGAATTTAAAGGTCACAGCTTCTGATCAGTCTAAACGCTTTGCTCAAACTACAGGAATTTAAGGGTTAAAGGACACGGCCTTAGTCCGTTTCAAAGAAAGTCATTTATCTCAATTCTAGATGGCAGATGATGGAAATAACAAAGAATTAATATTACCGGCCCTCTAGCCCCCCAGCCCTATTAGACATAGCTAGAGTGCTGGTACTTGTTCACCCGAGCAGAACAGCTGGAGCAATTTTGGAAGAGAATTCCTGTGAAATAATTTCAAAATCCATCCAATGGTTAAGGAGAAGAAGTAGTTTAAAAGTTTTTCTATTTTTAGCTCTGGCAGCCATCTTGTTCACCTGAGCAATTTTGGTAGAGGGTCACCAAAGGGACATTCCTGTTAAACATTTTCAAAATACATCCACTCTTTATGGAGAAGAAGTTGTTTGAATGAAGGATTTTAGCTCACCTGGGCCGAAGGCTCCAGGGGAGCTTATAGTATAGTGGGTCCTCCATCGTCCGTCCGTCCGTTGTCCGTCCACACTTTTGAGCAGCTATATCTCTGTATCCTGCAGGCTGATCTCAATCATTTCTCATCTGTAGCATGCCTCTGGTAGGGCAATAATGAATATCTTTTTTTTTCGAAATCGCTCTAAAACTTAAGTTCCTATGGCAATGACAAGGGTCCCATAGACTTACTATGGGAAAATGCTTGTCATCACAGTAGCGCCTTCAGTTTTGATTGGATCTTTCTGAAACTTATATGTAAGGTGACTGGGGATAAAAACTTGGATGAGTTCGAAAACCGGCCAAGTCGGCCCATTTATCATAGAGTTACGTCCCTTTGATTGCTGAAAATGCCCATTTTAGACCTTGTCATCACCGTAGCCCCTTCAGTTTTGATCAGATCTTTCTATAAACTTATATGTAAGGTGGCTGGGGATGAAACCTTGGATGAGTTCAAAAACCGACCAAGTCCGCCCATTTATTACAGAGTTACGTCCCTTTGATTGCTGAAAATGCCGATTTTTTACCTTGTCATCACGGTAGTCCCTTCAGTTTTGATCGGATCTTTCTGAAACTTATGTGTAATGTGACTGGGGATAAAACCTTGTATGACTTTGAAAACTGGCCAAGTGGGTCCATTTATTATAAAGTTACGTCTCTTTGATTGCTGAAAATGCCGATTTTTGACCTTGTCATCACGGTATCTCAATTCTAGATGGCAGATGATATGTAAGGTGGCTGGGGATGAAACCTTGGATGAGTTCGAAAACCGACCAAGTCCGCCCATTTATTACAGAGTTACGTCCCTTTGATTGCTGAAAATGCTGATTTTTTACCTTGTCATCACGGTAGTCCCTTCAGTTTTGATCGGATCTTTCTGAAACTTATATGTAAAGTGGCTGGGGATGAAACCTTGGAAGAGTTCGCGTACCGGCCAAGTCGGACCATTTATCATAGAGTAACTTATCTTTGATAGCTGAAAATGCCGATTTTTGACCTTGCCATCATGGTAGCCCCTTCAGTTTTGATCGTATCTTTCTGAAACTTATATGTAAAGTGGCTTGGGATAAAGCCCCGGATGAGTTCGAAAACCGGCCAAGTCCGCCCATTTAACAGAGTGTTACTTCCCTTTGATTGCTGATAATGCCGATTTTCGACCTTGTCATCACCGTAGCCCCTTCAGTTTTGATCGGATCTTTCTGAAACTTTTATGTTAGGTGGCTGGGGATAAAACCTCAGATGAGTTCGAAAACCGGCCAAGTCGGCCCATTTATCATAGAGTTACATCCCTTTGATTGCTGAAAATGCCGATTTTTGACCTTTTCATCACGGTAGCCCCTTCTGTTTTTATCGAATCTTTCTGAAACTTATATGTAAGGTGGCTGGGGATAAAAACTTGGATGTGTTCGAAAGTTGGCCCATTTATTATAGAGTTACGTCCCTTTGATTGCTGAAAATGCCAATTTTTTACCTTGTCATCAAGGTAGCCCCTTCAGGTTTGATCCGATCTTTCTGACACTTATATGTAAGGTGGCTGGGGATTTAACCTTGGATGAGTTCGAAAACCAGCCAAGTCGGCCCATTTTGGCTCTGACAGCAATCTTGTTTACCCGAGTGGAACGGTTTGAGCAATTTTGGTAGAGGGTCACCCAAGGAGCATTCCTGTGAAATAATTTCAAAATCCATCCACTGGTTAAGGAGAAGTCGTCGTTTAAAGTTTTTTTTATTTTTAGCTCTGGTGGCCATTTTGTTCTCCCGAGCAGAACCCTTTGAGCAATCTTGGTAGAGGGTCACCCAAGGAACATTCCTGTGAAATGAATTCAAAATCCATCCACTGGTTAAGGAGGAGAAGTCAGTCAAAGGTTTTTCTATTTTTATAACAAGCACTAATTTTAAGGAGGAGAAGTCAGTCAAAGGTTTCTCTATTTTTATAACAATCTCTAATGCTTCCTTACAAATGTCAGTTCTTGCAGCAAGGTTCTGAAACGCCATCGAATGATGATTTCTACAGTGCCTAGCTGGGGGAACAAGGTATTGCGACAAACAAAGTATCCTTTAACAAATACTTACCTGCCTTCATTTATCTTCCTAAGAATACCCCTGATAATGGGAGCCTCAACCAAGGGAGCGCCTAGAACCATTTTTCATGCCTCTGGTATGGCGTGGCTGGGGATCGACCCTGCGACCTTCCATTCTCGAAGAGGACGCTTTACCACTGAGCTATCGGGGCCAGTAAAGCAGAAATAGCGTGATAGCTCAGTGGAGCGTGATAGCTCAGTGGTTAGTGCACTTGCCTCTGACGCTAGGTCCCCAGTTCGATCCCCGGCAGCGGCGATAAAATTTTGGTGTCCAAACACACTCCAATGGCATCATTTGCATATGTCATGAAGTGCATCGTCCTTTGGATCGGGACATTAACTGGAGGCCCCCTGTGCAGGGAGAACCATCCCATGTCCAGGTTAAAGAACCATACCACAACTAGAATTTGTTTTTCTACAAAAACACAGATGTCTCCCCTGTTTTTGACATCTAAGTATAAGTATAACCTTGACATTGGAGGTATTGAGCTGGGTCTTGTGTGCAACACATCATCTAATGAAGATGAACATTTCTGCAAAGTAACTTTAAAAATGTTCATAGAAAAATAAAAAAATTATTGGCCGTACACAAAAAAAAGCCCTTCTTTACCTTTGACCTCTAAGTATGGCCTTGACCTTTGAGGTACAACACATAGTCTCATGATGGTTGTCATTTCTGCCAAGCAATTTCATAATCCATCAAAGAATAAGGAAGTTATTGACTGTCCCTTTTTTTACCTTTGACCTCTAGGTATGGACCTTGGTCTTGCACAAGACTCATGGTCTAATGAGGGTGAACATTTCTGCATGGTTACTTTATATATAAAGTCCATCCAGAAATAAAAAAGTTATTGACTGGACACAAGAAAAACAAACTTTTTTTACCTCTCACCTCTTAGTATGACCTTGATCTTGGAGGTACCGACCAGAGTCTAGCGTGCACCACATTGTCTCATGATGGAAAACATTTCTGCCAAGTAATTTCACAATCTATCCAGAAATAAGAAAGTTATTGACTGAACACTAAAAAAGGCCCCTTTTTGTCCTTTGACCACTTAGTATGACCTTGACATTTGAGGTACCAACTTGGGTCATGCATGCAACACATCGTCTCATGGTGGTTAACATTTCTGCAAAGTAATTTCAAAATCCATCTAAAAATAAGAAAGTTATTGACAGAACACAAAAAAGGCCCCTTTTTTACCTTTAACCTCTATGTATGACCTTGACCTTTCAGGTACCAAACTGGGTCATGCGTGCAACACATCATCTCATGGTGGTTAACATTTCTGCCAAGCAATTTCAAAATCCATCTAAAAATAAGAAAGTTATTGACCAAACACGAAAAAAGGCCCCTTTTTTGACCTTTGACCTCTATGTATGACCTTGACATTTTAGGTACCAAACTGAATCATGCATGCAACACATCGTCTCATGATAATTAACACTTTGCCAAGTAACTATGAGAGTTAACATTTTTGCCAAGTAACTTCAAATTCTATCTAAAAATAAGCAAGATATTGACAAAACCCGAAAAAAGGCCCCTTTTTTACTTTTGACCTCTAAGTATGACCTTGACCTTTGAGGTACCAACCTGGGTCATGCACGCAACACATCGTCTTATATTGTTAACATTTCTGCCAAGTGATTTCGAAATCCATCTCAAAATAAGAAAGTTATTGACCAAACACAAAAAAGGCCCCCTTTTTAACCTTTGACCTCTAAGTATGACCTTGACCTTTGAGGTACTGACCTGCCTCATGCGCACCACACATCGTCTCATGGTTGTTAATATTTCTGCCAAGCAATTTTAAAATCCATCTCAAAACTAAACAAAAGTGCCCAGTGGGGCACATATACCCCCGGCCAGTGTCAGTCATCACCTCAGCTAAAAATAGCAATGTCAAAAGCTTATTTGCATATACAGGCCATATTCCATAGAATGGCCATTTTCAAGATTCAAAGGGCAATAACTCTGAAAGCAGGAAAGCAAGAGTTATGGTTCATGTGTTCTGCATGTCGTCTCCTGGTGTTTAACATTTATGTGAAGTTTCATGAAAATATATCAAGCGGTTGAAAAGTTATGGAGCTGACACAAAATGCAAGTTAAAACATACAAAGGGCAATAACTCTGAAAGTAGAAAAGCAAGAGTTACGGTTCATGTGTTCTGCACATAGTCTCATGGTGTTTAACATGTATGTGAAGTTTCATGAAAAGATATCAAGCGGTTGAATAGTTATGGAGCGGACACGAAAATGCAAGTTTAAACATACAAAGGGCAATAACTCTGAAAGTAGAAAAGCAAGAGTTACGGTTCATGTGTTCTGCACGTCGCCTCATGGTGTTTAACATTTATGTGAAGTTTCATGAAAATATATCAAGCGGTTGAAAAGTTATGGAGCGGACACGAAAATGCAAGTTAAAACATACAAAGGGCAATAACTCTGAAAGTAGAAAAGCAATAGATACGGTTCATGTGTTCTGCACGTCGTCTCATGGTGTTTAACATTTATGTGAAGTTTCATGAAAATATATCAAGCGGTTGAAAAGTTATGGAGCGGACACGAAAATGCAAGTTTAAACATACAAAGGGCAATAACTCTGAAAGTAGAAAAGCAAGAGTTACGGTTCATGTGTTCTGCACATCATCTCATGGTGTTTAACATTTATGTGAAGTTTCATGAAAATATATCAAGCGGTTGAAAAGTTATGGAGCGGACACGAAAATGCAAGTTAAAACATACAAAGGGCAATAACTCTGAAAGTAGAAAAGCAAGAGTTACGGTTCATGTGTTCTGCACGTCGTCTTATGGTGTTTAACATTTATGTGAAGTTTCATGAAAATATGTCAAGTGGTTTAAAAGTTATGGAGCGGACACGAAAATGTTAACAGACACACAAACACACACACAGAAAATACGAAAACTATATTCCCCCATGGCATACTGCGTATGCCGGGGGTATAATAAGAAAGTTATTGACCAAACACGAAAAAAAGGCCCCTTTTTTACCTTTGACCTCTAAGTATGACCTTGACCTTTGAGGTACCGACCTGCCTCATGTGCACCAAACATCGTCTTATGGTTGTTAATATTTCTGCCAAGTAATTTTAAAATCCATCTGAAAATAAGAAAGTTATTGACCGGAAACGATTTGCCCATACATATATACATACCGACAAACTTCCAAGGGAGATAATTCAAAAAGTATAAATGCGAGAGTTACAGTTCTTGCCCACTGCACGTCATCTAAATCTAATACTGATTAACATCTATGTAGATGCGGTAAACACCCTCTTTGTAGATGGTATGCCGAATAAAAATATTCTATTCTAATATTTATATGAAGTTTCATGAAGATAGCTCGAACGGTTTTCAAGTTATAGAGTGGACAAGAATGTGTGTGACAGACAGACGGACAGACAGACGCCCGGGGGAAAAACAATATGTCTCTCCAAAAAAAAAATTTTCGGGGGGGACATAATTACATGATTACTGTGTAGGCTTTCATCCAGCAAAACCTGGAGTGTATGTAATGTACACCTGCGAGTAATGGTCAAATGTGACCGATCGCAGTGTCAATAGAAAGAAAGAAATAGTAAAATTAATATATACCACCGTAAACCCCAGTTTTCTCTATATATTGTTGGGTTTAGAGGGGTACTCATTTCATGGACTTGTTCACGTGATGTAAAATCGTAAGTTTTCACGTCTTTCTTTCTTTCTTGGAAGTGTCTACGGTGACAGTACCGGTGTCCCAGTTTATCTTGACCCCTGGGTAGCTTTACCCCCGGGGGTAAGGATATCCCGGGATATCTTTACCCCCACCCTGGATATCTTCACCCCCGGGGGTAAAGCTAAACTGGCCAGGATATCTTTACCCCCGGGGGTAAAGCTAAACTGGCCAGGATATCTTTATCCCCACCTCAACTTTTGGGTATAAACTATTTTCTTAATACCCAATTTCTTCTTATATGTAAGAGAAGCAAGATAGTGGACTCGATGTTTCACTTTAACATTTTTCGTTTCAATCATGACTCAGACTAATAGAACTACCCTTAGTAAGAAATATGACCATATTATAGAGGCGAATGATTATTTAATAAATTCTTTTTGTATATTTTCTTACTCAAAATGTTGCTTATGACAATCTTTCATAATCTTGCATTATCCCTGTCAGTCATGTAATGGGTGGTGGTGGTGAGTGGAAAGGCGGGGGTAAAGATATCTTTACCCCCGGGGGTAAAGCTAAACTGGCCAGGATATCTTTACCCCCACCCCAACTTTTGGGTATAAACTATTTTCTTAATGCCAAATTTTCTTCTTATATGTAAGAGAAGCAAGATAGTATACTCGATGTTTCACTTTAACATTTTTCGTTTCAATCATGACTCAGACTAATAGAACTACCCTTAGTAAGAAATATGACCATATTATAGAGGTGAATGATTATTTAATAACTTCTTTTTGTATATTTTCTTATTCAAAATGTTGCTTATGACAATCTTTCATAATCTTACATTATCCCTGTCAGTTGTGAAATGGGTGGTTGGGGTGAGTGGAAAGGAGGGGGTAAAGATATCCTGGCTGGGATATCTTTACCCCCGGGGGTAAAGCTAACCTGGCCAGGATATCTTTACCCCCGGGGGTAAAGCTAAACTGGCCAGGTTATCTTTACCCCCACCCCAACTTCTGGGTAAAACCTATTTTCTAAATGCCCAATTTCTTCTGATGTGTAAGAGAAGCAAGATAGTGGACTCGACGTTTCACTTTAACATTTTTCGTTTCAATCATGACTCGGACTATTAGAACTACCCTCAGTAAGAAATATGACCATATTATAGAGGCAAATGATTATTTAATAACTTCTTTTTGTATATTTTCTTATTCAAAATGTCCCTTATGACAATCTTTCATAATCTTGCATTATCCCTGTCAGTTATGAAATGGGTGGTGGTGGTGATTGGAAAGGCGGGGGTCAAGATATCCCAGCTGGGATATCTTTACCCCCGGGGGTAAAGCTAAACTGGCCAGGATATCTTTACCCCCACCCAAACTTTTGGGTATAAACTATTTTCAAAATGCCCAATTTCTTCTTATATGTAAGAGAAGCAAGATAGTGGACTCGATGTTTCACTTTCAAAATGCTGGAAGGGTGGGGTCAAGCTACCCCAGCCAGGATATTTTTTGCCCCCCCGGCAGGGATATCTTTACCCCCGCCTTTCCACTCACCAACACCACCCATTTCACAACTGACGGGGATAATGCAAGATTATGAAAGATTGTCATAAGGGACATTTGAATAAGCGGACTGAACAAATTATTTGTCTAAATCGCGGCGGAAGTAAGGGCGAGGAGTGTGGCCACGTAAAATCGATTTAAGCCCCCCATTGGAAATCTTCCACTGACCGTTCCAAGGCGGCTCTTCTGTGGCGATTTATTTATGTTGTTGTTTGTTACTTACTGTGTGTATCACTTGTGACTTTTGGTTTTGGATGGCCATATGGCCATTTTGTGGGAAAGTAACTGTCCTTATGGCCTTCCTTTGTTTAGGTTTCCATTATGGTCTGGTCGCTTAATGTTTGTATTTCTTTCCCTTTGGTTTCTTTTATGGGTGGAGTAAGTTAATTGTATCAATTCCTGATCTTTGTTTTACCTCAACTTTGAATAAGAAAATATACAATAAGAAGTTATTAAATCATATTTCTTTCTAAGGGTAGTTCTATAAGTCCGAGTCACAATTGAAACGAAAAATGTTAAAGTGAAACATCGAGTCCACTATCTTGCTTCTCTTACATATAAGAAGAAATTGGGCATTTAGAAAATAGTTTATACCCAAAAGTTGGGGTGGGGGTAAAGATATCCTGACCAGTTTAGCTTTACCCCCGGGGGTAAAGATATCCCAGCCGGGATATCTTTACCCCCACCTTTCCACTCACCACCACCACCCATTTCACGACTGACAGGGATAATGCAAGATTATGTAAGATTGTCATAAGCAACATTTTGAATAAGAAAATATACAAAAAAGAAGTGATTAAATAATCATTTGCCACTATAATATGGTCATATTTCTTACTAAGGGTAGTTCTATTAGTCCGAGTCATGACTGAAACGAAAAAATGTCAAAGTGAAACATTGAGTCCACTATCTTGCTTCACTTACATATAAGAAGAAATTGGGCATTAAGAAAATAGTTTATACCCAAAAGTTGGGATGGGGGTAAAGATATCCTGGCCAGTTTAGCTTTACCCCCGGGGGTAAAGATATCCCAACCGGGATATCTTTACCCCCGGGGGTGAAGATATCCAGGGTGGGGGTAAAGATATCCCGGGATATCTTTACCCCCGGGGGTAAAGCTACCCAGGGGGTAAAGATAAACTGTTACAGGACCGGCACCCTAGACTCTGATGCTAGTGTTGACGGGGACGTTAAACATCCAATTTAACAAACATAAACAAGAAACCCCTCCATCCAAAACGAGTCCAAACTTTCACACCCGCCCTACAAGAAAGTGCAATGCGAACATCAAAGTTTTCCGCCCTCCAAATCGCTGTCCACAAACCACTGCTACAATTTTTCTGTACACGATTGGTAAATGACATCATCCGACCCCAGCAACCCCACACAAGTTTAATATCATTGTTTTATTTTAATGGGGCGTATCTCTTTCATAAAAAAAATGTTTGGAACCGGTAAAACTATTTTCTTGATAGCTTAATGTTGTGGATAGAGGTGGATAGAAAACAGTCCCCTGCACAATTCCCGACTTATCCCTGGAAGCTAACAACAGCATGCAGAGGTGTTTACACAAATTAAAGCATTTGACTTTTCCTGCCAAGCGTCTGCTATTTGGTGCCAAAAACATAACCATTCACGAGATAGTAGAATACTCCGTTTTCATTATGACCACAATGGTTAGATGCACAGGCTGATCTGATAAAGTTTTCTTTGCTCTCTGTCGACAGCAGTAGAATGCGGTTTTACCTCTTGTATATTTTGTTTTGTTTGATTTGAGGTTTAACGTCCCCGTCAACACTGTATGGGTCATTTTGGAGACATTGCATCCAATTATGTGGGACTTTTACCCGAGATTGAGATGAAATTGCATCTCAATCGCTGCCGCCCAATGAAACCAGAAGGGTTTACAAGCATGGACGGGCCAACTCGCAGCAATTTCTGACCGGGTGAAGACTCAGATAGCCCGCACAGTCCGATTCATTGTTTGTACAAGCCTTCTATGGCCTCTGGGATATATCGAAGAATATGTCCACATTGCCTAGATCCACATTTCTGCATCCCACGTTTCTAGCTAATGAGTGCTGGGATCGGACTGTCCAGCTCTTATTTTGTGGGGCACTGAATGTTCATGTATGTATAGGAAAGACTCAGACAAGCCTGTGCATTTGCACAGTGTGATCTGAGTTGTTACTGTTCACAATGTGTTATTTAGCGGAAAGCGAAGGCCATCCGCATTTATAAGGGGGTTAAACAGTACTTAACTACACGCACATGTAAAATTTGTGCATGATGCCATTGTCTGCATTCTCACGAATCTCATTGAACAAAGACAAAAAAAGGTCATCGATTTCAACATTCATGCTCTGGAGAAACACCGTGAACAGCTTCACCAGTACGTTTTTTGGACAGGTTTTTCAAGGAAAAATTCCGTCCTTTAGAATAGCGATGTCCCTGCGGGCTGGTGGGCGGCCGGGGGTCCGCGTCCCGGTTTACCCTTTGGTTAACACTGAAAAACCCGTCCATAATGCCGTTTGGCGTTTTTCTTGTTCTTTTCCGAGAAATAGTGATTTTTGTGGAGAAACACCGTGAACAGCGTTTCACTGAGAAATTTGACCGTGTTGCAACACGAAAGTGTTTACTTCTCGGAGAAATTTCTTGCTTGTTCTCTGAGAAAACGACCTTTTTCAACGAAGAAAATAAAGATTGGGTTTTTTACCGCTGGCTGGTCTGTATGAGTTTGATTGCCAATTAAGGATCTCTTTCATCACCATCCCGGACTATTTGAAACCTGATTCTGTAATTATTTCATGCTTTGTTTCATCGAGACAATTGGCTGTAATTTATTAAACCAGGCATGTTTTTTTTTTTCACATTGATTATGGATTAAATTTTATGATAGAGGGATAAACCCAAATAAGAGACATAACTTAACCTTATTTTCATACCTTTTGTAGGCTTATCAATAGCGCCGGAGGTACACTACACTACAACAGAAATGAAAGACACGTACCGCAGAGCAATCATGTTTTATTGGCAATTATATGACCGGGATTAACAAAAGTGTCAAAATTGACCCGTTATAAATACATAGGTGGTTTGTCTCTGAATTGCCGACAAAGCGGGACAGTGATTTACTTACTGGTCTAGTTTTCCCATATTTAAGGACTCAAAAGACTGACTGTGGTAGACCGGGCATCCTAACGTCAAAGTGCACCTGCCCGCTGCGATTTCGTACTTGTCCCGGGCGGCCGGACAATGGATTTGACAGCCCCTAATTTATCATTACCATGATTATCTTCCATATCAGGGCTTTATCCAGGTATTTTGGGAAAAAGGCCCCTGGGCAAAATTGGGAAAAAATTACTGACAAAATACCCAAATTGTGAACACTATTTCTTAGAGAAATGCCAGGGCAATGAATTTTGGTCGTGATGGGCCTATGAATTTGATAGTGAAGCAGTGCAATACAGCTGTAGCTTCACTGTGGTGAATTTTCACCTTGACTATCCAGTGTTAACCTCTGATGTTAAGTATTGTTTTCTCTGTTCTTTTTGTGGCTTTTTTTTTTTTTTTCATTTTTGGGGGAAAAATATGGTGAAATTGGGAAAAATTTAGGCTATTTGGCATTGGGAATGGGGCTGAATTTTGGCCCCACTGAACTGGCAGAAAATGCTCTGCATATTATTGTCTGATGTCTGTACATAATGTTAATTGAAACCAGTGTTTGTCGCGGTTGTAAAAATAATTATGGTGTGCTACAAACAACTGCTACATGTACCTGATTGAGCGGTCGAACGACCTCAAAGACATCTTAAGTTTAAAGATCCCATTGTCTTACATTATCACCGCCAACACATTACATACTTAAGTTTTCTCCTCAAAACAAACAAACCAATTATTTAAAATTACTTAATGCTGTCCCTATAAAGCTCTGCTGTCATTGCCTCATGATGGCTCAAAGACTTCACCAAGGTAAAAAATTTGAAGACTGTTCAGCCTTCGAAAGCGCCATTGAGTGCTATCAGAATGCAGAATTCGTTCAGTTCTGGAAGCATGAACAATATCTGCAGTCAATCAACGTAATTAGTAATTACCGAATGCATCAGTAATTTTAAAAAGTAGAAGTAAAACAAAGATCAGGAATTGATACAATTAACTTACTCCATCCATAAAAGACACCAAAGGGAAAGAAATACAAACATTAAGCGACCAGACCATAATGGAAACCTAAACAAAGGAAGGCCATATGGACAGTTACTTTCCCACAAAAATGGCCATATGGCCATCCAAAATTAAAAGACACAAGTGATACACACAGTAAGTAACAAACAACAACATAAATAAATCGCCACAGAAGAGCCGCCTTGGAACGGTCAGTGGAAGATTTCCACTGGGGGGCTTAAATCGATTTTACGTGGCCACAATCCTCGCCCTTACTTCCGTCGCGATTTAGACAAATAATTTGTTCAGTCCGCATGAAGGCCTCCTAACTCATCAGTGCAACATCTCCGTGAACACAGAAATCAAAGAACCACAGAGGTGAGACAACGGTGAGGACTCGACAGCAAGAAACCACTGAAATGCTGGAGCAAAAGAAAACCAACAGTTAGACTCCGATGAGCCCGACCAGAGACAGAGCATCAGGCACCAACCAACATTATCTCTTCAATTTTCAATAAGCCTTTACGTTGGAGCCGTCATAGAATCTGAGGCCTGACCCACCGGCGTGCAATTAAAGAGGGAAGCAAAGTTGCCAACCGTGATTGGGTTAACTACCATGCATGCAGTCTGTCGTATAACATCCATGTTGTACCCAATCTTTTTATATCGAAGAATGATTTTACGAAATTGGGTGCTGAAGTCATTGCGGTTATATATTTTTCTGAATTTATATACTAAGTCACCATAAAATTCGGGTCCCGACAGACCTTGTTGCAGAAGAGATTTAAGTCCAATATTGAATTTTGAAATTAAATCAGAATGGCGTCTATAAAATTTTGAAAAGGCTTTGCGTAGTTTATGGTACCGATAACCCTGATTAAGAATGTAAAGCCTGCACAATTTAGTATCTAATACTTGCAAAAAATAATAATAGTAATAAAAACTAGAGCTGCCGCCTAACGGGCGCCAATTATACCCCCGCATGTGTATATCAATCTTAAGTACTAGTGGCAAGGTGTGTGGTGTGTGAATATTAAAGAAATCGGTCAAAGAATAAGGAAGTTATGAGCAATGTTAAAGTTTTTTGTAACGGACCGACGACGACAGACGACGACGACAGACGACAAGCTGACTCCTATATACCCCCTTCAAACTTCGTTTGTGGGGGTATAATAATAATACCGTAAATATTCGGCTATAAGGCGATTCGGCTATAAGACGGGAACCCTTTTTCAGTTTTTCTAAGGTGGGATTTTGCTTATACTCTTTTAAGTTTTATAAGACGGGTCAAATTTTTGCCATATTTGTTGGGTCCTATCTGCTACCGCCAGATGCCATTTAGATGTGAGAAATCGGCCTTTTTTCGTCAGAAAACCCCTCTAATTACCCCTAACATGGCTTGTTTGGCCGCTTGTTTATGTCTGTTGACATTCTGTGTCTTCGTTTGTACGAGTTACAAAGAGAGACAACTCTTATTGAATCTGAATAGGTACGTCTATTAAGCTTTGGGAAAGGGGGGGGGGGGGAATTCATTTCCATCCACAAAATTTAGAAATATTTGTTGCAGCTTTTTTATAAGTAACTGAACGTTTTTTTCATCGGGGAACACAACACCTAGCTATTCAGTTTCAGAACCAACGCCCCAGCTAGCACAAACAAGAGGGCCATGATGGCCCTGGATCGCTCACCTGATCCATAGAGTAACAAGTGGGCCCCGGGGAGGGCCATTATTGACACCAGGGCTATAATGTGCATAATGTTGAGGGAGGTCTGAAAAGTTGAAGCTTCATAATTTGAACAACCTTGGCAAAGGTCCACTAGATAGAGCTACACACCAAATATCAAAGACCTGGGCCTTGCGGTTTCAGAGAAGAAGATTTTTTTTTTTAAGATATTCCGTACATAAGCCTATGTAAAACCAAATGGCCCCAGAGCGGGGGCATTTTTGGCCTCAGGGCTATAATTTAAACAATCTTGATGGAGGTCCACTAGATGAAGCTTCACACCAAATATCAAAGACCTGGGCCTTGCAGTTTCAGAGAAGAAGATTTTCAAAGATTATCTCTGTATAAGTCTATGTAAAACCAAAAGGGCCCCGGGACGGGGCTATAATGTGAACAATCTTGGTAGAGGCCCACTAGATGAAGCTCCATACCGAATATCAAAGACATGGGCCTTGCAGTTTCGGAGAAGACGATTTTTAAAGATTTCCCTATATAAGTCTATGGAAAACCAAATGGTCTTTGGGCGGGGGCATTTTTGGCCCCAGGGCTATAATTTGAACAATTTTGATAGAGGTCCACTAGCTGAAATTTCACACCAAATATAAAAGACCTAGGCCTTGTGGTTTCAAAGAAGAAGATTTTTAAAGATTATCCCTATATAAGTCTATGTAAAACCGAAGGGCCCCGAGACGGAGGCATTTTTGGTCCCAGCACTCTAATTTGAACAATCTTGGTAGGGGTCCACTAGATGAAGCTCCATACCAAATATCAAAGACCTGGGCCTTGCGGTTTCAGAGAAGATTTTTAAAGATTTTCCCGATATAAGCCCATGTAAAATCAAAGGGCCCCAGAGTGGGGGCATTTTTCACCCAGGGCTATAATTTGAACAATCTTGGTATAGGTTTACAAGATGAAGCTTCATACTAAATACTAGAGAAAGCGACCTCAAGGTCACTGTGGGGGGTAGGACATGCATCAATGAAATCTTCAGTGCAGGTATCAACTAAATCTATCAAAGGGTTTCGAAGATACAATCTCTCAGAAACTTTGACGCAAAACTTTAACCGAATGTAAAATTTTTAAGTCTGTAACATCAAGGTCACTGTCGAGGCTGGGACATGCATCAATGAAATCTTAAGACCAGTATGTAACTTCAGTGTAAGTATCAACTAAATCTATCCAATGGTTCAAATGGTTCGAAAGTAACAATCTCCTAGAAACTTTGACGCAAAACTTTAACCAAAATGTTAACGGACGGACGGACAGACAGACCAATGGACGAACGCACGTTCTTACAGATGGACATTTGTTGGGTACTACAGTGTTAATTTTTCACCTATAAGTACCCAACAATCAGCTAAAATTTGCACAAGTACCCAACATGTCCCATCAAATTTGTTGGCTACTTTTTTGGACACTAACGGAATAAACGGCAAGTACCCAACTTATGTCTACCCAACATGTGCCCGTGGATGCGCTCGGACAGACAGATGGAAGGATGGACGGACGGAAACAATATATCCCCATCATACTTTGTATGCCGGGGGGGGGGGGGGAATCAAAGACCTGGGCCTTGCGGTTTCAGAGAAGATTTTTAAAGATTTTCCCTATATAAGCCCATGTAAAACCAAAGGGCCCCGGGGCGGGGGCATTTTTTGGCCACAGCACTATAATTTGAACAATCTTGGTAGGGGTCCACTAGATGAAGCTTCAAACCAAATATCAAAGACCTGGGCCTTGTGGTTTCAGAGAAGAAGATTTTTGAAGATTTTTCATGTTGAAGCCCATGTAAAAGCAAAGGGCCCCGGGGCGGGGGCATTTTTGGCCCCAGCACTATAATTTGAACAATCTTGGTAGGGGTCCACTAGATGAAGCTTCAAACCAAATATCAAAGACCTGGGCCTTGTGGTTTCAGAGAAGAAGATTTTTTAAGATTTTCCTTATATAAGCCCATGTAAAACCAAAGGCCCCGGTTGGGGGCATTTTTGGCCACAGCACTATAATTTGAACAATCTTGATAGGGGCCCACTAGATGAAGCTTCATACCAAATATCAAAGACCTGGGCCTTGCGGTTTCAGAGAAGAAGATTTTTAAAGATTTTTCATGTAGAAGCCCATGTAAAACCAAAGGGCCCCGGGGCGGGGTCATTTTTGGCCCTAGCACTATAATTGGAAAAAATCTTGGTAGGGGTGCACTAGATGAAGCTTCAAACCAAATATCAAAGACCTGGGCCTTGCGGTTTCAGAGAAGAAGATTTTTATAGATTTTCCATATATAAGCCCATGTAAAACCAAAGGGCCCCGGGGCGGGGGCATTTTTGGCCCCAGCACAATAATTTGAACAATCTTGGTAGGGGTCCACTAGATGAAGCTTCATACCAAATGTCAAAGCTCTGGGCCTTACGGTTTCAAAGAAGAAGATTTTTAAAGATTTTCCCTATATAAGCCCATGTAAAACCAAAGGGCCCCGGGGCGGGGGCATTTTTGGCCCCAGCACTATAATTTTAACAATCTTGGTAGGGGTCCACTAGATGAAGCTACATACCAAATATTAAAGACCTGGGCCTTGTGGTTTCAGAGAAGAAGATTTTTTAAGTTTTCGGTGAAAAAAAATCTATTTTTGGCTCCTGTTACCCAGATGTGCAACGGACCGGAACCATTTGAACAACTTTGAAAGGGGACCACCTAAGGATCATTCCTGTGAAGTTTGGTCAAAATCCAATCAGTGGTTTAGGAGGAGATGTCGTTTGAAGAAATTGTTTACGCACGGACGGACGCACGCACGACGGACAAACGTGATCCCAAAAGCTCACCTCGTCACTACGTGACGGTGAGCTAAAAAGCGGCAAACGTCGGGCAGATATGTCGTATCGCTGTGGGCCCGGTACATGCCTTGCTGGCTTAGGCTACACAGACTTCTATTTAATAGATGATAGGGGCTGACAAATCCTATCCCCGGCTGTCCATGACAAGACCGAAATCACGCCTGGCAGGTGCATTTTGACCTTATGACGCTCAGTCGGGACAAGTGCAAAAAAAAGGTAAAAAAAATAAAAAAATTGTCTACAATTGCCAGTCTTTTTGAGTCCTTAAATACGGTAAAACTGGACCAGTAAGTAAATCGCTGTCAATTCAGAGACAAACCGTCTGTGTATTTATTATGGTTCAAGTATGACACTATTGTTAATCCCTGTCATATTATTGCCACCCTGCGGTGCGTGTCGATAAGGTGTGAAAATATGGTCAAGTTATGTCTCTAATTTGCGTTTATCCTCCAGTCATAAAATTTAATCCACAATGTGAAAATGATTTAATTGCTCCTCAGACTATTAGCTACATCTAACGGTAAATGTTTGCATTATAAAATCGGACTATTCTATGATCTCATGAATGTGTTGAAAGCAAGACTTGCGACCAGTCTTCTTCCTCTGAACTTTAAGCCGTGTGAGTTCCTGCATGGAAACCTGCATAGGCATGCTCCATTTGCAGCCTTAGTCAAATGGCCAATATCAAGCGGCAAAAAGAAAGAGCACTATTGAATCACTTATCGCTCATGAGCAAAGTATAGAAATCACGATTTGCAGTCTTATTGGCACTGATTTCTACACATTTTCGGCTCATTTTTCGATCAGCCTTTTAAATTCCAAAAAAACAGGCAGTGCTTCATTTTTCAATGGTCAGGGCAACGGCAGCTCACTGCTATTATTTACTCTTGTTGGACAAACTGCCACGATTTGCAGCCCAGAAGCACTTAACATATGTCTTGTTGTGGAGCTATGGAGTTCTGTCCGCTTGACCATGGCAGACATAAAAAGCCTTAACCTTAACGAACGATCTCATGAATGGTTATGTTTTGGCGCCAAATAGCAGACGTTGTCGGGAAAAGTCGAACGCTGTTGTTGGTAATTGACACGGAGCTTCTAGGGATAATTCGGGAGCTGTGCAAATCAACGATTTTCTAGCCACCTCTATTCACAACCGCTTAGCTATCGGGAAAATATTTTTACCGGTTTCAAACATTTTTTTTTATTAACGAGATACATGCAATGACATTAAACATGTGTGGGGATAATGGCGTAGGATGACGTCATTTACCGATCTCATGCAGAAAAAACGTAGCGGTGGTTTATGGACGGCGATTTATATCAATTCAAAAATCACCGATCGGCTTTTTCCGTATGTCTGGTCTTCGGCGGACATTGCCGGACAAGGCAGTCCATGACCTCGGCTATAAGACGGGGTCACTTTTTTGGGCTCATTTTGGAGGGAAAAATCCTAGTCTTATAGCCGAATTTTAACGGTAATAACCATAACAAGAGGGCCCAGAGGGCCCTGGTTCGCTCACCTGATCCAAAGCATAACAAGTGGGCCCCGGGCAGGGTCAATTTTGGCCCCAGGGCTAAAATTTGAACAATCTTGGTAGAGGTCCACAAGATGAAGCTTCATATCTAATATGAAAGACCTGGGCTTTCTGGTTTCAGAAAAGAAGATTTTAAAGGTTTACCCTGCATATAGAAGTCTATGTAAAACAAGATTTTCCCTATATAAGTCTATGTAAAACCAAAGGGCCCCGGAGCGGGGGCATTTTTGGCCCCAGGGCTATAATTTGAACAATCTTGGTAGAGGTCCACTAGCTGAAGCTTCATAACAAATATCAAAGACCTAAGCCTTGTGTTTCAGAGAAGATGATTTTTAAAGATTTTCCCTATATAAGTCTATGTAAAACCAAAGGGCCACATGGCGGGGGCATTTTTAGTCTCAGGCCTATAATTTGAACAATCTTTATAGAGGTCCACTAGCTGAAGCGTCATAACAAATATCAAAGACCTAAGCCTTGTGGTTTCAGAGAAGAAGATTTTTCAAGATTTTCCCTATATAAGTCTATGTAAAACCAAAGGGCCCCGGAGCGGGGGCATTTTTGGCCCCAGGGCTATAATTTGAACAATCTTGGTAGAGGTCCACAAGATGAAGCTTCATACCAAATATCAAAGACCTGGGCCTTGCAGTTTCAGAGTAGAAGATTTTTCAAGATTTTCCCTATATAAGCCTATGTAAAACAAAAGGGCCCTGGTGCGGGGGCATTTTTGGCCCCAGCACTATAATTTGAACAATCTTGGTAGGGGTCTACTAGATGAAGCTTCATACCAAATATCAAAGACCTGGGCCTTGCGGTTTCAGAAAAGAAGATTTTTCAAGATTTTCCCTATATAAGCCCATGTAAAACCAAAGGGCCCCCGTGCAGGAGGCATTTTTAGCTCCTGCACTATAATTTGAACAATCTTGGTAGGGGTCCACTAGATGAAGCTTCATACCAAATATCAAAGACCTGGGCCTTGCGGTTTCAGAGAAGAAGATTTTTAAAGATTTTCCCTATATAAGCCCATGTAAAACCAAAGGGCCCCCATGCGTGGGCATTTTTAGCTCCAGCACTATAATTTGAACAATCTTGGTAGGGGTCCACTAGATAAAGCTTCATACCAAATATCAAAGACCTGGGCCTTGCGGTTTCAGAGAAGAAGATTTTTCAAGATTTTCCCTATATAAGCCCATGTAAAACCAAAGGGCCCCCGGTGCGGGGGCATTTTTTGCTCCAGCACTATAATTTGAACAATCTTGGTAGGGGTCCACTAGATGAAGCTTCATACCAAATATCAAAGACCTGGGCCTTGCGGTTTCAGAGAAGAAGATTTTTAAAGATTTTCCCCATATAAGTCCATGCAAAACCAAAGGGCCCCCGTGCGGGGGGAATTTTTGGCCCCAGCACTATAAATTGAACAATCTTGGTAGAGTTCACTAGATGAAGCTTCATACCAAATATCAAAGACCTGGGCCTTGCGGTTTCAGAGAAGAAGATTTTTCAAGATTTTCCCTATATAAGCCCATGTAAAACCAAAGGGCCCCCGTGCGGGGGCATTTTTAGCTTCAGCACTATAATTTGAACAATCTTGGAAGAGGTTCACTAGATAAAGCTTCATACCTAATATCAAAGACCTGGGCCTTGCGGTTTCAGAGAAGAAGAGTTTTAAAGATTTTCCCTATATAAGCCCTTGTAAAACCAAAGGGCCCCCCCCGTGCGGGGGCATTTTTGGCCCCAGCACTATAATTTGAACAATCATGGTAGGGGTCCACTAGATGAAGCTTCATACCAAATATCAAAGACCTGGGCCTTGCGGTTTCAGAGAAGAAGATTTTTCAAGATTTTCCCTATATAAGCCCATGTAAAACCAAAGGGCCCCCATGCGGGGGCATTTTTAGCTCCAGCACTATTATTTGAACAATCTTGGTAGGGGTCCACTAGATGAAGCTTCATACCAAATATCAAAGATCTGGGCCTTGCAGTTTCAGAGAAGAAGATTTTTAAAGATTTTCCCTATATAAGCCCATGTAAAACCAAAGGGCCCCCGTGCGGGGGCATTTTTGGCCCCAGCACTTTAATTGGTAGGGGTCCACTAGATGAAGCTTCATACCAAATATCAAAGACCTGGGCCTTGCTGTTTCAGAGAAGAAGATTTTTCAAGATTTTCCCTATATAAGCCCATGTAAAACCAAAGGGCCCCCGTGCGGGGGCATTTTTAGCTCCAGCACTATAATTTGAACAATCTTGGTAGGGGTCCACTAGATGAAGCTTCATACCAAATATCAAAGATCTGGGGCTTGCGGTTTTAGAGAAGAAGATTTTTTAAGATTTTCCCCATATAAGCCCATGCAAAACCAAAGGGCCCCCGTGCGGGGGCATTTTTGGCCCCAGCACTATAATTTGAACAATCTTGGTAGGGGTCCACTAGATGAAGCTTCATACCAAATATCAAAGACCTGGGCCTTGCGATTTCAGAGAAGAAGATTTTTTAAGTTTTCGGTGAAAAAAATCTATTTTTGGCTCCTGTGACCTATATGTGCAATGGACCGGAACCATTTGAACAACTTTGAAAGGGGACCACCTAAGGATCATTCCTGTGAAGTTTGGTCAAAATCCGATCAGTGGTTTAGGAGGAGATGTCGTTTGAAGAAAAGTTTACGGACGCACGCACGCACGACGGACAAAAAGTGATCCCAAAAGCTCACCTTGTCACTACGTGACAGGTGAGCTAAAAATGCGAGCTGCTAGTGTCCAATTTTAGAAACTGATGATATATACAGCTTCAGAATCAGAATTATTACTGGTGACAAGTCAAATTACATTCATACACCAGGACCTGTGATGTGGGAAGTTAGTCCCTAGCTCTAACCAAATAGGTAAATTTAGTTACACAATCATCAGCACCTTCAGCTGTCGAAATAATCAATTCGGGAAGGGCATTCCAATCTCTAATGCTTCTGGGGAAGAACAACTCTTTATAAATGTCAGTTCTTGCAGTAAGGGTCTGAAAAGCCATCAAATGGTGATTTCTACAGTGTCTAGCTGGGGGACAGGGTCATCTGTTGAAATGCTGGCCACACCCATTAAACCTTTGTATAAAAGGATTAGCCTACTGTCTTTTCTCCTTTTCTTGAGAGACTCCCATTTTAATTTTTCAAGTATTCCAGTCATGCTCCCAGTTTCAAAGCAGGAATTGCCTGTTACAAATTTAGCAGCTCTGTTCTGAACTTTCTCAATTTCATTGTCAAGGACCACTCCATCGGGGTCCCAGATACAACTACCATATTCCAAGATTGGCAAACGTCATGACCTTTATATGCTGCCTCTTTTACATCCTGAGGGCACTGATGAAGATTTCGCCTCAGGAAACAAAGCATTCTATTTGCCTTAGTACACATGTTTCTAATGAGTATTCCATCTCAAGTTGTGTGAGATTGTCACTCAAAGGTATTTAATGGGAGTCCACATTCTCGAGGACCGTTCCCTCTAAGGTGTAAGAAGCCTGAACTTTATTAGATCTCTTCCTAGTTATCTGCATAATACTGCATTTAACTGGCTGAAATCTCATGCTCCATTTTCGAGCTCAACATCCTAATCTATCTATGTCAGCCTGAAGTTTCAACGAGTCATCTGTATCTCTAATTTCCCGGTAACAAACACAGTCATCTGCGAACAGTCTTATTTCTGAGTCAATGTCAGCGGAGATTTTTTTTTTTTTTTTGGTTTGGGTTTTACGGCCCTTTCAAGATTATTTCACTCATATCGAGCCGATCGTTAATCAGAGGTGGGCGAAAACCGGAGTACCCGGAGAAAAACCACCTGACCTTCTGTTGCAGAACTTGGCGTCTCACACGTGGCCCGAGCGAGGCTCGAACCTACGGCGGTGAGAGACCTAATGACTAAGAGTCAGCGCTCTTATCCACTAGGCCACGGAGGCCCGTTTGTCAGTGGAGATATCATTGATGTACATGGGGAACAAGAGTGGACCAAGAACAGTCCCTTGCGGGACTCAAGACAAAACTGGAGCCCACTCTGAAGATTCACCATTAACAACAATGCGCTGCAGAGTTATCGGAAACGCCGAATCCGGCGTATTTTTACGCCTGTTATTGCTTTTGTACGCGTAATATTTCCTGTCTTGGATTCTTAATTACGCCAATTTTTTTACGCCTGACGCGTCCGTAATCCCGTGTAAAATGACCTCAATCAAATCAAAAGATGACAGCGCGTGTCCAATTGATCTCCAAATTTAGCTACCGCTTTCGGATCAAAAGTTTACTGTTAATCGTCGCCGCCAGGCTTGTTCAAGCATTACCTGGTGAGGACAGTCGTCTGTATTACTCTCTCGGCCAATCAGAGCGTCGCGGCTAGAAGATTGGCAGGTCAATCTTACGGGTTGCGAGATGCAGCAATCTCGTGGCTGATTAACATTAATTGACTGTTTTGTTTCCGTATAAGTGAATACATAGTTGGATTATCGGTAATTTGCTTATTGAAAAAAATGTCGGAGGCATAATTAAAGGATGTGATAATATAGTGTATAAACCGTCTTTATTACGATTAAAGAAAATTATGACTCGAGCTTGTCGCATTATCAAGTTACCTTGATAAGGCCCATTTGAAAGAAAGAAATTAATTATCAAGTGTTGAACTGCCTGCTAATAGTGGCGGTCCGGAACAGACACCTGTGGCATCTGATCTGGGCCTGCACTATTGTTGTTTTTTTTGTCCCCACGTGGGGCTATTGTAATGGTCTTCGTCGTACGTCCGTCCGTCCGTCTTACCGGATAACTCCTAGACAGTGATAGATAGAAACTTGAAACTTTGGGAACTGACAGATCTTTGGTCTGGGGAGTGCATGACACTTTCGGAATTTTGATCACCCCCTAGGGGTGGGCCCAGGGGTGTAGGGCCAGCGGGGGTCAAATATCAAAATTTCCAGGACATGGTCGTGTAACAAATCAAAGAATCCAAAAGTTTCATATGCCATTTTATGTACTAGGATGTAGTGCATGGCCTGAACAGACTTGTCCTGTTGGTGCAGCCTGATCAGAGCCTGTACGACTGTTAACTGCTCACACTCAATTTAAACCCATATCCTGATGAATAAATTAATTTACCCAGTCCACTCATGACTTTCGAAGCCTAATGTAATTTATCCATTCAAATTCACAATCTGAGTGACAGTGTAAATCCTGATTAGATGGAAGCCATCTGATCTGGATCTCCACTGCAAGAAAAGGGGTTGTCATGTTAAGCAGAATAAGGGTTCAAGCTCCAAAGTCTTTTGGAGTCACACTCCACAGCAGTACGAATTTAGCCATAATTGACACACGTTTTTAGTCAAACTCCAACTTTTCAAAATTTGACTCCAACTTTTCAAATTTGAATCCAACTTTTTCCATGGATGGATTCTTAAACTCCTGTTTTCAAAATCCTAGTGAGAACTCTGCGCTGTTTTCTGTAGCAAAGAAAGGAATCTATCCATTTGAGGATCTTCCCCCCAATTCTGTAACTAAATAACTTCTGTTTGTTTGATTTGAGGTTTAACGTCCCCGTCAACACTGTTTAAAAGGTCATTTTGAAGATGTTGCTTCCAATTTTGTGGGACTTTTACCCGACATTGAGATGAAATGACATCTCAAGCCCTGTCGCCCAATGAAACCAATAGGGTTTATTAGCATGGACGGTCCGCCTCGCACCGCGGTTCCTGGACAGGCTTAGATCTTCTAAGCAGTTTACCAGTACTAATGTGCGGGCCGGATTCAGCTCTGCGTGGAAGTATCATGCAGCCCATGTATTTCTCCAAGCCCCTATGGGTGGGGGGGCGTACCAAATAACTTAGATTTAAGTAATTCATGAGGAGGGGTGTCAAAAGCCTTCTCGAAGTCCAGAATTAATGTGTCCACCTGACTCCCTTTGCCCAGTCATTAATAACTGTGCTCAGCTGAGTTTCACAACTATGCCTGTTCCTAAATGCATGTTGTCTGTCTGACAAAAGTTTATGTTGTCCAAGTGGGCCATGATGTTTGAACAGACTATATGTTCGAGCAATTTACACAGAACACAAGTCCGGGACACAGGGCGATAATTAGGGGCAAGAGCCCTATCTCCTGTTTTGAAGAGTGGACAGATGTTTGTTAAGAGCCATTCTTTGGGGATTTTACCCTGTATCAAGAGACTGTTGAAACAAGTGTGCAAAAACTGGACCTAGCTCATTTGCTAATTCCTTCAGGACTCTAGGATGAAGCTCATCAGGTCCTAAGGCCTTACTGGGGTTTAAGCCTTGAAGTAACTTGATCACTCCTGCAGCTGTCACAACAATATTATTCATGAATGGCGCCGATCTTCCAGTCAATGGAACCTCCATGAACTCAGTTTTATTAAACACATCATTGAATTGACCAACAAGATCCTCTGCCCTTTTAAGAGTCTAATTCAGCAAACCTGCTCCCTCCTCTTTTATTAAGGGGCGGGATACCTTGCCTGTCTTTCTTCTGCTCTTTATAAATGTCAGTTCTTGCAGTAAGAGTCTGAAACGCCAACGAATGGTGATTTCTACAGTGTCCAGCTGGGGGAACAAGGTCATCTGTTGGAATGCTAGCAGCACCCTTTACACCTACGGTTGTGGGACAACTCGGCACATAGCAAACTCGGCACATGACAAACTCAGCCTATACAAACTCGGCACATAATTAGCTGTTTGGGTCAATTATCTAGTGTTCACTTGATAACGATAATTGCATAACCAAACAAATAATCAAATTAAAGTTACCTGTGAAATAGGGTCCAACTAAATAGGGACCAAACATCAATATTTAATGGATTAGACCTTTATTAAAAAAAAAAAAAATGCATTTTTCAATAAAATTTCAACTATTTAGGTTTCAAATATTTAAGTTGTTTCTTAAATTTACCAGCGAATAAATCTTAAAAAAAACAAAAAAAAACAAGACATAGGTTGTGGGTACTGGTAAGAACCGCCTCAATGAGGTGGTTCTAACAAGCACCCACAACCTATTTTTACTGAAAACAAGGAAAAAATACCGTTTGACAAGACGCCCATCAACTCAGCTGGGCAATCTATTGTTTGACAATACGCCCATCAACTCGGCTGGGCAATCATAGGTGGCAATGAGTCCCAAATATCATATTCACAGCTTTAGTCATCGCCTGATTAATCAGATAATTAGTGTAGCAATTAAGTCATATCCAGAGCTTTTTGATTTAGATGATTTTTTTTAAAAATGCAAAAAAAAAAAAACTAGAAACTTTTTTTTATTTAATAAGCATATGTATAATTATTATAAAATAATAATAACAGGCAAATAAAGTATTAATGTACAGCTTAATAAGCATTATAACTATTGTGGGCCGAGTTTGCTATGTGCCGAGTTGGTTATGTGCCGAGTTTGCTATGTGCCGAGTTGTCCCGATACCAAAAGGATCAGCCTACTGTCTTTTCTCCTTTTCTTGAGAGACTCCAATTTTAATTTTCCAGTCATGCTCCTGGTTTCAAAACAGTTGTAGGCCTAGACAGAAAGTCACGTGACTATCGAGAAGTACCCGGATGACCGACTTCATTAATACTTTCCGATAACGGCAACTCAACTGAATAAGTGCTTTTTGGTATTTATATGTGCTTTCCGGTACTTTTATGCACTGAATGGAGCGTGTTCGGACACTGAAATAATCTCTGCCTCCGGGGATTGAACCGGGGGCCTCTAGCATCTGAGCCAAGTGCACTAACCACTGAGCTATCACGCTCCTAGCAAATGATGCCAATGGAGCGTGTTCGGGGAACCGAAATTTTATCGCCGCTGCCGGGGATCAAACCTGGGACCTCTAGCATCAGAGGCAAGTGCACTTACCAATAACCACTGAGCTATCACCCTCCACCTAGAAAGAAAGTGGGTGGGGGAGGTGAGGGAAATTCTGAAAGAACAAGAAACAGTGCAGGCTTTACCCTTCAATGTAGCTTTTATCTGTAAGAAAAGTATTCAAAGCATCCTGGCCAGATCGAGTTTTAAGGTCACCAAAGCCCATTTTCGGTGTTTGAAGTTACTTCGGCCAAGGCAAGTGTCGTCTCGTCGGTGTTTTGACGGAAAAGGAACGTGTTTCCGGTTGCGACGACTTCGAGGGAGTTCGATCATCTACCAGACCAGGTCGGGTATGAAACACCCTTCCCGATCCCGATCCGAAAATCCCCGATCCAAAACTTTCTGGTGTTGTGCCGTGTGGCGGCCGTAAAACGTCTCCCCGTACATCAACCATAGTGCAGTTTATATTTTACTTTTGGTCCTTTGAGATTGTAGTGTCCGAGTGATAGGCCGTAAATAACTGTTAACAGGATTGAACCACAGTTAAGTAACACATTTAAGATTATATACTTTTAATACTCATAATATGGAGACTGACATAAGAACTAAAACAAAGCAACTGGTATTAGAGAGGCAAATCTTATTATATATACTGCAGGTATGTATCTTCTGCTAGAGGCTCCTTAAGGATATAGATATAATACTTAATACACTACATCCCTTTCCTTCTTATTTTTTTTTTTTCAAAACAAATACTTATAAAATTTATGAAAACTACGGTATGCTGAAGTTAACCAAGTACAAATTTGGATTGTCCTGATTTATCATATCATAGCCATTCTAATTAGTAATGTTCTTATTTTACTGTAAATGAAATAATACTGACAAGATTATCATGAAAAGTCATTGTTAGGAAACGCCTTTCTAAGATTTCAGAGTAATAACAGCTTTATAATTAATCCTAATAGTCTGTGTCTGGTTTTCACTTGATAACAGGAAAATAATGATGAACAGTATCTTAGAGCCTCTGATAAGTCAATAAACAGACTTCATTATGTCCAGTTTCTGAATGAATTAATGAATGGAATATCATCAGCAATTAAGTTCCCACAGTAAATGGAATTTTCCCAGCGGTTTCTTCTTTATGTCCTTGAATACATGTGTAATATTAAGGTATATAGGCACAGTCTAGCACATACTGCTTTTTAACAGATTTTTTCACTAAAAGTAAGGAAAAGTGTAAACTACTAATATATATAATGAAATTAAATGTAAAACACATGCAATATTGGCAAACTGGTTATATAACATATAATGTTTACTCCATAACATAGTCTTTGAATTTTTCTGGTACCCTCCTTTCTCTCTCCGAACGCAAATTGTATCTCTTCACTGGTGTTGAACTCGAAGAATTGTTTTCCATTTCTGGCTCATTAACATTTTTTCTGCTGTTTAGGGCAGGTGATGTCAAAAGCGAATGCGGATTCGTATCAGGCTCACGCGGTATTTCAACAGATAAATCAGCTTCTGATCGCGGCATATTCAAATTTTCTCGCGATATACATGTAGGCTTATCTGAGGTCCGTTCATAAAACCTTTTTAGATGCGTAACATTTCTCCTATACTTCACGCCCTGATCTGACTCTACTAAAACACTATTCCCTGTCTTATGCAAGACTTTGTAGAATTGCGGTTTAAACTGGCTTTGAAATTTATTCTCCATGTTTTGTTTCATCAAAACTGTGTCACCAGGCTTTAATTCGCTCTCGCAAGCGTTTCTACGTTTATCACCATACACCTTGCCTTTCTCCTTTTGCTCGCTATCGCGATCGCGCATTTCTTGGTCATATGATGTGTGATCAAGTAAAAGTGGTAGCTTTGTTCGTAATTTTCGTCTATAAAGCGCCTCGGCAGGGCTAACCCCTGTTATTGAATGTGGTGTACTGCGATACATCAGTAAATAATGATCAAGTTCTGATTTCCAGTCGCGTTTTTCAGTTTGTGCAATTTTGATACGCTTTAGGATCGATCTATTTTCACGCTCGACCTGTCCTTGAGCTGGACTCCAATATGGACTTACCCTCCTGTGGTAAATTCCAAATTCAGCCATGAAGCTACTGAAATGTTGGCTTTGGAACTGACTTCCATTATCAGTCTGAATCAAAAGGGGTAGACCATGAGTAACAAACATTTTCCACATTACTTGTGTTATTTTCTCAGCTGAAGTGTTTTTCAAAATTGCTATTTCAAAGAATCTACTGTAAAGATCTACTAATACAAAGACATAATTTCCATCAGGAAGAGGTCCCAACAAATCTGCTGAGAGCTGTTCCCATGGCCCTGAAGGTAAATCTGTTCTTATCATGGGTTCAGGTTTTGATGGCTGACTGACTAATTGACAACCATAACAAGATTTGCAAAATTTCTCTATATCTTTGTCAATTCCAGGCCAATATACCACAGTTCTCAATCTTCTTTTCATACTTACAATTCCAGGGTGACCATCATGACCTAAAGTCAAAACTTGTTCTCTTAATGATATAGGAATAACAATTCTAGTACCTCTTAAAATAAGTTTACCTATAGCAGACAGCTCGCTTCGTACATGCAGGTATTCCTTATATGGTAATTGATACCATTTGCCATTTAACAGGCATTCTCGCACAGCGACTAACTCCGGATCTCGATCTGAAGCTCGTTCGATTTCACGCGTAGTCATTGCTACTGGTGTCGATTCACGTGCAACAAATTTTATATAGTCGTCAGACTCGACACTTTTCGACAAGTCCGGTTCTTGCTGTTCTGACTTACTTAATAATCTACTTAGGGTATCTGCGATATTCTTGTGACCCTTAATATATCGGACAGTGAATTTATACGATTGTAATCGTAAAACCCATCGTTCAATCCTTGCACAGGATTTTGACCTTGACCTTGGACCAAAAATAGTCTCTAAGGGTTTATGATCTGTCAGAAGTTCAAAATTTGTACCATACAGATATACATGAAACCGCTCACAGGCCCAAACAAGACTTAAAGCTTCTTTTTCAGTCTGTGAGTAACGTTTTTCTGTATCAGTTAAACTACGACTTGCATAACTTATGACTCTATAGTCATCCCCTTGCTTTTGTGTAAGCACTGCACCAAGTCCTACTGGACTCGCATCTGCAATTATCTGGATTTGAGCATTCTTATCATAGTAAGCAAGTGTTCCTGCTGATGCTAAACATTTCTTTAGCCTATCAAATGAATATTGCTCAGCTTGCCCCCATTTAAAAATTGCATTCTTATGTGTAAGTTCACGCAGCGGCGCAGAAATGGTTGCGAGATCAGGTATAAATCTTGCATTATACTGAACTAAACCCAACCAGCTACGTACCTCAGATATGCTTCTCGGTTCTCGCGCATTTAAAACTGCTGAAACCTTAGCCTCGGACGGTCCGACTCCGCTTTCTGACAACACATGGCCCATAAACTCTAATTTTGGCATATTGAATTCACACTTTTTACGATTTAAAGTGATTCCTTTTTCTTGTAGCACACTTAGCACTTTTTCTAGCCTTTTATCATGCTCTTGCTGATTCGGGGCATGCACTATTATATCATCCAAGATATTGTTCACGCCTTCACATCCTTGTAGGAGCTGTTGAACAACCTTTTGGAACATTTCTACCGCACAGCTGATCCCGAAATTTAATCGTTTGTACCGGTATAACCCTTTGTGCGTTATGAATGTAGTTATCTCCCTTGACTCCGGTTTTAACTCGATCTGGTGATACGCCATGTGTATATCAATTTTACTGAATACCTTTGATTCATTCATGTCCTGAAGTAATTCGTCAATCGTCGGAATAAAGTGACGCACCCGTTTAACAGCTTGGTTAGCCTGGCGCATGTCCACGCATAAACGAATATCCCCTCCAGGCTTTGGAACGACTACTACTGGAGACACCCATTTGCTTGGTTCGTTTACTTTTTCAATTATATCCATTTTCTCAAGCTCATCAAGTTTATTTCCAAGCTTTTCTCGCAGATTGAAAGGAACTCGTCTCACATTCTGGATCACAGGATCAATATTTGAATCAATTGGAATTTCAAGTTGAAAATGTTTAAGTTTTCCAAATCCCTCAAAACATTTGGAATATTTCTGAATAATTTGTTCTTTTGTCATTTGTGAAGAACTGATAGAATTTACATCAAACGGTCCCAATTTTAAAACATCCAATGTTAAAGCAGTGTCACGACCCAGTAACGGTTTCCCCTGTCCTTCCAACACAATAAATTCAACATTTTCAAGCATTTTATCACCTAGAGAAACATTAGTCCAAAATGTCCCAGCCACCTGAAGCGGTTCTTTACTTCCATAAGCATAAATTTTCCTAGTCTCTCTGCTGGTAGAACATTTAATTTTCATTTCCTTAAGCTTCTCCCATGTCTCTCTGTCGATAATATTACAACTGGCTCCTGAATCAATCATCATATTTAAGCTTATACCTCCAACTTTCACCATAATTTTGGCATTGTCACGATCTTTATCATTTGTCACAACAAACGTATAGTCACTGTTATCACTCTCGTTTTCCTCTATTTGTCGTACTTTCTTGTGGCTTGTTTCATTTTTCCTTTCATTTTTCCTGTCTTTAAATGTTTTGGTTTTACACATCTTTTGGAAATGATTATACTGCTTGCATTTCCTGCATTGTTTACCCTTTGCAGGGCATTTTGGATCCTTCCTCATGTGACCTTCAAGCCCACAGCTGTAACAAATTATCTTTTTCTTGTTAATCCATTTTTCTTTAGGTTTGGCTCCTCTATCCTTATTGTTAAATGACAATTTGTTGATTTCCTGAACTGCACCCTCTATTGTAGATGCTTGTTTTTCTGAGTCTTCAAATGCTCTGGAAATGTCCCTTACTTGTTGCAAAGTTAATGTACGGCCTTTTTCTAACAGTTTCCTTCTGAGTTCATGTTTTCGACATTTTTCAACAATTTGGTCTCTTATCTGCATGTTGACGTCATTTTGAGTCCCGAATTCGCATGTTTCAGCTTTTTGTCTGAGTCGCACAATGTACTGTTCTATAGACTCGCCCTCATTTTGTGCCGTTGTTCTAAATTGATGCCTTTCAAATGGAACATTTGATAAAGGGTTGAAATATGTATTTAAAGCGTCTTTTGCTTTCTCATAAGTATCCTCTCCTTGTCCTTCCGGAAGTGTAAAATAAATATCCTGGACATCCATTCCTCCACAATGTAATAACAACGCTTTCTTCTGATCAGGATCAATTACTCCTTTTCCATCAACATAGAGTTCAAACGCCCTTATCCATCTTCTCCACCTTGGGCCTATTCCACTTGTGTTTGCACTATCAAATGTCTGTAACTGTTGTACATCATGTAGAGCTACTGCCATATTTAAATCCAAGAGAGGTCACTTTTTATTTCCGAATTTAATCAAAAGTTAAAGTTCTTTTTCCGTATTTAAACAAAATGCCAGTTCCATTCTTTTACTCGTCGCCAAAATATGTAGTGTCCGAGTGATAGGCCGTAAATAACTGTTAACAGGATTGAACCACAGTTAAGTAACACATTTAAGATTATATACTTTTAATACTCATAATATGGAGACTGACATAAGAACTAAAACAAAGCAACTGGTATTAGAGAGGCAAATCTTATTATATATACTGCAGGTATGTATCTTCTGCTAGAGGCTCCTTAAGGATATAGATATAATACTTAATACACTACAGAGATCAGCGTGAATATTCTGAGAAATCAGAAATAAATTATTAGTTTAGACTCAAATTCTAGACAGGTTTTTAATTATTTGGACCTCATTTTGATTTACATCAGTCTTTGAATCGACTGCCTATTCGAAATTCGCAAAATTGCAGTATGCTTCCTCTGGCTTTCGTTGCCGGATCATTACAGGGTCACCGATGAGGCTTTATTAGCCGAAACTACGTAGTATGACCCATCTTCTTTCTTATGAATATTTTCATTGCTCTTAAGGGAACTCATTTTTGATTTTTATTTCTATTTGCCGGCGAACACTAATGTCCGGGAATTGTCCGGAAAATCGCCGGGAAATGGGGGGTAGTGATGCGTTATCCCTAATATCTCCACTTATTTGATACTAATTTAATTAATTTTTGACAACCCGAAGTGGAGATATTAGCGACAACACAGCACTACCTGAGCGTGATAGCTCAGTGGTTAGTGCACTTGCCTCTGATGCTAAAGGTCCCGGGTTCGATCCCCGGCAGCGGCGATAAAATTTCGGTGTCCGAACACGCTCCAGTGGCATCATTTGCAGGGATGAATGTCATAAAAGTGCACCGTCCTTCGGATCGGGACGTTAACTGGAGGCCCCCTGTGCAGGGAGATCCATCCCCTGTGCAGGTTAAAGATCCCTACCGTAATTACATGATTACTGTGTAGGCTTTCATCCTGCAAAACCTGGAGTGTATGTAATATACACCTGCGGTAATGGTCAAATGTGACCGACGCAGTATTAGAAGATAGAAAGATACCTCCAATTTCCCGGACATTTCCCGGACAATTCCCGGACATTAGTGTGCACCCTATTTGCCCTAATTCATTCATTATAATATATTTTAAAAACTTTTTGTGTTTATTTTATTACTTTGAATTATTTTAATCATTATTTATGTATATCTTGTTTAAATAAGTCTAATTTGTGATTTTATCCTAAATTATACCTCTCTCAGGGGTATGAAAGACCTTGCCGATTTTTCGTAAAAATATTGTATCCTTCCGCCCCTAATTGAAAAATAAACAATTACTAATTGATAAAATCAACATAACGGAATTGTTAAATACTTTTATGGCTTTTCTAGAATAAAAGGGAACTTAAAAAGAGTTTTATCCAAAACGATTACCGATCATTATTGCTATTTATAGTTACAAAAAATTGAACCGAATGTAAAAGAAATGACCGGAAAAGGACCGATCTTGAGTTTCACATTGTCTCAAAATCGTATATGTTATATATAATGACCATTGTGCGAGTGACAGAAGTTTCACCATTTCCTATCTCTCTATTTTTTATTTTTGAGACAATGTGAAACTCAAGATCGGTTCGTTTCCGGCCATTTCTTTCACATTCCGTTCCATTTACGTAACTATAAATAGCAACAATGATCGGTAATCGTTTTGGATAAAAATATGCCAAAAAGCACCTCCGAAACTCTTTTTAAGTTTTCTTTTATTCTAGAAAAGCCATAAAAGTATATAACAATTCCGTTATGCTGATTTTATCATTTGGTTTTTGTTTATTTTTTTAATTTGAGGCGGAAGAATACAACCATCAGCGTTCTGGCGACTGCAGGCCCTTATCCACCGAGACCGTCTCTCTGGATGTTTTTCTCCATTTGGGAACTGATAGAACGATAGCTTTTTATCGATTTGTAAATGATGATTTGTACAACCACCTGCACTACAGATTTTTGGCATGTTTTATCAAAATTGTAAGAAATATGCTAGTGACTTGGGTTTTATTTACACTATTTGCTTATTCAAAATGGCGTTTGTATTCACCCGCGTGCTCGTTGCTATCACGTGACAAACGAAAGTACCCAGATGACCGGCGAACCCCGCTTTTTGAGAAAACTCTTCTTCTTCTTCTTCTTCTTCTTCTAACTCCAGGTTTTTTATCTCTCTTGTCTATACTATCCTCTCTACTGTATTCCTATCCTACAACTATCGCTATATCTACCTATCTAGTGTGGTTGTATGTTGTTTTAGTTTCGCGTGGGTGGTTGTGTGTGTTAAAAGCCTTCCTTCAGGTCGTGCTAAGTCATGCCCTAGTTAGTTAGTTAATTGCCCTTGTCTGTATTGATATGTGGCCATCTTGACCGTCTGTCTTTATTACGGTCATGGCGCAATTTGCTGTTTTGGGTGATTTTTATGTTATGCGACAAGGGCAGTACGGAGGGCTGTATGGTATACCGGGCGAGATGCGGGTTTTCAGTCGTGGTGGTATGCAAAAGGCCCTTTTGAGGGCCCCCAGGTCATTCCGTTTGGGTAACCTTATATTGTACATCCTTTATTCGAAAGCAAAAGTTGCGAATAAAGAAAGAAAAAGATGTGATAAGGCGTCTTGTTTCTTATTTCTGTCCCACTTTTCTATATGCGTTCCTGAAGGAGAGGCTTTGTTTGCTAGTGTGCTGTTGTGCCGTTCTCCTTTGGGTTGTGTGGCTCTCGATCAGCCAGGCTTTTGACGCAACGCTCCTAAGTGCAAAGTCCAAGGACCGCAACCACAGCGCCACGTCTCTTTCTGACTTCCTGTTTGCCTCACCCCCTCAGGAGGGGTTGGGCGACGGATTTTCCTTGTGGTGGGTCCATGCCCAGTCCCGGCGTGCTTTCCTGTGGTCCTCTTTCGGGCTGTGTGGCTCCCGATCAGCTAGGGCTTTGGTGCAGCGTTCATAAGTGCAAAGCCAGTGGGCCGCAACCACAACGCTACACATTGTCTTAACTTCTCGCTTGCCACACCCCCTCTGGAGAGTGGGTCGGGGCCATGGATTTTCCTTGTGGTGAGTCCATGCCCCGTTCTGCTATGGTCTTCTCACAGTGATCCAGGGATCGCTGTCACCGATAGGCACTCCTAAGTGCAAAGCCGAGGCCGCAACCACAGCGCCTATCGTTGACTTTGTTCCCCTTTTCGCTGTGAGACGGCCGCCGTTTGATCACTACGCCCCTTTTTTGGGTTGGTAGCGTCTAAGGTGCGGTTCGAATATTTATTTTTACTGTTCTGAACTCGGGTCTCTAGAGATTTTGGTTTAAAGTATGTATTCTCGTACGGGGTGTGTTTTACGGTACAATGCGATTAAATTACGTCTGCGCCCTTAGTTTTCCCCTATATTTTGTCCAGGTAGTTTGTTTTCTCAAAGAATTTGAAGACCGCGTCCCTCATTTCCTGTGAATTTAGATTGAGCAGAGAAACCGCGTTTATCTCCCCTTGGTATCCTAATGTTGAAAGTTCTCCCTTTAGTTCCATTCTGGCGGGGCCGTTTGCGGGGCACTCTGCGAGGTAGTGTTGAACACACTCCACCCCGCCATAGTGCCCGCATAATGGATCGGCCTCGCTATAGAAGATGTTGTGTGCATTTAGTCCGTTGACCCCGAGTCTTAGTCGTGTATATATGCGATCAAGCTTTCGGCTGTCGCTATATTGTACCAATTTCGGGGTCAAGGACTGACAGATCGAGTGTCTAAAGCCGTGTTGTCCCTGCCATATGCGCGCCCATTCCTTTTTGATGCTGGCCTTAATGATTGCGTATACTTCTTGTGGGGTGGGGAGGTATTTTTCAGACCCTTACTGCAAGAACTGACATTTATAAAAAGTCGCTCTTCCCCAAAACCATTAGAGATTGGAATGCCCTTCCCGATTCGATTATTTCGACAGCTGAAGGTGCTGATGCTTGTGCAGCTAAATTTACCTCTTTGGTTAGAGCTAGGGACTAACTTCCCACATCACAGGTCCTGGTGTATGAATGTCATTTGACACACCAGTAACAATTCTGAATCTGATTCTGATTCTGATTGACGCTTCCTTGTCGCTCCAAGTTTCAAAGCAGTAATTGCCTGTTACAAATCTAACAGCTCTATTCTGAACTTTCTCAATTTCATTGTTAAGGACCATTCCACTGGGGTCCCAGATACAACTACCATATTCCAAGATTGGGCGAACAAGACCTTTATATGCTGCCTCTTTTACATCCTGAGGGCACTGATGAAGATTTCGCCTCAAGAAACCAAGCCTTCTATTTGCCTCAGTACACATGTTGCTAATATGAGTATTCCATCTCAAGTGTGTGAGATTGTCACTCCAAGGTATTTAATGGAGTCCACATTCTCGAGGACCGTTCCCTCTAAGGTGGAAGAAGCCTCAACTTTATTAGATCTCTTCCTAGATATCTGCATAATATTGCATTTAACTGGCTGAAATCCCATGCCCCATTTACGGGCCCAACATCCTAATCTATCTGTGTCAGCCTGAAGTTTCAATGAGTCATCTGTATCTCTAATTTCCCGGTAACAAACACAGTCATCTGCGAACAGTCTTATTTCTGAGTCAATGTCAGTGGAAATATCATTGATGTACGAGGAGAACAAAAGTAGACCAAGAACGGTCCCTTTCGGGACTCCAGACAAAAACTGGAGCCCATTCCGAAGATTCACCATTGACAACAACCCGCTGTTTTCTGTAGCAAAGAAAGGAATCTATCCATTTGAGGGTCTTTCCCCAATTCCATAACCAAATAACTTAGATTTAAGTAGTTCATGAGGAGGGGTGTCAAAAGCCTTCTCGAAGTCCAGAATAAATGTGTCCACCTTTCCCCCTTTGTCCAAGATTTTTGCCCAGTCATTAATAACTGTGCTCAGCTGAGTTTCACAACTGTGCTTTTTCCTAAATGCATGTTGTCTGTCTGACAAAAGTTTATGTTCGTCCGAGTGGGCCATGATGACCATATGTTCCAGCATTTTACACAGAACGCAAGTCAGAGACACAGGGCGATAATTACGGGCAAGAGCCCTATCTCCTTTTTTGAAGAGTGGACAGATGTTTGCTAAGAGCCATTCTTTGGGGATTTCACCCGTATCAAGAGACTGTTGAAACAAGTGTGCAAACACTGGACCCAACTCATTTGCTAGTTCCTTCAGGACTCTAGGATGAAGCTCATCAGGTCCTAAGGCCTTACTGGGGTATAAGCCTTGGGGTAACTTGATCACTCCTGCAACTGTCACAACAATATTATTCATGAATGGGGCCGATCTTCCAGTCAATGGAACCACCGTGAACTCAGTTTTATTAAACGCATCATTGAATTGACCAACTATTTCCTCTGCCCTTTCAGAGTCTGATTCAGCAAAGTAGAAGTAAAACAAAGATCAGGAATTGATACAATTAACTTACTCCACCCATAAAAGACACCAAAGGGAAAGAAATACAAACATTAAGCGACAAGACCATAATGGAAACCTAAACAAAGGAAGGCCATAAGGACAGTTACTTTCCCACAAAATGGCCATATGGCCATCCAAAATAAAAAGACAAAAGTGATACACACAGTAAGTAACAAACAACAACATAAATAAATCGCCACCGAAGAGCCGCCTTGGAACGGTCAGTGGAAGATTTCCACTGGGGGGCTTAAATCGATTTTACGTGACCACAATCCTCGCCCTTACTTCCGTCGCGATTTAGACAAATAATTTGTTCAGTCCGCATGAAGGCCTCCTAACTCATCAGTGCAACATCTCCGTGAACACAAAAATCAAAGAACCACAGAGGTGAGACAACGGTGAGGACTCGACAGCAAGAAACCACTGAAATGCTGGAGCAAAAGAAAACCAACAGTTAGACTCCGATGGGCCCGACCAGAGACAGAGCATCAGGCACCAACCAACATTACCTTGAATTAGATCTCTCTAATTCTCAATAAGTCTTTACGTTGGAGCCGTCATAGAATCTGAGGCCTGACCCACCGGCGTGCAATTAAAGAGGGAAGCAAAGTTGCCAACCGTGATTGGGTTAACTACCATGCATGCAGTCTGTCGTATAATATCCATGTTGTACCCAGTCTTTTTATATCGAAGAATGATTTTACGAAATTGGGTGCTGAAGTCATTGCGGTTATATATTTTTCTGAATTTATATACTAAGTGACCATAAAATTCGGGTTCCGACAGACCTTGTTGCAGAAGAGATTTAAGTCCAATATTGAATTTTGAAATTAAATCAGAATGGCGTCTATAAAATTTTGAAAAGGCTTTGCGTAGTTTATGGTACCGATAACCCTGATTAAGGAGTTTAGCCGTTAATAATTTATTACGAGTGTTGAAGTCAGTTACATGACTACACACCCTAGCAAATCGAATTAATTGCGAAATATAAACGCCATAGGATGGCGCACGAGGAACATCACCATCCAAAAAAGGAAAATTTACAATCTCAAAATCAAAGTCATCGCGTTTATCATAAATTTTGCACGAAACAAATCCATCTACAATAGATAAATGTAAATCCAAAAATGGGGCCTCGGTATCAGAAGAATTTGCTTTATTTAACTGAAGTTCTGGGGGGTAAATCTGACTGATTAAACCATCAAAATAGGTATTATCAATATTTAATAAATCATCTAAATATCTAGAAGTGGAGCTAAAAGCTTCAATAATTTCAGATTGGTTATCAATGGAAAGCGACAAAATGAAGTCTCTTTCATAACAATACAAGAACAGATCAGCCACAACAGTGCGCAATTAGTACCCATCGGAATACCCACAATTTGTCTAAATAACTTAGTACCGAATCTAATATAAATATTGTCAAGTAGAAAGGTGAGGGCATCACACACTTTCTGACATGACCAAAGTGTATAATTCTTATGCTCTTTAGAAGTGAAAATGCATTTCTGACATTACATGCAAGATAGAGAGAATCTTCTCTGTGAAAAGCCCATTCAATTAAATCATTAAGCTTTTCTTTTATAAGATTATGAGGAAGTGTAGTGTAAAGAGTGGAAAAATCGTAAGTAGACAGACTAGAAGCACGAAAATGTCTGGATTTCAATTTATTTAAAACCTCATTCGAATTTTTTATAGACCAAAACAGATTTCTTCCTGATCTTTCAAAGACTTTATCACAATATTTAATTACATGCGTTTTAATAGCAGTAAGACAGGAAGTTAATAATTTAGAAAGTTCAGTGGTAGTGCAAGAGCTAGAATTTGCAATAAACCGTGCTTTGTAAGGTCTTTTATGAAGTTTTGGTAACCAGTATAGCGTAGGAAGCTTGTCTTGGCCTTCTTTAACACACACAGCAAACTTGGTGGCTGAAAGACAAACATGTTTATCTACTATAGCTCTCTCTTCAGCTAAAGGCTGACGTTCATAGGCCTTAGTACCACCGAGCTCCTGCTTAAGCGTGTTAACATAGTGGCGCCGTCACCCAACGACGACGTTGTTAGCGGCCTTGTCTGCAGGGGCCAACACAAACTTCTTATGAAATTCTTGAATACCTAGTTTAAGATGACGTAAAGACATCTTGGGCTTAGGAGGTAATAAGTTAGTATTTTGAGAATAGAAAGAAATGCGTTTATTCACTAGTTTTAAAATGCTAAGTTTCCAGTCCTTAAGGGTTTTATGCTCAACATGCTCTCGCTTACACCATCGATTACCGAATTCATTCAAGGAAGCAGCGATTTCATCTCTACATTTACTGAAATCAATTTTAGAAGGAAACCGATATTTCGGTCCTTTAGAAATTATATTCCTTATCCTAGAATCAGGAATAATTTTCAAATTGCCAGTAATTACATGACCAGCAGCAGGATAGCAATACTTTGAGTTTTTACAATCACATGAATCAGGAGTATTAGTTTCAATATCAAGATCTGAAACAAGTTTATTGAAATTAAAAATGATAGATCTAACAGGTTTGTTATATTTATAGCAAATTATAGGTGTTTCAGTATTTTGAAAATAAGCAGGAATGGAAGAAAGCACCGATCTCTCACGGAAGATACTGGGCAAATCTATAAAATCCATACCCTTATTAATGAAGGATATTTTGAAGAAATGGCGTTTATGATTAATTTCAGAATCCATGTAAGGACGGAGAGCATGCTGAGTATAGCCTCTAGTTAAGAGAGCCGCATCATATAACTGATGAGAACTATCGTAGAATTTATTCGCCTCGGTGTCCAGAAGACGTAAAACAGAAACGGGTAATGAACTTAAAAATGAAAGCCCGTTCCCTCCTCTTTTTTTGAGGGGCGGGATACCTTGCCTGTCTTTCTTCTGGCTATTGATATATCTGTAGAAGTCTCTTGGCTGTTTTGTTTGTGCCGTGTGGCGGCTGTAAAAGGTCTCCCCGTACATGCATTTACTGCTCTTATTTTTCCAATCCGCAGGGATTGCTTATACAATTGCTTGGAGTAAGTTAATTGTATCAATTCCTGATCTTTGTTTTACTTCTACTTTGCCTTTTCATCACCTACCAAGTTATTCACATACAAATCATGCAGATTTTTTATATCAGTCTTGATTTCACGACTCAAGTTTTCAAATTTTGTCCGGAGTTTACCAGTTCCCGTCTTTTTTGCCTTTGCATGAATTTTATTCCTTCTGCGAATTTTTCTTCTTATCTCTGGAGTGATCCAGGGAATAGAAGATACAGACCTACTAGTTTTTGAGGGGATATGATTTTCGGCCGAAGTATGAATGAAAGAAGTTATCAAATCAAAATTTCCTGTACAGACCGAGCATCTGAATGACCATTAAAGTATTTCTCCTTTGCAAAGTAGAAGTAAAACAAAGATCAGGAATTGATACAATTAACTTACTCCATCCATAAAAGACACCAAAGGGAAAGAAATACAAACATTAAGCGACCAGACCATAATGGAAACCTAAACAAAGGAAGGCCATATGGACAGTTACTTTCCCACAAAATGGCCATATGGCCATCCAAAATTAAAAGACACAAGTAATACACACAGTAAGTAACAAACAACAACATAAATAAATCGCCACAGAAGAGCCGCCTTGGAACGGTCAGTGGAAGATTTCCACTGGGGGGCTTAAATCGATTTTACGTGGCCACAATCCTCGCCCTTACTTCCGTCGCGATTTAGACAAAAAATTTGTTCAGTCCGCATGAAGGCCTCCTAACTCATCAGTGCAACATCTCCGTGAACACAGAAATCAAAGAACCACAGAGGTGAGACAACGGTGAGGACTCGACAGCAAGAAACCACTGAAATGCTGGAGCAAAGAAAACCAACAGTTAGACTCCGATGAGCCCGACCAGAGACAGAGCATCAGGCACCAACCAACATTATCTCTTTAATTTTCAATAAGCCTTTACGTTGGAGCCGTAATCTGAGTGCATCCTTCCTCATAGTTTCATAGTCACCTTTCTGATATGAGTACACCTTCCTCCGAGGTTTCTTTATTGGTGGGATGTGAATTTTTAAATATCCGGAGACAACATCGTGGTCACTTAGTTTATCTTGGGAATGAATGTCTTCGAATTGTCCTGGCAAAGTCGTAAGGATCAGATCCAATGTGTTCGTATCACGAGTGGGGAAGTTAACAATTTGTTCAAGGTCATGATCGTTCATATGTCAATTAATATTTGTCCTTCCGACTGACTCAGCATTGTGCCTTGTTTGCTGAGCCTGTCGGGCCAAGCAATGTCTCTGAAGTTGAGGTCACCTAGAACATGTGCAGCCGGAAGTTTTTTACCCTTATGCTGCGATTTAATGCAATCCAGTTGGTCTTTAAACAACTGGAAGTTTTCGATCGTACCATTTGGTGGTCAAGAACATATTTAACACTTGTATTAAATCTTTCTGGTAATAAGATAAGACCAGACATTGGCAAACTTAAATGTGTAATTTTGTGTCCATATTATCTCCTTAAAAAGCCCATAGATGCTTATCAGATCCATAATAAGGACCTGTCGTCTAGCTTTATCGACTGATGAAAAAGCGTCATGAAGGGATTTTAACTTTTGTTTCGCTAGATACTAGCCTACATGTGATAGATTTCATAAGATATTTATATATATACATAAGCATTCATAAAGAGAGAAACAAAGATTTACGAATAATTCTTTCTTTTTTTTATCTTTATTATGCAAAAACGGTGCCAGTCAAGTATCTGTAAAACAAGAAAGCGTAAAGAAAAAATGACGAATTTCACACATATTTTTCTGGATTTCTGACATATGTGAAGATCCACATATCATTATGGATTCAATTAGCTCATTTATAATACTTCTCGGGAAAATAAAACCCACTTCGGACCCTTATAGTTAAAGGAAAAGTTCCACCTTCTGCCGGTTGTTCGCTTACCAGGAAAAAGCGACAAGAAAATATATCACGGCCCAAATCGTTAATTACTTTCACTCAGTTTGAGTAATTTAAGTTGAATTACTCAATGGCTTGTGAGCTATGAAACTGATATAATCAATAAGTGTGTATTCCTTCATAGCACCGCCATTTTCTTTCTTTTCCTTCCTTTATTTTCATTTTCTTTATTTCTTTCTTTCGTTCTTTCTTTCCTCTCTATTTTCTCTTTCTTATATAGTAACAATAAGTGCACTTATTTGAGATATTTCATTTTTTTCCTAAAAAAAAAAAGATTTTTTGAGGGTTTTGTTTGTTTGTTTGATTTGAGGTTTAACGTCCCCGTCAACACTGTAGGTCATTTTGGAGACGTTGCTTCCAATTTTGTGGGATTTTTACCCGACATTGAGATTAAATGACATCTCAAGCCCTGTCGCCCAATGAAATCAATAGGGTTTATAAGCACTGATGGGTCGACTCGCACCGCTTTGCCCAGGCAGGCCTAGCTCTGCCTAAAAGCATCATGCAGTCCATTTATTTCTTCAAGCCCCAATGGGCTGGGGCCGGATTTCTTGAGGGTACGTATTAGAATCCTGTGGGAGTAAGTTGTGATGAGACCCACTACATGTTTTCTATCTTTTTCATGTGGATACCCGTTAGAATCCTTGGTAAGACAATTATGCCTACCCACGAGATATTTCTTTATTTTGTTCTTATTTCTTTCTTTTTCTATCCTACAAAGGAACCGGATAAGAATAACAGCAGTTATCGGTGATTTTCCGATTAAAAATAATGTAATGGGTACTTGTAAGACTCCTTAACAAACATACTTTTCCTCAAACTCAGCAGCAATAAAACACGCCTATATAATTTTGACCCCCTTAAACCGCACTTTTATATTGTAAAAGGCATAGGTTGTGGGTACACGTTAGAACAACCTCGCCCCGTTTGACAGTCTCAGTTTGAGAGATAGAGAGAGAGAGACTGTCAAACAAGATAGGGAGAGGGGCGGAGAGCAAGAGAGAGAGAGAGACTGTTAAACAAGATCGGGAGAGGGGCGGAGAGCAAGAGAGAGAGAGGAGAGAGACTGTCAAACGAGATAGGATGAGGGGCGGAGAGCAAGACAGAGAGAGAGAGAGACTGTCAAACAAGATAGGGAGAGGAGCGGAGAGCAAAAGAGAGAGACTGTCAAATAAGATAGGGAGAGGGACGGAGAGCAAGAGAGAGAGAGAGAGAGAGAGAGAGAGAGAGAGAGGAGAGAGAGACTGTCAAACGAGATAGGGAGAGGGGCGGAGAGCAAGATAGAGAGAGGGGTGGAAGATAGAGAGACTGTCAAACAAGATAGGGAGAGGAGCGGAGAGCAAGAGAGAGAGAGAGAGAGAGAGAGAGAGAGAGAGAGAGAGAGAGAGAGAGAGAGAGAGAGACTGTCAAACAAGATATGGAGAGGGCGGAGAGCAAGAGAGAGGGAGAGAGAGAGAGAGACTGTCAAACAGAACCATAGTCTGTGGGTACTCATTAGCACAGTCTGGCGGATACCGTTCAAACGAGCACACACACTCTATCTGATCCATTTTTAATTTTTGGACGCCCCGCAAAATTTTCTTGTCGCTTTTTCAGTACTCCCCTTGTCAAGTTATTTATTCTTGTCGCTTTTTTCAGTAATCACGTCGTCCCGTTATTTCTTCTTGTCGCATTTTCATGCAACATTACATAAACCATGTCAACGAGTCCGTGTAATGGATATTCAAACCAACTTAATTTTTTATCCCCAGAACCATAGTTTGTGGGTACTCATTAGCACAGTCTCGCGGAGACCGTTCAAACGAGCACACTTAATCTTTAATTTTTTGGTACCCCGCAAAAGTTTCTTGTCGCTTTTTTCAGTACTCGCCTTGTCCCGTTATTTCTTCTTGTCGCTTTTTCATATCACTTACCATAAACCACGACAACAAGTCCGTGTAATGGATATTCATTAATCCAACTTTTTTTTTCTCCCCAGAACTATAGTTTGTGGGTACTCATTAGCACAGTCTCACGGAGACCGTTCAAACGAACTCACACTCTATCTTATTCATCTTTAATTTTCGCTCGCCCCGCAAAATTTTCTTGTCGCTTTTTTTCAGAACTCAACCCGTCCTGTTATTTCTTCTTGTCGCTTTCTCATGTCACTTTACATAAACCACGTCAATAAGTCCATGTAATGGATACACATAAAATCCAACATTTTTTTTTTCTCCATAGAACCATAGTTTGTGGGCACTCATAAGAACCGCATCACGGAGGCCGTTCTAACGAGGGCCGACAATCTATCGTATTCATGTTTAATTTTGGTTCCTATGCAAAATTTTCTTGTCGCTTTTTTCAGTACTCACATCAACCCATTTTTTCTTCTTGTCGCTTTTTCAGCTGAATGGGTTATTGGTCGGTTTGATTATTTTCTTACCGACTGATTGCCTTTTTCGCATTCTTCTGCCTGAAAGGCATACTTAAATTTATTCCTTTGGGTTCTTCTTTTTGTAGCCCCGTAAGTACTTGTCGCCTTTTGAGGACTCCTATAGCCCCGTTGAATTTTCTTGTCGCCTTTTTAGCTCCCGTGTTTCAGCTCTCGACGTTATTGTGCGGTTAATTTTTTTTTTCATTTTTTTTTCTTACCAGCTGATTATCTACTTTGCGATTTAATGCCTGAAATGGATATATGATTTTTATGGTTCTTCATATTTATTTAGTCGCCATTTAACCTTGTCGCTTTTTCATGGACTCATGAAGTTTCTTGTCGCTTATTCAGAACTCAATTTATCGGGTGGTTTGCATGCTTTCGTACCCCATGATGCGTCTTCTACGGATGTTATGCATAAAATGCATACCAGAATATGTCCCATACACTTCATGACGCTTCTTGTTATCGCTTCAACTGTGAAAAATCTTCTTGTCGCTTTTTGGACGGGTTTTTTTTTTTTTTTTAAAAATCCGTCCTTTAAAATAGCGATGTCCGGGCGGGCGGGCGGGCGGGCGTCGTCCCAGATTTACCTTTTGGTTAACCTTTTTTTCAAAGTGATATTTTTCATCTATTCTGTAGCAGATTGTTTTAATATCAGGACTGATGCATAAGTGGAAGTACTGCTTTCATGTATTATCCATAAATGGCGCAAAAGACTAAAATTTTGGCGGAAATTGTCATTTTTCAAACTTATGTTTTTCAGGTTTACCTTTTGGTTAACCTTTTTTCAAATGCCAGTGTAGGGATAGAGTGCTGGACTACGAATAATATTGTTGACTATGAATCTGAGGGGCGTGAGTTCAAACCACGGTGGAAACAATTTTTTTTTCTTTCTTTTTTCATTCTTTTTTTTTCTTTATTTTTCTTTTCTTCTCCATAAACACATATGAACAATTATTATCTTCCTCCCCAGATAGTTGCTAGTAATAATACATACATGCATGCACAGGCATGGAATTTTCTTTTTTTTTTTTTTTTTTCGTTCTTTTTTCGTTGATGTCCGTCGTCCGTCAACAATTTCTTTAAACGACATCTCCTCCTGGGATAATGGCCCGATTTCAAAATTATTTTACAGAAATGTTCATTAGGTGACCCTTTTTCAAAATTGCTAAAATCAGTGGCCACTAGAGCTAAAAAATAGAGCTAAAAAGAAAAAAAAACTTTATTTTTTTTTTCTTCGTAAAACACATAAACAAATCAACCCCCCCCCCCCCCGCCTCCGCAAAAAGTTGTTACTGGGTTAGGATATTGCATTTGTTCTGTACATACATGCATACAGAGTTTTACATACATACAGAAATGTTCATTAGGTGACCCTTTTTCAAAATCGCTAAAATCAGTGTCCACCAGAGCTAAAAATAGAAAAAAAAACTTTTTTTTCTTCTTAAAACACATAAACAAATCATACCCACCCTCCACAAAAAGTTGTTACTGGGTTAGGATATTGCATTTGTTCTGTACATACATGCATACTTAATTTTACATACATACCCTACCCACCCCACCCTACCCTAGCATACCCTACCCCACAAACCCACCCCACCCCATCCCAAAACAACCCCAATCCACCCCCACCACACCCCATCCCACCCCACACCCCACCCCACCACAAATTCCACCCCGTCCCACCCGACTCCTAACCCATCCCACCCCACCCTTCCCCACACCAGCACACCCCACCCTACCCCACCCATGCCACCACCATCCTAACCGTACTGAAAAAAAACCCCGTCCATAATGCCATTAGGCATTTTTCTTGTTCTAGCACTCAAATCGCATCGTAATTTCTTCATGTCGCTTTTTCACCACTCAAGATGCTTGTGCGGTTTGCCTTTCTTCTTGCAGCATGTTAAGTAGAAGTAAAACAAAGATCAGGAATTGATACAATTAACTTACTCCACCCATAAAAGACACCAAAGGGAAAGAAATACAAACATTAAGCGACCAGACCATAATGGAAACCTAAACAAAGAAAGGCCATAAGGACAGTTACTTTCCCACAAAATGGCCATATGGCCATCCAAAATTAAAAGACACAAGTGATACACACAGTAAGTAACAAACAACAACATAAATAAATCGCCATAGAAGAGCCGCCTTGGAACGGTCAGTTGAAGATTTCCACTGGGGGCTTAAATCGATTTTACGTGGCCACAATCCTCGCCCTATCTTCCGTCGCGATTTAGACACATAATTTGTTCAGTCCGCATGAAGGCCTCCTAACTCATCAGTGCAACATCTCCGTGAACACAAAAATCAAAGAACCACAGGGGTGAGACAACGGTGAGGACTCGACAGTCTTCTACACATTTCAATGCCTTTAATGCATATTGCATATAAGAGACATAAATATATATGACTTCAATTCGAGAAAAACAAGACTTATATCTAACATATACTCTTTGTCAGTCGCAACATTTTCTTGTCGCTTTTTCTCAACCGAACGCGGTTACACTCGTGATTTTTATTTTTTATTTAACACAAGAAAATGCAATTTTTCTGGAACTATTCAACCCTAATCCTTTGAAATACTTAATTTATTTATGAATTCATAAAAAAATCTAATATATGAATGTATATTTCGAATGGAATATGATCATCACGCTTCTTGTCGCTTCTTGACCCTTCTTGTCGCTTCTTGTCGCTTTATAGTGAGACCCAAACTGACCACATCATGAGAACCCAGTGTAAATACAAGTTTACATTTATATGATCATATGATCAAACCTATTGTGCTATATGGTTCTGAACTTTGGGGAGTTTTTAAAACAAACACTGCAGCGTGCAAAAAGATAATACATGTACATTTTTAATGGATGTGATATATAAGAATAATATAGCCGATAAATCGCAAGTACGTTACCTAAAATATATTTTTGGGGTGAACAAACATGCTTCAGACCTCGCTGTTCTATCAGAAACAGGCCGATACCCCGTGCATTTTTCCACTATTATATCAATTGTTAAATATTTGTACAGGTTAGAAAACATCAAGGATAGTTTACTTAAAGAGGCATATATGTTAGCTAAGGAGTTGCATTGCAGAGGTATTCAAACGTGGTATTCAGCAGCAGTATATGTTCTGAAGTCATTAAACCTTAATATCTGCTCATGTAGAAACTTTAGTAAAACTCAGTTAATTAATGTTATAAAAGCGAATTTAATAAAAGGGTTCAGATCTTTTTGGCAAAGTGAAAAACAAAATAAATTACGGGAGGGTATTTTTATTCATATTTTAATGTCAAGCAAGAGTTTGGCAAAGAAATGCATTTAGAATTAGGAAAATTTAATTTGAGGAAAGCAATTTGTAAGTTACGAATTCGTGCACACACCTTTTTAATTGAAACCGGTAGATATTCAAATGGGAAAAAACTACCAAGAGAAGAACGGATTTGTAAATTTTGTAATATGAATGCTATCGAGAATGAGTTTCATTTCTTAACCAAATGTCCTCTGTACAGAGAGAAAGGGATGATTTATACAATATGATAATTAGTGTGAATACTAATTTTGTTTCCTTAGATGATTTTGAAAAAGGCTAATTGGTTATTGTTGCAAGAAAATTTAGATATACTCGAAGCATTAGGGATTTATATTGCTTGTTGCTTTGAAAAGAGGAATAATAATATAAGGTGATTCTATGGTTCTATATCATGTCGCCGGTGTTCTTCATAATCATCATTTATACATGTTCATGTCTGTATTTAATGTATATTTATGTTTTTGTGTTGTTTTTGGTGTTTTTGTGTGTGTCCGTATTTTCGCTAATCAATTGCGTGCAGTTTTTATGTACCCGCGAGGGTCCATAATTGGTGAAATAAACAATTATATTCTATTTTGTTTGGTTGACTGGTACACAGACCCTCTATTTCTTGAATAGAAGCAGTCTTGACAAACATTGGGTGCACACTAATATCCGATAACCGTCAAAGATTAATAAAATTAGTATCAAATAAAATTTTAAGCTCCATTCTAAAAGATAAAAAAAAAATATATTTTTTTAAACAATTTAGGAGTCAGTTTTTTAAGTTAATTTTTCCGGGAAATTCTCGGACATATCAACTTCAGAAATGGACCCTTAATCTGTTAAAAAATAAAAAATATTGTTTAATAATATTTTAGAATGGAGCTTAAAATTTTATTTGATACTAATTTTATTAATTTCTGACCACCCGAAGTGGAGATATTAGGGATAACGCACCACTACCCCCATTTCCCGGGCAATTCCCGGCCATTTCCCGGACATTAGTGTTCGCACCTTTCGCCGCCATCTTTGTTACGTATGGTGTGACGTATCTACCAGAGTAGCCCACGCTTTAGTCTGGTTCGCCCAGAGTGACGTCACACTTGTCCGCCATGCTACCAGACCGCTACCAGACTTGAGTTCGATCACACTTTGGTTAACCACTGGTTAACCATGGTTAACCACGGTTCGTGATCGAACTACCACGGTGAGAAGGGGTCTACCTGAAAAGAGCAAAGACCGGTAAAGTACGCAAAGACGCACAAATTAAGACACGCAAAGACGCACAAAAGGACACCAAATAGAACGCAAAGACATGCACAAGAGCAAAAATAAATAATTATACTGGCAGATATGAAACATATATAAATGAATAGAAAAAAGATAAAGTTTGAAAGGCATGTGCCCCATGTGTTTGAGGATATAAATGATGCTTATTGGGCTCTTGGGAGGATGCTTGGAGAGGTCCTGGATGAGCACTTGCCCTTCAAACAAAAGTTTAAAAGAAAAAACAGTGCACCGTTCATGAATAGTGAATTACGAAAAGCAATAAATCACAAAAGAGCGTTATGGAGAAAATACAAAAAATTCAATAATGATAAAAAGGAGAAGTAAAACAAAGATCAGGAATCGATACAATTAACTTACTCCACCCATCAAAGACACCAAAGGGAAAGAAACACAAACATGAAGCGGCCAGACCATAATGGAAACCTAAACAAAGGATGGCCATAAGGACAGTTACTTTCCCACAAAAATGGCCAAATGGCCATCCAAAATAAAAAGACACAAGTGATACACACAGTGAGTAGTAGCAAACAACAACATAAATAAACCGCCACAGAAGAACCGCCTTGGAACGGTCAGTGGAAAGAATTCCACTGGGGGCCTTAAATCGATTTTACGTGGCCACAATCCTCGCCCTTACTTCCGTCGCGATTTAGACAAATAATGTGTTCAGTCCGCATGAAGGCCTCCTAACTCATCAGTGCAACATCTCCGTGAACACAAATAATCAAAGAACCACAGAGGTGAGATAACGGTGAGGACTCGACAGCAAAAAAAAACAAAAAACAAAAAACAAAAACACTGAAATGCTGGAGCAAAAGAAAACCAACAGTTAGACTCCGATGGGCCCGACCAGAGACAGAGCATCAGGCACCAACCAACATTACCTTGAACATTAAAAACTGGAAAGCATATACCAAACAGAGAAATTATTTCCTCTTGTATATTGTAACACAAATTCAACAAATAACAGGGATTGATATCACAACCAATTTCACCTTTCCTTTCAGAATGATTGTTTGCTTATTCAATAATTGTTCAGTAGGGGACTATACTCAGAGGCTGACATTCAAATTATCTATGACATGCATTTTAATTTTAATCCATGTCATAAATTAAATACCAATAATGTCATATCATTAAGTCGAATTCTTGGAATGTACAATTTTAAACTTTTCAAAACTGATTTTACTCGTGATTAATCATTAATTGCACATTAATATTCAACAAACCGCCTGTATGACATTAAAACAAAGATATGACAAAATTTAGCAAAACATGTAAAAAACATGTAACACAAATTGATTCATCTATTAGTATCTAATAATTTAAAGGCATACAGATTTTAGCTATGGGAGGGCGGGTAAATGTTTTTCTTTGTGATCTTCCCCCTACTGTCAATAGAGAACAACTGTGACAAAAAGGGTAAAATTTGCGCTGAACAAAGAAATTATTTTAGCCAATCAAATAAAGGTATTTCTATCGATTTCCGGGTAAGGTAAACTGAATTGCACGAACGCTTCTTAATTCTGAGCCAATTCCAAAACGTCAATAATTAAATATTATATTCATATAATAAAGCGATAAGGTAACCAAATTAAAAAGGGAATCAGTGAAACTTTATTTTGCAGAGCGAGGCATTTGACTGCCTTCCCACGTCCCTAATTCAGGAAAAGCTGAAAGTATATGGATTATCTAGTGATGCTGTAAAACTAATCAGCAGCTACTTATCGAACCGCAAACAGTGTGTCCAAATCGGAAATAGCCGCAGTACATTCCAAAATATCATCAAAGGTGTCCCTCAGGGATTCATACTGGGCCCTCTTCTGTTTAATATTTTCTTAAATGGCATCTTTTACTTTATAAATGAGGCTAAGCTTTTTAATTATGCCGATGACTTTACATTGTCTTTCTCGCACCCTGTTTTTGCCACCCTGGTTGACGTTCTTGAGCGGGAGAGTGGGAACCTCGTTGAGTGGTTTGCTCAAAACCAGATGAAAGCCAACCCTGATAAATTTCAGGCCTTGGCTCTGGGGGAGAGGACATTCAGGGAGAGGCCCACCTTCCAGATCGGGGAGGCAGAAATTGAGTGCGAGACCACCGTCAAATTACTAGGGGTGGAAATAGACTATCTGCTGAAGTTTGATACTCAAATATCAAATATCTGTAGGAAAGCGTCTCAGCAGATAAATGTTTTAAAGCGCAAAGGAAAGTTCCTAAATTTTGAATCCAGGAATACTATTTACCATTCTTTTATTATGTCAAATTTTAATTTCTGTCCGTTGATATGGCATTTTTGTTCCAAATCAAACACCGTTAAGCTTGAAAAGATTCATTTTAGAGCTCTGAAATTCATTTTTCAAGATTTTGACTCATCATATGAGGTTTTATTAAAAAGAGCAGGAACAACCACCTTACATTTATCACGTCTTAGAGGTTTAGCAATAGAAACTTTTAAAATTGTTTACGGTCAATCACCTCCCTTTTTAGGAGACCTTTTAATTAAAAAAAGAATCTTCTTATAATTTCAGGTGTACAAATCTTCTTAGCATTCCAAGGATCAGGAGCACAAGGTTTGGTATAAACATTTTAGGTTTCAGGCAGCGAAACTTTGGAATGCGCTGCCTGAAGAAGCAAGAAAAATTACAGATTTTAACTCCTTTAAAGTTTTTATTGGAAAATGGGGCGGAGCAGAGTGTAGGTGTGCCATGTGCAGGTAACATGTCTGTAATTTTCTCTTGGTGCTGTCCAGCTTTTAATTATACCCCCGCAAACGAAGTTTGAAGGGGGTATATAGGAGTCAGCTTGTCGTCGTCGGTCCGTTACAAAAAACTTTAACATTGCTCATAACTTCCTTATTCTTTGACCGATTTCTTTAATATTCACACACCACACACCTTGCCACTAGTACTTAAGATTGATATACACAAACCTGACCTTGACCTTTACGTTGACCTTCCTCAAGGTCAAATACTTGTAAAAATTTGTCTGTCGTCGGTCCGTTACAAAAAACTTTAACATTGCTCATAACTTCCTTATTCTTTGACCGATTTCTTTAATATTCACACACCACACACCTTGCCACTAGTACTTAAGATTGATATACACAAACCTGACCTTGACCTTTACGTTGACCTTCCTCAAGGTCAAATACTTGTAAAAATTTGTCTGTCGTCGGTCCGTTACAAAAAACTTTAACATTGCTCATAACTTCCTTATTCTTTGACAAACCTGACCTTGACCTTTACGTTGACCTTCCTCAAGGTCAAATACTTGTAAAAATTTGTCTGTCGTCGGTCCGTTACAAAAAAAATTTAACATTGCTCATAACTTCCTTATTCTTTGACCGATTTCTTTAATATTCACACACCACACACCTTGCCACTAGTACTTAAGATTGATATACACAAACCTGACCTTGACCTTTACGTTGACCTTCCTCAAGGTCAAATACTTGTAAAAATTTGTCTGTCGTCGGTCCGTTACAAAAAACTTTAACATTGCTCATAACTTCCTTATTCTTTGACCGATTTCTTTAATATTCACACACCACACACCTTGCCACTAGTACTTAAGATTGATATACACAAACCTGACCTTGACCTTTACGTTGACCTTCCTCAAGGTCAAATACTTGTAAAAATTTGTCGGTAGCGGGGGTATAATTGGCGCCCGTTAGGCGGCAGCTCTAGTTTGTGTTTTGTTGTTTTATGTTACTCTTACTGATACTGTTTTCTTTTATGCTGTTTATAGATCTCATTAAAATTTACAACATGCTGAAGCTGATGACCCATCCTTGTGACCTACCTTGGGGGCCATTTTCGTTTCGAAAGCAAGTTTCCCTCCATGCAGGGACCCTTGTTTTACAAACAAACTCCCCATCTTTCGAATTTTTCGTCCTAAGGTTTCATGCAAGGGTTGCATGCATTGGCTCTGTTTTGTAAATATGCAAATATGTGATATAATAACTTATTCTGTGATATATGTATTTCATCTCTTGTTTTAATCGCTTATTTCTCTGTTTTATAAACTGTGATATTTTTATATGTTAGTCGGAAGAAAAAGCTCCTAGGAGCTTGTGTTAAAATGTTTGTAAAATTGATCCGACGTTAAATAAATATTACTTGACTTGACTTGACTTGCACACAAAGACATGCAAAGACGCACAAAAGACGGGCAAAGACACATAAAAATATCGAGGTGATTCTACAATAAAATAACGAGTACGAACAACCTTTATGTCAGAGTGCTTATAAGAATCGCTTCATCGAGGCGATTCTAATGTGCAGACTCATCATACAATTTCCGGATGAAATAACTAAATCATAATCATTAAGGTGGGTCTATTGAGCAGACACAACACCTCATTAGTAGCGAGTACGAGGAACCTTTGTGTCAGAGAACTCATAAGAATCGAGGCGATTCTAATGAGAAGACTCACCAGACATTTTCCACATGAAAGATTTTTACCATAATCATCGAGGTGGGGATTTTTATTAGCAGACACAACAATAAAATAAAGAGTACGAGGAACTTTTCTGTCAGAGTACTTATCAGAATCGTCTCATCGCAGACTGATCATACATTTTCCGGATGAAATAGCTTAACCATAATCATCGAGGAGGATTCTTATGAGCAGACACAACATTAAAATAACGAGTACGAGGAACCTTTGTGTCAGAGTACTTCTCAGAATCGCCTCACTGCAAACTCATCAGACATTTTCCGAACGAAATAACTGAACCATAATCATCGTGGCGATTCTAATGAGCAGACTCATCATACATTTTCCGGATAAAATAACTTAACCATAATCATCGAGGCGATTCTAATGAGCAGATTCAACAATAAAATAAAGAATATTCACAACATATGTTTCATAGTATTCATTAGAGTATTAGTGTAGATATAAAGTGTAGATATAAAGTGAAGATATATTAGTGTAGATATAAAGTGTTCGTTATCCAATTTACTTTATAAGAACATGTCACTTCTTTAAGATAACACATGTGTCTGTCCTATGGTTGGTTGGTTGGTGGGTTGTAGAGTTCCGCCGGTTACTTTACGGCGAACCGTCTGATCGACGTAGCTTTCTTGACTTTCTTAGCCTTAATATGCGGTCTCTGCTGTTTGCTGAAACTGTCTCCGAACAAACTTAGACGGGAACCCGCGAGTCCCTGTTGTATTTCTTTTTCCAGCTAAAGTCGTGTACGTTCTCTGTGCAATTTTGCTATAAGTTCTCTAGTAAATTGTTCTATAGTATTTAAAACAGCCTTATTTTTAATGAACACGCTGGGAGTTTAAGATCAGTTTGGTCGCATCACACCTGGATACCACTACTGTGTCCAGTAGATTTACTTCTGTTGCCGCTTGGATCTTCATATAGTCTTTCTGGCGTACTTCTTGAAGGGGTTGGCAGTCAACTAGGAAGTGTTGTCTGGTTTCAGGTTCGGTTTCACAGATCTTACATGTCGGTTCGACTGCATGCTCATTAAACACTGCTCTGTTGCTCTGGAGTGTGTACGTTCCCATTAAAATACGACCATTTAGCTGGGCTCTGCTACTATCATGGACATTATCTCGTACTGGTGAGCAAATATGATGCGGCTCTCCGACCTTCCTCATAATCTTATAAAAGAAAAGCTTAATGATTTAATTGAATAGGCTTTTCACAGAGAAGATGCTGTCTATCTTGCATGTAATGTCAGAAATGCATTTTTCACTTCTAAAGAGCATAAGAATTATACACTTTGGTCATGTCAGAAAGTGTGTGATGCCCTCACCTTTCTACTTGACAATATTTATATTAGATTCGGTACTAGGTTATTTAGACACATTGTGGGTATTCCGATGGGTACGAATTGCGCACCTCTTGTGGCTGATCTGTTCTTATATTGTTATGAAAGAGACTTCATGTTGTCGCTTTCCATTGATAACCAATCTGAAATTATGGCAGCTTTTAGTTCTACTAATAGATATTTAGATGATTTATTAAATATTGACAATACTTACTTTGATGGTTTGATCAGTCAGATTTATCCCCTAGAACTTCAGTTAAACAAGGCAAATTCCTCTGATAACGAGGCCCCCTTTTTGGATTTGCATTTATCTATTGTAGATGGATTTGTTTCTTGCAAAATTTATGATAAACGTGATGATTTTGATTTCGAAATTGTAAATTTTCCTTTTTTGGACGGTGATGTTCCTCGTGCGACATCGTACGGGGTTTATATTTCGCAGTTAATTCGATTCGCTAGAGTGTCTAGTCATGTATCCGACTTCAACACTCGTAATAAATTATTAACCGCTAAACTTCTTAATCAGGTGTATCGGTATCATAAACAACGTAAAGCCTTTTCTACGTTTTATAGACCTCATTCTGATTTGGTTTCAAAATTCAATGTTGGATTTAAAACACTTCTGCAACATGGTCTATCGGAACCCGAATTCTACGGTGACTTAGTATATAAATTTAGAAAAATACATGCCTGTAATGATTTTTAGTACCCAATTTCGTAAAATCATTCGTCGATATATAAAGATTGGGTACAACATAAATGTTATAAAACAGACTGCATGCATGGTGGTTAACCCAATCACGGTTGGCAACTTTGCTTCTCTCTTTGATCGCACACTGGTGGGTCGGGCTTAAGATTATATGATGGTTCCAGCGCAAAAGCATAAATGGAATTTTATTTTATTTTAGTATTCTTTATGTTGGTTGGCGCCTGATGCTCCGTCTTTGGTCGGGCCCCTGGAGTCTAACTGTTGGTTTTCTTTTGCTCCAGCAATTCTGTTGTTGTATGCTGTCGAGTCCTGAACATTGTTTCATATCTGTAGTTTTTTTATTTGTATGTTCTCGAAGATGTTACACTGATGAGTTAGGAAGCCATCATGCGGACTAAACAAAATTAGTGTATACCGCGACAGAGGTAAGGGCGAGGATTATGGCTAGGTAAAATCGATTTAAGCCCCCAGTGGAATTCTTTCCACTGACCGTTCCAAAGTAGAAGTAAAACAAAGATCAGGAATTGATACAATTAACTTACTCTACCCATAAAAGACACCAAAGGGAAAGAAATACAAACATTAAGCGACCAGACAATAATGGAAACCTAAACAAAGGAAGGCCATAATGACAGTTACTTTCCCACAAAATGGCCATATGGCCATCCAAAATAAAAGACACAAGTGATACACACAGTAAGTAACAAACAACAACATAAATAAATCGCCACAGAAGAGCCGCCTTGGAACGGTCAGTGGAAGATTTCCACTGGGGGGCTTAAATCGATTCTACGTGGCCACAATCCTCGCCCTTACTTCCGTCGCGATTTAGACAAATAATTTGTTCAGTCCGCATGAAGGCCTCCAAGGCGGTTCTTCTGTGGCGGTTTATTTATGTTGTTGTTTGTTACTTACTGTGTGTATCACTTGTGTCTTTTTATTTTGGATGGCCATTTGGCCATTTTGTGGGAAAGTAACTGTCCTTATGGCCTACCTTTGTTTAGGTTTCCATTATGGTCTGGTCGCTTCATGTTTGTGTTTCTTTCCCTTTGGTGTCTTTTGTGGGTGGAGTAAGTTAATTGTATCGAGACCTGATCTTTGTTTTACTTCTACTTAACACTGTCTGGGTTGAGATACTTTAAAGAAGGTTTCGATTTAATGTCCTACCGCCACTGTGTTTCTACTTAATCAGTGGCAGCGCCATTAACCATTAGTTTCCACCTACTCCTTGTTGGGGGTGTTTTCAATCAGTTCAGACGGCGTTGGAAGATTATACTTATGCAAACGTCCCTTTATTCTATTGAACCAAGACACTGCTAGTTGTCACAAGGCTATCTCTTTCTCATTTCCATCAGTCATAATCCAACGACCGAACAGTTTAACATGTTCTTGTGGATTACAGCTTCAACCGGTAAAACCCCGAGTAGCGCCAACACTACAGAATTCTGCGTAATATCTGGGAGAGAATGTATTTGTCTAAGACATTTCATTTGAAACTGTTCCAAAGTTTTAAAGTCGGTCGCTTTCAAGTCGACAAAGATGTACAAAGGTGATATTTAAAGAAGCTCGTGCAAGCGTTTTTCGCACCTTTTAACATGCGAATCGATAAACAAATTGGTTCGAGATTATGCGTGAATCGATTAATCAGCAATTAAAACCAATCGATTATACATGTAAAACATTGTTAACACCTTTCCTGATGATAGTCAGTCAGATGATTAAAGGCGCCCGTGCCTAATTTTTCTTCTTATATTGCATATTGTTTTAACATGAATTTTATACATTTTGCTGTTAACAACTTTACTGATGATCGTTAGCACAATTATCAAAGACACTCATATAAAATATTTTATATCCTCTCATATTGCACCCTTAAACCCCACTTTCATACAGAAAAATGGGGTTTACCTTGGCATTAATTATTATTTAGTCGTTAGGGCTGCTTTGCCGAGGCAGTTCTAACGAATACCCAAAATGTATGTTTTGAGAACAAATACGAAAAATATAACATTTTTATATGAAATATTACTTTTTATGCTTGTATTTTTTTCCCATTTATCAGAAAATGCGTGTTTTTGTAATGCAAATCTTCCGGTATAAAAGGCCGTGAAATGAAAACCCACTAAACCCCACTTTATAAAGAGAAAAGCGTGATTTATGGGGGGTATTCATTTCCTTCCCATATTTTTGCTAAAACATAGATTGTGGGTGCCCGTTTGTGGGTGCCCGTTAGAACCACATCATTGATGTAGAGAAAAGTGGAATTAATGTTTGTATTTCTTTCCCTTTGGTGTCTTTGATGGGTGGAGTAAGTTAATTGTATCGTTTCCTGATCTTTGTTTTACTTCTACTTTACCGGAGAATTCATTATTTCTATAAACAATATTTTATTTTGCCAAAACAATGCTTTAAATACCTTTACCGACAGTTTTGCCGGGGAGGTTTCTTTCAATCTTGGTAATGAGATTAATCTAATCAACATCACGAAAACACGCCTATATAATTTTGACCCCCTTGAACCCCACTTTTTTTATAGAAAAACTTTGGTTTACCGGGGTAAACTTATTTTTCTTATTTCTGCTCTAAAATATAAATTGTGGGTACTCTTTAGAACCGCCTCGACGAGGCGGTTCTAACGAGTCCCAGCAATCTATATTTTCAGCAGAAATAAGAAAAATATCACAATTTTTCATCTTAAAATGTTCATTTTTTCGGCGAAATAGGTTACAATGTATTTTTATAGGCGTGTTTTCGTAATGAAAGCTGTGAATCAATATAGAAGTGGAGGCAATTATCAGGAATCGATACAATCAACCCACAGCTCTGAAGGTCCGTCTGAGGGGTCACCACTGTTGGGGAGTTTGCCCCTGCACAGGTTAAAGGTCCCTACCGTAATTACATGATTACTGTGTAGGCTTTCATCCTGCAAACCTGGAGTGTTTGTAATGTACACCTGCGGTAATGGGTAAATTTGACCGTCGCAGTAACATTAGAAAAAAAAAGAAAAAAGAAAAAGAAAATTGTAACACGTCACGCTCCCTGGTGTATGAATGTCATTTGACAATTCTGATTCTCATTCCTGTGTTTAGGCAGACCCGCTTGCGGTTCAAATGCAAGGTTTTACCCTCCGACCGGTGTCACCGTAAAGTTAGTGTTTCCGGTCTATATTTTCCTATCAAGTTGAAGGTGATTGAAAGATTTTCATTTTTGCAGAGTTGAAAAAGCTATTGTTTCATATGTTATTTCATTTTCATGTGCCCTTCTTAAGTCTGTGAGGTTTTATACTGTTGAAATTGTTAAATGCGATCACGAACGCCTTACATAACAGACACGAAACAAGCCACTGTTTAGACCTGTTCATATGCAAAAATCTCGGGCACATTTTCTCCCAACGTAACGATACAAACGTAACGAGGAAATATCTAGGGAAAAAAAACTCTGCACCTCATTTGGATCGTAACTTTTGTAACAAGGATATTCTTGGACATGTCTTTGTTATATAACTAGCAAAAATTTTAGGCACATTTTCTCCCAGCGTAAAGAAACAAACGTAACGTGGGAACTATATGGGGAAAAAACACTGCACCTCATCTGGTCAGTAATGAGCGTAATAAGGATATTCTTGGACATGTCTTCGTTACGTAACGAGCATAACAAGCAAAAGTCTGGGGCAAATTTTCTCCCAAAGTAACGTAACATACGTAACAAAGGAAATATATAGGGGAAAAAACACTCTGCACCTCATTTGGACCGTAACAAGCATAACAAGGATATTCTTGGACATGTTTTCATTTTATAACGAGCAAAAATCTGGGGCACATTTTCTCCCACGTAATGTAACAAAGGAAATATATAGGAAAAAAATACTCTGCACCTTATTTGGACCGTAACGAGCGTAACGAGGATATTCTTGGACATGTCTTTGTTACGTAACGAGCAAAAATTTGGGGCACATTTTCTCCCAACGTAACGTTACAAATGTAACGAAGGAAATATATAGGGAAAAAACCCTCTGCACCTCATTTGGACCGTAACTAGCGTAACGAGGCTATGCTTGTCTTTGTTACATAATGAGTGTTACAAGCAAAAATTTGGGGCACATTTTCTCCCAACGTAAGGTAGCAATCGTAACGAAGGTAATATATAGGGAAAAAACACTCTGCACCTGATTTGGACCATAACGAGTGTAACAAGGATATTCTTGGACATGTCTTCGTTACGTAACGAGCAAAAATTTTGGGCACATTTTCTCCCAACGTAACATAACAAACGTAATGAAGGAAATATATAGGGAAAAAACACTCTGCACCTCATTTGGACCGTAACGAGCATAACAAGGATATTCTTTGACATGTCTTCGTTATGTAATGAGAAAAAGTTTTTGGCACATTTTCTCCCAGCATAACGTAACAAACATAACGAAGGAAATATATAGGGAAAAAACACTCTGCACCTCATCTGGTCCGTAACGAGCGTAACGAGGATATTCTTGGACATGTCTTCGTTATGTTACGGGCATAACGCGCAAAAATCTGGGGCACATTTTCTCCCAAGGTAACGTAACAAACCTAACGAAGGAAATATATAGGGAAAAAACACTCTGCACCTCATTTGGACCGTAACGGGCGTAAAGAGGATATTCTTGGACATGTCTTTGTTACGTTGAGCAAAAATCTGGGGCACATTTTCTCCAAACGTAATGTAACAAACGTAACGAAGGAAATATATAGGGAAAAAAATACTCTACACCTCATTTGGACCGTAACGTGCGTAACGAGGATATTCTTGGACATGTCTTTGTTATGTAACGAGCGTAATGAGCAAAACTCTGGGGCACATTTTCTCCCAATGTAATGTTACAAACGTAACGAAGGAATTATATAGGAAAAAAACACTCTGCACCTCATTTGGACTGTAACAAGCGAAACGAGGATATTCTTGGACATGTCTTCTTACGTAACGAGCAAAAGTCTGGGGCACATTTTCTCCCAACGTAAAGTAACAAACGTAACGATGGAAATATATAGGGAAAAAACGCTTTGCACCTCATTTGGACCGTAACATGCGTAACGAGGATGTTCTTGGACATGTCTTTGTTACGTAATGAGCATAACGAGCAAAAATCTGGGTCACATTTTCTCCCAACCTAACATATCAAACGTAACAAAGGAAATATATAGGGAAAAACACTCTGCACCTCATTTGGAGCGTAACGAGGATATTCTTGGACATTTCTTCGTTACGTAACAAGCAAAAATCTTGAGCATATTTTCTCCCAACATAACGTAACAAACGTAACGAAGGAAATATATAGGGAAAAACACTCGGCACCTCATTTGGACTGTAACAAACGTAACAAGGATATTCTTGGACATGTCTTCGTTACGTAACAAGTGTAACGAGCAAAAATCTGGGGCACATTTTCTCCCAACGTAACGACACAAACATAACGAAAGATTATATATAGGGAAAAATCACTCTGCACCTCATATGGACAGTAACGAGGATATTTTTGGACATGTCTTCGTTACGTAACGAGCAAAAATCTTGGGCATATTTTCTCCCAACGTAACATAACAAACGTTACGAAGGAAATATATAGGAAAAAACACTCTGCACCTCATTTGGACTGTAACAAGCGTAACGAGGATATTCTTGGACATGTCTTCGTTACGTAACGTGCGTAACGAGCAAAAATCTGGGGCACATTTTCTCCCAACGTAATGTAACGAAGGAAATATATAGGGAAAAAACACTCTGCACCTCATTTGGACCGTTACGAGCGTAACGAGGATATTCTTGGACATGTCTTCGTTACTTAACGAGCGTCCAAGAATTTCCATGTTACTCTCGTTACGGTCCAAATGAGGTGCAGAGTATTTTTTCCCTATATATTTCCTTCGTTACATTTGTAACGTTACATTGGGAGAAATGTGCCCCAGATTTTTTCTGGTTTTCCTTGTAACATAATGGAGACAAGTCAAAGAATATTCATGTTTTGCTCGTTACTGTCCAATTATGGTGCTGAGTGTTTTTCCCTATATATTTTATTCGTTACTTTTGTTACGTGTAACGTAGCGCGCCTCTGGAAAATTTTACGTACTTTTTGTGAAGTATCTATGCACATGTAATTATATCTTGTTTACACCAAATTTGAGATTATTTGGTTCGAAGATATACTGGTGCATACAGTGCAAAATTTGAGTCTATTTACTGCCATGACCTTGAAAACTAGCTGTAGGTCACAGTCAGCACAATGATGTCAATCAATTCAAGATTTTGGTACATTGCACTGACAGATTGTACCTAGTATGACCATACATGTAATTCATACATTCATTCTTGAGGCAAAAGTATTTTCTAATAAAAAATGACAGTTTTGGGCAGCCTTTGACCTTGAAAATAAAGTCAGCCACTGTTTTGCCAGGTTTTTATCATTAAGCTAATGATGCACATACTGTGAGTGTTTGAGTTTTATGTCCCACCAACAGCTAAGGTCATACAGAGACAGAACCTCGGTTTAAAGACTCATCCGAAAGTCTGGATAAGCCCGGGATCGATCCTGCGACCCCTCGTTTACAAGGCGAGTTGCCTAACCACTACACCACGGAGGCTTCTGATGCACATACTGTATGTATGCAAGTTTGGTAAGAATCCATTAAATTGGTTAAGAGATACACTGCATCAATTACCCAAAGTCAGCAAAAACACACCAAAAACATCATGTCTCCTTCCCTATATTGGGGCAGGGCTTCCATTAAATCCCAAATTTAGGAAGTCCCAGACTTCCTACCCTTGAAATCTGGAAGTCCCACTGGAAAATTCAGGCAGTCCCAATTTTTATGCCCCCGCCATTCGAAGAATGGTGGAAAGGGCATATAGCGTTGCCCCTGTCCGTCCGTCCGTCCGTCCTTCCGTGCGTCCGTGTGTCCGTGCGTCCGAAACTTAAACGCAGTCAATAACTTCCTTATTTCTGGATGGATTTTAAAATTACTCGGCAGAAATGTTAACCATCATGAGACGACGTGTCACGTGCAAAACCCAGGTCCGTACCTCCAAGGTCAAGGTCATACTTAGAGGTCAAAGGTAAAAAAAAGGGTCCGAAACTTAAACGCAGTCAATAACTTTCTTATTTCGGGATGGATTTTGAAATTACTTTGTAGAAATGTTAACCATCATGAGACTATGTGTCATGTGCAAAATCCAGGTTGGTACCTCCAAGGTCAAGGTCATACTTAGAGGTCAAAGGCCAAAAAATGGGTCCGAAACTTAAACGCAGTCAATAACTTACTTATTTCTGGATGGATTTTGAAATTACATTGAAGAAGTGTTGACCATCATGAGACGATGTGTCACGTGCTAACCCAGATCCGTACCTCCAAGGTCAAGGTCATACTTGGAGGTCAAATGTCAAAAAATGGGTCCGAAACTTAAACGCAGTCAATAACTTACTTATTTCTGGATGGATTTTAAAATTACTTTGAAGAAATATTAACCATCATGAGACGATGTGTCACATGCAAACCCAGATCTGTACCTCCAAGGTCAAGGTCATACTTAGAGGTCCAAGGTAAAAAAAATGGTCGGTCAATAACTTTCTTATCTCTGGATGGATTTTGAAATTATTTGGCAGAAATGTTGGCCATCATGAGACAATCTGCCTCACACAAAACCAGGGTCCTTACCTACAAGGTCAAGGTCATACTTAGAGGTCAAATTTGAAAAAAGGGTCCAAAACTTAAACACGGTCAATAACTTTCTATTGATGAATACGAACAGACATATTTTCAGGCGGGGGCATCCGTGTCCTATGGACGCATTTCTAGTTGAAGCAACGCATTTGCGGATCGTAAAATTGTTTTGATGAAGAAATATATATATATTTAATCAATTAATCTCTTGTTTGCTTTTTTATTCACCTGTATAATGTATATACTTTTAGATGGCTAGTAAAGTGTGGGTAGGTAAACTGACCGGATCAAAAATGACCTTATATAGTGTTGACTGTGCCGTTAAACTCCTAAACAAACAGGCAAAGTTCTGTTTTCAGCCAGTATGAGCAAGTTAAAACTACACATAACTATGTGACATACATGCGGTCAGTACACAAAAAGAAAAATAATTTTGCTTGGCCTGTATAAAGTACCAAGTAACCCCCCCCCCCCCCCCCCCCCCCAAAAAATGAATAAATGAAAAATAAAACGTAAAGAAAAAAAATCGCATTACCATAGTATCCCAATATATGCCTAGTGGCCCATTTTTGGACCATTGGCAAACAGTGTAGATCCAGATCAGACACCGCAGAACACAGGGTCTGATCTGTCTACACTCTTTGCTAATTTTGTAGAACTTAACACAAATCAGGGCCTGACAAATCCAAAAATTTTCCACTTGCCCACCGGGCAAGTAAAATATTTTTGCACTTGCCCAGCTCAAAATCCTACTTGCCCAGGATTTTAGAACTCAAAGTGGAGTTGGATGCGGAGGGGAGGGGGGGGGGGGAGGCGGGTGACAATGGTGACGATGATGACGACCGACATTTATAAATATAATCCAAGGTTTCTGTCAAGTTTCAAACACAACCCCTTTCCATTAGGATCTAGTTATTTCATGTTTGTGTGTCTTCTCTTTGGTGTCTCTGATTGGAGCTCAGTGTTAATTGTATCGATTCCTGATCATTGCATTCACTTCTATTTATTTCCCTGTGAGCGGTAATACGGTAGAAAATACTGTTGTTGTCACAGTCAATAACGGTACTTTTTCAAGTTAATTGACATAATACCTTTACCGATCAGCAATTTAAGATACAGTTATATAAACGCATTTAGCTTGACACGCATGATGAACAAGAGCTGCAGCCGATATAGATCTACTCAAAAGATCAGAAGTGTCAGGGCAGCGAGATAAAAGATTAAAAGAATGCAATTTATTTAGCTTGAACCACAAGACGAGGACCCCCTCGATCCAAAACGAACCCAAACTTTCATACCCGCCCTACAAGCAAGTTCAATGCGATCATCATTTCCGCCATTCAAATCGTCGTCATAAACTACCACTCCCATTTTTCTGCACGCGATCGGTAAATGACGTCATCCGACCCCAGCAACCCAACACGTGTTTAACGTCATTGTTTTAGTTTAATGGGGCGTATCTCTTTCATTAAAAAAATGTTTGGAACTGGTAAAAAAATATTTTCTCGCTAGCTAAACGGTTGTGGATAGAGGCGCGACCAATCCGCGGTTACCAACATTAAAAAAATCGACTTTTCCCGCCAGCGTCTGCTATTTGGCGCCAAAACATAACCATTCACGAGATAGAAGAATAGTCCGTTTTTACTACCGTAAGATGTAGCAAATCGTCTTAGGAGCTCTTAAATCATTTTCACATTGATTGTGGATTAAATTTTATGGCAGGGATAAACGCAAATTAGAGACATAACTTAATCTTATTTTCACACCTTGTCACGCTTATCGATAGCGCTGGTGATACACACTACACCAGAAATGAAAGACACGCACCGCCGGGCAATCGTTTTTAATTGATAATTATATGACAGGGATTAACAATAGTGTCATAATTGAACCGTTATAAAAACATAGATGGTTTTGTCTCTGAATTGCCGACAAAGCGGATATTATTGTGATTTACTTACGGGTCTAGTTTTACCGTATTTAAGGACTCAAAAGACTGACAGTTGTAGACGATTTTTTGCACTTGCCCGACCGGGCGTCAAAAGGTCAAAGTGCACCTGCCCGGCGCGATTTCGGACTTGTCCCGGGCGGCCGGGCAATGGATTTGTCAGCCCCTGCAAATAAAACAAACCTGACAAATGGACCACTCCAAACTCATTATGTGGAATAATCCATTGTCATGTATGGATTAAAAAGAAATAAAGAAAAGTACACCTGTTCCTTCTTTTGTAACCCCGCCCATAGGGGCTTGAAGAAATACATGTATATGGGCTGCAGGATGCTTCCACGCAGAGCTGAATCTGGCCCGCACACTAGTACTGGTAAACAGCTTAGAGGATCTAAGCCTGTCCAGGAACCGGGGTGCGAGGCGGACCGTCAATGCTAATAAATCCTATTGGTTTCATTGGGCGACAGGGCTTGAGATGTCATTTCATCTCAATGTCGGGTAAAAGTCCCTCAAAATTGGAAGCAACGTCTCCAAAATGATCTTTACAGTGTTGACGGGGACGTTAAACCCCAAATCAAACAAATCCTTCTTTTGTAAAAGAATTTTTGCTTTAGACAGCCTTTGCAAAACATACGCTTCGAGTCTACCACTACCACTCGTACTGCTTCAGACAAACAGACTGAAACACGCGCCACTTTGGTCAGTTGGAGCAGACTTAGACAAGTCAACGGTAGCTTTTTTTCGCTTTTTGGGCTGCTGTTCATCGCTAACAAACAGATCAGGACGCATGGCCACATTCGTCAGCTTTACGTATTTTCGAGACGTCAATTCGCGGCAACATTTTTGGGATTTAAAATATTATTTTCGTCATTACAGCTTATAAACACTCCCTAACACCTGCTATTTACTCAAAAAAAATGCGTATCTATCGTCAAACTTTGCATCGCTAATGAAAATTGTCTTTAACTGTCTCACTACCAAACATCTAAATTAGGACCCTCAACAAGTTTACAAGATTAAAACTACACTTATCGTCAATGAGATAATTAGTTTATCCTCAACTGCTAATCCGTTTAATTATATGCAAACATCGAGCAATCACCTCGACACGTTTTTCAAACACCGATGACGATCAAAGGCCATGTGTCGCCGCACGTGATTCTCGCTGTCAATATAATTTACCAGGGACGTCCTTAGTACTCAATAAACACAGAAAGCGATTTCAGATAAGAAGGCGGAGCAAACTTTTTACAAACCGCTAAAAGTGGGCGGGTTTATATGCGCAGGTTGGGACGTCTCGGTTTTGATTTTTGGCCGTACCGGGAAATTTTCGGAAGTCCGCGGGACGTCGTTGATGTTTATGTTGGGCGTCCGGAAGCGATTTCAGGACGTAATATACGCCGTACGTCCGCCTAACGGAAGCCCTGTTGGGGTACATGTACATACCTCCTGGACTCATTCAATAAATTTTTTTCCATATATTGTATATCTTTTCAACCCTAAATACACAACGCAAGTTTTAACTAAAGCAAGGGCATCTTTCTGCACCAGCAACAATGCCCCCCTACCGTTTCTTGGGGTTATAACTCTATTATTTGGCCTCCATGGACTAATGGGTAAGAGCGCAGACTGGCGCAGATTCTTCAAATAAGTGAAATAATCTTAAAAGGGCCGTAAAACTAAAAAAAAACTCTTATTAATGATTCATTTGGCAAGGTATCCCATATGCATGATACATTTACATTATATTTACTTTTTTGACCCTCATACAATAGAAGTTTCAACTAAACCAACTGTGTCAGTCTCTATAGTATTACCTTTCATATAGAATATCTAAGTCCCTGAGTCAAGCCCCTGGGTGAGCTGTCCGCCCGTTTGTAAACTTTGACATCAAAGTTTTGTGTTAAACCTTTTTGATTGCTTATATCTCTGTAACCACATGTTAGATTCTCTTCATATTTGGTAAAAGATATCTCTATAGCATTACCTTTCATATGGGATATCTAAGCCCCTGGGTGGGCTGTCTGTTCATTTGTCATTTTTTATGTCAAAGGTTTGTGTTAAACCTTTTTGATTGCTCATATCTCTGTAACCTCATGTTAGATTCTCTTCATATTTGTTAAAGAATATAGCTGTAGTATCAACTTTCATATGGAATATCTAAGCTCCTGGGTCAATCCCCTGGCTTGGGCTAGGGGTCAATAATTAAGACTTGGGCATTTTGATAACGTCCAAGTTTTGTGTTAACTGCTTTCATTATACTCCTTGTTGTTGAAATGCAATAGTTATTCTCAGTGGACTAAATGGTTATATGGAAAGGTTCAATGCTACAAACAAATTGTCATTCCCACTAAAAGGGGATGGCACTGGCCGGGGGTATACGTGCCCCACTGGGCACTTTCTCTAGTCTTATACACAATAAGCGACAATACTTACTTTGATGGTTTGATCAGTCAGATTTATCCCCTAGAACTTCAGTTAAACAAGGCAAATTCCTCTGATACCGAGGCCTCCTTTTTGGATTTACATTTATCTATTGTAGATGGATTTGTTTCTTGCAAAATTTATGATTATAAACGTGATGATTTTGATTTCGAGATTGTAAATTTTCCTTTTTTGGACGGTGATGTTCCTTGTGCGACATCGTACGAGGTTTATATTTCGCAGTTAATTCAATTCGCTAGAGTGTCTAGTCATGTATCCGACTTCAACACTCGTAATAAATTATTAACCGCTAAACTTCTTAATCAGGGGTATCGGTATCATAAACTACTAAAGCCTTTTCCAAGTTATATAGATGTCATTCTGATTTGGTTTCAAAATTCAATGTTGGACTTAAAACACTTCTGCAACAAGGCCTATTGGAACCCGAATTCTATGGTGACTTAGAATATATATTTAGAAAAATACATGCCTGTAATGACTTTAGTACCCAATTTCGTAAAATCGTTCGTTGATATATAAAGATTGGGTACAACATAAATGTTATAAAACAGACTGCATGCATGGTGGTTAACCCAATCACGGTTGGCAACTTTGCTTCCCTCTTTGATTGCACACCGGTGGGTCGGGCTTAAGATTATATGACGGTTCCAGCGTAAAAACACAAATGGAATTTTATTATATTTCAGTATTCTTTATGTTGGTTGGCGCCTGATGCTCCGTCTTTGTCGGGCCCCTCAGAGTCTAACTGTTGGTTTTCTTTTGCTCCAGCAATTCTGTTGTTGTATGCTTTCGAGTCCTCAACCTTGTTTTGTCTCTGTAGTTTTTTGATTTGTATGTTCTTGGAGATGTTACACTGATGAGTAATCAGTTAGGAAGCCTTCATGTGGACTAAACAAAATTAGTGTATACCGCGACAGAGGTTAGGGCGAGGATTATGGCCATGTAAAATCGATTTAAGCCCCCCAGTGGAATTCTTTCCACTGACCGTTCCAAGGCGGTTCTTCTGTTGCGGTTTATTTGTGTTGTTGTTTGTTACTTACTGTGTGTATCACTTGTGTCTTTTTATTTTGGATGGCCATTTGGCCATTTTGTTGGAAAGTAACTGTCCTTATGGCCTTCCTTTGTTTAGGTTTCCATTATGGTCTGGTCGCTTCATGTTTGTGTTTCTTTCCCTTTGGTGTCTTTGATGGGTGGAGTAAGTTAATTGTATCGATTCCTGATCTTTGTTTTACTTCTACTCTGAGTCAAGCCACATGATGGGGCTACAGGTCAATAATTAACACTTACTGATTTTGATCATCACACAGTTTGGGATTCAATCTTTTTATACTCCTGGCATAGTATGTCAGGGGGTATATAACTTTAGTCTTTCCACTTGTTGTTGAAATGCAATAGTTATTCTCAGTGGACTAAATGGTTATATGGAAAGGTTCAATGCTACAGACAAATTGTCATTTCCACTAAAAAGGGATGGCACTGGCTGGGGGTATACGTGCCCCACTGGGCACTTTCTCTAGTCTAGTAGACTAACACACAAACACTGACATGACACTTGTCAGTCACACTTTCACGCTTCATTTGTTTAATTATATTTTATCAAAACACTTATGACTTTTAGAAGTGAATTAAGTACATGTTCCTTGTTATTTCCAGGGTAGCGTGATGTTGCGGCTGTGGCCATTGGTGCGTGGCCTCAGGGCCAAACATGCAGTATCATTGGCAGGTAAGAGAGTCTAAAATAACACTGCTTTGTGGAAATCAGGGGAAATACCACTGCTTGACCTGTTTTCACATGTGGAAATCAGGGGATTTTTTTTGTTTATCTTGGGGTTTAATGGCCCAGTCAACACTCTAGGTCATTTTACCAGTCAGTTTTCCTATCCACACTTTTCCTGGGCATGTTTATACATAAGCGGTTAACCAGTACAGTGCACATTCTTTTGCCAGAAACTGACAACTGTTCTTCTTGAACCAGCGGAAGGGAGAGAATGACCTTAGAAAAGATTTCATGATCAATCTCCACGAAAGAAAGTTGCCGTCCCTGTTAGGTATCGAGCCGCGTCCTCCTGATCACCAGTCAGACGCACATCTGACTGAGCCATCAAGGCCGGCAAGGAAATCAGTGGAGGTACCATGAAAATAAGCTCCCATGTTACATAGGGGACATATGGTGGTAATGCCTAGGTTGCTTAATTGGTAGACAAAGATATGTGGTAGGTGTAGAGTGTCTTTGTAAGTCTTGTAAGTCACCCCCCTCCCTTCCAATACCCCCCCCCCCCCCCCCCCCCCAAAAAAAAAAAAAAAAAAAAAAAAAAAACCAGTTGTGCAATGCTATACTAAGTTGAGTTGACAATCATTACAAAATTGACCACAAAAATGTATCTTCTCAGTTTATCAGCATTTGCTTTTGTCAGATTTTGTTTTAACACAACATTTAACACAATTTGAAAAAAAAAAAAACCCTAAAAACAACCAATTCACTTTGAAGGAGTAATGCCGAAATTTTCAGTTGTGGTACTTTTTGGTTTGATTTTATCACATAAAGAGTAATTTACATGTATGTAACATAATTTCTTCAAATAAACAGAAACTTTGTTGACTGGGATATTAACCCTTATCTTGCTGTTCACGACAAACCCTATCTTTGCAAACAGTGTAGATCCAGATCAGATGGCTTCTGAATAAGCCATCTGATCAGGATCTACACTGTTTGGCATTCAGTTTATGAATATGTAGCAATAAGTTACATCAAGTAATTTGATTGGTTGATAGACAGAAATGGGTGTGGCTTAAATGAATATTCAGCAAGATGAGGGTTAAACATTGACTTTCAGTCACGAATTTTCATGGTCAATTGAAAATATGTAGCAGACTCCATCATGTTTATCCCCACACCTTTCAAAATAGCGAAGGGGATATTACCCCTTTCAGTTCGAAATGGAATCTTCCTCCTTATATACTGTATAGCAGGAGTTCATTTCAAAATTTAGGGGTGTCAGGTTGTGTTTTCATCAAAATTTATTTGGAAAATGACTGAACTTTAAGCAAACAGTGGAGGCCCTGATCAGACGTCGCGTTCTGCGGCATCTGATCTGGGCCTGCACGGTTTGCCAGGGTACCCGTTTTTGGGTTTCTGGTACTAAATGGGTTGAAATCGCATCTGTCTGCCTGTCCATTATGCTATCTCCTCTGAAACTATTAATCGCAATTCAACCAAATCAGATGTGTGGGTTGCTTTACTTGCTTACATGAGTGGGTCAAAAGGTCAAATATCAACGAAATTCAATTACAAAGTCAATTTTATAGATTTCGACACCAAATTTTGCAGAAGTAATGAGTAATGAAATATGTAAAATATACCGAACGGGATTTCTGCTGTGACTTGGACTTGGGGTTGGGGGTGAAAATTTAAGTTTTTTAGAACATTGTCATGTGGCATATCAAATCAAAGGGGGTGATAGTAGAATATAATTCAAGTGAAATTTTAACTTAGGGGTCAGATTGGGGTCCTGGGGAGGGGAAAACAGGAAAAATGTCAATAAAATTTAATTATAAAAGTCAATTTTATAGATTTTGATGTAAAACTTTGCAAAAGTAATAAGTAGTGAAATATCTACAACATATTGACCAGGATTTTGGCTGTGACACCTGGGTCATGCCCCAGGGGCTGGACTTATTTGAGGTGGGGAGGGGGTCGGGGGATGTGTACTTTTGAAATATGATGTAATTTGGTATGTAGTTAAAACTTTCAAATGTCGCCCAAGTTTTATGCTGTTCTTGTTGTTTTTTTTCCAGCTCGGTGTAACAGCACAAGTGCCCCAGAGCAGGTTGAAGTATTTGTTGATGATAAACCAGTCTATGTTGAACCAGGAACTACTATACTACAGGTTGGTATTTTACCCTTCAACTGCCACATAAAATCCTGGAGCATACGACAATTTGATTTTGTAAAAAAAATCGTAGCAAATAAGGCTTGACATTACATGTGAATTGTCTGCTTGGCAGACAATTCACATGTAATGTCAAGCCTTATTTTAATGGACAAATAAGAAAAACACGCTTTGAAAATGACGTCTGCTAGATGTGATTACCAGTCAAAATGTGATAAGCAGGTAATGTTTCAGAGGGTCAGTCTAGTACTGCAGCAGTTAATGTTTCAGAGGCACAATCTGGTACTGCAGCAGTTAATATTTCAGAAGATCAGTCTAGTACTGCAGCAGTTAATGTTTCAGAGGATCAGTCTAGTACTGCAGCAGTGAATGTTTCAGAGGATCAGTCTAGTACTGCAGCAGTTAGTGTTTCAGAGGCACAGCCAAACACTGCAGCAGTTAATGTTTCCGGCACAGTCTAGTGCTGCAGCAGTTAAACGTTTCGGAGGCGGTCTAGTACTGCAGCATTTAATGTATCAGAGGATCAGTCTAGTACTGGAGCAGTTAGTGTTTCAGAGACACAGTCTAATACTGCACCAGTTAATGTATCAGAGGATCAGTCTAGTACTGCAGCAGTTAATGTTTCAGAGGATCAGTCTAGTACTGCAGCAGTTAATGTTTCAGAGGATCACTCTAGTACTGCAGCAGTTAGTGTTTCAGAGGATCAGTCTAGTGCTGCAGCAGTTAATGTTTCAGAAGCACAGTCTAATACTGCAGCAGTTAATGTTTCAGAGGATCAGTCTAGTACTGCAGCAGTTAATGTTTCAGAGGATCAGTCTAGTACTGCAACTACCCAGTAATGTTTTCCGAGGATCAGTCTAGTACTGCAACAGTTAATGTTTCCGAGGATCAGTCTAGTACTGCAGCAGTTAATGTTTAGAGGATCAGTCTAGTACTGCAGCAGTTAATGTTTCAGAGGATCAGTCTAGTGCTGCAGCAGTTAATGTTTCCGAGGATCAGTCTAGTACTGCAGCAGTTAATGTTTAGAGGATCAGTCTAGTACTGCAGCAGTTAATGTTTAGAGGATCAGTCTAGTACTGCAGCAGTTAATGTTTAGAGGATCAGTCTAGTGCTGCAGCAGTTAATGTTTCCGAGGATCAGTCTAGTGCTGCAGCAGTTAATGTTTAGAGGATCAGTCTAGTACTGCAGCAGTTAATGTTTAGAGGATCAGTCTAGTACTGCAGCAGTTAATGTTTAGAGGATCAGTCTGGTACTGCTCTGGGCGAGAGCTCAGTTGCTCTCAGCAATGTCACATATACCATATATTGACCCTATGTGTTCGAACACCCCAAATGCTTACCATTCATACTTTTCTAAACTTTTAACTAACTAAATTTGTGGACCCTTGTTATAACGACAGTATTTGATCCCTAACAATTTGCCATTATAAAGAATCAGCTGTAAAAAGAACCCCCAAAAGGACAGAAGCAATTGCTATTTTCCCTGAAAACAGATTGCCATAAAAGTCCTGAAAATTCAGACACCTTGAAGTCATCCTGTAATTCCCTTAAAATTTGAACAAATTTGTTTCATGATCCAGCAAGGAGTCCAAAAGGTGCAGACAGAATGGCAAACAGTGAAGACCCTGATCAGACTGCTCCTTCAGGAGCAGTCTGAAATGGGTCTGCACTGTTTGCTCAGGCCTGTCTGTCCCAATACTTTGGTTTTTATGGTAAAGCACATTGAAGCTTCACATTAACAGCTAAGGACCTGATCAGCACACATATAACATTTCGCAATTTAGTTAACCCTTATCCTGCTGAATGAATTAATTCAGCCACACCCATTTCTGACTATCAGCCAATCAGATGACTTGATAATATGTTTTTCATGTCACAAACTACATGACAGTGTAGATCCTGATCAGATCTCAGATGGCTTCTCCAGAAGATCAGATTAGAAGCCATCTGATCTGGATCTACACTATTTGCAAAGGTAGGGTTGTTGTGTTCAGCACGATAAGATAAGGTATTCTTGCACACTAGACAAGGAAATCCGTGACTTTACCCTGGGATAGAAATTTATGTTCTGACCCTGGTGTTCCGACCCCAAATCGAATATAACCGTTTGATAAATGCACTGGTTGATTACAACCTCATGTGCGGCGTCGTCATGCGTGACGTTACTTTAACATTCATGTTGTGTCATCACAAAATGGCGGACGTCGTTAACCAAAGTGACAGAAGCATTAAAAATTCGCAATAGAAATGGAAGCTATGCAAGAAAAAGAATCCAATATGGGTGTGAGGAGTGGATAGAAAAATCCGTCCCTCGGGATCATTGTCCGGCATCACTCGGCAAGCCTCGTGATGCCGAACAGTGTCCCTCGGGACGGATTTTTCAATCCACCCCTCACACCCATATGAGATTCTTATATTGTTTAACGTTCATTGAAATATGATCTATATCGGGTCATAGGCTTGCTTCTGACACCATGTTGTTCATACTTCAATCAACGTTTAACTAATTACATAACTTTATTACATATATTTACAAAGTTTTCCATCCATTTTTTTGACGAAAAAGTCTGATTTGAGGGCTAAAATTAAAAAAAAAGAAAATTTCATGAAGTTTTCCTATTAAGAGTGGGCGAGCGCTATTGACTTCATAATGTCGATATCATCCAGTCATGTTGGAGAGAACCATGGTTTATTTTGACGTCACTTAACCCTTTTTGTACCAATTGGAATCTTCCACCTTATATATGGCATGAGTCCATTTCGAAATTTAGGGGTGCCAGTCTGTGTTTCAAAATTGATTTGGAAAATGGCTGAACTTTTTGCAAATAGTGTAGGCCCTGATCAGACGCCGCGTTCTGCAGCGTCTGATTTGGGCCTGCTCTGTTTGCCAGGGTACCCATTTTGGGGTTTCTAGTACTAAATGGGTTAATCAATCAGGTGAAGTAGTGTGTGTTAGTATATTCAACATCACCTTTCATTTGTAAATTTTTTCTGTAATTGCACTGAAAAAGTCAATATAAAATTATACATGAACTTTGTTTCAGGCATGTGCAGAAGCTGGTGTAGAAATTCCAAGATTTTGTTATCATGAAAGATTGTCAATAGCTGGCAACTGTAGGATGTGTCTGGTAGAAGTAGAAAAATCACCAAAGGTAAGTCAAGAGTTATTTCTGTCGGTACAGAAGCAGAGCAGTTGTCTTGTTAACCCATCAAGTACTACAGAAAATCCTAGAGTAGACAACAATCTGGGACCAGGGGTCAGTTGTTCAAAACTAACGACGTCGTTAGTTAACGTATCGTTAAAAATTTTATCATTAAATATGGCGAATATGCTAAAATTTTTGCTGAAAAAAAATGTGAGCAGCTTTTGCAGTTGCAAAAGCTGCTCACATTTTTTCAGCAAAAATACCAAAATTTTAGATATTGTATTTGCTAGAACAGTTAACAATATGACCACTAACGAGCTCGTTAAGCTAACGAGGCTTTGAACAACTGGGCCCAGTTGTTCAGAACTAATGATGTCATTAGTTAACGTATCGTTTAAACTTTAATCAATTAATAAGGCAAATATGCTAATATTTTTGCTGAAAAAAAAATTTTTCTTGGCAAAAATAACACACAAGTGCAAAAGCTGCTCATTTTTTTTCAGCAAAAATAACACTGATAGATATTATACTTGTTAGAACATTTAACATTTTGACCACTAATGAGCTGGTTAACCCTTATCTTGCTGAATATTCATTTAAGCCACACCCATTTCTGTCTCTCAACCAATCAAATTACTTGATGTAATTTATTGCTACAAATTCATAAACTGAATGCCAAACAGTGTAGATCCTGATCAGATGGCTTCTTCAGAAGCCATCTGATCTGGATCTACACTGTTACAAAGACAGGGGTTGTCGTGAACAGCATGATAAGAATTAAGCCTCACAAGAGCTTTGGACAACTGGATCCAGATTTTTAAATAGTTTTCATGGCAAATAAAGCTTGACAATAAATGTGAATACTGGTAGTCTGCAGGGTCAACGATTCACATTTAATGTCAGGCCTTATAGTTTACTGAAGAAAAAGAAAAAAAAAAAAACTCCATGAAAATGCCATCTTCTATTCATGATTGGCAGTCTAAGGGTTCAGACTTTGGATAAGAGCTGAAACATGTTTTTTTGTCCCCTCAACACTGTATAGGTCATTTTGGAGATGTTGCTTCCAATTTTGTGGGACTTTTACCGGACATTAAGATGAAATGACATCTCAAGCCTTGTCGCCCAATGAAACCAATACATACATGTGATATCTCCCGATTTCGTCGGGATATCCTGATTTCGAACCCCATCTCCCGGTCTCCCGTCCGACGGCCCTAATCTCCCGACACGACAATTTTCCTATAGCAGTTTTCCGCCGACCGACCATTTTAGTGTTTACCGCCGTAAAATACCTATGTGGTAAACCGGTATACCGGTAAATTGCAATACACACCTGCACAGGTATGATATCGCGATATGAAAAAGAACGTATTAAAATGCAACCATCAAACAAGCCGCGAACATGGTGATAAAAAGTGAGAAATTCAATAATGTTTCAAAACAAAGGAAGAAAAGTGATGTTTGCAAACATTTATTAAAATTATACTCCCCTGATCGCTGATTTGCTCAAGTTGCCAACACTATTAAACCGTCTACACCCGAGGCGGGCCTTATTGATAAGCCGCCAATAATTATTAACAATGTGGCAAGGTGTGAAAACTAGTCAATCAAGATATACCAGTTATATCTTATTTAATCCCTTTGTAATTGACACGTGTAGACGCTAAATATTATTCCCGCCAAAACAGAGCAAAGCAGACGCTGTTTTTTTTCTACGTGTCTGTAAACCGTTATTCATTATTAATCATAGAACTGGGGTATTACATAGTAACATTTTCTATTTAAACCCGAGAAAAATATTTTTGCCGTTTTTAACGGCTGAAAGAAATATGCCCCATGTGACATCAATGAAAATTCATGCATGCTTTTTGGCCTCCGACAGATGAACGCGCTAAATATTTTTCCCGCCAAAACAGAGCAGACGCTGGTATTTTCTAAGCATCTGTATGCAGTTTTTCATTTATTAATAAACATAGAACCGGGGTTTTGCAGGGTGACATTTTCTATTCAAACCTGTTTCATTTTTAGCTTGCGAGAAAAAGTATTTGTTGCCGTGTTTTTAAAGGATCTTTTATGAAAGAAATATGCCCCCAAGTTAAATAAATAAAACTCATGCATGCTTATAAGTTCCGAGGCACGTTTCGGGGGAACGTAGCCATGAAAGAAGCATGGGCATTTAAAAATTTAGGCATGACAAAAACTTCCGTACTTCACGATCTTTAGCTTTGTTTACCGATCTACAGATGAAGCTATCCAAACTGCAAGACTATTGCAGTAAGTTCTCTAGATTTGGGGAGCTTGATTGGTCATAAAAGAACAACAAACACTTTTGAAGTTTACTAATTTATTATTCACTGGATAAAAACTAAGTTTGTTGGAAGTTTGTTGTCTGCTGCATTTTCTTCTTCCAAGCTTTTATAACATATTTTTGCATAAAGGCAAACAGTGTGGCCCCTCATCAGACTGCTCTGTAGTCTGATCTGGGCCCACACTGTTTTCAAAAAATGATTTTTAATGCAGATGTCAGACGACAAAGCAGACGACAATTGTCGTGTTGGTATGTTATGGGTGAAAAAGTGCTTCAGAGGTAAATTTGAACAAAAAATAACATCACTTTTTACCGCGGAAAAATCTCCCGATTTGGGACCCCAATCTCCCAATCTGAAAATCAAAATCTCCCTATTTGGGTCCAAGAAAATATCACATGTATGCCAATAGGGTTTATAAGCATGGACGGTCTTGCACTGCTTTGCCTTGGCAGGCTTAGATCCTCTAAGACGTTTACAAGTACCTGTGTGCGGCCAGATTTAGCTCTGCGTGGAAGCATCAGGCAGTCCATCTATTTCTTCAAGCCCCGATGGGCAGAGGCCAGTAGCCAAACTTGTTTTATTTTGCTTGCCTGTGTTAATGGAAGTCAAAGAGCTCATTTATGTGATGAAGAAGTAAGCAAACACAGCTGACACCCCTAACTTTCAAAATACTAGCAAGGAAGATTCTGTTCATCTCAAAATTGGATAATTGCTTTTTGTCAGAAAATAATGCAACAAACGGTCAATGCGGTCCTCGTGAGGGCAGATGGGGATTACCATGCGGAATAAGACATTTGAAAAAAAAAATCTGGGCATCCCATGAGTCAAGATGTTAGGTTGAAATCCCCTAGGTAGGTGTAAGACTTAGCACATTCTTTCTTCTAGAATATCCAATTTAGGTGTCTAAGACCCGACTGTTGTGTTGAAGTGTGCCATCTGGGTATACCTCGACCCGTTCTCTTCTAGGGGAAAGCATTTTATAGGTGTAGACTGTACAGCAAAAAAATCCTATATTAAGACCACCTTTTGGTTTGTTCAAAAGTGGTCTTAAAGACCACTTTTGAACAGTCCAAAAGGTTGTCTCTGACCAGAGGACGCGGTGTGTAGAAAATGCAAAGAAAGAATGACTGCACCCATCTAAATAAGCTTTTTAAAGCAGAATTAGACTTAATTTTAGGTGGGCTTAATAGTGAAATTGCACTGTATAAGTTTTTCAAAGTTGAAATACAGACTGTGAAGTATGATTGAAATTTTCTCAGTTTTAGCTGTATATGGCAAGGTAAAAGAAAAAAAAAAAAATTCCAAAAAGCTTTACTTGCCAGGAGATGTAAGTTAAAAATAGGATAGGTGAACCAACAGACAGGAAAAGGAAGCAAGTTATCATATGTGATTAGTGAATACTTGGATTGTCCTGTGCATTCACAGGATCTGATCAGAGTCTTGCCCAGTTATGGGCAAGACTCTGATCAGACCATGTGAATGCACAGGATGATCCGATGAGTTTCCTGGGTCCTGAAGAGTGAAATGAGACAATGTTGATCAGCATGTAACTTCACATGCTCTAATTCAGAGTCTTTACCAGTTTCTGGAGTTACTGGGATGCTTGAGAGTGAAATGTGACTGTGCTGATTTTGCTGTATGAGTGGGCAGGCTGATTTGAATTACCCCTAGTAACATTTGCCAAGTCATACATTTTTGTGTTCTTATGCTGAAGTTTTTGTCACTGATTTTACAGCCAGTTGCATCCTGTGCCATGCCGGTGATGAAAGGAATGAGGGTAAAGACAGACTCTGAAATGACAAAGAGAGCCAGGTTAGTTATACAGTGTAATAACCCTTATCCTTCTGAATGAGTTAAGCCACACCTATTTCTGATTGTCAGCCAATCAGAATACTTGATAAAATGTTACATTCAAATTTGCAAACTAATTGACAAAATGTAGATCCTGATCAGATGGCTTCTGAAGAAGCCAGATGGCTTCTGAAGAATCCATTTGATCTTGATCTACACTGTTTGCACTTTGCATAGGTAGTGGTATTCTTGTTCAGCAGGATAAGGGTTAATATTTTGTACACCAAAATGTCATAAAAGTAAGCCTAAGCTAATGAGGAGCAGTCTGATCTGAATCGACAATGTTTGCCATTACCAAAAGTCTTTGAGGCCCAGTATGATATGTCAGTCAGGGTGTCAAAGGAAAAAGTGTATTGACTTCTTTAAAAGTTGAACATAGTGTTTGGGAGCATAGCTCAAAGTTTATTCCATCCAGCCAGAGTAAAAAGATATTTTATCAGTCTTTCTCTTTGCTTAACTAAACAATTATGAAGCCATTTAGCATGCTCAATAGAGCCGAATAAAAGCAAATATATATTGACATTATTCATTAAAAAATTTCATGCATAATTTATACTTGATTGACGGCTTTGCCTGTGAGTAAATCTAGTCTGACATTATGAGTAGCGAAAGCAAGAAATAAAACAACTAAATATAACTTGAAAGTTTTGTTTTTAGCTCACCGTCACGTAGTGACGAGGTGAGCTTTTGGGATCACTTTTTGTCCGTCGTGCGTGCGTGCGTCTGTGCGTGCGTAAACAATTTCTTTAAACGACATCTCCTCCTAAACCACTGATCGGATTTTGACCAAACTTCACAGGAACGATCCTTAGGTGGTCCCCTTTCAAAGTTGTTCAAATGGTTCCGGTCCGTTGCACATCTAGGTCACAGGAGCCAAAAATAGATTTTTTTCACCAAAAACTTAAAAAATCTTCTTCTCTGAAACCACAAGGCCCAGGTCGTTGATATTTGGTATGAAGCTTCATCTAGTGGACCCCTACCAAGATTGTTCAAATTAAAGTGCTGGGGCCAAAAATGCCCCCGCCCCGGGGCCCTTTGGTTTTACATAGGCTTATATAGGGAAAATCTTTAAAAATCTTCTTCTCTGAAACCACAAGGCCCAGGACTTTGATATTTGGTATGAAGCTTCATCTAGTGGACCCCTACCAAGATTGTTCAAATTATAGTGCTGGGACAAAAAATGCCCCCGCCACGGGGCCCTTTGGTTTTACATTGGCTTATATAGGGAAAATCTTTAAAAATCTTCTTCTCTGAAACCACAAGGCCCAGGGCTTTGATATTTGGTATGAAGCTTCATCTAGTGGACCCCTACCAAGATTGTTCAAATTATAGTGCTGGGGCCAAAAATGCCCCCATCCCGGGGCCCTTTGGTTTTACATAGGCTTATATAGGCAAAATCTTTAAAAATCTTCTTCTCTGAAGCCACAAGGCCTAGGTCTTTAATATTTGGTATGAAGCTTCATCTAAAGGACCCCTAACAAGATTATTCAAATTATAGTGCTGGGACAAAAAATGCCCCCGCCACGGGGCCCTTTGGTTTTACATTGGCTTATATAGGGATAATCTTTAAAAATCTTCTTCTCTGAAACCACAAGGCCCAGGACTTTGATATTTGGTATGAAGCTTCATCTAGTGGACCCCTACCAAGATTGTTCAAATTATAGTGCTGGGGCCAAAAATGCCCCCATCCCGGGGCCCTTTGGTTTTACATAGGCTTATATAGGCAAAATCTTTAAAAATCTTCTTCTCTGAAGCCACAAGGCCTAGGTCTTTAATATTTGGTATGAAGCTTCATCTAAAGGACCCCTAACAAGATTATTCAAATTATAGTGCTGAGGCCAAAAATGTCCCCGCCCCGGGGCCCTTTGGTTTTAAATAGGCTTATATAGGGATAATCTTTAAAAATCTTCTTCTCTGAAACCACAAGGCCCAGGACTTTGATATTTGGTATGAAGCTTCATCTAGTGGACCCCTACCAAGATTGTTCAAATTATAGTGCTGGGGCAAAAAATGCCCCCATCCCGGGGCCCTTTGGTTTTACATAGGCTTATATAGGCAAAATCTTTAAAAATCTTCTTCTCTGAAACCGCAAGGCCCAGGACTTTGATATTTAGAATGAAGCTTCATCTAATGGACCTCTACCAAGATTGTTCAAATTATAGCCCTTGGGCCAAAAATGCCCCCGCCCCGGCGCCCTTTGGTTGCACGTAGACTTATATAGGGAAAATCTTTAAAAATCTTCTTCTCTGAAGCCACAAGGCCTAGGTCTTTAATATTTGGTATGAAGCTTCATCTAAAGGACCCCTAACAAGATTATTCAAATTATAGTGCTGAGGCCAAAAATGTTCCCGCCCCGGGGCCCTTTGGTTTTACATAGGCTTATATAGGGATAATCTTTAAAAATCTTCTTCTCTGAAACCACAAGGCCCAGGACTTTGAAATTTGGTATGAAGCTTCATCTAATGGACCTCTACCAAGATTGTTCAAATTATAGCCCTGGGGCCACAAATGCCCCCACCCAGGGGCCCTTTGGTTTTACATAGATTTATATAGCCCCGGGGCCATTTGGTTTTGCATAGGCTTATGTTGGGAATATCTTTAAAAAAAATCTTCTTCTCTGAAACCGCAAGGCCCAGGTCTTTCATATTTGATGTGTAGCTTCATCTAGTGGACCTTTGCCAAGATTGTTCAAATTATAGCCTTTGTTGATGTTTGGTATGAAGCTTCACCTTTAAGACCTCCCTCAACATTATGCACATTAAAGCCCTGGGGCCAATAATGGCCCTCTCTGGGGCCCACTTGTTACACTATGGATCAGGTGAGCGATCCAGGGCCATCATGGCCCTCTTGTTTTAATCAAGTTATTAAATAACAATAGAACTTATTTTTATTCACTCACACAAGAACAATGCAGTGGGAAAAACAGTCCAAAATCACAGTGCATGACTTGCAAATAGTCATGTAGATCTCCCATGCATAAGACACACATGGCTATGTCAGAAATCACGTTTTTTTTTTTCCCAAAAGGTCCATTCATAAAAAATGCTAAAATTTGCTGCCACCAAATTTAAGTGTTTTACAGTAAGCTTCCCAGTACAATTTTAACTGACGATTCCTATGTGGTGCTTCTATTTTGGTTTATTATTTTCATTGTAAATCTATCCAAGACAATATTGGCATGTGATGTTTACATTCAGCTCTTCAAGATTGTTTCCCTGCATTTTTGGAATTTTTTCATTCATTTTTAGCTCACCATCATGTAGTGACGAGGTGAGCTTTTGGGATCACTTTTTGTCTGTTGTGTGTCCGTGCGTAAACAATTTCTTCAAACGACATCTCCTCCTAAACCACTGATCGGATTTTACCCAAACTTCACAGGAATGATTCTTAGGTGGTCCCCTTTCAAAGTTGTTCAAATGGTTCCGGTCCATTGCAAATATAGGTCACAGGAGCTAAAAAAAAGATTTTTTTCACCGACAACTTAAAAAATCTTCTCTGAAACCGCAAGGCCCAGGTCTTTGATATTTGGTATGAAGCTTCATCTAGTGGACCCCTACCAAGATTGTTCAAATTATAGTGCTGGGGCCAAAAATGCCCCCGCCCCGGGCCCTTTGGTTTTACATGGGCTTATGAAGGGAAAATCTTTAAATCTTCTTCTCAGAAACCGCAAGGCCCAGGTCTTTGATATTTGGTATGAAGCTTCATCTAGTGGACCCTTTCAAGATTGTTCAAATTATATTGCTTGTGCCAAAAATGCCCAAGCCCCAGGGCCCTTTGGTTTTACATGGGCTTATATTGGGAAAATCTTTAAAAATCTTCTTCACTGAAACTGCAAGGCCCAGGTCTTTGATATTTAGTATGAAGCTTCATCTAGTGGACCTCTACCAAGATTATTCAAATTATAGTGCTGGGGCCAAAAATGCCTTCGCCCCGGGGCCCTTTGGTTTTACATAGACTTACATAGGGAAAATCTTGAAACATCTTCTTCTCTGAAACCACAAGGCCTAGGTCTTTGATATTTGGTATGAAGCTTCAGCTAGTGGACCTCTACCAAGATTGGTCAAATTATAGCCCTGAGACCAAAAATGCCCCCGCCTTGTGGCCCTTTGGTTTTACATAGACTTATATAGGGAAAATCTTTAAAAATCTTCTTCTATGAAACCACATGGCCTAGGTCTTTGATATTTGGTGTGAAATTTCATCTAGTGGACCTCTATAAGATTGTTCAAATTATAGCCCTGGGGCCAAAAATGCCCTCGCCCCGAGACCCTTTGGTTTTACATAGACTTACATAGGGAAATCTTTAAAAATCTTCTTCTCTGAAACTACAAGGCCCATGTCTTTGATATTTGGTATGGAGCTTCATCTAGTGGACCTCTACCAAGATTGTTCAAATTATAGCCCTCGGGCCACAAATGTCCCCGCCTTGTGGCCCTTTGGCTTTACATAGATTTATATTGTGATAATCTTTGGAAATCTTCTTCTCTGAAACAGCAAGGCCCAGGCCTTTGATATTTGGTGTGAAGCTTCATCTAGTGGACCTCTATCAAGATTGTGCAAATTATAGCCCTGAGGACAAAAATGCCCCTGACCCGGGGCCATTTGGTTTTACATAGGCTTATGTAGTGCTGGGGCCAAAAATGCCCCCGCCCTTGGGCCCTTAGGCTTATATAGGGAAAATCTTTAAAAAAATCTTCTTCTCTGAAACCTCAAGGCCAAGGTCTTTGATATTTGGTGTGTAGCTTCATCTAGTGAACCTTTGCCAAGATTGTTCAAATTATAGCCTTTGTTGATATTTGGTATGAAGCTTCACCTTTTTAGACCTCCCTCAACATTATGCATATTATAACCCTGGGGTCAGTAATGGCCCTCCCCGGGGCCCATTTGTTACTCTATGGATCAGGTGAGAGATCCAGGGCCATCATGGCCCTCTTGTTATATGTTCTATGTGTTAATGATTTCAGAGAAGGTGTTATGGAGTTCCTATTGATGAACCATCCACTAGATTGTCCTATCTGTGATCAAGGAGGAGAATGTGATTTACAGGTTTGTTCCAGAAATATATAACAATGAAATGTCAATGGCTCAAACACCTTTCATCATCATCATCATCATTGATTAATGTGCAAGTAAAGGGGCAACATCCACATAAGTGATAGGCAGCTTTGGGACCATGAAAATTGACTGAGTCGGGGACAGTTCAAGTCATTGAGGGTTTAAAGTAATGCCATGTTATGATGTAAAGAGAAAAAAGCGGGATAGTGTTGGGATTTTTTTTCCAATCTTTTATGTTCTGTGTACTCATTAAAATCGTCTCCATGACTTTTGGAGATCAGGTCAGAAAAAAAAGAAAGAAACTCCCTAAATTATCCTCAATACATGAATAGCTGGAACTATGGTACAAGTCTCTAGGGAATTGAGAGCGAGTTGGATAAACAGGATAAACAAGCCATCAGTTCAAGCCATAGAAGTTGTATTTGAGATGTGCCATGATCAAGTAGAAATAGCTGCATGATTCACGTCTGACTGATTAGGATGGGTGTTGTATTCCTGCTAGGGTCAGCAACATTCTTTCGTGGAGATTGATCATGAAATCTTTTCTACAGTCATTCTTTCCCTTCTGCTGGTTCAAGAAGGGCAGTTGTCAGTTTCTGGCCGATTAATGTGCACTGTACTGGTATACCGCTTACGTATAAGCCTGCAGAGGAAAAGTGTGGATAGGTAAACTGTCCAGCTTGATACGACCTACATAACGTTGACTGGGCCATTAAAAAACTTCAATACAAGCAAACAAGAACCAGCTGTTGGGTGCAGTGCCTTGAAGTTCTATAGTAGATGTGCCATGATCAAGTAGAAACAGCTGTCCTCTTCAGTGCCTTAGGTTGTGGACTAAAGTACTTCACAAGGAAGAGGCAGTTTTCCCTATTGATCTTAAGTATGGGGACAGATAGGCCTAAGCAAACAGTGCATAACCAGATCAGACTGCTCCAGGAGGAGCAGTCTGATCAGGGACTTCACTGTTTGCCATTCCATTTGTACCTTTTGGACACGTTGCAGGATCGTGTAACAAATTTGTTAAAATTTTAAGAGAATTACAGCAAGTCCTTAATGTGTCCAAATAATTAGGATTTTTTACGCTGTCTCCAGATGAGGGGTACGGTAATGTGGATAATTCTGGGGTCACTTTTTCTCATATTTTTCAATAAAAAAAACCCGAAACATTATCATTAACAACTTCCCACAATATATGTTTCTAACAAGAGAAAAGGAAAATTATCCCTTAATGCTCTGCTTGTTGGGTAATTTTTTTAGCAGACGGAATTTTGAAAATGATTCTTATTTTTCCCAGGAAACAGGATTTTAATGAGATGTCATTGTCTGTTGTCTGCGAAACCTAAGAAAACAACATCTGCTGAATTAGCCCAGAGCGTGGTAAAGGTTAATTTTCTCTTTACTCATATCAGAGCTATGTCCATAAAAACTAACCCTTAATATGAAATGCATACATATATCATTGCAGGAAAGATTAAAAGTTGTGAGAACTGGGGACTTGGCAATACTTTCAATACCAAGACATGAACTGAATAATGAAATAATCTGCTGGGCTATTGATTTTTAAGAAATGGGAACTTGTACCTTTTGCCCTTTTGATTGCTTCAGAAATCTTGACTTCAGTCAAATAAGCTGGGTTCCTTGGCTTAGTTAGCAGCATGTTTGACTGACACCCAGGGGTTGTAGGTAATGGTTAATTGTCTGAAGAACTAAATTCGTTCAGGTATAGTGTGGTTAGGTTTACAAACAAGTTCACAGTGTTATTTTTAAGTATGCTGCCTCCATAACTCAGTCCGATGCATGTCCAACTGGAGATCAGAGCCCAGTTGTTCAAAACATCGTTAGCTTTACAACCTCGTTAGTGGTCAGATTGTTAACAGTTATAACAATGTACAAGTACAATGCCTAGTACTCAGGTATTTTTGGCTGGAAAAATGTGAGTAGCTTTTGCATTTGCAAAAGCTACTCATATCTTTTTTCAGCAAAAATATTAGCATATTTACCATATAACATTTTGTTAACTAACAATATCGCTAGTTTTGAATAACTGGACCCAAGAGGACAGGTGTCCCACAAGTTCTTTAGTGGAGATTGATTATGAAACCTTTTCTATGGTCATTCTGTCCCTTACCCTGATTCAAGAAGGGCATTTATCAGTTCCAGTAAAAGGATGTGCACTGTACTGGTTAACTGCTTATGTAAAGGCCTTTCCACAGAAAGTGTGAATAGGTAAATTCACCAGCTTGATATCACCAAAGTGGTGTTGACTGGGCCATTAAACTCAATATAACATTTTCAAGTATATTTCATCATTAATCATATAAGTTAGCAAATCATACTCCGCTTTTATGTTTGGAATATTGCATAAATTGTGAAACTAGCTCTATTTGACTTGTAAGTTTCATAAAATGTCTATGAAATTTAGCACAGTGTTGACGGCCTCTTTGAACAGTTGGTCATATGGTCCAGTCAGTTTTGAGCTGTTTTTCAGGTTCTTTAGAAATGCACAACTTATTGATGAAAACACCAAACCTTTTCTGCAGCATGATTGCTTAAGGAGAATGGGAACACCTTCAGGGGAGGCAACTCCTGCAAAAGTATTTTTGTCTCCTATGTCAATAGGGGTCAACTCTTAAAGCCAGAGTAGATCTCTTTCTTTCAGGTGGACAGGACTTATAAAAAAGCCGACAGGAAGTCCCAAAAGTTGTCTCCCTTTGATAAAATGGCTGAAAATGTGTCAGGTGTTCCCATTCCCCTTTAGAACTGGAAAAAATGGTCACACCACTATGCCAAATTTCACAGAAATTCCATGAAACTAGTTGAATTTTATGAAACTAGGTGAATAGCACTGGAAGTAGTTATTCAGCCAATTGCAACCCTGTTGAACATGAGACAGATAAGTTCTGTAAAACATGGCTTTCTCATGTGCAATAGTATTGCTGCATAATGTACCGTAAAAATTCGGCTATAAGGCGATTCGGCTATAAGACGGGACCCCCTTTTCAGCTTTTCTTAGGTGGGATTTTGCTTATACTCTTTTATAAGACGGGTCAAATTTTTGCCATATCTGTCGGGGCCTATCTGCTACCGCCAGATGCCATTTAGATGTGAGAAATCGGCCTTTTTTCGTTAGAAAACCCAACACCTAGCTATTCAGTTTCAGAACCAACGCCCCAGCTAGCACATAATAGCGGCAAACGTCGGGCCGATACGTCGTATCGCTGTCGGCCCGGTACATGCTTTGCTGGCTTAGGCTACACAGACTCCTATTTAAAAGACGACAGGGGCTGACAAATCCATTACCCGGCCGCCAGGGACAAGACCGAAATCACGCCGGGCAGGTGCACTTTGACCTTATGACGCTTGGTCGGGACAAGTGCAAAAAAAAAAAAAACGCCAGTCTTTTTGAATCCTTGAATACGGTAAAGCTAGACCAGTAAGTAAATCGCTGTCAATTCAGAGACAAACCATCTGTGTATTTATTACGGTTCAAGTATGACACTTTTGTTAATCCCTGTCGTATAATTGCCACCCTGCGGTGCGTGTCGATAAGATGTGAAAATATGGTCAAGTTATGTCTCTAATTTGCGTTTATCCTCCAGTCATAAGATTTAATCCACAATCAATGTGGAAATGATTTAATTGCTCCTCAGACTATTAGCTACATCTAACGGTAAATGTTTGCATTATAAAATCGGACTATTTTACGATCTCATGAATGGTTATGTTTTTGCGCCAAATAGCAGACGTTGGCGGGAAAAGTCGAACGCTTTTGTTGGTTATTGACACAGAGCTTCTGGGGATAATTCGGGAGCTGTGCATAGCTATCGGGAAAATATTTTTTACCGGTTCCAAACATTTTTTTTTTTTATGAAAGAGATACATGCAATGCCATTAAACAGGTGTGGGGGTAATGGCGTGGGATTACGTCATTTACCGATCGCAGAAAAAATCGTAGCGGTGGTTTGTGGGCGGCGATTTACCGGTATATCAATTCAAAAATCACCGATCGGCTTTTTCCGTATGTCTGGTCTTCGCCGGACATTGCCGGAAAAAAGCCTGCAGTCCATGACCTCGGCTATAAGACGGGGTCATTTTTTGGGGCTCATTTTGGAGGGAAAAATCCTCGTCTTATAGCCGAATTTTTACGGTAAACAAGATTTCGTAGTGTGCTCTGATTTGTCCATTTCTTGTACAATAAAAAATCCTTCATTTTTATCCTTACAGGATCAGTCAATGGCTTTTGGAAGTGACAGAAGTAGATTTACAGATATTGAATTCACAGGAAAAAGGTATGCCTAATCTTGTTTAACTCTTATCCCGCTGAACGCAGCAACACTTATGTTTGCAAACATGATAGATACAGATCAGATGGCTTCTGAAGAAGCCATCTGATTTGGATCTACCCCGTTTGACATTCAGTTTGTGAATTTGTGAAAGTCACTTGGACGACCAAGTAGTCTGATTAGTTCAAAGTCAGAAATGCTCGAGGCTAAATTAATTATTCAGCGGGATAAAGGTTAATTGATTCTTTATATTGAGACAGAATTTAGTTTACTGGAGCAAACAGCAGTTTAGATGCTGATCAGACTTGTCATTCAGTACCAACCTGGTCCGGATCAGCTTGAACTTCACTGACCAGTAGACTGCCAATCTCTCAGTCATTTCCAACCTGATAGTAATGTTTTCATATTACAATGATAAAGATAAAACTTTAATAGGATTCAAAAATGGCTGCTTTCAGATTCTGGCGAAAGAATGCGCAATGTACTGGTTAACTGCTTATGTATAAGGAAAAGTGTTGTTAGGGTTGAAGTAGAACAATGGCATCTTACTGTAATAAAGTTCTTTGTATGACTGAACAGTGTAATGAAATAATCTTATGTGGGTGTGAGGGGTGGATGGAAAAATCCATCCCGAGGGGCACTGTCCGACATCACGAGGCTTGCTGAGTGATGCCAGACAGTGATCCCAAGGGACGGATTTAGCCTCGTGATGCCGGACAGTGATCCCGAGGGAGGGATTTTTCTATCCACCCCTCACATCCATATTGGATTCTTTTTCTTGCATACCTTCCATTTCTTAGCGCGGATTTTTAATGCTGCAGTCACTTCGGTTACCAACATCCGCCATATTGTGTTGACACTGGAGGAATGTTTAGTGAAGTCATGTAACGTGCTGTGACGTCAACCTTAACGACGGCACATACCAGGTCGTAATCAACCAGTGCATTTATCAAACACACGATTATATTCGATGATGGGTCGGAACACCAGGGTCAGAGCATAAATTTCTATCCCAGGGTAAAATCACGGATTTCCTTGTCTGGAGTGCAAGAATAAACCTTATCCTGTTGAATATTTAAATTTGCCACACCCATTTCTAACTATCAACCAATCAAATTCTGATAAAGTGATTTAAATTTGCAAACAGAATGACAAACAGTGTAGATCCAGATCAGATGGCTTCTGAAGAAGCCGTCTGATCTGGATCTACACTGTTTGCAAAGGTAGGGGTTGTCAGGAACAGCAGGGTAATGGTAAAGCTGACATACCTGCAGACCTATATGATGACGTACATGTGTTTTGGTTGACTTTTATCTAGCAACATCTGAAGATTCATGGTAACTGCTAGGTTAGAAATGACCAGTATCTGGTTCAGAAGGGAGATACAGGCCTCCCTGCCTTAGTTATTAACCCATTGTTAGCGGGAAACCCCTAAAGGGATACCTTGGCAAACAGTGCACACCCAGATCAGACGCCGCAAATGCGGCATCTGATCAGGGCCTGCACTATTTGCTTACAGAATTTTCCATCAAAAATAGAATAGAAACGAAAAAAATAGGCTTGCCATGCATAAAATGACAAATGGACTTGTCCAACATATACTAATAGAAGAGTCCACTTGAATACAATGGGGTTAAGAGTGCTGACATTGAGTCTCCTACCACTGTGTGTTCTAGTCCCGCTCAGGGGTCATATGCGAGATGACAAGTTCTGCAACAGATGACCAGGTGATTTCTCTCTAGGTACTCTAGTTTTCGCTCACCTCAGATTAATGTTTGGCTCAATACAAGTAAAACAGTTTTAAAAGGTCTTTAAAAGCAGAATTAACACATGTCCTGCTGTTCATGACAACACAAACCTTTGCAAACAGTGTAGATCCAGATCAGATGGCTTCTGAAGAAGCCATCTGATTAGGATCTACACCATTTGACATTCAGTTTGAAAATTTGTAGGAATAAATTACATCAAGTTATCTGATTGGCTCAAATTTAGGAATGGGTGTGTCTACATTAATTATTCAGAAGGATAAGGGTTAAAAAAAGGAATACAAAAAATAAAAAAGGGCATTGAAAATGATTGTTTTTATGGGATGTAAGTATTTGGTACCTTTTCATTTCAGAGCCGTTGAAGACAAAAATATAGGTCCACTTGTAAAGACAATAATGACTAGATGTATTCATTGTACACGGTGTATAAGGTAAGATCTGCGACCAAATTACATGTATTAAGGGGAATGGGAACACCTGGCATATTTTTCCGCCATTTTTTTAAGGGAGATAACTTTCGGGACTTCCTGTACGCTTTTCTATACGTTCTGTCCCACGGAAAAAGGGGTCAACTCTTAAAGGAAAGAATTTGCTCCTTAGGAGCAAAGTCTTTCCTTTAAGAGTTGACCCCTATTGACATGGGAGACAAAAATACTTTTGCAGGAGTTACTTCCCCTGAAGGTGTTCCCATTCCCCTTTTAAAAGGAGCTGCAATGATTTTTACTAACAAATACAGTAGAAATATGGCTTGAACACAATTTCCTCGTTTACTGAGTCTGATTCTAATGTGGAAAGAAATTCATCTGATAGCTCCAAAGATTTAGGGAAAACTCAGGGAGATTTATTGTATTTTATCATGAAAATGTATGGTGAGTATACTCATTAGAATCGCCTCAATGTTCTAAAATATTATAAAATAAAAAGACAATTGTTTTTTTTTTTTTTCGATAAATTTCAAAAATATTTCATCTCATGTGTTAAAAACATCAGAATTTTCGTGCTTTGCACTCATGAAAATTCTGATATTTTCAACACACTCGATGAAATATTTTTGGTATTCATCTCAAAAAAGTAAATATCCTCCATATAGTCATCACTTTCTGCACTAAGGATAGTACTATCACTTTACAAAAGACTGTTATGAAAGCATAGACTGATCAGTCTGTGCAGATGTGCAGTCAGATCTGAGTCTTTGTTGAGGTTTTGTAATGGGCCAGCTTAAAAATGAAAGCTCCCATAGAAATCGGATTTATCCTAAAAAGTCTGACACCCTGAAGACTTGTTGTAATTCTCCTAAAATGTTAAATTTGTTTCATGGCCCAGCAAGGAGTGCAAGAGGCGCAGATGGAATGGCAAGCAGTGTGGACACTGATCAGACTGCTGAGCAGTCTGATCTGGGTCTGCACTGTTTGCTCAGGCTTATCTGTGCCAATACTTAAGATCATTATGGTATTCAATACAATGTTATCATTTTAACCAAACATTGAGTTTCCAGCTAGTTTAGCCCATGGAAATTTGTCGGTTCTGTGGTGTAATACTTGTCAGAACTTCCAAAAAGGAAAGTACAGTCAAACTTCAATGCCTCGAACACCTTTGGGACCATGAAAACCTTTTCGAGACAGGGGTAGTTCGAGCCACTGAGGGTTACTACCAAGAGGCATAACAACATACTTTAGAACAAATTTTCGGTGTTCTATAATGAAAAATGTATGCTGTGTGTACTCATTAGAATCGCCTCATCGAGGCGATTCTAATGAGTACACACAGCATACATTTGCAAGGTAAAAGAAGAAAATATCCTCAATTTTACCCTCTCTATTCCTTATGTAGAGAAATTCCATAGGGACTCAAGAAAGGGTTCGACTCAGCCATGGTTAACGAGCCATCGGTGTTCGCGCCATCAAAGTTCTACTGTTTATGCTTTTTCTGGTGGCCAGTACAGTGCACATTCTTTCGCCAGAAATGGATTTGATAGTTATTGGAGTATGAAACTGTTTTGATTTGACTGTTTATTTAGGCAGTTTTGATCTGTCAGTCCAGTAGGGATTATTTTTTTTTTGGCAGGTTTTAGCTTTTAATAGCTGGACTATTCTTAGCACTCAGGGGCATCATTAATTCCGGACAAACAATCTTGTGCCAGTCTAATGAAGTGACTTACTTTGAGCAGTTTCATCTAGGACAGTACTGTTTGCTAAATACAGTCGAACTTCAATGGCTCGAACACCTTTGGGACCACAAAAATCTGTTCGAGACAGGGGTAGTTCGAGCCACTGAGGGCTAATGGCAGGAGGCATAACGACATACTTTAGGACATCTTTTCTGTGTTCTATAATGAAAAATGTATGCTGTGTGTACTCATTAGAATCGCCTCATCGAGGCGATTCTAATGAGTACACACAGCATACATTTGCAAGATAAAAGACGAAAATATCCTAATCTTAACCCTCTCTATTTCTTATGTACAGAAATTCCCTAGGGACTCAAGAATGGGTTCGACTCATCCATGGTAACCGAGCCATCAGTGTTCGAGCCATCAAAGTTCTACTGTATCTGTATTTGTCTACAGGGTTGAAAGGTTCTAAACTGTTTCATATCTGTCTGTAATGAGCAGTGTTATAAAAATGGTTTCCATTTCAGATTTGCCAGTGAAGTAGCTGGTGTGGATGACCTAGGTACCACAGGCCGCGGTGGTGACATGCAAGTCGGAACATACGTAGAGAAGATGTTTAAATCAGAACTGTCTGGAAATATCATTGATCTGTGTCCTGTAGGAGCTCTCACTTCGAAACCTTATGCTTTTACTGCTAGACCCTGGGAAACACGGTAATTGTTGTCTTTTTGATATTTTCAAGTCTTCTTCAATTGTATTCTTGCCTATGAGAAAGTGCAGGAAGAGCCTGTGGCATCTGCTGGGCAGCAACATTGCATTCTGCCAAGACTGCAGGCTTTGAACTGAAGTTTTCAGGCCTCATATTTTTCAGGCATTTGCAGGATTTCAGGCTTATAGAACTTGATTTCAGGCTTTTAGATTCTGATTTTTGCTTGTATAGTCTGTTTAAAAAACTATTTAACCCTTATTTCTGACCAAATTACTTTTATATTTTCACAAACTCCATTGCAAACAGTGTAGATCCTGATCAGATGGCTTCTTCAGAAGCCATCTGATCAGGATCTGCACTGTTTGCAAAGGTAATGTAGCGGTGTCTTGTTCAGCAGGATAAGGGTTGAAGCTGCAAAATCGGGCCTTTCAGGCATGAAAAAGCGTGGTCAGTATGAGGCCTGAGTTTTACATCGTCGAAGTTGATAATGAGATCTTGTCAACAGTCGATCTCTGTTGTCTGCTATTCAAGTTGTCAGTTTGTAGTGAAAAACACTGTGACAGTGCACTGTACTAGTTAACTGCTTACGTTTTAGCCTACACAGGAAGTGGTTATGGTAATCAGACCGATTCAACTGAACTTTTGCCCTTCTCTTGCTGAATATTCATCTAAGCCACACCCATTTCTGTCTGTCAACCAATCAAATTACTTGATGTAATTTATTGCTACAAATTCATAAACTGAATGCCAAACAGTGTAGATCCTGATCAGATGGCTTCTTCAGAAGCCATCTGATCTGGATCTACACTGTTTGCAAAGATAGGGGTTGTCGTGAACAGCAAGGTAAGGGTTAATAGTGTAGTGGGACCTTTTATCACCCAAAACAGAATGGAAAAATACGAAAAATATCCCAAATCCCCAAATCATCCTCTTTGCTCTATCATTTCTGATGTGACCAACTGACCATCTTTACCGTATGTATTCTGACAGACAGGCATGAGAAAACAGTGTAAACCCAGATGAGATGCCACAAAATGTGGCATCTCATCAGGGTCTACACTGTTTGTCACTCATGCTGCAATCTTTAGACACAACATCAGGCAGTAAGTTGTACTTGTTCAAATTTTGGAACAGGTATGATGAGAAGTTGAGATGTCCAAATATTTAGGGTACATACGGTATGTGTCATATTGCTTGTGTATATTTTTCAGTAAAATAGAATCAGTTGATGTAATGGATGCTGTGGGTAGTAACATTGTTGTCTCAACAAGAACAGGAGAAGTAATGAGAATATTACCGAGATTAAATGAGGTAAATATCAAACACAGAAAAATACTATTAGCCATATTCTCATTTTGACTTTGATAATAAAAAGTTATTTTTATCATTATCCTTATGTTGCTAGAATTTTGATTAGAATAGGGAATATTGTTAGGATTGTAAGAGTTATTCATGCTTTCATTCAAATGTGTCAGTGCATGACAGTTCTTTGCTAACACATTTTGACATTTATCACTTTCTAGTTCACTAAGCTTTAAATAACATTGTCCAGGAGAATATAAATGACTTGAGTATAGACTTATCTGTAGCTGTTCAAGATAATAAAATTGGTGTTTTGCACTTCAGTTGAAAAATGAAGAAAAATGCAGTATGGTGGTATGCAGTTTATGCCACTACAAGCCAAAATGAAGAGTGATTGTAAAATGGCATTATCTTGAAAGAATGCTTTTGCAATTCATAACCTTATAAACCCCACTTTATAGAAAAGAAGGGTTTTCTGGTGTTTACATTATTTTCTCATTTCTGTTTAGAAACTGCAATGTTTTAGATTGTGGGTACTCGTTAGAACCGCCTCTTCTAACGAGCATCCACAGCCTGTGTTTGGAATTTGTTTGTTTGAATTCAGGCTTTACATCCCCAACAGCACTATCTAAGTCATTTATGAAACAAACTGCTTCCAATTTTGTGGGACTTTAACCCGACATTGAGATGAAATGACATCTCAAGCCCTGCCACCCAATGAAGCCCAAAGGCTTATATGTATTGGATGGTCTGACTCACACCACTTTGCCTGGGCAGATTTAGTTCTTCTAAGCGGTTTACCAATACTCATGTGTGGTCAGTTTCAGCTCAGCATGGAAGCACCATGCAGCCCAGTCTATTTCTCTAAGCCCCAATGGATGCGGGTGAGCCTATGTTTGGAATACAAATTATAAATTTCCCAGATTTTATCGGAAAAAGGTCATACTTAACCCTTGTCCTGCTAATCCCGGATATGCCTTATCTTTGAAACAATGTAGATCCAGATCAGATGGCTTCTGATGAAGCCATCTGATCAGGATCTACATTGTTTGCAATTCAGATTGTGAATTTGTTGCAATAACTTGCATCAAGTAATCTGATTGGTTGATAATCGGTAGTGGGTGTGGCATATATAAATATTCAGCAGGACAAGGGTTAAAGACATGAAAGAAAGCATTACTTTGCGCGATGTGCTTGCTGTCCAAACAGCATACTTTTCCTATTCAGTATATATTATCAGATTTTAATCTTCCCAGGAAATCAATGAAGAATGGATATCAGACAAGACAAGGTTTGCCTATGATGGTTTGAAAAGACAGAGGCTAACTACACCATTTATAAAGAATTCAGAAGGCAAGCTTGTCCAGGCTGACTGGGAAACAGCTTTAACCACAGCTGCACAAAAAGTAAGTCTAGATGCATAGATCTTGATAATGATATGTGACACCATAATTTTTGGATATTTTTCTTATTTCTTTATTAAACCATATTAGCTTTGTCACAGAAAAACCTTACCTTGGTGTTTTTTACCAAGTAAGAACATGACCATCTAGGCATTTAACTGCCGTATCGGGACAGATGGGCCGAAGCAAACAGTGCAGACCCAGATCAAGCCTGATCAGGGTCTACACTGTTTGTCATTAGTTGGCTCCTGTCTACACTATTTGCCATTACAGTGCCGACCCAGTCCAGGCTTCTACTGAAGGAGCAGTCTGATCAGGGTCTACACTGTTTGCTATTCCATCTGAACCTTTTGGACTCCCTGCTGGATCACGAAACAATTACAGGAAGTCCTTTAGGTGTCTAAATTTTTTGGATTTTTACCGTGTTTAAGCGCGGCCCCCGCCCATCGAGGCTTGAAGAAATAGATGGGCTGCATGATGCTTCCACGCAGAGCTGAAACCGACCCGCACAGGAGTACTGGTAAACCGCTTAGAGGATCTAAGCCTGCCCAGGCAAAGCGGTGCGAGTAGGACCGTCCATGCTTATATACCCTGTTGGTTTCATTGGGCAGCAGGGCTTGAGATGTCATTCCATATCAGTGTCGGGTAAAAGTTCCACAAAATTGGCAGCGACGTCTCCAAAATGACCTTTACAGTGTTGACGGGGACATTAAACCTCAAAACAAACAAACAGACAAAACCGTTTTTAAGCACCATACTCTGAACATGCTGACCAAACTAGCTGATGTGCAGCTGGGCTGCACCTTTGTTGTTCACTGTTGATAAAACCAGGTTTTTTCATGACTTGGCTCGTATGTTGTGGGTACTTGTCAGTGAGGCAGAGTAAGGCTGTTCTAACACGTACCCACAAAATGTGCTTCTAACAAGAAAAAGGAAAAATTATCCCACAAGTATCATATTGATCCTAAGTATTGGGACAGATAGGTCTAGGCAAGCAGTGCAGACCCAGATCAGACTGCTCCTGGAGGAGCAGTCTGATCAGGGTCTACACTGTTTGCCATTCTGTTTGTACCTTTTGGACTCCTTGCAGGATTGTGAAACAAATTTGTTAAAATTTTAGAAGAACTACAAGTCCTCAAGGTGTCTTAGGATTTTACGATGTTCAAGTAGCGTACTCTTTAAATGCTGACCTGACCAGCTGATGTGCAGGCTGGTTTGCACTTTTGTTGTTCACTCGTGACTTGGCTCATTTTTAGCTCGTCTGTTTTTTGAAAAAAAACTTTCGAGCTATTGTCATCACTCCGGCGTCTGCGTAGTCGTCGTCCTGCGTCGTCGTTCCAAAAAAACTTAACCTTGGCTATAACTTAAAAAGTATTAGACCTAGCCTCATGAAACTTCATACACACACTCATCATCACAAGAGCTACATTTTGACCAAGGACCATAACAACATTGTTGATTTTGGCTGAATTATCTCCCCTTTTCCAATTTTTTTCTGAAACACATTTTTTGCTCTCATTTTAATACTATTCACAACAGAGCCTTCAAACTTCACATGAATGTTCCTTGGGACAAGACCTTTTCAGTGATACCACACTTTTTGATCTGTGACCTTGACCTTTGAACTTTGACCTATTTTTCGAAAATTTAACCGAAAACCTTAACCTTGACCATATTTCCAAAAGTATTTGGCCTACCTTCATGAAACTTCATACACATACTCACCATCACAAGAGCTACATTCCCTACAAGTTTTATAACTCCATCTTGCAATTTGATTGAATTATCTCCCCTTTTCTCTCCGTTTTTTTTTTTAAATTGTTTTTGTCTCTTATTTCAATACTATTCACAACAGAGCCTTCCAACTTCACATGAATGTTCCTTGGGACAAGACCTTTTCAGTCATACCACGCTTTTTGACCTGTGACCTTGACCTTTGAACTTTGACCTATTTTTCGAAAAATTAACCAAAAAACTTAACCTTGACCATATTTCCAAAAGTATTTGGCCTACCTTCATGAAACTTCATACACATACTCACCATCACAAGAGCTACATTCCCTACAAGTTTTATAACTCCATCTTGCAATTTGATTTGACTTAGAACTTTTGTTTTCTAAAAGAAACTGCAGACGAGCGTTGGCACCCGCTTGCGGTGCTCTTGTTTGAGGCTGTTCTAACAAGTACCCACACAATATGCTTCTAACAAGAAATAGGGAAAATTATCCCACAAGTATCGTAATGATCCTCAGTATTGGGACAGATAGGCCTAAGCAAACAGTGCAGACCCAGCTCAGACTGCTCCTGAAGGAGCAGTCTGATCAGGGTCTACACTGTTTGCCATTCTGTTTGTACCTTTTGGTCTCCTTGCAGGATCGTCAAACGAATTTGTTAAAATTTAGGAGAATTACAGCAAGTCATCAAGGTGTTTAAACTTTTAGGGTTTTTACGGTATCCCTTTTTGCTATAAGCATGGCGCGATATAGGCGCCCGGTTTTCCGTCCGTTCTCTCGTTCGTCCGTCCGTTTGTCAAGGTGTCAACCTTTTTTGACCATCCTAGCTTTCACCCTAATGGTCAAGTTTATTTCTCAAGAACTATTAAGAGCTTCATTAATGAAACTTGGTACAAACTTGTGTCTGGGGATGGCAACTTACATGCAAGCATCCATGTTTGACCTTGACCTACATTTCATGGTTCACTGACTTTGTAAAATATTGCGACCACCCTAGCGTTCACCCTAATGGTCAAGTTTATTTCTCAAGAACTATTAGAGCTTCATTAATGATGCTTGTTACAAACTTGTGTCTGGGGATGGCAACTTACATGCAAGCATCCATATTTCATCTTGACCTGCATTTCATGGTTCACTGACTTTGTAAAATATTACGACCACCCTAGCGTTCACCCTAATGGTCAAGTTTATTTCTCAAGAACTATAAGGGCTTCTTTAATGATACTTGGTATAAACTTATATCTCGGGATGGCAACTTACATGCAAGCATCCATATTTCATCTTGACCTGCATTTCATGGTTCACTGACTTTGTAAAATATTGCCACCACCCTAGCATTCACCCTAATGGTTAAGTTCATTTCTCAAGAATTATTTGAACTTCATTAATGATACTTAGTACAAGCCTTTTATGCAAGCATCTATGTTTGATCTTTGCCTATGTCATGGTTCGGTGACTTTGCGCCCCTACAGGCGCGACATAGCCTTCGGCGGAATTCTTGTTTGTCTGTAGCTATGCTATTTCATTTTTGGGTGTTTATTCTCAAAAGCCAGCTGATCAAGATTTACATTCTGCTTCTAAATCCAGTCAAAATTGAAATCATTCAACATGTCTGAAAATCGGGGAGGAATGTAGCATATTGAAATATTCAGCATGGTGAGGGTTAACAATTTTGAACAGTGGATATTCATTTTTTTACCCAAAAAATTTAGCAAATAATTCAAACAATTTTTTTTGTCTCCTTGAATTTTGAAACATTTAATTCTAACTATACTTTCTGGTTATTTTCCACAGATGGCCTCAGTACCAGGTGATCAGTTAGCAGCTGTGGCTGGTGGTCTTGTAGACGCTGAAGCTCTGATAGCCCTTAAAGACCTGCTCAACAAAACTGGTAGCGAGGGGCTGTGTACAGAAGAATTCTTCCCAATGGATGGGGCAGGGTAGGTAATACCCTTGTTTATAGGGTAAAGATAATCAAAGAAATGATTGCAGTTATAGATTTCAACTGTATTTTTGTCACCCTTGGTTTTACCCTTATCCTGTTGTTCACGACAATCTCTACCTTTGCAAACAGTGTAGATCCTGATCAGATGGCTTCTGAAGAAGCCATCTGATGAGGATCTGCACTGTTTTTCATTCAGTTTTGTGAATTTGAACAAAAACATTATATCATATAATCTGATTGGCTGATTGTCAGAAATGGGTGTGGCTAATTAAAATATTCAGCAGGACAAAGGTCAAGCAAGACATGATATAGGAGTCTGGTTTCCTGTATATTCATCCATCTCTTAGAAACATCTGTGGTGTAGTGGTTATGCTACTCGCCTTGTGAACCAGGGGTCGTTTGATCGATCCCAGGCTTCTCCAGACTTTAGGATGAGTCTTTAAACCGAGGTCCCATCTCGGTATGACGTTTCCTGTTAGTGAGATCTAAAACTCAAACACTCATTCATCTCTCCATTCTGCTGTTTGTCAATTTGTCAACATTTGCAGCAACCCTAACATCAACCAAAATGTTCAAGTCCATTTATCAACAGTCAATTACCGTATTTACCCTAAGTATATGGACACCTAAAGACCTTAATATTCTTGCTTTAAAATTTGAACAAGTACAATTTACTACCCGATTTTTGTGTCTAAGAAATTGGGGATGAGTGGCAAACAGTGTATCCCCTGATGAATCTGCGGCACCTCATCTAGGTATACAGTTTGCTCAGCCTTGTCCAAATATATAAGGTAAATACGGTATTCTTGTTGTTTTTTTTCTGAACTGAAAATAGTTGTTTTATTTTTTTGAAGTGTACTTTCATGAGCAGTTTGATTACATGAAACTTGAACATTTTTTGAGAAATAATAAAAATGAATGTTGCAGCCAATCAACAAATTGACTATTTCCTGGGTTCGACCTGGTGGTTTTCTTATGCTCTGATGGCGGATTGTTGTTGAGTCCTCAACCCTCATTCATGATAATATTAATCTATACATACCATTTTACCATGTATTTTATCATGACTCACTGTTGAGCTAGAATGCCTTCATGCAGATCAATTTGTTGTTTTGTTTGATACGGTAGAAGCCTCCATGGTGTAGTGGTTACGCTACTCGCCTTGTAAACCAGGGATCGCAGGATCAATCCCGGGCTTCTTCAGACTTTCGGATGAGTCTTGAAACCGAGGTCCTGTCTCCATATGACCTTAGCTTTAAACTCAAACACACACTCACTCACTTGTTTGATACTGTCCTGGAACTGAGGGCGAGGTTTGAAATTCCATAAACTCTGGAGTTGAAGGCCCCGAGTAGTTTTACTACTGACCATTCCAAGGTGGTCATTCTGCAGTGTCTTATTTGTGATTTGGCTTTGTGCCATTGGTTTATGTTTCGTCTGTTTGTGTGTGCCTCTGTGTGACTTTCTATAGGTGACTTGAGACGGCTGCGTTTTTAGATTGTAGCCTTTCCTGAGTGACCTTTTCTTACTAGTTTCTATGAATTTATTCATGATTGGACCACAATCAGTCTGCCCTCCTGTACCTCCCAGGGACTTCAGAACTTGGCCCAAGGTTATAAAATTTCTCTCATGCTCAACTCACTTGAGCATAAAGTCGGTCCTGCTCAAATTTCCAAACTTTATAGGTGTACTTAGTTTGTGATGCTAAAATGTTAACTGTTCTGGCAACTGCAATATGTAATATTCTGGTATATTTGCTGAAAAAAAAGTGAGTAGCAAAAAAATTAGTACACATGTATTTGCCATATTAAGTTTTAATAACACATTTACTAGCGGCATCATTAGCTTTGATCATTAGCTTACCAAGATTGTTAGAGGCAAAAATGCTGACTGTTCTGGCAAGTGCAAGTGCAAATGCAAAAGCTACTCATTTTTTCCATTTTTAATTGAAGATTCTTTCGAGCAAAAATATCAGTATTTTCACCTCATTGCATGAATAAAGTTCTGACAAAATTTTAACTCATCACATCATTGTCTTTGAATAACAGAACAGGGTCCTTATATTTTGTAAAATAGAAGTGAAGGTAATGATCAGGAATGGATACAATTAACCCACACCACCCATCAGAGACACCAAAGGGAAAGAAACACAAACTTGAAATAACTAGACCCTAATGGAAACATCAATAGCGGAAAGCCAAAAGGATCCTGCTAAATAAATTAGTCACACCCATTTTGACTATCAACCAATGTAATGTATTCACTCAATTAAAAAACTACATGACAAACAGTGTAGATCCTGATCAGATGGCTTCTTCAGAAGCCATCTTATCTGGATCTGCACTGTTTGCAAAACTAGGGGTTGTCGTGATCAACATGACTAGGGTTACACATTGTAAAAATGATAAAAATATTTTCAGAACTGATCTACGATCCAACTATTTACTGAACACAAAGATTTCAGGAGTGGAAGAAGCTGACTTAATACTCCTTATAGGAACAAATCCTCGCTTCGAGGCTCCATTGTTTAATGCAAGAGTGAGGAAGAGGTGAGTAACATTAATACTCCTTAAAGGAACAAATCCTCGCTTTGAGGCTCCATTGTTTAATGCCAGAGTGAGGAAGAGGTGAGTAACATTAATACTCCTTATGGGAACAAATCCTCACTTTGAGGCTCCATTGTTTAATGCCAGAGTGAGGAAGAGGTGAGTAACATTAATACTCCTTATAGGAACAAATCCTGTCTTTGAGGCTCCATTGTTTAATGCCAGAGTGAGGAAGAGGTGAGTAACATTAATACTCCTTATAGGATTAAATCCTCACTTTGAGGCTCCATTGTTTAATGCCAGAGTGAGGAAGAGGTAAGTAACATTAATACACCTTATAGGAACAAATTCTCGCTTAGAAGCTCCATTGTTTAATGCCAGAGTTAGGAAGAGGTTAGTAACATTATTACTCCTTATAGGAACAAATCCTCGCTTTGAGGCTCCATTGTTTAATGCCAGAGTGAGGAAGAGGTGAGTAACATTAATACTCCTTATAGGAACAAATCCTTGGTTTGAGGCTCCATTGTTTAATGCCAGAGTGAGGAAGAGGTGAGTAACATTATTACTCCTTATAAGAACAAATTCTTGCTTCGAGGCTCCATTGTTTAATGCCATGGTGAGGAAGAGGTTAGTAACATTATTACTCCTTAAAGGAACAAATCCTCACTTCGAGGCTCCATTGTTTAATGCCAGAGTGAGGAAGAGGTGAGTAACATTAATACTCCTTAAAGGAACAAATCCTCGCTTCGAGGCTCCATTGTTTAATGCCAGAGTGAAAAAGAGGTTAGTAACATTAATACTCCTTATAGGATCAAATCCTCGCTTTGAGGCTCAATTGTTTAATGACAGAGTGAGGAAGAGGTTATTTTCAGTTGTTACTGCATTTTAGACTTAAGCGTTTTGCCAGTATAAAGGATCTTTAATGTGTGGTCCTAAACAATCCCATGGCGAGTTTCATAAATTTCAGTAAGTGTTAGATTCTATTTATTGTCTAAGCATTTTAAACCAGATTTTATTTGGCAGAAACTAGCTAGTCTGGCCTAGAAAAAACTTGTACACTGTGATTTTCAATTATGTGTTTTAGTCCTTGCTGCCAAAGGATTACCCTTTACACAGAACTTTTATATCCAAAGAACTCTGTGGCCCCCACCCATCGGGGCTTGGAGAGATAGATTGGGCTGCATGATGTTTCCACACAGAGCTGAAACCCACAGCATACAATACTGGTAAACCACTTAGAAGGTCTAAGCTTGCCCAGGCAAAGTGGTGTGAGTCTGACCATACGTGCATATAAACCCTATTGGTTTCATTGGGCAGCAGGGATTGAGATGTCATTTCCTCTCAGTGTCAGGTAAAGATCCCACAAAATTGGAAGCAATGTCTCCAAAATGACCTAAATAGTGTTGAAGGGGACATTAAACCTTAAATCAAGCAAACAATGAACTCTGCAGAAATCATTGGGCTGTAAAGGCCCCCACTATTTGTCTGTGACTAGCAAAGGCTCTGACGAGACAACATACACTTCCAGTTATAAACCATATACATGTCTTTGTAACTGAGTGCCTCACAAAGAGTCCTGTTGCACAAATCATTATACATGTAATTTTGATCATGTTTTCATGGTATAATCATGACTTGTTTTTCATGTGTAAAATAAAATACTTCTACTGCAGAAATTAGTTCTGTTGACACCAAACAGTTTATGCAATATTGATTTTATTTTTCAGTTGGATCAACAATGATTTAACAGTGGCTATGGTTGGTTCTAAGGTGGATCTCACTTTTGATTATGAGGTTAGTGAATTGTTAAAAAACAACCAGAATATGGATAAAATGTTGAAGTCACTTGTTAGCTCACCGTCACGTAGTGACGAGGTGAGCTTTTGGGATCACTTTTTGTCCGTCATCCGTCGTGTGTGCGTGCGTGCATCTGTGCGTAAACAATTTCTTTAAACGACATCTCCTCCTAAACCAGTGATCAGATTTTGACCAAACTTCACAGGAATGATCCTTAGGTGGTCCCCTTTCAAAGTTGTTCAAATGGTTCCGGTCCGTTGCACATCTAGGTCACAGAAGCCTCCGTGGTGCAGTGGTTACGCTACTCGCCTTGTAAACCAGGGATCGCAGGATCGATCCCGGGCTTCTCCAGACTTTCGGATGAGTCTTTAAACCGAGGTCCCGTCTCCGTATGACCTTAGCTGTTGGTGGGACGTAAAACTTAAACTCACTCACATCTAGGTCACAGGAGCCAAAAATAGATTTTGTTCACCAAAAACTTAAAAAATCTTCTTCTCTGAAACCACAAGGCCCAGGTCTTTGATATTTGGTATGAAGCTTCATCTAGTGGACCCCTACCAAGATTGTTCAAATTATAGTGCTGGGGCCAAAAATGCCCCCGCCCCGGGGCCCTTTGGTTTTACATAGGCTTATATAGGGAAAATCTTTAAAAAATCTTCTTCTCTGAAACCACAAGGCCCAGGTCTTTGATATTTGATATGAAGCTTCATCTAGTGGACCCTAACCAAGATTGTTCAAATTATAGTGCTGGGGCCAAAAATGCCCCTGCCCGGGGCCCTTTGGTTTTACAAAGGCTTATATAGGGAAAATCTTTAAAAATCTTCTTCTCTGAAACCACAAGGCCCAGGACTTTGATATTTGGTATGAAGCTTCATCTAGTGGACCCCTACCAAGATTGTTCAAATTATAGTGCTGGGACAAAAAAAAACCCGCCACGGGGCCCTACATTGGCCACGGGGCCCTACGGTTTTACATTGGCTTTTATGGGGAAAATCTTTAAAAATCTTCTACTCTGAAACCGCAAGGCCCAGGTCTTTGCTATTTGGTATGAAGCTTCATCTAGTGGACCCCTACCAAGATTGTTCAAATTATAGTGCTGGGGCCAAAAATGTCCCCGCCCCGGGGCCCTTTGGTTTTACATTGGCTTTTATGGGGAAAATCTTTAAAAATCTTCTACTCTGAAACCGCAAGGCCCAGGTCTTTGCTATTTGGTATGAAGCTTCATCTAGTGGACCCCTACCAAGATTGTTCAAATTATAGTGCTGGGGCCAAAAATGTCCCCGCCCCGGGGCCCTTTGGTTTTACATGGGCTTATATAGAGAAAATCTTTAAAAATCTTCTTCTCTGAAACCGCAAGGCCCATATCTTTGATATTTGGTATGAAGCTTCATCTAGTCGACCCCTACCAAGATAGTTCAAATTATAGTGCTGGGGCCAAAAATGCCACCACTTCGGGGCCCTTTGATGTTACATCGGCCACTACAGGGAAAATCTTTAAAAATCTTCGTCTTTGAAAACGCAAGGCCCAGGTCTTTGCTATTTGGTATGAAGCTTCATCTAGTGGACCCCTACCAAGATTGTTCAAATTATAGTGCTGGGGCAAAAAAATGCCCCCGACCCCGGACCCTTTGGTTTTACATTGGCTTATATAGGGAAAATCTTTAAAAATCTTCTTCTCTGAAACTGCAAGGCCCAGGTCTTTTCTATTTGTTATGAAGCTTCATCTAGTGGACCCCTACCAAGATTGTTCAAATTATAGTGCTGGGGCCAAAAATGCCCCAGCACTGGGGCCCTTTGGTTTTACATAGGCTTATATAAGGAAATTCTTCTTCTCTGAAACCGCAAGGCCCAGGTCTTTGATATTTGGTGTGAAGCTTCATCTTGTGGACCCCCCCCCCCCCCCCCCCCAAAAAAAAAATGCCCCCGCACTGGGGCCCTTTGGTTTTACATAGGCTTATATAAGGAAAATCTTCTTCTGTAAAACCACAAGGCCTAGGTCTTTGATATTTGGTGTGAAATTTCATCTAGTGGACCTCTATCAAGATTGTTCAAATTATAGCCCTGGGGCCAAAAATGCCTCCGCCCTGAGACCCTTTGGTTTAACAAGACTTATATAGGGAAATCTTTAAAAATCTTCTTCTCTGAAACTGCAATGCCCATGATTTTAATATTTGGTATGAAGCTTCACCTTTTTAGACCTCCCTCAACATTATGAAAATTATAACCCTGGGGTCAATAATGGCCATCCCCAAGGCCCACTTGTTACTCTATGGATCAGGTGAGCGATCCAGGGCCATCATGGCCCTCTTGTTTTAATTTCTTAAGTGATATTATTCTTACAAAAGTTTTTACACCACAACCTCTGTATAAAACTATAATTGAGATCCAAAACAGAAACTGTGTTAGTTAAACAACCGTGTTATATCCAAACAAAAATGTATAGATTATATAGAAAAATGACCATTTATGTCAGGCTTCCGTGAAGAAAAAATGTCCTCTAGGTAAATGATAAAGCTGTAATGTATTAGCACAAATCTTTTGGGAAGACTATACAATGCTGAGAAATTTAAGATTTAAGAGATTTATGTCTTAAATATTGTCTTTGCATGGCATCAGCATAAAATGAAATTTTTGACTGTAAACCAGCAGTTTATCACCACAAATGACAAGTTTTGTCACAGCTATTCCACTGTTGATATGTGTTAGGACAGTACTACAGCACAGTCTCTCATTAAGGGGAATGGGAAGACCTGGCAGATTTTGCCACCATTTTAAAGGGAGATAACTTTCAGGATTTCCTTCACTTTTCTTTAAGCCCTGTCCCACTGAAAAAGGGGTCTACTCTTAAAGGAAAGAATTTGCTCCTCAGGAGCAAATTCTTTCCTTTAAGAGTTAACCCCTATTGACATGGGAGACAAAAATACTTTTGCAGGAGTTGCCTCCCCTGAAGGCCTTCCCGGTCCCCTTAACATTATTGTTTGTATCCAGAGCAGAAACAGTCCTAGTTAAAGAGTTGTGTTATTTCAAAAAGAAAAAGTATATAGATTATGTAGAAACATGACCATTTATGGTAATTTTTCTACATATTCGACACATTGTTGACTCTGCATGGAAGCATCATGCAACCTGTTAAGTAAAGTACCAGGCAACATTGTGTATTGTGTGCTTATTAATGTTTCTGTCATTTCAGCATCTTGGAGATTCTACAAAAATTCTGGAGGATATTGCCAGTGGAAAACATCCTTTTGCTGCGGTAATATATGCTCTACTCTTTCATAACCAGCATTCCAAAGTCATCTCACTGAAACTTTTGATTGAAAATCTAGACTAGAGTTGAGCTTCCCTGGCTTGAACACCTTTGGGCCCACTAGACAAGTCGAGCTTCCGTTGCTTAAACACCTTCAGGCACATGAACATTTGTTTGAGAATCATTGCGGGTCAATCAAAGTGTCAGATCAGAAGGCGTAATGGGGAAGATATTTCTGTTTTCTATAAAATAAAGGTAAGTTGTGTCTACTCATTAGAATTGCCTCAATGAGGCAATTCTAATGAATAGACTCAACATACCTTGACTCATTAGAATGGCCTCCTGAGGAACAAATTCTTTCCTTAATGAGTAGACCCCTATTGACATTAAGCATTTTTAGTGTAAATAATATTTTATTAACTTTTTTTCAATTACAGTTGTATAGCAAGAATGAAACATACTAGAAATGCATTTTGGATGAGTTACCTCCCCTGGAGGTGATCCATTATCCTTGAATTTGAAATATGGGTTTATATTTCTCTAGACCTTGGGAAAAGCCCAGAAGCCAATGGTTGTGGTTGGCAGCGCAGCTCTACAGCGAGGAGATGGTACCGCTATTCACAAAGCAGTGTCAACTATAGCTCAGACTGCTCGAGTCAAATCTGGTTGCAGTGACGACTGGAGAGTTCTAAACGTTCTTCACAGGGTAAGATTAGAGAATGCATAAATGTGTGATTGATTGTGATGGGGTTTAACACGCAAGACCCCAAGAAAAACGACATATCAAAATGTCGTCTGCTTAATCTTTTTGCAAACTTTTCAAAAATATTTTTGCATACAGGCAAACAGTGTGTACCCAGATCAGACTGCTCCTAGAGGAGCAGTCTGATCTGGGTCCACACTGTTTGTAAAAACTTTGTTTAAAGTACTTGGCAGATGACAAAGCAGACGACAATTGTCGTGATTGTCATTTTATGGTTAACTACATGTTGACCCTGTTTTGTCTCCTAGAGAAAGGGAGAAAAGAAATAGAAGAGATAAAGAGAGGGATAGGGAGAAAGAGAAAAATGATAGAAAGTGAACAACGAAAGAAATTAAAACATTCCCCCACCTTACCTGCTGCAATGATAGAACGGTCGTGCCCAGTTGTAAGCCAGTATCAGTTGGCAGTTGCAGTAATGCAAGATCACAACATATTAGCCTCACCCAACCATCCCATGCTCAATGTGAGAAAATTTATTTCATGCATATATGTATACCATCAATGTTCACATCAAATTGACAAATTGTTATTATGTTAAGAGTACTCCTTCTGTGCTGCAAAGTCTTATCTTACAGTGAATTGTACATTGACAGGCTACGGAGAATTCTCAATATTTTTAATATAGGGTATGATTAATGTAGCCATAATATGAGGAAATGTCATTTTGGGCTTGTGTACTGTGAGTGGTCACATCCACCTCCCAAACTGAGGTATTATGATAGAATACTCATTCCATGCTGGCAGTCCCATCTGACTGTACTATATGGTGGCCGACAATGAATGCCCAAATAAGACATTTGACGTCCTTCCAGATGGTAAAATCATTAAATTCAAAATCATTAAATATATTTCAGGTTGCTAGTCAAGTAGCAGCTCTTGATATTGGCTACAAAGCAGGTATTGATCATATCCGACAGAATCCACCCAAAGTTCTGTACTTGTTAGGTGCTGATGAAGGGGCAATAACAAAGGAAGATTTGCCTAAAGACTGTTTTGTGATTTATCAAGGTGAGATGCTGACTTCACTATAATTTGAATATTTTGGCCACATTTGCATTCACAAAATGCATTTAACTCCATTTTTCACAGGCTGAAAGGTTCTTTTTCATAACTTTTGTAAGAATTCATATTTTAACTAAAGAACACAAACATCATTTGCTAACAATAATTTAAATGAAATTACCTCATATACAGTAAAATTTTGCTGTTAAACCGGCTACAATTCCAGCTTGTTCTTCTTTTACAGGCACATTTCAAAGGTTTCACATATGAAGGGGTTAGTGCAAGAAGGTACCTAAGTCACATTTTCATTATTTTGAGAAAAACACGAAAAACAAAGTATTTTGCAAAAATTTCATATTTTGTGTTTCTTATTTTAAATAAATAGTTCTGTTGATATATTCTATGATATGAAATGGTGTAAAGATCGCATAAATAGCCCGAAGTATATTGCAGATATTCATTAATTTCAATAATGTGTTTATGCAAGAAGGGGCCTAAGTCCATGGTTGTTTATGCAAGAAGGGGCCTAAGTCCATTGTTTAAAGGACATAGTTTTCTCTATTTAGAGCAGAAATCTATTACATTTTATTGAATATGTATATTTTATCTTTTGTAGACTCTTTATAAGTTTCTCAAAACAAAGAGCTGAAACAAATGAACAACACATACACCGATTACTCGAAGTTGTTTGTGGTAAAAATGGACTTAGGCCCCTTCTTGCACCAAAGATACGACCTTGGACTTAGGACCCTTCCAAAGATTCAATGTAACTGTCATTTTTAATGTCAATAAAGAAATAAAGCATATCAAACTATATATCATATTGTAGGTCTTGGTATGAAATATCTGAAAATAACAATATCTCAGATTTTTCCAAAAATGGACTTAGGTACCTTCTTGCACTAACCCCTTCATATGTTTTCTTTGTGTGTCCTTTGGTAATAGACCGACTTTAGGACTGTTCAAAAGTGGTCGTAAAAACTGTTTTTTGAACAGTCCCGTTGGTGGTCTAAATATAGAAAATTTATAGTTTTTTCCACAATTTCATGGCAGAAAAAGTTGAAATTATTAAACATGCAAAAATATAGACTCAGACTACTCAAAATTTTATAAAGCTACAAGTTTCTATCATTATATAGTTATAGGTTATTGACTTTATATTGTGAAATATTCGGCACGAGTTCATATGGCGAAGGACGCACGAGCTTGCGAGTGCGTCTTCGCCATATGAACGAGTGCCGAATATTTCACAATATAAAGTCAATAACCTTTTTATTATATACCCAAAAATTCAACTGTCTACTAGAATTCAGGATTGCCTGGTATAGAATTCTGAACGTAAAATCAGATTATATATCTTCAAGTGGTTTGAAATGAAAAATAATGAAGGTCATTAAGTGTCTCCCTACACGTTGAAAAACCACGCCCAACGGCGCCAAAGTGAAGACGACGTTAACGTTGGTTGATGTGACGTCATTAAAAACATTGACGCTTCCCAACACAGGACGCCATTTTTTCCGAAGCGTCGGTTATATTTCTTTCAAAATACTCCAGATTTCTTAGCAGAAAGTGTTGAAAATCTAAACAGATTGCAGGTAGGTCATATTTGACAGCATAAAATGCGCTTTATGCACTTTTTCAGCACCTATATTCGTTTTGTTTTAGGTTCTTTCATTCGATACGCACGACAAGATGGCTGCCGATTTTTAGTATCGAAATGGACAAATTTGAAAGTAGTTCTATTGTGAACGTGACTGCTTGTCTACGGGCAATATGAACTTGACTACGGGCAATATGGAAAAATATTGACCGGTAACTTCTGTAGAAAGGAAACGGGACATTTTCTGGGTATATAATAACTATGAATATTTAATGGTAAGAAATTTGTGATAAAAACAGGAAGAATTGTGCTGATGTCAGTAGACATCACCATGCTGATGTCAGTAGACATCAGCATGCTAACAAGATGATAATATGATAATGCATGGTTACTTGGTGCCTTTGAATTTTACCATTAGGTTACCATTAGGCCTCTTTGCATCTGATTTGCCCCTGCCCATCTGGGCTTTGAGAAATATATTGGGCTGCCTGATGCTTCCACGCAGAGCTGAAACCGACTGCACATGAGTACTGGTAAACCGCTTAGAAGGTCTAAGCCTGCCCAGGCAAAGTGGTGCGAGTTGGCCCGTTCATGCATATATACCCTATTGGTTTAATTGGGCGGCATGAATTGAGATGTCATTTCATCTCAGTGTCAGGTAAAAGTCCCACAAAATTGGAAGCATCATCTCAGTGTCAGGTAAAAGTCCCACAAAATTGGAAGCAATGTCTCCAAAATGACCTATATAGTGTTGATGGGGACGTTAAACCTCAAATCAAACAAACAAATCTTTGCTTCTGTAACATTTGTTGCATACACAAACATATTCTGATAAATGCTTGCATTGAGGCTAAAACTATAACCATAAAAAGCCTGAAAATTTGGACACCTTGAGGACTTGCTGTAATTCTCCTAAAATTTTGACAAATTTGTTTCACGGTCCTGCAAGGAGTCCAAGAGGTGCGGACAGAATGGCAAGCAGTGTAGACCCCCATCAGACTGCTCTATAAGAGCAGTCTGATTTGGGTCTTCACTGTTTGCTTAGGCCAATCTGTCCCAATACTTAACGATCATTACGAGTATTGATGGAACTTATTTATAGCTATATGTCAAACCCATCTCTAACTATCAACCTTCAAAATGACTCGATGTAATGAATTTCTTAAAAATTGCACTGGGAATGACAAATAGTTCAGATCCTGATCAGGGCATCTGATCAGGATCTACACGTTTGCAAAAGGTAGGGGCCATCATCTTCAACATGGAGGGTTAATCAAAGGGTGTTTGCTTGATATTGTGAAAAATGTCCCAAGTTGACATATCAAAGGACACTCATTTGCAGTAATCCAGTATTATTGGATTTATTTCTCAGGTCACCATGGTGATAAAGGAGCCACATTGGCTGATGTTATACTACCTGGAGCAGCTTATACAGAGAAAAATGCCACCTATGTGAACACAGAGGGTCGGGCACAACAGACTCAGCTGGCAGTAACACCACCAGGGATGGCCAGAGAAGACTGGAAAATTATCAGAGCTCTCTCAGAGGTAGACTTCCTAAAAACTTCAAACACAGATTATAATGCACTTGCATAAGTAATCTGTGATCTGATTGGATGGTATGATAAATTTGCAACAGTATATTCTGTGAGATGATGTGGTGTTAATTAGATGCTTCAAGCTACTTGATCACGACTGGAATGTCCCGTCTTTTTTACCCTGTTTTTCTCAAAACATTGAAACAAATATGTATTTTATTCTTAGCAGTCATGGAAAAAATAAATAAAACAGGAGCCATTGAGCACCTGCTTTTACTGATATCTGCAGTAAAGAGTTCAGAGTTTTGGTGTATTATCAGGCCTCATATTTTCCAGGCATATGCAGGATTTCAGGCTTTCAAGGCTTGATTTTTTCTTGATTTCAGGCCTTTTAGATTTTGATTTTTCCTCCTATATTCTGTTTAAAATGACTATTAAATGCTTATCCTGCTGAATATTATTTAGCTATTCCCATTTCTGACTATTTACCAATCAAATTACTTGATGTAATGCATTTATTCAGATCACAAACTGCATTACAAACAGTGTAGATCCTGATCAGATGGCTTCTTCAGAAGCCATCTGATCTGGATCTACACTGTTTGCAAAGTTATGGTTGTGTGTTCAACAGGATGAGGGTAAAGGCTACACAATTAAGAATTTCAGGCATGGAAAAGCTTCGTCAGTTTGAGGCCTGATTTTACTGTACAAGCAGCAAAACACTAAGGTGCTAATCAGACTGTGGGAATGTGTTGGCTGATCTGCACCTTTGTTATTCGCAAATGGCCAGATCAGGTGACCAAACTTCCTCAGGTCTTCTCATGACATTAAGGCTGCCATGATTAATCGTATAATCGATCGATAAATTCCACAAAAATGATTATCATTTCTGATTTGCTTTTAATCGATTACTTGACCGGTACAATTTTATACCCAAAGTTATGCCCAAAATAGCTGGATGAGTGGCAAACAGTGCAGACCCAGATTAGACGCCGCATTATGCGGCATCTCATCTGGGTCTACACTGTTTGCTCAGGCATGTCTGTTCAAATATACATATGGTAAAGTGCAACATATGGTAAGAGTCATGCTCAGACAGAAAGTAAGACAGGTAAAATAATGACAAAAATCTTAGCGATTACTAATCGATTATCGATCACAATGACAGGACTGATAATCGATTATCTTTTCAGCTCGGATTAGCCAGCCCTACATGACATAGCAAAAACTGCCACATGATCTTGAATTTTCCATTGTCTGTTTTCAGCTGGCTGGTCACACACTACCATACGATCGTATACAAGAAGTACGAGAAAGACTGACTGAGGTCTCACCAAACTTAACTAAATATGGAGACACACAGGATGCCAACTATTTCAAACAAGCTCAGGAACTAGCTCAGGTAATACAGAAACACTGTTTCATCGGGTATGGGAGTCCTGAGCCTAGTTGTTCAAACCATTGTTATCTTAATGAACTCCTTAGTGGCAAAACTGATTCATTTCTCAACAATTCACACACTAAAGCTGATCTACCATAGTGATCCTAAATATTGGGACAGAGAGGCCTAAGCAAACAGTGCAGAACAAGATCAGACTGCTCCTGAAGGACCGGTCAGATAAGGTTCTACACTGTTTGCCATTTCGTCTACATCTTTTGGGCTCCATGCTGGATCGTGAAACAATTTTTTTTTAGAGAATTACAGCTTTTACAGTTTTTAAGGTGAATTTTTAGGATTTTACGGTATTTTGAATCTTACACACTAAAAATCAACAATAATTTTGTTGTTTCTTTCAAATTTCCCCAACCTTTCGCTATTTCTAGAAGAAATACTGCCAACATTATGAACTGTAACACATGCATTAAGTCCTTTTTGTAAAATTTTTGATGTGAGAAAATGCTGTTACACCATTTAACCTCAAACATTTAACCTCAAACAATCTACGAATGATGTCCTGAAACAGTAGCTTTCACATCAACCACTTATGCCCAGGTGTGAACAACAAACTGGCAGATCAGACTGCACATCTGGGCAGTCTGATCAACCTGCACATCTGGGCAGTCTGATCAGCACCTTTGTGTTCACTGCTCAGATTGTTTAATTCCTTTAGTTTCTATACCTCAAATTTTAACCCATAAAATGCCAATCACGACAATTGTTGTCTGCCTGTTACCTTAAATTTTTTTTTTTTAACAAACAGTGTGGATCCAGATCAGACTGTAAGAGCAGTCTGATCTGGGCCCACAATGTTTGCCTGTATGCAAAAATATTTTTAAAAGGTTTGCAAAAAATTCAGCAGACGACATCATTTTGAGATGTACATGTAGTTTTTTCTCAGCGTCTTAAGGGTTGAACCGCTTACCTTAAAAGTAATTTTTTGCAAACAGTGTGGACCCAGATCAGTCCGATCTGGGCCCACACTGTTTGCCTGTATGCAAAAATATTTTTAAAAAGTTTCCAAAATAACTCAGCAGATGACATAAGCAGACGATCTGGGCCCACACTGTTTGCCTGTATGCAAAAATATTTTTAAAAAGTTTCCAAAATAATTCAGCAGATGACATAAGCAGACGACAACTCAGATGTAGTTTTTCTCGGGGTCTTAAGGGTTAAGACCCTAGCTAGTCTGTATAGCTAAGCAGGTCATTTGATATGCTACCTCGTTCCAGTTGTTCGAAGCTTTTGTTAGCATAACAAGCTTGTTAGTTGTTGAATTGTTAACTGTTCTAGCAAGTACAATATCTTAACTTTTGGTATTTTTCCTGAAAAAAAAGTGAGTTGCTTTTGCATGTGCAAAACTACTCTTATTTTTCTCAGCAAAATATTAGTATATTTGCCATATTGAATGCACAAAGTTTTAACGACTTTTCAACTAATGATATCATTAGTTTTGAACAACTGAACCCTGGTCGCAAACACAGAAGACAGGCTTTCTCACGACAGGTCTTAAATGGGGCGCACAATTGGAAAAGAGATTTTTGGTGCATGTTCACCCAGTAGAGACTTGGCTCAACCTGTGCATCGATGTAGCCTGATCAAGTCTTCTCTGTGTTGTTTGGATGACGACAAGAGTCTTCTCTGTGTTGTTTGGATGACCATTATCAGTTTTAACTTCTTCACACAGTATTCTATGTTCATGTACAAACTGAATTGAGACTGTTTTAGCACACTTGCTTGAAGATCCCTTTTTGCTTGGCGGGTTAATATACTCTTAACCCTCTGCATGCTGGGTATTTTTTTTTGCAGTGGACAACATTTTGAAATATTTTTCTAATTTTCCTAGAAAATAGGATTTGACATCTCATGAAAATTGTCTCCATAGGATTTGCATGAGATGTAAAATCCTGTTTTCTGGGAAAAATAAGAAAAATATCAACAATTTGTCGTCTGCTGAATTAGCCAGTGCTAATGTGCGGGCCTGATTCAGCTCTGCGTGGAAGCATCGTGCAGCCCATATATTTCTTCAAGCCCCTATGGGCGGGGGTTGTTCAATAGCTTATTCATCTTATTTTGTTTGTGTTTTGTTTCAGCTTGTTGCTGGATCATTAGAGGGTAAACCCCTCACACCACCACAGCTGAATCTGAAGGACTTCTACATGACTAACTCTGTCAGCCGGGCTTCTCAAACAATGGCAAAATGTGTCACAGCAGTACAAGATATGGCTTAATGTTACACAGAAACCTTTTTATGAAACTGTTCATTGTAGCATGTGTTTTGATACTCTTTCAATGTACTTTAGCCAAGAAAAGGCTAGCATCTGGCTTTAAAGATTGACAGATTGATGGATGTTATCACCGGTCTGTGCACCAGCCCCGCGCACACATTTTCTCACTGCACAGTTTATTTTTAAATACTTCATTGTCATTCAACTGCACAGTTTATTTTTAAATACTTCATAGTCATTCAACTGAGTGGGATTCCAGCAGTAGTTTTAAAAGAGGTTGTGGAATACACCACATCTTTGTATCAGTATTGTTGGTGGTCCACTGCAATGCGAGCTAGTTAACAAACCATGTTATATCTCAACAAAAATTATATATAGTAATAACCATTTATTGTCATTTTTCTGTCTAATCTTTACACTTTTGGGATCCATCTGAAAACAGTATTATATCCAAAACCATGTTGCAATTAACAATTATAAAGAGGTTTTGATGTACCTGTTTTATTGTCACCGTGTGTTGACTGTGTTGTTGACTGTAAGTCACGACAGAATAATTTTAGAAAAATAAATACTTGTTTGCTGAAGTTGGTAAGAGTATGGCACCAAAGCTCTCAAGGAAAATGAAAGTGGTTCAGATGTGAAAGACTCCTCAGAGTGTTTTCTTACTACTGTGAAAACTGTGTAATTTTTTTTTAAACAATTGCTACATTGTAGGTCTTATGTTTTCAGTCAATGTTTTGCAGAAATTAGTGTTCCTGCTTTGAAATAGTGGAATAAGGTAGATTTTTCTCAAGTTTATATATACAGTGAAAGACTGCAAATTTTAAAGGTTTCATTTATTTTTTTTCTTCACAGTGTCCATTAGTAAGAGACTGCCTTTTCGACTTTTCAAAGGTGTCTTACAGAACAGTTTTGAACAGTCCGTTCTTATTTCTTCTCACAATATAGATTGAGGGTACTCGTTAGAACTGCAATTCTAACAAGTACCCACATTCTATATCTAAGAACAGAAATAAGAGAAATAAGGTTTACCCCTGTTAACCCCAGTTCTACTGTATAAAAGTGGGTTTCAAAATTATATAGGCGTGTTTTCCAGATGGTTCAGGTTTTAGAGTTGTTCCATCTCAGGCATTAACTAAGGAAGTCCTTCCTTTTTCCTTTCCTGAAATGCACTTATCCAGAACAACAAAATGTACATGGCCTGTGCAGTCAGTGAAGACTCGGGTCAGCCCTGTCAGGTATTAATCTTTGCAGTCTGATCAGTTTTTGCTATTCATCAGCCGTACATTTTGTCAGTTTTGAAAAAAAAAAAAAAAAAAAAAAAAAAAAAACATTGGCAGTGCTGCATAGATGTGCAAGCTTTTAGGATGATTGCCATTCCTAGAGGTGGTAGTATGAATTTTGTTAAAATATGGCTGTTAATATTTATGAAAGATGAAATAAAGTCCTTAACAGTGGATTTTGTTTGATTTCATTACTATCCCTATGCCTGCATATAATACAGCCTGTGCACACAAAAAGGTGCATTTGACTTGTGCAACCAGCAAATACAATGGCCAGCTTGCACAAACCATAGTTTGTTCAGAGTTGGCAAGTTGCAGAGGTCATATGTGAATCCATATTCATCCAGAGCTGGTCCGAGGTTATGAAACTTCTTTAAAAATTTGTAACTGTCATAATTATTAAAATACAATCAAATGAGGCAATTTTTCTGCTCAGATCAGTTAAGAATGTTGTTATTCTGCTCAAATTTTAAAATGCCAAAAAATTTTGGCATTTTAAAATTTATGAGAACAAATTTCATGCTTAAGTGACTTGAGCTTTAAAAAATTTTTAACCTGCAGTCCCACAAATATATACATTTTCCCCAGATTCACATGTGCGAAAATGTGGAATGCACCCTTTAAGGAAAATCCAAACTTGTCTACCAGTAAATCTGAGTCTACTGGATGCATATGCTCAAAGTCTCCTTTTTACTTGGCACCGCAGGTGTAATATCAGGTATTGTCATTTGCAGGTTCATATTTGTTTGACCTTAAAGTGTTGACTGGACTGTAAAACTCCAAAAAAACAAACTACCAGATGTATCTAAAAATAGGATGGTAAGTGGCAAACTGTAGACTGATGAGACACCTGATTTTACGGTGTCCCATCTTGGTCTACAGTGTGCTTAAGGATGTCTGAATGCATTATGCTAAATATGTCAGCATGTATGGGCAGTAATGAGGAACGAAGGTATATCTGGTAAATCACTACTATACCCTCCATACCCCCCCCTCACACCAAGCCTTTTATAAAACACAGGCCTGAGACTGCACACAATGACCAGTTTGGACCAAGCGTCCTTCAAAAAGTTCTGTCACTAATAGGTTTCAGTAGTTTTATTGTATGTATTTCTGATAACGCTTCATTGCACTTGAATAGCCTTTCAAATAGCTACCGATAACAGTTTATTTCATGCAAATTGCTTTTATAGTAACCGAGATATGTCAAATTTCAATACATGCAGTCATATACACACACTGGCCAATTCTCGATTTATATTGTAAAATGGAAAGAAAAGCTGAAATTCACGGCTTAATTAAATGCCATGTTAGGCTTGAACCAGATATATGATGAATTGTGTGGCATATATGAACCTCTTTGCCATTTTTTAAAGCTGGTAAATCCTCGGTCAAAGATGATGCCCGTGTTAGTAGGCCCAAGACCTCCATCACCAAGGTAACCATCGCTGCTGTAAAGGCAGCGGTCAAAGAAGATGCGACACTGTCAGTTAAGGCTGACACGATTAATCGATCGATAAATTCCACAAAAATGATTATCATTTCTGATTTGCTTTTAATCGATTACTTGATAGGTACAATTTACTACCCAAAGTTATGCCTAAAATTGCTGGATGAGTGGCAAACAGTGCAGACCCTGATGAGACGCTGCAGAATGCGGCATCTCATCTGGGTCTACACTGTTTGCTCAGGTCTGCCTGTTCAAATATACATATGGTAAAGTGCAACATATGGGAAGAGTCATCCTCAGACAGAAAGCCAGACAGGTAAAATTATTATAAAAACCTCAGCGATTACTAATCGATTATCGATCGCAATGATAGGACTGATAATCGATTATCTTTTCAGCTCCGATTAGCCAGCCCTACTGTCAGTGAAAGAGACAGCTAAATGCACTGGCATATCATTATGTCCCCCCACCGGAGGGGAGGGGGGCATTGTTTTTGGTGCAGTTTGCATCGGCGTATCCAGTTTGAAGCACCATATCTCCTGAACCTATGGATGGATTTTGACCAAACTTGCATAGTCACATCACTAGGATGAGGGAGAACAGTCCTTAGGTCATGATAACCTTGACATCATTTTCAAGGTCACAGCCACCCCAAAAACAGTCATTTTTGGGCCAAAAATGGCTTGTCTGCACTCTAACTCATTAACAAATCGATTGATTTTAGTCAAATCTGGTACAATATATCTTTACAACATACTGCAGATTTGATTAGATTTTGGTGACCTGGACCTTTTTTTCAAGGTCACAGGCTCCAAAAAACAGTCAATTTTGGGCCAAAAATGGCTTGTCTGCAATCGGTCTCATTAAGGAATTGATTGATTTTTGTCAAACTTGGTACAATATATCATTACAACAAACTGCAGATTTGGTTAGATTTTGGTGACCTTGACCTTTTTTTCAGGGTCACAGTGCCCTAAAAACAGTCAATTTTGGGCCAAGGCCAAAAATGGCTTGTTTGCAGCTTACATTTTGACTTTAACCTAGTTATTAAAGTCAAATGGGTGTTTAAGATATTTTTATGATGGGGGGACATTGTTTCAAAACATTTCTAGTTTGTTTGTTTTATTGGAGTTAAACGGCCAAGTCAACACTATTTTAGGTCATTTTTGAGCCGGTCAGTTAACCTATCCACATTTTTCCTGGACAGGCTTATACCATTACAATATGGGTATGAAATTTGCATACCATTCTGACAAGTATTTGGCTTGAGAAACATTTGCGCTAGTTGATTGCCCCATTTGCTCACTGAGGAGCAAAACCTTAAATGCGCCCAACAGCTCTTTAAAAAAATGCAAAAACTGTGACAGCCGAGATATTTCTTACTTGCTAACAGCTGACAAAACCTGGGTGCACATGTTTGAGACACAGAGAAGAGCTGATAACAAACAGTGGAAACCCAAAGATCAAAAGCGCCCCTGTATTGCCAGGAGAACCATAAGCTCCAAGATGTTGTATGCAATCTTCTTCAATTCTAGTGGATGTCCCCGCCCTTCGGGGCTTGAAGAAATAGATGGGCTGCATGATGCTTCCACGCAGAGCTGAAACCGACCTGCACACGAGTACTGGTAAACCGCTTAGAGGATCTAAGCCTGCCGAGGCAATGCGATGCGAGTTGGCCATGCTTATAATCCCTATTGGTTTCATTGGGCGGTAGGGCTTGAGATGTCATTTCATCTCAATGTCAAGTAAAAGTCCCACAAAATTCGAAGAAACGTCTAAAAAATGACTTTTACACTGTTGACGGTGATGTTAAACTTCAAATCAAACAAACAAACAATTCTAGTGGTTCAAGTGGCTTGTCCTTCACGTCATACAGTCACTGGGCGATTCTATAAGAATGCTGTACTAAAGAAAGTCATGTCCAAGCAAAGGTTGGTCAGGAGAGCACCCGATCCATGACAACACCTCCTCTCACAAGTCTGAGGTTGTAAGGTATTTGGCTGCTGAAAAGGTCTAGGTTGTAAATACATTGCAGATAAGCTATTTTTCAGTAACCCTGACCTTGATCCTAGGACCCTGAAAGTTGAACTTGCTTGAGATATCATACATTTGTGTAGTTATATTAAAATCCATCAATTAATGTAACACTAGGCACTAGAGCGATGACAAAAGGTGAAACTTGCGTATGTACAAATGTACGACAAACCCTTTATCCCCATTAACACTTTTTCTGTGGGGATAATAATAGGCATTTTCAGTAATCAAGAGGACATGACACTATGACAGCTAGGCAAACCTCACCAGTTTTCATACTCATCCGAACTTTTATCCCCAACCTACTTATATGTTATTTTCAGGAAGATCTGATCAAAACTGAAGGACTTCCGGTGATGGCAAGGTCCAAAATAGGCATTTTCAGCATAGAATGAGACATAACTCTGAGTAATATGCACACATCACCAGTTTTCTAAATCATCCCAGCTTTTGTCCCTCCTGTAGAATTTCCTTGATTGCTTTTGTTCAAACTGTTTCTCCTGGTTGTCAACTGATGTGACTTCAGTCTGTAATAAATAATTCCGTATTTCCATCTTTCAGGGAGTAGAAACGCCGGCCTTGGTAGCTCATTCAGCTGCGTCTGACTGATCAGGAGGACCCGGGTTTGATACCTGCCGGGGTCGGCAACATACTTTCGTGGAGATTGATCATGAAATCTTTTTTGTGGTCATTCTCTATCTTCCGCTGATTCAAGAAGGGCAGTTGTCAGGTTTCTGGCGACAGAATGTGCACTGTACTGGTTAACGGCTTACATATAAGCCTGCCCAGGAAAAGTGTGGATAGTAGGGGTGCAATGATATACCGATAAACCGCGGTTCGCCAAAAAATAAATATCGTATTGTGGTACGCTTTTACAAAAGCCTTTGTGTCACGTTTTGCTCTTGTCCCTCTAAAATCCGAAAAAAAAAAAAAAATCTCAAATACTTTCTGTAAAACTGGCGTAAAACAAACTTGTTTTGTAAACCGGAGGCGTTATAGAAGTCAAATATTGCAATGCCCGTCAACGGAAGTGTTGATGTTTTCAATGTTATTTGCACAATTAACGTAAATTTTGGCTCCAAATTTGACATTTACTTAGTTGATAGGTAAACTGTCTGGCTCAAAAATGACCTAAAAAAGTGTTAACTTGTCCGTTAAACCTCAATACAAATAAACAGGAGGTAGAATGTTCCACAGAGAATGCAACAAGCATATCAGAACATTGTTAAAAACCATGCATTTACTTCCCAAAAGTCATGTTAGCCAAAAGTTTGTGCTCTTCACATCTTGGTGACTGTCAAGAAAAAAATAGAACAGCAACATGCATCAATGTTCAAATTTGGTGCTGTGGAGTCATTTTTCACACATGGCAGATGTTCTGCTTTGTCATATTCTGACTAAAATTGGAATTAAAATTTTTTGATCGCTCAGAATCGTTGAAAAATTTAAGTGAAGGCAATAATCAGGAATTAACCCGCACCTCTCATCAGAGACCAAACGGAAAGAAACACAAATATTAAATAACTAGACCCTAATGGAAACATCAATAGCGGAAAGCCAAAAGGACAGTTTGTTTGTTTGCTTGATTTGAGGTTTAACATCCTCGTCAACACGGTATAGGTCATTTTGGAGACGTTGCTTCCAATTTTGTGGGACTTTTACACGACACTTGAGATGAAATGACATCTCAAGCCCTAGGGTTTATATGCATGGACAGTCTGGCAGGCTTAGATCCGCTAAGTGGTTTACCAGTACTCGTATGCAGTCGGTTTCAGCTCTGCGTGGAAGCATCATGCAGCTCATCTATTTCTTCAAGCCCCGATGGGCAGGGGCCGGCCAAAAGGACGGTTACTTTCCCACAAAATGGCCACATTGGATATCCAAAACAAAAAGATATAAGCAATACACACACTCGAACAAAAACCATAACAAAATCTAGAACTTTAAGAGGATCTGACTATAGCCCCACTATAGCGCTATCAGAAAATAAAACAAGTCGCCCAGCTGGCAACGATTGCTGACCTGAGAAATAGCACAGGTTGTCAGAGCGAATACAAACTCATCGGAGATATGATGCTTGTCTTTGTTTACTAAAAGTTTCAAAAAGATCCGATCAAAAACAGCGGAGAAAAAGTGGACACCATTTTTCGCTCATATTTATATTCAAGGGCAGGTAGCTAACTCCAAAGCTGTTGGTCCTGCAAGACCCAAATTGGAACTTGACGTAGCCTGTATGCCTCGCCTGGTTATCTGCAAGTTTGAAAATGGTCAGATCAGTTGTCAGATTTGAACTCCTCTGAGATATTATGCTTTTCCTTGTTTTCTAAAAGTTTCAAAAAGATACTATTCAAAACAGCTGAGAAAAAGTGGAGACACTATTTTTTGCTAGTTTTTATGCTCAAGGGCTGGTAACTCCAAAGCCCTTGGTCCTGCATAACCCAACTTCGAGCTCAACATACATTTAGACTTTATGCCTCTCCTGGTTACCTTCAAGTTTGATAAAGATCAGATCAGAAATGGCTGAGTAAAGTTGGAGACGTCATTTTTCCATTGTAAAATAGAACTGAAGGCAATGATCAGGAATCAATACAATTAAACCCACAGCTCCCGTCAGAGACACCAAAGGGAAAGAAACACAAACATGAAACAACGGCCCCCTAATGGAAACATCAATAGCGGAAAGCCAAAAGGACAGTTACTTTTTCACAAAATGGCCAATTGGCTATCCAAAAACAAAATAATACAAGTAGCCCGATGGGCAACGGTCGCTCACCTGTGAACTAGACCAAAGACTTAAGGATCAAGCTTGTTTAATGTTTGTATGGCCCGACATATGGACCAAAGAACGGCTGGAAATTTTTATCCCTATATTGTGCTATGCTTAAACAGGCATGCCAGAAACTGGAGACGTCGTTTTCCCATTGTAAGTCTATGGGAAAATTTCTCACGCTCAAGGAGCTGTAACTGGAAAACCGGTTATCATATTCAAGCCAAATTCAAACTCGTCCGAGATTTTATGCTTGTCCTCATTTACTGAAAGTTTGAAAAAGATCAAATCAAAAACAGCTCAGAAAAGGTGGAGACACCATTATTCACTAATATTTATGCTCAAGGGCAGGTAACTCCCAAGCGGTTTGTCCTGTGCAACCCAAATTCAAACTCGGCATCACTGGGTTGGGGGATTAACTGCATTAGGTTTTGGACCAGTTTTGATCTGAACTGTGGTTGCCATGGAAAAAAATGGTTCCATAGGCTTATAATGGAGAAAATGACGTCTCCACTTTTTCAAAGTCATTTCTCATCAAATCTTCATGAAACATGCAGGAGGGACTTACTTTTTCTCAGCCATTTCTCATCCAATCTTCATGAAACATGCAAGTTTGATGAAGATCTGATCAGAAATGGCCGCGAAACGGTAGAGACGTCGTTTTCCCCATTATAAGTCTATGGGAAAATTTTTCACGCTCAATGGGATGTAACTGGAAAACCGCTGGTCAGATTCAAACCAAATTCAAACTAGTCCGAGATTTCATGCTTGTCCTCGTTTATGAAAAGTTACAAAAAAGATAGATCATAAACAGCTGAGAAAAGCTGGAGACACCATTTTTCACTTATATTTATGCTCAATGGCAGGTAACTCCAAACCTGTTTGTCCCGTGCAGCCCAAATTCGAACTCGACGTAGACTGTAAGCCCCTCCTGGTTTTCTGCAAGTTTGATGAAGATCGGATCAGAAATGGCCGTGAAAAGTGGAGACGTCTTTTTCCCCATTATAAGTCTATTGGAAAATTTTTCACGCTCAAGGGGATGTAACTGGAAAACCACTGGTCAGATTCAAACCAAATTCAAACTCGTCCGAAATTTTATGCTTGTCCTCGTTTATGAAAAGTTACAAAAAGATCAGATCATAAACAGCTGAGAAAAGCTGGAGACACCATTTTTCACTTATATTTCTATTCAAGGACAGGTAACTCAAAAGCTGTTTGTCCCGTGTAGCCCAAATTCGAACTTGACGTAGACTGTAAGCCCCTCCTGGTTATCTGCAAGTTTGATGAAGATCGGATCAGAAATGGCCGAGAAAAAGTGGAGACGTCGTTTTCCCCATTATAAGTCTATCAAACCTTTTTGTTTCCATGGCAACCACAGTTCTGATCAAAACTGGTCCAAAACCTAATGCAGTCAATACCCCAACCCAGTGATGCTGCACATAAAATCGGATGGAGATTGGCCAGCTACTCACTTAGATATTCAAGTTCAAAGGTGTGGACGACGGACGGACGCTGGATGCCTACCTATACTGTAAGCTAACCTTGTTAGCCTGCGGCTCAGGTGAGCTAAATACAAGAAATAGCGCCATCAGAAAAGAAAAATACAAGAAAAAAATGTTTTCAGCTTTCAGACTCTAATTTTTTCAATGTTCAAAGAGCAAAAGTACCGTATTTTGCCGTGTATAACACGCACTCGTGTATAATACGCACCCGGTTTTCAGTGTCTGATCGGCGGGAAAAATATAAGTTCGTATATATAACACGCTTCAGTTTTACCCAGATGCCCCAAAGGTAAAAGTTGGTTCCCTGTTCCATACTTAAACGAATTCGGTGTATGGCAATGTGACATTACAAGTGTAAATGTGCTCTGTTTATTTTTTCTTGGTGGGAATAAAAGACAAATTATCGTAAGTTTTTCCCAAATCTCTTCGCCAAAAGACATAATTGAAGTGTGACAAGGGTCATTTCTAAGGGTACTGTTCTCTCTATCTTGTGAAAAAAATAATGACAAAATAGTTTTATTTGACAAAGAAATAATTTCCAAGATCCAGAGTGTTAAAATAAGTCTTTCTTATGACACCCCCTTCGGGATTACAAAATGTGTGTATATTGGGCACAGTTTTCCACAGTTTTGAGTTGCTTGACACGTCCAATAATTAGCACCTTCTCAACTGCAGTATTCTAAATCCGTTTGTTGTAAAATTCACACCTCGTGCAATAAACAACAATCACTGTTGATAACATGTCATACTGCAACGCTTCATTTAATTATATATAAAAAGGTAAATGGAATATTTTTATACTGAAGTGACTCTTCTTATTTACAAGCAGTCGTATTGTTTGGAATAATTTCCTACAATTCACATTGAGGACCGTCTGCTCAGAGCTGCCTGTGCAGTCGCGCAGTCTGATCAGTTCCTTGTGCACTGTAACGATAGCTAAGGGCCCAAATCTCCTTCGTGCAGCAAGAGAAATCTCTACAATTTACATGTGCGCCCTGCAAAGACCGTCTGCTCAGAGCAGCCTGCGCATTCACACAGTCTTATCAAAGTTCGTTGTGCTCCTTCGTGCAGCAAGTGAAATCTCTACAAAATACATGTGCGCCCTGCAAAGATCGTCTGCTCTGAGCGGCCTGCGCATTTGCGCACCCTATCAAATTTCGTTGTGCTCCTTCGTGCAGCAAGAGAAATCTATTCAATTTACATGTGCGCCCTGCACAGTCCGTCTGCTTCGAGCAGCGCAGCGCATTTGTGCAGTCTTATCAAACTTTGCTGAATGCTCTAAGGATTGCTCTTTCGTCTAGGAAGAGAAATCTTTATAATTTTCATCTATCTATCTTCTATCTTCTGATACTGCGTCGGTCACATTTGACCATTACCGCAGGTGTATATTGCATACACTCAAGTTTTTCAGGATGAAAGCCTACACAGTAATCATGTAATTACGGTAGGGATCTTTAACCTGCACAGGGGATGGTTCTCCCTGCACAGGGGGCCTCCAGTTAACGTCCCGATCCGAAGGACGGTGCACTTAATGACATTCATCCCTGCAAATGATGCCAATGGAGCGTGTTCGGACACCGAAATTTTATCGCCGCTGCCTGGGATCGAACCCGGGACCTCTAGCATCAGAGGCAAGTGCACTAACCACTGATCTATCACGCTCCACTGTGCGCCCAGCAATGACCATTCACTCAGAGCAGCCTGCGCAGTCTTATCAGTGTTCAATGTGCAATCTAAGGAAAGCTAAAAAAAATCTGGTCAGACTATATGGGTGCATAGGCGGGTCTGATTCTTCGCGGGGACGCACATGTTAAATTGCAGGAAATTAATGCCCTGGCTCAAATTAAAGTTACGCACAGTTGCTTCCCTTACTTAGCTGTCAATCAAATTTATATATAGATTCAGGTTTTTCTTTCATTCGTTATTACGTTAATAAAGTCAAATTTCTGAAGCAAAAATGAGTAATTTCAGTTTCCAGGTAAGAAAATATATTCAGGGGCTTGCTTGGTATCCAAAACTATCTGTTTATCGTTGAAGTCGGTCTAACAAGAATTTTTTGTAGTAAATTCGCGATTGTCATTAGATTTCGCGACTGCAAAACTTCGACAACGCTTGGAAAAATGTTGGAAGTTTTGTGTTCTGTTACATTACACGCACCCAGTTTTGATTTCATATTTCTGAGAGAAAAAAGTGCGTATTATACATGCCGAAATACGGTAGGCAATCCAGAGTTATGGTTCATGCGATCTGTAGTTAACCCAATCACGGTTGGCAACTTTGCTTCCCTCTTTAATTGCACGCCAGTGGGTCAGGCCTTAGATACTATGACGGATCCAATGTAAAGGCTTATTGAGAATTAGAGAGATCTAATTCAAGGTAATGTTGGTTGGTGCCTGATGCTCCGTCTCTGGTCGGGCCCATCGGAGTCTAACTGTTGGTTTTCTTTTGCTCCAGCATCTCATTGTTTCTTGCTGTCGAGTCCTCAACGTTGTCTCACCTCTGTGGTTCTTTGTGCTCACGGAGATGTTGCACTGATGAGTTAGGAGGCCTTCATGCGGATAACAAATTATTTGTCTAAATCGCGACGGAAGTAAAGGCGAGGAATGTGGCCACGTAAAATTGATTTAAGCCCCCCAGTGGAAATCTTTCCACTGACCGTTCCAAGGCAGTTCTTCTGTGGCAGTTTATTTATGTTGTTGTTTGTTATTACTGTGTGTATCACTTGTGTCTTTTTATTTTCGATGGCCATATGGCCATTTTGTGGGAAAGTAACTGTCCTTATGGCCTTCCTTTGTTTAGGTTTCCATTATGGTCTGGTCGCTTCATGTTTGTGTATCTTTCCCTTTGGTGTCTTTTATGGGTGGAGTAAGTTAATTGTATCGATTCCTGATCTTTGTTTTACTTCTACTTTTCATGAAAATACTTCAAACAGTTTTGGAGTTATGGAGCGGACAGGGTTAAAATTGCCATTTTTCGATGTTCAAAGGGCATTAACTCCAAAAGTAGGCAATCCAGAGTTATGGTTCATGTGATCTGCACATCGTCTCATAGTGCTTTACATTTGTGTGAAGTTTCATGAAAATATCTTAAACGGTTTTCATGAATAACAGAAATTTTTCAATGCTCAAAGGGCATTAACTCCAAAAGTAGGCAATCCAGAGTTATGGTTTATGCACCCTGCACATCGTCTCATAGTGCTTTACATTTGTGTGAAGTTTCATGAAAATACCTCAAATGATTTTTTAGTTACGATGAATAACGGAATTATAGAATTACGGAATCACAGAAGGACAAGGCAAACTCAATATAGCCCCCACTTTTCAAAGCGGGGCTGTAATAAACCACGGGGCTGGGGGGATGGGGGGCTAAAATCGATTTTATACAGCCGCTATCCTCATCCTTTCTTCCATCGCTATTAGACAAATAATTTGTTCAGTACGCAGGCTTCCTAACTTATCAGTGCAGCATCTCAGAGAACACAAAAATCAAACAGGGCAGTCAACAAAAATTGAAAACGTATACAAAGCAACTTTTTATTTAACTTCTGAACAATAAAACAATAACAATAAAGAAAATATGGCACTTGGTAAATAGGTAAAAATAACAAGATTTATTGCTGAACTTTATAGAACTACAAATTTACTTCGAAATGCCTTGACTAGCTGTAAGGATGTGAGACAGAAAATAAAAGCACCACAGACACTGCATAATACCCGGCCACTGCATGAAAATGTATTTTATTTTGAGATGGTATGTGCACGGGTTATAAATATGAAGAAATTCCATGGATAAATGCTCAAGTTATAGATCAGAAAAGGTGTATACGGATGGTTGGACAGGCAGAAGCCAGATAAGCTATCGTTCATAATATGAAATGATAAGTGGTCTTATGTATATATCTGCCAATTTGCATTTAGATATTCCTTATAGTAAAGGAACTACATGTCAAAAACAGTGTCAAAAACCTTTTTTCAGTTCAATCTGGAAAGGTCAGTTACAATATGTAAAGTGACGTTAAACATATCTCTGAAGTTTCGTTCTGATATTGTGAACGGAAAAGAAATTACAGGCCAGAAACCTTCAAACAAGGTCAGTAACCCTGTTAAACATGTACCAATTTTGCCCATTAACAATCCCATATCACACATCCCCAATAACAATATGTAAGCAAAGTTTGAAGAAATTCCATGAATAAATACAAGTTACCGACTAGAAATGGTGCAGACAGACACCTGAAGGTATGTCAAAATACACCACCAATATTGTGTGGCGGGTATAAAAAGAGAAAAAAATTAGAAAGCTGTCCCAGACAATGTTAATCACCAATAACTCTTGTTTATAATAATTATGATCTTAAAATGCCAAATAAATAAATAGCAGACAACTTTTCATTCACTTTTTGTATGTGTATAATATTTTAGAAAAAAAAAAAAAGATCAGGCTAGACATTTCATGAGAACTATCTGAAACACATAAAGAAATTGCACTGTACTTTAATACTTACTTACAAAAAATATTTGAAAATGTCATGTGCTTTAGCTCACTGGTGCTTTAAGGGCTAAAACATTTACAGGTTATTCTTTAACCTTCACTTCAAAGTAGCAGGCTGTGATAATTATAATAAAATGTGATCTAAAGATGCTTTTTCTACCACTAACAAGTTCATTAAGCTAATGATGCTTTGAACCTCTTGGCCCAGATTAATTGCAGTGGCATTTCTTATACTTTGACACTGTAAGGGAAAATTACCATAAAACAGAATTTCGCCAAAGACTTTTTCGCGCCGGTGTGGGGCAAATTCTTCACTAAGCGGGTGAACCATGAAATGTAAGTCAATATCAAATATGGATGCTTTCATTGAAGTTGCCATTCCGTAATGCAATTTTGTACCAAGTGTCATTAACGAAGCTCTTATAGTTCTTGAGAAACGAACTTGAACATAAGGGTGAAAGCTATGTTAGATGCAATAGTTTGATCCAAGAAATGTAGGTCAAGGTCAAATACAGATGCTTGCACTGAAGCTGCCATCCCTAGATGCAAGTTTGTTCCAAGTATCATTAATAAAGCTCTTCTAGTTCTCGAGAAATGGACTCAAACATTAGGGTGAAAGCAAGGGTTGACCCAATAGTTAACAAAGTCAGTGAACCATAAAATGTAGGATGAGGTCAAATATAGATGCTTGAATTAAAGTTGCCATCATCAGATGCAAGTATGTACCAAGTATCATTAATGAAGAGAAATGGTTCTTACATTAGGGTGAAAGTTAAAGTGGTTGATATAGTTCACAAAGTGATTGAACCAGCAATGTAGGTCAAGGTCAAATATGGATATTCGTATTAAAGTTGCCATCCCTAGATGTGCAAGCTTGCACCAAGTATCATTAATGAAGCTCTTATTAGCTCTTGAGAAATGGACTCTTACAATTGGGTGAAAGTTAGCGTCATTGCAAACATTGATGGCTTGATGGACACGGAGAAATGTACAGAAAACCGGATTCCTATATCGTAGGGTGGGTGCAATAATTCACGAAGTCAGTGAACCATCAGATGTAGGTCGTCACATATGGATACTCGCATTAAAGTTTCCACTCCTAAATGCAAGCTTGTACCAAGTATCATTAATGATGCCCGTACAGTTTTTGAGAAATGGACTCTTACATTAGGGTGAAAGTTAGGGTCATTGCAAATGTTGATAGCTTGACTGATGAATGGACGGACAACAGGATGGAAAACTGGACTCCTATATGGGGCCATGCTTAAAGCAGGCAGGACAAAAACCTGGGTTCAATTGTTCAAAGCATCATTAGCTTAACGAGCTCATTAGTGGTCAGGGGCCAGTTGTTCAAAACTAGCGACATCGTTAGTTAACGTATCGTTAAAACTTTGATCATTAAATATGGCAAATACGCTGAAATTTTTGCTGAAAAAAATGTTAGCAGCTTTTGCGGATGCAAAAGCTGCTCACATTTTTTCAGCAAAAATACCAAAATTTTCAATATTTTTCTTGCCAGAAGAGTTAACAATATGACCACTAACGAGCTCGTTAAGCTAACGATGCTTTGAACAACTGGCCCCTGACTGTTAACTGTTATTACAAGAAAAGTATCTAAAATTCTGGTATTCTTTCTGAAAAAATGTGAGTAGCTTTTGCATGTGCAAAAGCTACTCACATTGTTTCAGAAAAAATAGTTGTATACTATTATACTTGCCATATTAAATGATCAAAGTTTTAACATTTTGTTTACTTATGATGTCATTAGTTTTGAATAGCTGTCCCCTGGAATTGTAACCCTTATAACTGGTATAAATGTAACAAATACAACTGGAGCAAAATCTATAGTATGTGTAAGTAAACCTAATTGAAAACAGAGGAAACAAGTAAGGTGAAAAAAAATCATCACAAAACCTGTGATATGAAGCAGCTTGTGCAAGTTAGAGAAAGATTCGTGGCAAGTAATTGTACAGCCCTCAGTTGTGAACTGCATGATTTGGTTAATGTCTTTAGGACTGAAGGTGAAAGTGGAAAGTTCTGATAAGACTGCACATGCATGCAGTGTGAACAGATTGATTTTGTCAGTAGATGTCACTAAATGTTACAATTCTTAAGCTGCAGGCACATTTCATGTATATTTCTAATGTATTTGTATGTATCTGGACAGACAAGACTGAGTAAACAGTCTAGACCCAGATGAGACGCCACAGAATATGGCATCTCATCAGGATCTACACTGACCCAGCTATTTTTTTAAACAACAGTAAAATGTACAGTGAAATTCCGCTATTAAGACCACCTAAAAGTAGAACTAATTCTGACAGCTTTAAAAACGTATTTAGAAGGGTGCAGTGTTCTTGCTTCGTGCTTCATGCACACTATGTCTTCTGGTCAGGGACCACCTTTGGACTGTTCAAAAGTGGTCTTAAAGACCACTTTTGAACAGTTCCAAATGTGGTCTTAATATAGGAATTTTACTGTACCTGTTCAAATTTTAGAACAAGATTGGTAAGGATTGTAGTATCTGAATATTTAGTGTTAATACTGTAGATTTTTTATCACAGGCACAGTAAAACGGCAGTAACGAACACTAGTCAAACAGGAATTCTGAACAAAGTCTAACAACATAAATAAAAATTCCATAAACAAAACAATTTTCAGCTCAGAAATGCCTAAGGTCTAAGGCCATCTTCTAAAGATGTATCTTCTTTTAACTTGTTGTCAAGGTGATTTTAACAGGTACCAACAGCACACATTTTAATGGAAAAATAAGCAAAAATATCATAAAATTCCTCTTCTGTTATTCTTATGTCGGTCTACAAATTGTCTACTTGATGTCACACAGAGCGGCAACACCTCTCAGTATCCAGTGATCAGGGCTCTGGGTGGTCTTCAGAACAATAAATGAGATATAAGTCAGATCAGTACGGTGTGGTTTCTTATAGATTGGACACTGATACAGTCTGGGATCTTTGGGTGCTGTGGAGTTGATGGCATACATGTGGACCACTGGTAGCTGTGTAAACAGGACCTTGGCTGTGGACTCTGTGAGACGACAGTTTCTTTTGTCCCAACCAGCACCATCTAGATACAGGCCATAGATGTATACTCCTTCCTGGAAAGGAAATTCAAGTTGTATCATGTGAAAGACCAACTCTGCAGCAACAAAATCCTTAAATTTTCAAATAATGAAAAACTAACAGAAGACTAAATTGCACTTTGATGATGATGGTTATTTACATGAGGTATGTCGAGCGGTGATTCAAATCTTAAGTTTTAGAAACTTTAATTGAAATTGTAAATACATGCATTTATATCGTCATTCAAAGTGACTCTTGTACAATTTATAGAATAGCTCCACATCAGGAGAGTAATAAGGAATAAGGATAATTAAGGGATACTTTCTTGGAAGAAATGTGGGTACTAGTTAGAATCATCTCCATGAAGAAATACAAGAACTCAAATTTTCACAAAAAAAAAAAGTCAGTAACTATCACTAAGTTATCCTAATTACTCCTTAAGTGAAGCTAAACTGCATATTGTGTATATGGGCGCCTTAAATTTTACATAGCTCCCATAGCCTGTTCATATGGTTAAAGTCTAATTTGAAAAAGAATAAACTTTAAAGATATCAGGAATTAAGGTTTACAAGGTGAGCAACAAAGCCCCTTTGCCTGAACATGGGTACTGTTTGAACAATACACTACACATTTAAAGCAACTACATCATTATCAGCTGAGATTTTATTTGTGTTGGTTTAAGCACTTAATGGCCCAGTCAGCAGAACTCAGGTCATATTGAGCCAGTCAGTTAACCTAACAACACTTTTCCTGAGCAGGTTTAGTCCTTCTAAGTTGTTAACTAGTACCGTCTACCTTCTTTAGTCAGCTGGCAACTGCCATTCTTGAATTAGCTGAAGGGAGAGAATGATTGGTAGAAAAATTCATGATCAAGCTCCACAAAACAAAGGCTCTAGATCTATGGATGGAAGGTACAACCTGCTTTTTGGAGCAGCTTATCACAAGATTTTAGTTCAATAATCACTACATAATCTCACAAATTCAGGAAAATTTCTAAACCAGAATGCTGTCAACAGGGACATTAAGGGGAACAATACAATCCACATATTTTCCACAGTATTTTAATAAGGGGACAACCAACAAATGATTTACAGGATTCTTTCGTTGAAATGAATCCCTTGTAAAGAAGGATCTACACTTGAAGGAGCGACTTTGTTCCTCAGCAGCACGTTCTTCGAAGATAAGCTCATCCAACCGTCATGAAATGGACAAGCTCATGAGAAAAGGGTACTTATCAAATAGGCAACCAACAAAGGCTCAGATGAGCCGGTGTAAAAGTGCAGTCTTGCCAGAGCCTTAGCTGTTCACTGACATGTAGATAAGACCTTGGGCTAGTTTCATGCAAGAAATCATGTGTTTTGCTCTATCACATGAACACATTTGTGAAAGGAACACCCCTTAAACACCACTTTATTATTTTTCTTATTTCTGCTCCAATGCATGGGTTGTGGGTACTCGTTAGAACCACCTCAGTGAGGCGGTTCTAACGAGCACCCACAACCTATGTTTGAAGTATATATAAGAAAACACAGACTTTTATCAGAAAAGTAGCCATTTTGGAGATGTGAAAAAAAAAATGCACTATGTCGCACGGGTGTGTTATCGTAATGCAAACACATTTGAAGAACATAAAATCAGAGAATCCTAAGGGTCCTTTTCTCATAGACGGGCTTGACTATTATGGAAAGAACCGCCTTGCCTGAAAGTGTATGCAAATTTTATAAACGTCAACATTCCTTGTACACTTCAGATCTAATATCTTACCGCTGGAGGAGTGCTGATATCTTCTTTTGTTGATTTCAGGACATCATTGTGTAGTGTAACAGAATCCAAGGCCCAGCCCTTGTGTGCTCTTGTTACTTCTTGTCTCATAGCAGTAAGGAATCCTGAAATAGAATTTTTTGGTTGCTTGAATATGTTTGTTTTTAAAATCAGTCTCTATTATGATTTCACTTCATCAAAAAAAAAAAAAAAATACTCTTTTTTAATACCTCTGAAACTACTTTATTCAGAAAATCCATTTTGTAACATTTACCATAAAAATCCTAAAAGTTTGCACAACTTGAAGACGTAATTCTCCTAAAATTTTTAACAAATGGTTTCCCAGTCCAGCAACTGGAGTCCAAACAGTGCAGACAGAATGGTGAACAGTGTTGACCCTGATCAGACTCTGATCTGGGTCTGAACTGTTTGCTTAGGCTTAACCTGTCCCAATACTTAGTAACAATACGGTAGTAATTTTAAAAGGAAATATTATTGCTATTGTCATTAGTAACAATGCCAGCAGTGTCACACAGTAACACTTGCTTGTGTAAGGCTGTACAGTATTTTGGCATTAAGGCTGTACAGTATTTTGGCATTACTTTCACCAAGAACAAACTTATTATTATACAACTAGAACGTCTCTGTTGAAGACAAATTCAAGTACCTTTTCCCCTGTAAGTTTTTCACCCTTTTTTGGGGGGGAAATACATATTAGTGCATGATAAAACGTTTCAAATCCTTTAGGCATTTCAGGAACAGCTTTACTACTGTAGATATTTCAATATTTCTACATCAAATTTTACCTTGTGGGTTAAAGAGTCCAGTCATCCAAAAGACATCAGGCCGACCCTGGAACACCCATCTTGAGAACTGTTCATTTCTCTCAAGTAGTTCAGTGTACCAGAACCCCAAAGTGGAAGACTGCCAGGAAATCTTCCGCCACAAGTTTGGAACTTTGGCATCAAACATGTTGTCTAGGGCATCTCTCAAATTCTGAAAATTTAACATGAGTGTTTAATGTTAACAAAGTTGAAAAAACTTTTATTTTGTTACAAAACATGGCTTCATTTTTACAAGACCCCCAGCTCCATTCCTTCAACTACAAACAATTTATAATCTACCTGTGTATGAATCTTCAGCAATGAGTTATCAAATATGAGAGTGAATGCTCTAGGAAAGGTTACCAGTATATGTAGGAGTTGTAGATTTTGCATCACTGGGGTATCCAATTTAACCCATATCCTGCTGAATATTCAATTTATCCACACCCATTCCTAGACTTTGAGCCAATCAGATTACTTGACGGAAACAGCTTCAGGGGAGGCAATTCCTTCAAAGTATTTTTGTCTCCCATGTCAATAGGGGTCAACTCTTAAAGAAAAGAATTTGGTCCTGAAGAGCAGATTCTTTCCTTTAAAGACCCCTTTTTCCATGGGACAGAGTTTATAGAAAAGTGATCAGGAAGTCCCGAAAATTGTCTCCCTTTGAAAAATGGCAGAAAAATCTGCCAGGAGTACTGGGCAGGATATAGCTTCAGGGAGGCAACTCTTTAAAAACATTTTTGTCGCAGTCTATATAATATACTGAAAGGAAAGAATTGCTCCAATCTCTTTCCTAAAAGAGCAGAATCTTTTTTTCTGAGGGCCACAGATGGAAGGAGAAGAACCTTGAAGTTAAGAAAATTGTTTTTGTTGCAAACAGTGACATGCAATATGTATCCAGTGTCTCAACACATTCCTCGACTCTTTACCATCCTGAACCTTGATATATCCTTTTTTGACAACAGTTTTCCTTTATATGTCTCTCAATAGTCCAGAGGCTATGGAAGGCTCAAGTGATCAGCAGAAATTCCGATCAGATTGCAAGAATAAGCAGGCAGATCTGAGGCTTTGCTGGTCACACAGATTTTCATGTAGGTTTGTCATGTGCCAGCTCAAGGCTTGTAGTTGGGAGGCTTTTGTTTGTTTATTTGATTTGAGGTTTAACGTCCCCGTCAACACTGTATAGGTCATTTTGGAGATGTTGCTTCCAATTTTGTGGGACTTTTACCCGGCATTGAGATGAAATGACATCTCAAGCCCTGTCGCCCAATGAAACCAATTGGGTTTATAAGCATGGACGGTCCGACTCGCACGGCTTTGCCTGGGCAGGCTTATATCCTAAGCGGTTTACCAGGTCTCGTGTGCGGTCAGTTTCAGCTCTGCGTGGAAGCATCATGCAGCCCATCTATTTCTTCAAGCCCCGACGGGCAGAGTTAGGAGGCCTTCATGCGGACTGAACAAATTATTTGTCTTAATCGCGACGGAAGTAAGGGCGAGGATTGGGGCCACATAAAATCGATTTAAGCCCCCCAGTGGAATTTGTTTCCGCTGACAGTTCCAAGGCGGTTCTTCTGTCGCGGTTTATTTTTGTTATGGTTTGTCTATGGGTGTTTGTGTCGCTTTTATTATTCTATTTTGGATAGCCTATATGCCATTTTGTGGGAAAGTAACTGTCCTTTTGGCTTTCCGCTGTTACTGTTTCCGTTGGGGTCAGTTGCTTCATGTTTGTGTTTCTTTCCCTTTGGGGTCTCTGATGGGAGTTGTGGGTTAATTGTATCGATTCCTGATCATTGCCTCTACTTCTATTTTGTACACACCACACTTTTCAGTTCTGTGGTGTAAATCCTTACTTCCAAAGGATAACCCTTTCATGGAACATCTTGTAGTGGACAGGATATAGAGCTTCAGGGAGGCAACTCTTTAAAAACATTTTTGTTGGTGTCTACACTGAAAGGAGAGAATTTGCTCCAATCTCTTTCCTTTAAGAGCAGAATCTTTTTTTTCTGATGGGCACAGATGGAAGGAAAGGAACTTTGAACTCAAAAAAGTCATTTTCCTTGCAAAAAGTGGCATACAATATGTATCCACTGGTTTCAACACATTCCTCCCTTTTTACCATCCTGAACCTTTTTTGTAAAAAGACGTATAGATCAGATCAGCTGGCTTCTTGGTAGCCAGCTGATCAGGGTCTCTACTGTTTTCCATTCTGCTTCAGAATTCATGGCAAAATTGAAATCATTTAGCACAAATGGCTGCAAATCGGGGAGGAGTGTAGAATACTGAATACATGTATTCAGTATGGTGTTGAAATAAAGGATCTTACATGAGAGCTCATGTATTATTGAATTCATTAAACGAGTTGAGGAAAAGGGATAAAATGCGAGGCTGTGCCAAGCATTTTATCCCTTTTCCTCAATGAGTTTAATAAATTCAATAATACATGAACACGACTGTAAGATTCTATTAATCATATGACTTTTTAAACGCATTTAATTACGATTTTTGTACAAAAATGTCAATATTCCGCCATTAGTAAATGGGATGCATTAAGGACGTTGTATGTGTAACATTACGGGACGTAGCTTACTAATTTGCATATTTAATCCACTAGTGGATTATCAAATTTATTACATGGCGTTATTACACTCCCAGACACGACGTCATATGATAAAAACTCATTCAAAATACTATTACAGAAGTGCATCATTTGTGTCTTTGATTTCTGACATGATTACCTCACTCATGATGATAGTTCCCTCTATGGCCAATTTAAGATCAGTGAGAGTGCTCCGTACCACACCAATCACCCTCTGCATTCTGTCTATCTCCTGACGAAGGAAAATATTCAGGGGCTGCAGGATTCCCATCTTCTTCAGCCTTTCTCTAACCTGCCAGGGGAAAAACAACAAACAAATGATTTACATCTGTTATCAAGAAGACTGAACTTTCAACCAATGGACAAGTACTTTTTTTTAATATACAGTGAAATTCCGCAATTAAGACCACCTAACATTAAGACCAATTCTGCTTTTAAAAGCTTATTTAGTAGGTTGCAGTTATTCTTTCTTTGTGTTTTCCGCATGCAGTGTCCTCTGGTCAGAGACCATCTTTGGGACTGTTCAAAAGTGGTCTTAAATACCACTTTTGAACAGTCCCAAGGTGGTTTTAATAGAGGAATTTTACTGTATGTGGCAAATATCTCACTTGCTCTTCTGAGTTTTTTTTTTCTAAAAGTCCTTTAAACTAGACTTTGATAGCACTAATCACACTCCAGTATCTGGCATTTGTAAAGTATTTTTTCTCTGATTTTCCAGAGAAAATAAGGCTTGACATTACATATGAATTGTCTGATTTACATGAAATGTCAAGTCCTAGTGTCTCAAAAAAATAAAGAAAACAAGAGGGCCCAGAGGGCCCTGGTTCGCTCACCTGTGTGTCACTGTCTCAAGTGCATTCTATTTTTAGCTCTTGTGGCCAGCTTGTTCATCAGCAAAGTTATTTTAGCTTATTTGGTAGGGAGTAACCTAGGCAACATTCCTGGGAACTTTGAATCAAATTGGCCTTAGGGTTTAGGGGGAGTTTCCGTTTGAATCAAATTTACAGTATTTTTCTATTTTTACCTTCAGTGGCCATTTTGTTAATCCGTGTGGGATTGTTTTAGCCTTTTTGGTAGAGGATAATCTAAGCAACATTGTCGCAAGGAACCAACATGCGAAATATGAAGGCTGTATCTCAAATGCTTTAAAAGTTATGACAAAGTAGGTCAAAGGTCAAAGTCATGGGTCAAAAGTTTTGAATGGATGAGAAAACCTTGTCACAAGGAACATGCATGCCAAATATGAAGGCTCTATCTCATATGGTTCAAAAGGTATGAGAAAGTAGGTCACAGGTCAAGGTCACAGGTCAATGAGTGGGAAGCCCTTGTCAGAAGGAGCCTACATGCCAAATTTGAATAACCTACTAATCTACTTTTTGATTTGACATGACCCATATTTGAACTTTACTGAGATATTGTCCAGATGATCATTCTGAGCAAGTTTTATGATGATTTGACTGAAACTGTGGCCTCTTAGAGTGTTCAAAACGTTTTTCTATGATTTGACATGCTGACCTACTTTTTGACCCGACATAACCCATATTCAAACTTGACACAGATATTGTCAAGATGATCATTCTCAGCAAGTTTGATCATGATTGGACCAAAACTTGGGCCTCTAGTGTATTCACAAGGTTTTTCAACAATCTGACCTACATATTGACCAGACATGACCCATATTCGAAATTAACCGAGATATTGTCAAATGATCATTTTGAGCAAGTTAGATGATGATCGGACCAAAACTGTAGCCGCCAGTGTGTTCAGAGGGTTTTTCTATGATTTGACCTATTGCCCTACTTTTTGACCCTACATGACCCATATTTGAACTTGACTGTGATATTGTCAAGATGATCATTCTGGGCAAGTTTGATGATGATCGGACCAAAACTGTGGCCTCTAGTGTGTTCACAAGCTTTTTCTATGATTTGACCTACTGACCTACTTTTTGACCCAACATGACCCTTATTCAAACTTGACCCGGATATTGTCAAGACTATCATTCTGAGCAAGTTTGATGATGACCAGACCAAAACTGTGGCCTCTAGTGTGTTCACAAGGTTTTTCTCTGATTTGACCTACTGGCCTACTTTTTGACCCTACATAACCCATATTCGAACTTGCCCGAGAAATTGTCAAGGTAATCATTTGGAGCAAGTTTCATGATGATCAGACAAAAACTGTGGCCTCTGGTGTATTCACAAGGTTTTTCTATGATTTGACCTTCTGACCTACTTTGTCACCCGACATAACCCATATTCGAACTTGACCGAGATATTGTCAAAATGATCATTCTGGGCAAGTCTGATGATGATCAGACCAAAACTGTGGCCTCTAGTGTGTTCACAAGGTTTTTCTATGATTTGACCTACTGACCTATTTTTTGACCCGACATGACCCGTATTCAAACTTGACCGAGATATTGTCAAGATGATCATTCTGGGCAGGTTTGATAATGATTGGACCAAAACTGCGGCCTCTAGTGTATTCGCAAGGTTTTTCTATGATTTGACCTACTGACCTACTTTTTGACCCGGCATGACTCATATTCGAATGTGACCAAGATATTATCAAGATGATCATTCTGAGCAAGTTTGATGATGATTGGACATAAATTGTGGCCTCTAGTGTGTTCAGAAGGTTTTTCTATGATTTGACCTACTGACCTACTTTTTGACCCGACAACACCCATATTCGAACTTGACTGAAATATTGTCAAGCTGATCATTCTGGGCAAGTTTGATGATGATCGGACCAAAACTGCGGCCTCCCGTGTCTTCACAAGTTTTTTTTTCTGATTTGACCTACTGACCTACTTTTTGACCTGACATGACCCATATTCGAACTTGACCGAGATTTTGTGGTGGTACAAATTGTGTGCAAGTCTGGTTAAAATCAAATCATAAATGAAACATCTATCATGCAGACAAGACCAAAATAGGCAATTTTTGCCCTTTCAGGGGCCGTAACTCGGTAACACATGATGGGATATGGCTGGTTCAAGAAAGGAACCCAGATCTCATGGTGGTACAAGTTGTGTGCAAGTTTGGTTAAAATCAAATCATCAATGAAGATGCTATCGTGCGGACAAGACCAAAATAGGCAATTTTTGCCCTTTCAGGGGCCGTAACTCCGTAACACATGATGGGATATGGCTGGTTCAAGAAAGGAACCCAGATCTCATGGTGGTACAAGTTGTGTGCAAGTCTGGTTAAAATCAAATCATAAATGAAGATGCTATCGTGCGGACATGACCAAAATAGGCAATTTTTGCCCTTTCAGGGGCCGTAACTCTGTAACACATGATGGGATATGGCTGGTTCAAGAAAGGAACCTAGATCTCATGGTGGTTCAAGTTGTGTGCAAGTCTGGTTAAAATCAAATCATAAATGAAGATGCTTTCGTGCGGACAAGAAATTGTTTACGCACGCACGGACGGACGGACGCACGCACGGACGACGGACAAAATGTGATCACAAAAGCTCACCTTGTCACTACGTGACAGGTGAGCTAAAAAAAAAAAAGAATACCAACTGGTCTAGAATTTGGTGCTTCTGGACTGAAACTAACATTGAAACAAAAATGAAGATCATTTTAATACGGAACATGGCTTCACAAGTTACAATTTCATCTTCATACACAAAACAAAGCCATGAAAAAAATGAGGCTTTCAAATATAAACAAGAGCCTTCAAAGACAGGATGTTTAACAATCAGATAGAATATTCACAGTCTATTTAGCCATAGGCATCAACCTCCGGGTCACAAGAAAAAGTTGGGATGGAAATGAATGTAATTTTGGATGAGTATACCTCATCATGGCCCTTTATGAAAAAGCTGTACAGTAAAATAATTTAGGTCTGTAGCCTGACCTATAATTAATGGACAGGAGACTGCAAAATTAATCAAACAAATACATCACAACCTCATTATAACACATATTTGCATACAGCAAGGTTTTAAGATGGATCCCAAAAATGTATAGATTATATAAATGGTAATTTTTCTATAAAATCTACACATTTTTGTTTGGATATAACACAGTTGTTTAACTAACACCGATAATGTTTTGGAACACATTAATAGTGTTATATATGTATGTCTTAGTATAAATTTTAAATCCTTCGAAGGCTTTGCAAACAATGAGCTCTTAAAAGTTTGATGATATCAAGGCAGGCAAAATAGGTCTGACAGATGAACATTTTTTCCTTAATTTCTGTTCTCTTAAGTGGTTGTACCTCATGTGGTACGTAATCAGCTGGTAGTTTCTCCAACATATCTTCAGCCAGTTTGTAGACAACAGATTCTCTCGTTTCACCAGCCCCACCTCCTCCTTCTTTTGGCTGGATACTCATAATGGTGTCTAAAATATTTGCAGAAAAGCTGGTCTGGTAGCTGGAAAAGTCATAAAATAAATGTTTACCATCAGTCACAGCAGATTTCCCAGGCATCTAGCAAGCTTTTAAGGGGAATGGGTACACCTCCAGGGGAGGCAACTCTTGCAAAAGTATTTTTGTCTCTCATGTCAATAGGGGTCAACTCTTACAGGAAAGAATTAATTTCTTTAAGAGTTACCCCTTTTTCCGTGGGACAGAAAGTTATCTCCCTTTGAAAAATGGCAGAAAAATCTGCCAGGTGTTCCCATTCCCCTTAATATGTGCCAATTCATGACAAAACCTGCAACAAGACCTTTACAGGAAGTTCCGAAAGTTATCTCCCTTTGAAAAATGGCGGAAAAATCTGCCAGGTGTTCCCATTCCCCTTAATATGAGCCAATTCTTAAAACCTGCAACAAGATCTCTACAACTGGCAAAGACTCAGATCAGCCTGCAAATCCCAGAGGCTGTTGAAAGCTCATGTGACAAGCAAACAGAGTGGATGTACAAGCTGATCTGAATCTTTGCTGGTTGTAAGCATCTTATCCTAGTTTTATTTTGTGTTGGGCCACATATAAACAAACAAGAGCAGTCAAAGGACAGCATATATTGTCTGAAAGTCTTTGAGGTCATAGACATGGATTGGGGGTATTGATGAATAACTTCTTGGGCCTATATCTACTGAATAACTTTTTGGGCCCATATCTACCATCTTTCCAAATACATGCAGTGTTGTGCCTAGGCTCGATTGCTTGGGGGACACCAATGGCCCTTATGACATTTTCCAAAGGGTCATTTTATATTTTAAAGGGGCTTCAGTAAATAAAATATAAGCAACGTTGTTGATTTCTGAGGGTCATCCGGGCCCCATGTTTAATGTTGAAAGGGCCATCAATGACTTTAGGTAGGCAAATGGCCCCATGGCCCCCTCTCGGCGCAACACTGTACATGTATGAACCAAATCTATCACATGGTTTGGAAAATATGAGCTTGTGTAAAATTCCAAATTCCTTGACCTTAAGCTTATCAGCATGGGTGGAATACTGCTGAAAAACACATCTGACCTATATATATATCATCATCATAGCAAATATGGACCAAATCCGGCCGGTCTGGGTAGCTCAGTCCGATGCGCGTCTAACTGGTGATCAGGACACGGGTTCTATACCTGTCAAGGTCAGCAACATTCTTTCATGGAGATTGATAATGAAATCTTTTCTACGGTTGTTCTCTCCCTTCCGCTGATTAAAGAAGGGCAGTCGTCAGTTTCTGGTGAAAGAATGTGCACTGTATTGGTTAACCACTTACGTATAAGTCTGCCCACGAAAAGTGTGGATAGGTAAAACTGATCGGCTCAAAAATGACTTAAAATAGTGTTGACTGGGCCGTAAAACAATAATGCAAGCAAACAATGAACCAAATCTATCCTATGGTTTGGAAAATATGAGTTCTTTTTTAAAATTCCTTGAGGGCATGGGCATGAGGGGGTTATTTCCGAATAAAACTTTGAAGTTTGAACCTATATCAATCATTATGAACCAATTACACCCTATGGTTTGGAAAGTATGAGCTCTTAAAATACAATGATTTCTTAGTACAGTTCAACCTGTATTAAGCAAGCACCTGAGGGATAACCAAAATGCGCTTGCTTAAGACAGGTGCTTGCTAAATACAGGTGAATTTGTATGCATTTTCCTTACTTGGGAACAAAATGCCTGCTTGCTTAAGACAGGTTGCTTGCTTAATAGAGGTGGCCACTATGACAGGTTTTACTGTATTTGCATTCTGTAGACATTAAACATTTTAGTGTGAAAGCTATTACAGCAAAAGTCTGACTTCATGTATAAACGAAGACAGCAAAACATTCATGCCAACACTCAATATTCAATGTATTCACTTACGTTATATCTGCATTTGGGTGTAAGCCAAATGCTTCTGGAGAGTCAACAAGTGGTAGATTCTCAATAAACTGCATTAACTGATCATACTGTTTCACTTTGGGGATCTTGTAGCCAGTGTAGAACTGGAAGGCATCAGCAAACATGAAGTCTCCAAACCAAACCTGGAGAAAAAATTGTCTACTTTATAATATCGTATGATCCTAAGTATTGTGACAGATAGGCCTAAGCAAACTGTGTAGACCCAGATCAGACTGCTCCACAAGGAGCAGTCTGAACAGGGTCTACACTGTTTGCCATTCCATCTCCTTGTTGGATCATGAGACGCGTTTGTTAAAATTTTAGAATTACAGGAAGTCCTCGAGGTGACCTAATTTTCAGGATTTTTATGGTGATTTCATTACAAACTGGTACATCATGGCCTGCTCCTTTAACCCATATGATCAAACACATCTTCTACAGTAAAACCTGTCTTAGTGGCCGCCTCTGTTAAGCAAGCAACCTGTCTTAAGCAAGCAGGCTTTCAGTTCCCCCAAAAGGAAAATGTATTAAAATTCACCTGTGTTAAGCAAGCACCTGTCTTAAGCAAGCAGTTTTTGATTATCCCATAGGTGCTTTCTTAATACACTTTGGTCCTGGACTGTACTTAATAGCATTGGACAGGTCCATTTCCAATGTCAGACATGTTTTGTTTTTACAACATTTCCTCTACTTCAAACAAACAGTGTACCCCTGATCAGATGCCATATTCTGCAGCATCTAATCTGGGGCTGCACTGTTTGCCTGTGCCTCATTGTTAGGTATGCAAGGCATATTCAAGTTAATAATAAAATCTGAAAAAGATTATTTTGCTTTTTTAATAAGCATTGTTTTAACTTTTGTATATTTACAAAATTTCCTGTACTTCCAGCAAGCAGTGAAGACCCTGATCAGATCAGATGCTGCAGAATGCAGCATCTATCTGATATGCTGAATTTTGCAGTATCTGATCTGGGGCTGCACTGTTTGCCTATGTCCCTTTTAATTTCTTGTATGCTAGAATATTTCGGTTCGTTATCATAAAAAATTGAATAAAGATGATCTTTGCTACATGAAAAGAATTTAAGCAATCCTAACAGAATAACAAAGCTCAGACAATGATCTTATAGCTGCTTCCACAGTACTGCTTCTGCACAATCATGGTTTTAAGTGCAGTTGTGAAGCCTGTAAAAGGGTCCCCCGTACTTCATTAATAGTGCTGTTTATTTACTAAGTTTATAAAACTTCAAAGTTGGAAAAAAGCTATCAGCGCCCGGAGAGCACTTGCCTTGTAAGCAAGTGGTTACCGGTTCAATTCCGGTCGCGTTTTTCAATTTCATTTCTTAAAGATTAATGTACTTAATAGTCCCACTTTGATTATTATCAAGAATGCAATACTGAACATGTACCATGTACATGCTAGTGAGGCATAAGCAATATTGGAAAATATAGTATTGCTTTAACCCTTTTTATACCTGAAATTCCTAAAGGGGTAACTGGCAAACACTGCAGGCCCTGATCAGACACCGCAGAATGCGGCATCTGATATGAGCCTACACTGTTTGCAAAACATTCAGCCATTTTCCAAATAAATTTTGAAGAATAAAAAAAACAAAAAAAAAAAAAAAACACACAGCCTGACATCCTATAATTTTGAAATGGACGTGCTGTGTATCCATTTGAAACAAAATTTGGAAGAGTCCATTTTGAACAAAATGGGTTAATATGAAGGGTTTCGATAAATGTGTTCTTTGCTTCCAAAGGCAGCTTTGAAAGATTTCAGACTTTGAAACTGTGAGCAATACACCTAAACCTCTGTATAACACTCATCATAACATGGTTTTGGATGTAACACAGCTTAAAGATGGATCCCAAAAATGTATAGTTTATATAGAAAAAGTGACCATTAATGGTGGCTTTTCTTTGCAATCTGGTCATTTCTGTTTGGATAATAGTACAGTTGTTTAACTAACACAGTTGCTGATTACAAAGAGGTTGTGATGTACACCGCAACCTCATTATAACACAGTTCATTATAACATGGTTATGGATATAACACGGTTTCAGGATGGATCCCAAAAATGTATAGATTATATAGAAAAATGACCATAAATGGTCATTTTTCTATTTAATCTATACGTTTTTGTTTGGATATAACATGGTTGTTTAACTAACACAGTTTCTGCTTTGGACCCCATTAATAGTGTTATAAAGAAGTTATGGTGTATTTGACACCAAGTGTCTCACCCTTGCATAAGTGTTGAGCAGTCTTTTGTCGTAGTCATCTGTGACTCTCCCACCATACTGGACTTCACCTAACATGTATCTCACAGTCACCCACGATACTCCCTATAAACAAAAATAGAACATTATATTTAAGAAATAGATCAGCTCTAACTGATTTGTTGTGTAATAAATCACAGTTTGGAGGTCAGTTGTAAAGTAGACAAATCACGAGCGTGTAGCGCGCGTGATTTGTCTACTTACAACTGACCGACAAACTGTGATTTATTACCCAACAAATCACTGGCTAGAGCTGATCTATTTCGATTCTAACACGCTGAAAATCGGCAATAATGTTGTTGTTTCCTTCAAAGTCTCACAACTTTTCGCCATTGTTAGAAGAAATCCCGCTAAAATTATCGACTGAAACACATGCATTTATATCCTTTTCTAGCGTTTTCGATGCGAGAAAATGACGTTACACCGTCTAACGTCAAGTAAATCGACTAGTGACATCATAAATTTGCAGTTTTTAATGACGTCACAAGTCACGCTCTTCCAAGCTGTGATTTGTTGCAGAATAAAACACAGTTATTTTGCATTGCCTATATAGGTGCGCTGAATTTATACTTAACCCAGTTCAAATTGTTTCTAATACTTTTCACAAAAGTAAAATTCACCTTCACCAACTAATTATGTAGTTAACCCAAAATATAATGGCTTTTTTTTTATCTCTTACAATCATAACCTTGTAAAAGTTATGTTCACAGTTGACAGACTGAATGGGTGTTGAGCACATGGGTTAACAGGACTGTTTTGCTATATGGGAAGTGTGCTTAAGCAATGCTATAAGAATGAAAAACAGCACAGACCATGGTCAGAATGTATTGGTATGTAAGCATTAGCATGCAGGCCCATAGAAATGCATGTAGACAATCTGGGCCTAGTTTTCAAAGCAAATGAAGGTGTTAGGTTATGAAATGATGGTTTTTATCACTTGTTAAGCAGTTACATTTAATAATATGATTTTGCTAGGCAACTGAGACTTGAACACTTTATGACCCCTTGGAGTATGCTAATGGTGGTGGTAGAAATTTATTTTTATGGACTTTGGCTTTACATTTATACAAGCCTAAAAGAAAACAGAATGACTCTGCCACAAAGAGATCTTGGTTTTTCTCATACATGATTGGCACGGAAATCAAACCTACACTTGCTCACAGTGGTGATAAGCAAAGAGAAAATGGGTCAGTGCTCTTAACCTGGCTATGGAGGCTAGTCTGAACATGGTTAAGATTGTCGATTCAATTACAAACCTTCTTGATATCAATGTCGTCCAGATGATTTTGACAGAACTGTACACTAGCCTGCCAGTCAGAGGAGTTGAATTCATAAGGAATGTTCCAGCCCAGAGGACCAAACTTTCTTCTCTCCTACAGATATATGGAATAAAAATAATACTCAAATCCATATGGAACCCTTTAAAACACAGCTTGAATTAAAGAGTCCTTAATGTGACAAAAATGCAAGCTTCACTGTGCAATGTATATCGGAAAATTCTATGTAGCTACCACTTAGATAAGTTGTTTTAAGCATCATTAGCTTAATGGGCATGTTAAAAATAAAAAAAAAGTTAACTGTTCTGGTCGGCAAAATACCTCATAAAGTGGTATTTTTGCTGAAAAAATGTGAGCAGTTTTTGCATAAAAAATTGCAAAAGCTGCTCACATTTTTCAGCAAAAGTATTGCCATATTAAATGTTCAAAGTTTTACCAAGACATCAACTAACAACATAAGTTTTGAAAAACTGACCTCTGGTTGTTGGAAAATCAAATGAAATATCGATTTTAGCATTATGATCCACAATTTTCCGTGATCACTTTAGATTGCCAGTGATGGAAGAAAACTGATTTGTATGAAATTTTTAATACAGTCAAATTATTAGAGTTTATCATGACGTTGTTGATAAGCATTGAATAACGTCGTGTAAAAAAAATTGTATGACCAAATGTTTAATAACACTTTGGCGGGATTAAGTAATGTCATGACGACGTCCATGTCAACAATGCATTTTTTGTGGAATAATTGTCAAGTCTAAAGGCTATAAAATCCAATTTAAAGTGGTCATATGATAAACAGGATCTTATACTCCTGGTCATTTCATATGAAATTTATGAAACTCACCAAAGGCTCGTTTCATAAATTTTATATGAAATGACCACTCATGTAAGATCCTCTATATATGTAAATTAAACACCGATTTTGCCTTGAATCGCAGTTATATAATAGTCATTGTGACAGGACAGCAAACGCATATCCGACCAGGCTTCCATTTTTAGATTCAGAAAAGATCATGACAAATACCTTTGGGACTACGGATACAAGAAAGACGTTTGTTGTAACCTATGGTGCAATACAAAGAAAACTTAACCCATTTTAGAAAGGAAAACCCTTTAAAAAAGACAGCGGCAAAAAGTACAGGCCTAGATCTTATGCCACAGACTGCAGCATCTGATCAGGGCCTTCACCCTTTGCAAAAGGTTCAGCCATTTTAGAAAAATATATCTACAAAAAAAAAAAAAAAATCATCCTGTTATCGTTATATTCTGAAAAGAATTCCTCATATATTGTGAGGATGATTCTATGAAGTTCAAAATGGGTAAACACATTTCACTTAAAAATGCCATTTCTGTATAAATGGAAGATAACATCATTTTGTCCATGTATGCTTTTCGAGGTGTTTACAATGATTTAAAGTCAAGACTGCCAATCTGAAAAGTGAAAAGCAACATACATTTTGGCAAGATTACAAAATAAGCTAAAAATGCTGAAAGAAGTATACCACAACCTCTTTACAACACTTGGCCCCCGACCATCGGGGCTTGAAGAAATAGATGGGCTGCATGATGCTTCCCCGCAGAGTTGAAACCGACTACACACGAGAACTGGTAAACTGCTTAGAGGATCTAAGCCTGCCCAGGAACGCCCATGCCTATAAACCCTATTGGTTTCATAGGGAGGCAGGGCTTGAGTTGTCATTTCATCTCAATGTTAGGTAAAAGGCCCACAAAATTGGAAGCAACGTCTCCAAAATGACATATACAGTGCTGACGGGGACTTAAAATCTCGAATCAAACAAACAAATCTTTACAACACTATTATTTGTAGCCAAAGCAGAAACCAGCATATTTTCAAACAAAAATGTATAGATTACAAAGAAAAATAACCACCTATGGTAATTTTTCTCTATATACTAGACAAAAGTGCCCAGTGGGGCACGTATACCCCCGGCCAGTTCCATCACCTCAGCTGAAAATAGCAATGTCAAAAGCTTCTTTGCATATACAGGCCATATACCATAGAATGGCCATTTTCAAGATTCAATGGGCAATAACTCTGAAAGTAGGAAAGCAAGAGTTCTGGTTCATGTGTTCTGCACATCGTCTCATGGTGTTCAACATTTGTGTGGAGTTTCATGAAAATATGTCAAGCCGTTTAAAAGTAATGGAGAAGACACGAAGATGTTAGCAGACACATAATTTACAATCTTCAAAGGGAAATAATTTGTAATGTATGCAAACAAGAGTTATGGTTCTTGTGTTCTGCCCATCCCATTATCTTGCTTTACATTTGTTTGAAGTTTCATGAAATTATCTCAAATGGTTTTAAAGTTACAGAGCGGACACAAGTGTATGGTAAAACTTGTAATATTCAAAGGGCAATAACTCTGAAAGTAGGAAAGCAAGAGTTACGGTTCATGTGTTCTGCACGTCGTCTCATGGTGTTTAACATTTATGTGAAGTTTCATGAAAATATGTCAAGCAGTTTAAAAGTTATGGAGCGGACAAGAAAATGCAAGTTATAACATTCAAAGGGCAATAACTCTGAAAGTAGGAAAGCAAGAGTTACGGTTCATATGTTCTGCACGTCGTCTCATGGTGTTTAACATTTATGTGAAGTTTCATGAAAATATATCAAGCGGTTGAAAAGTTATGGAGCGGACACGAAAATGCAAGTTAGAAAATACAAAGGGCAATAACTCTGAAAGTAGAAAAGCAAGAGTTACGGTTAATGTGTTCTGCACGGCGTCTCATGGTGTTTAACATTTATGTGAAGTTTCATGAAAATATATCAAGCTGTTGAAAAGTTATGGAGCGGACACGAAAATGCAAGTTAAAACATACAAAGGGCAATAACTCTGAAAGTAGAAAAGCAAGAGTTACGGTTTACATGTTCTGCACGTCGTCTCATGGTGTTTAACATTTATGTGAAGTTTCATGAAAATATATCAAGCGATTCAAAAGCTATGGAGTGGACACAAAAATGCAAGTTAAAACAAACAAAGGGCAATAACTCTGAAAGTAGAAAAGCAAGAGTTAAGGTTCATGTGTTCTGCACGTTGTCTCATGGTGTTTAACATTTATGTGAAGTTTCATGAAAATATATCAAGCGGTTGAAAAGTTATGGAGCAAACACGAAAATGCAAGTTAAAAAATACAAAGGGCAATAACTCTGAAAGTAGAAAAGCAAGAGTAACGGTTCATGTGTTCTGCATGGCGTCTCATGGTGTTTAACATTTATGTGAAGTTTCATGAAAATATGTCAAGCGGTTCAAAAGTTATGGAGCAGACACGAAAATGTTAACAGACACACAAACACACACAGACACAGAAAATACGAAAACTATATACCCCATGGCATACTGCGTATGCCGGGGGTATAATAACTAGTAACCTATACAGTTTCAGGATCCATCTTAAAAACTTATCACATACATCCAAAATTGTTATAATGAACAGTGTTATGAAGAAGTTCTGGGGCCACTTGTTCAAAGCTTCGTTAGCTTAACGATCTTGTTAATGGTCAAACGGTTAACTGTTATAGTAAGTAGGATATCTAATACAGTGTTTTTTTTGCTGAAAAATGTGAGCAGCTTTTGCAGATGCAAAAGCTGCTCACATTTTTCAGCAAAAATATTAGCAAATTTGCCATATTAAATTATCAAAGTGATAACAATATGTTAACTAACGACGTCGTTAATTTTGAACAACTGACCCCTGGTTGACTAAGACAAGTGTCTTATTTTGCTAATATTAGTATAATATATAGAGCTAGAGTATGATAAATTCTACAAGAAGCATTTTGTGTCCAGTTAGACTTAGATCAGCCTGTGCATCAGATTTGTCGGGCCAGAACCTTCATTTGTTACACTTTGGATAGCTCGTAGAGGCTATAGTCGACTTATTGCTAAATGCTGTTAACCCTTCCTGCACCAAATGTAATCTTCCTCCCTATACATAGCAGGAGTCCATTTCAAAATTTAGGAGTGCCAGGTTGTGTTTTTTTTCTTCTAAATTTGTTGGGAAAATGGTTGAATTTTTTGCAAACAGTGTAGGCCCTGATCAGATGCCATTCTGCGGCATCTGATCTGGGCCTGCACTGTTTGCCAACGACCTGTTTTGGTGTTTCCAGTACATAATGGGTTAAAGAAATGTTTTGCAGTTGTAAAAAATCTCCCTGATCTTCATCATAGATTAAATGTTCTAGTCCTTTGGGATTCCATTGTGGAATTTTGGAAATATATGGTCAATGATGTGGCCTAACTGGCTGAAACTAGCTAGTCTGGTCCAGCCAAAAATGTTACACTCCATGTACATTTCTGGTCTGTGGTGTATTTTTTGCTTCTAAAAGATAACCCTTCTATTGAACATATCTACAATGAAAATGAGGAAGACTTCGATCACACAACACAGATGACTGATCAGACTAATGTGAGATTTGCTGTCACACATAGGCTTGTGCTTTGCTGTATTCACTTAGTACATACACAAAGTGCAAGCAGGAATTAGAGTAGCAGAAAAAGCCAGGAAAGGAAAATGAGTGGGTTCTATGCTGGAGCTTTTTTTTTTTTGGTTAGTTACAAGGAAGCAATAAATACCTTCATGCAAAACTAGAGTTACCACATTAGCTTAATGCATGTACTTACTAAAATTACTTCTGTTGCTGAAAACAAAGCGAGTGAATTGTATGTTCGGACAATCAAACGATAAATATTTGGGACCAAATTTTTTTCAAAAAGAATGAACTCACATGAACATGATGAGCTTAGTTCAAGCTGATACTAATGAATATCAAAAAACGTATTTATACCACAATCAAATATTCTAGTAAAATAACAAAGGGGGCTGAATACCTGAACACTATTATCTGTAGTATTATCTGGAGCGCTGTGGTGCAGTGGTAAAGTATCGGCCTCGGGATCGAGAGGTACCGGGTTCGAACCCCACGAGCGGCAAGTGTAGTTTCCTTGAGCAAGAAACTTTATCCACATTGCTTAGTACTGGTTTCTACTCAGGAAAAGAGGGCCACATGGAAGATTACTACTAGTTTACTAAATGTGTTACCCTCTATAAATAAGGTCGATTATTATTATTATTATTAATACCGTCTACTGACCTATAATACCTCTAGCGACCCTTTATAGACTGGACCGACTTTTCAGGTACCTAATTTGCAAGTTTAAACAATTACATACAACCATTATTACCCGGGAAAACAACCGAAATGCAAGTTATTATCTTTGCTATATTTATTTACATGAATTTTCATCTAGATTCTTACCTTCTCAGGCTTTCCTGGTTTGAATGGTCTGTTGGAATAATTGTGCACTGCTACTGCGATTGCATCTAAACCTCGAAAATGATTTCCAAAGCTTAAATAATCTGTTTATTTGCAAATTTTCATACAGAATGTAAAGCTCCAAGAAACTTTTATTCGAGGGACCATGTCGTTTCTGACATCTCTTTGGCGTGGTGGCATCAGAAACGATGCACTCTTTGATGTCACATTATGCTATGAATGTGCGCCAAGGCACTGGATTTCGTTTAACAAGCCATATTGAGTGCAGTTGTTTTTGGTAAAATTAACTAAATTATTGCTAGACCGTATGACTTTTTGGATTGTGGTATAAACTAAATATGTGATTAATGTCTTTAATAATAAAATATGTGACAATTTTACTAAGGCTCGCTCACACGTTCGTCCCTTTAAAATTGTCAGGCTAACCAATTATATTTTATTATTAAAGACAATAACCATGTATTTACTATATTCAGTAAAGAATTAAGCCCCATAGTGAAGGACTATTAAAATTGTTCAACACAAGTGAACCATCAAAAAGTATAAACATGTACTTTTTAGCTAGGCAGAATGAGCACCAAAATGGACAAGCCTTCCGAAATTTCTCCAGACAATTATTATTTTTCAATTAATGAAACTAGAGCTATCACTAAAGGTGATGAATACCCCCACAAAAACTGCCTTGATAGTACAACAGCGGCATTTTGCAATTTTTTCACTTGAAAGGGGCCATAACTATGTCGAAAATTGACGAATTGTAGTGGAAATCGAACTTGACCTGTATTTTATGATGTTACATCAGTGTACCAAAAATGATAAAAATCGGTGAAGCGCTTTTTGAGTTATCGTCTGGAAACCAAGTCAACAGACCGACCGACCGAACGACAAGCTCACTCCTATATACCCCCCACCCCCCAAATTTCATTTGTGGGGGTATAAACACATTTTGAAAAATGTTATACATGTGTTAGTGAGTGAGTTTTAGTTTTACTTCCCACCAACAGCTAAGGTCATACGGAGAGGGGACCTCGGTTTAAAGACTCATCCGAAAGTCTGGAGAAGCCCGGGATCGATCCTGCGACCCCTGGTTTACAAGGCGAGTAGCATAACCACTGCACCACGGAGGCTTCTATTATACATGTGTTATTAAACACAGGTCTTTTATTTTGATTTCAAGTTGACTGTGTCTATTTCTCCAAGACCCAATGGGCGGGGGCGAGATACAATGATTAACCCTCAGAAGTTTGAACTACTCCTTTTCTCAAACAAATTTTCATGGTCGCAAAGGTATTTCAGTAACTGAAATTTGTATTTATGGATTTCTTTTCATTTACTACTAAGCTTACCTGCACAACTGTATGTAGAAAAGATACACCATACAAGACAGGCTTCCACTGGGGCATACTACATATGTCCAGATAATCCTGGGTTATACCAGCATATGTCCTCTTCAATCCTGCCTTCACTCCTTGAGGTGGCTCATTAGTAAACTTGATAGAAGTCTGTCAAAATCATATTGAAAAATTGCAAATGAAGCATCCTACTGAAAAACCAAAAACAATCACCAAACAGAGAAAACTCAACAGCACAGAATAAATGGACCTATACCTTGTACAAAGTTTGTACACTATGCATTTTATCAATATACAGCTACGGCAAAGTATTGTTCATATGGTCTGTTTTGCAATTTTCATGTTAACACGTATTCATCACATGTACAAGTCTGTGAAATTAAGACCCCTATAACCCATTTTAAAGGAGAAAACTGGGGTTTATGGGGGCATACATTATCTTTTTTATTTCTGCTCCAAGACATGGGTTGTGGGTACTCGTTAGAACATTCTAACAAGCACCCACAACCTATGTTTGCAGTATAAATAAAAACAAGAGGCCCATGGGCCACAATGCTCACCAGAACTCAGGCGGACACTGCCCACTGGCAGCCATGTATGGTTTCAGGTTTTAATTTATTGATTATAAAGTCTCCCGAACAAACCCCCATTTCAAAATGAGCACCCATGTGGACTCTGTATCTGAAATATTAGGCCTTTTATGAGGAGGAAGGATGAGACATGGACCCAACAGAGCCCTGAATGGTATCACTGAATCCATCTTATCATAAGGCACATGAATATATATGGTTTAGGGGTTGGGATGTGTACTGTTCCTGAGATATAAGGCCTTTTAAGCTGCTAAGGGGTTGGAGCATGGCCCTGGCAGACCCCAGGAAAGCCAAGATTGTTGTCGCTGAATGTGTCTTATAATAAGGACCAAGAAAATATATTGTTTAGGGGTGGGGATATGAACAGTTTCCAAGATATGAGGCCCTCTTATGAAACTAGACAAAAGTGCCCAGTGGGGCACGTATACCCCCGGCCAGTGCCATCACCTCAGCTGAAACAAGAACTACAAAGGGAAAAAACTCTAAAAGGCCTGACACCTTGGCCCTTATTTTCTTTCCCACAATACAACTAGTCATACTGATCATGTTTGCAAAATTTCAAGTTTCTATGTACAGTAGTTATTGAGAAATCTTTGACACAAAATAAAAATATACACTATTAAACAGCAAGAACTACAAAGGGAAATAACTCTAAAAGGCCTGACCCCTTGGCCCTTATTTTCTTTCCCACAAAACAAGTAGTCATACTGATCATGTGTGCAAAATTTCAAGTTTCTATGTGAAGCAGTTCCTGAGATATCTTTGACACAAAATAATTGTTTACGGACACACAGACAGACAGACGGAAAAGACAAAAACTATATACCCCCATTGCATACTTCGTATGCCGGGGGTATAATGATGAGGAGAGGAATGGCCCCTGTGGACCACCACGTTTGTGTGACTGAATGTGTCTAATCATAAGAAACAAGAATATATATGATTATGAGGTGGGGATCTTAATGGTGTCTGAGATATATGGCCTTTTATGAAGTAGTGGCGTGGGCCATGGCATCAGCATGTTGCCCTAGCACATAGAGACTGCGCACTGATGTGAGTGAATGAGTCTTATTATAGGGAACACAAATATACATATTTTAGGGGTGGGGATCTGAACAGTTTCTGAGATATATGGCATTTTATGAAGTGGAAGGGTGGGGCATAGCCCCAGCACACCCCCAGAGACCCCTAGGTTGGTATCACTGAATGTGTCTCATCATAAGGAACAAGAATATATATGGTTTAGGGGTGGGGGTTCTGAATGGTTTCTGAGATATTGAGCCTTTTACGAAGTGGAGGGGGTTGGGCATGGCCCGGGCACATCCCAGAGGACCCCCAGGTTGGTTTCAATGAATGAGTCTTATCATAAGAAACAAGACTAGACTATCAAGTGAGCATATGCTCACTAATACCCCCGGCCAAAGCCATCGGTAACTTTCTGGCAATTCAAAGCCATCAAGTTTGACAAAAACCTATTATGAACACAGAATTAATCTTGCAAAAGTAAGGAGAATACCATTACATCTAAATAACTCACCTGATAACTAATGAGATCTTGAACAGATGTTTTTCAAAGGGCAATAACTCTTGAAAGGAGCATAATCCGGACGAGAAAAAAAATACGTGTCGGCTAATTTTCCATGAGGAATCCATATATGAAATTTCAAAACCCTAGCATACACGGTTCTAAAGTTATGCTATGCATCACTTTTACCATACAGTACAATGGCACAAATTACCAAAATGACAAAGGGCCATAACTCACAAAGTATTTTTCGGAATTTTGTCAAAAGTTAATCAGTTCATCTACTCATCACCACCAATCTATTCACCAACTTTCAAGGCTCTAGCTCCAATAGTTTTTGAGATATCTTGCTGACAAAATTTTATAAAAAAAATATAACAAAGGGGAATAACTCTAAAGAACCTGGCCCCACAGCCCCAATTTTCTTTCCCACAATACAACTAGTTATGCATGTTGTTTGTACCAAATTTCAAGTTTCTAGGTACAGTAGTTCCTGAGAAATCTTTGACACAAAATTTAAGGTAACTCACAAAATACACATCTCAGTAGCAAATATAACAAAGGGGAATAACTCTAAAGAACCTGGCCCCACAGCCCCAATTTTCTTTCCCACAATACAACTAGTTATGCATGTTGCTTGTACCAAATTTCAAGTTTCTAGGTACAGTAGATCTTGAGAAATCTTTGACACAAAATTTAAGGTAAGTCACAAAATGCACATCTCAGTAGCAAATATAACAAAGGGGAATAACTCTAAAGAACCTGGCCCCACAGCCCCAATTTTCTTTCCCACAATACAACTAGTTATGCATGTTGTTTGTACCAAATTTCAAGTTTCTAGGTATAGTAGTTCCTGAGAAATCTTTGACACAAAAAAAAGTTTACACACACACACACACACACACACACACAGAAAAGACGAAAACTATATACCCCCATGGCATACTCCGTATGCCGGGGGTATAAATATACACCTCAACCTCGTTATAACACGGAACTCCGGGTCCAACCAACGAACCGTGTTAGTTAACTGAATCGTGTTATAAACGCCGACCGTATTTGTCACAGATAAACCATTGACACAATGGCGATCAATAGTTTCCCAAACATGGTGATGTGCGGCCGGGTTAATGGCCGTATTTCCCGACTAAAATTTGTTTAGAACTAATCAATGGCAGTAAATACCATGGCCCATCAAGTCAAACAAGTCACTTTAATCTAAACCAGCTGATAAACCATGTTTTATATCCAGAAATCATCCGATCTGACAGCGAGTATGACGCCATTTTGATAGCTGGTTCCCGGCTAACTTTGTTGTTGCGAAGCGTCCGGAACCGTACCGAACTACAGTACCGTTAATACATTTCAATGGTGAAATGAACGGGTTAGGGTTCGGAACCGGACAATGATTAACGCTTACAAGAAATTTGAATTACTTCCCTTGAAATGTCTTACCCTTAATATTTTAGCCATTTGAAACGATTTGAATGATTGTTTTACCGCGAAAATCGATCTTGAATATGTTTTATCATTTGCTTTTAAGCTGGAATAAATTTGACTTTCTTTTACATGCGGCTCTAGAAAATGAGTTTTATTGCAGTTGACCGATCACATCGTCTGCATCGATTTTGAAATTTCTGCTGAGCAGTGATCCTTAACAGACCGTGATAAATATTTTTTTCCGGTTGCGTAACTGAATTCTTTAATCTCTTTATCTCACTAAGCCAACACTTTTGATTGTGCCGATGGCAGTTCATGTTTATCATGCGTGTCAAGCTAATCAAGTTTATATACTGTATATTCAACTCTGCGGGAGGCCTGCAATAAATATCAAAAAGTACCGTTATAAACCGTGTTAGCTACCGTATTACCGCAGTCAAAAGTGAGAGGAAAATAAAGTTGTTGTGCTTAAAACCTGATACAATCCATGGATAATATTTATAAATGTTGGTTGGGGAAAATTTGGGGTCCAAACCAAAACCGTGTTATATCCGAATTCGTGCTGTAACGAATCGTGCTATAACGAGGTCCGGGTGTATATGGCTCTGGGATGGGGATCTGAATGGTTTCCGAGACATATCACCTTTTATGAAGTGAAGTTGTGGGGCACAGCCCACGTGCGGCCCGGGAGACCCTTAGATTGGTATCACTGAATGCGTCTTATCATAAGGAACAAGAATTTATATGCTTTAGGGGTGGGGATCTGAACGGTTTCTGAGATATTGAGCTTTTACTAAGTGCAGGGGGTGGGGCATAGCCCTGGCACATCCTAGGGGTCCCCCAGATTGGTGTCACTGAATGCGTCTTTTCATAAGAAACAAGAATATACATGGTTTTGGGGTGGGGATCTGAAGGGTTTCCGAGATATATCACCTTTTATGAAGTGGAAGGTTGGGGCATAGCTCTGGTGCGGCTTGGGAGATCCTTAGGTTGATATCACTGAATGCATCTTAACATAAGGAACAAGAATTTATATGGTTTAGGGGTGGGGATCTGAACGGTTTCTGAGATATTGGGCCTTTTATGAAGTGGAGGGGTCGGGCATAGCCCCCGTGCGGCCAGGGAGACCCTAAGGTTGGTATCACTGAATGCTTCTTATCATAAGGAACAAGAATTTAAATGTTTTAGGGGTGGGGATCTGAAAGGTTTCTGAGATATTCAGCCTTTTATGAAGTGGAGGGGATGGGGCATAAGCCCCGCCACATCCTAGGGGGACCCTCAGATTGGTGTCACTGAATGCGTCTTATCATAAGAAACAAGAATATATATAGTTTAGGGGTGGGGATCTGAATGGTTTCTGAGATATATGGCATTTATGAAGTGGAAGGGCGGGGCATGGCCCCAGCGCACCCCAGAGAGATCCCAAGGTTGGTATCACTGAATGTGTCTTATTATAAGGAACAAGAATATATATGGTTTAGGGGTGGGGATCTCAATGGTTTCTGAGATAAATGGCATTTTAAGAAGTGGAGGGGGTGGGGTATGTCCCCGGCACATCCCGGGGGACCCCAAGGTTGGTGTCACTTAATGCATCTTAGCATAAGGAACAAGAATATATATAGTTTAGGGGTGGGGATCTGAATGGTTTCTGAGATAAATGGCATTTTATGAAATAGAGGGGGCAGGGCATGTCCCCGGCACATCCCGGGGGACCCCCAGGTTGGTGTCACTTAATGCATCTTATCATAAGGAACAAGAATATATATGGTTTAGGGGTTGGGATCTGTAAGGTTTCTGAGATATAAGGCATTTTATGAAGTGGAGGGGGCAGGGCATGGCCCCGGCACAACCTAGGGGACCCCCAGGTTGACATAAAAGCATATGGCTGAGAGAAGTTTACTCAAGGAACATGTTTATGTAAGTTTTGTCAAAATATCTGCAATGACTTGGCAGTAAATGCCATTTTTCAGTTTTCCCCATTATAAGTCAATGGAAACTCTAAGTTGCCATAGCAACAAATCTAAAAGGCCAAATTTCATAAAAAACACAAAACCTGTAAAGGCAAATATGGTGAATATTTTCATATAGTCTCAGCCTCCTAGAGCATATGGTTTCTGAGGAGATGATTTTTTAAGTATTTTTTGTCTATTTTTTTTATTTTGGTTTCCATGGCAACCAACGAAAATGAGCAGAAGGCCTAAAATCATACGGCAGATAGTAGATCGCCTATGGAACATTTCTTTAAAGTTTTGTCAAAATATCTGCAGAGGCTTGGCAGTAAATGCCATTTTTCTATTTTCCCCATTATAAGTCTATGGGCACTCTAAGTTGCCATAGCAACCAAACTAATGAGCCGATTTTCATTAAAAACACAAACTTTCAATCCCCCTGCCTAAGGATGCTACAGATGAAATTTGGGCTGAATCGGCCCAGTGGCTTCAGAGGAGATGTCGTTTGAAAATGTTGACGAAGACGCAGACGACGACGACGGACAACTGCCTATCCTATAAGCTCCCCCGGAGCCTTCGGCTCTGGTGAGCTAAAAATATTGCAGATTTTCATCAGAAAACTAGCCATTTTGGAGACATGAAAAAATGCACTATGTTGCACAGGTATGTTATCTTAATGTATTTATTTTTTTATTGCATTTTATGGCCCTTTTAATAGTTTCACCTTAACAAGCTGATCATTTAATCAGTCTTCAACTGAAAGTAGATAAACATGTTTGTCTTTCAGCCACCAAGTTTGCTGTGTGTGTTAACGAAGGCCAAGACAAGCTTCCTACGCTATACTGGTTACCAAAACTTCATAAAAAACCTTACAAAGCACGGTTTATTGCAAATTCTAGTTCTTGCACTACCACTGAACTTTCTAAATTATTAACTTCCTGTCTTACTGCTATTAAAACGCACGTAATTAAATATTGTGATAAAGTCTTTGAAAGATCAGGAAGAAATCTGTTTTGGTCTATAAAAAATTCGAATGAGGTTTTAAATAAATTGAAATCTAGACAGTTTCGTGCTTCTAGTCTGTCTACCTATGATTTTTCCACTCTTTACACTACACTTCCTCATAATCTTATAAAAGAAAAGCTTAATGATTTAATTGAATGGGCTTTTCACAGAGAAGATTCTCTCTATCTTGCATGTAATGTCAGAAATGCATTTTTCACTTCTAAAGAGCATAAGAATTATACACTTTGGTCATGTCAGAAAGTGTGTGATGCCCTCACCTTTCTACTTGACAATATTTATATTAGATTCGGTACTAAGTTATTTAGACAAATTGTGGGTATTCCGATGGGTACTAATTGCGCACCTCTTGTGGCTGATCTGTTCTTGTATTGTTATGAAAGAGACTTCATTTTGTCGCTTTCCATTGATAATCAATCTGAAATTATTGAAGCTTTTAGCTCTACTTCTAGATATTTAGATGATTTATTAAATATTGATAATACCTATTTTGATGGTTTGATCAGTCAGATTTACCCCCTAGAACTTCAGTTAAATAAAGCAAATTCTTCTGATACCGAGGCCCCGTTTTTGGATTTACATCTATCTATTGTAGATGGATTTGTTTCGTGCAAAATTTATGATAAACGCGATGACTTTGATTTTGAGATTGTAAATTTTCCTTTTTTGGATGGTGATGTTCCTCGTGCGCCATCCTATGGCGTTTATATTTCGCAATTAATTCGATTTGCTAGAGTGTGTAGTCATGTAACTGACTTCAACACTCGTAATAAATTATTAACGGCTAAACTCCTTAATCAGGGTTATCGGTACCATAAACTACGCAAAGCCTTTTCAAAATTTTATAGACGCCATTCTGATTTAATTTCAAAATTCAATATTGGACTTAAATCTCTACTGCAACAAGGTCTATCGGAACCCGAATTTTATGGTGACTTAGTATATAAATTCAGAAAAATATATAACCGCAATGACTTCAGCACCCAATTTCGTAAAATCATTCTTCGATATAAAAAGATTGGGTACAACATGGATATTATACGACAGACTGCATGCATGGTAGTTAACCCAATCACGGTTGGCGACTTTGCTTCCCTCTTTAATTGCACGCCGGTGGGTCAGGCCTCAGATTCTATGACGGCTCCAACGTAAAGGCTTATTGAAAATTAAAGAGATAATGTTGGTTGGTGCCTGATGCTCTGTCTCTGGTCGGGCTCATCGGAGTCTAACTGTTGGTTTTCTTTTGCTCCAGCATTTCAGTGGTTTCTTGCTGTCGAGTCCTCACCGTTGTCTCACCTCTGTGGTTCTTTGATTTCTGTGTTCACGGAGATGTTGCACTGATGAGTTAGGAGGCCTTCATGCAGACTGAACAAATTATTTGTCTAAATCGCGACGGAAGTAAGGGCGAGGATTGTGGCCACGTAAAATCGATTTAAGCCCCCCAGTGGAAATCTTCCACTGACCGTTCCAAGGCGGCTCTTCTGTGGCGATTTATTTATGTTGTTGTTTGTTACTTACTGTGTGTATCACTTGTGTCTTTTAATTTTGGATGGCCATATGGCCATTTTGTGGGAAAGTAACTGTCCATATGGCCTTCCTTTGTTTAGGTTTCCATTATGGTCTGGTCGCTTAATGTTTGTATTTCTTTCCCTTTGGTGTCTTTTATGGATGGAGTAACTTAATTGTATCAATTCCTGATCTTTGTTTTACTTCTACATTTCAGAGGTGGTCAAAAACTTGAGCATCTAGAGAAAAACCACCTGACCTATTTATATGAGGTAAACTAAGTAACACAAAGAAGAGGTCCAGATAATGTTTAATAACCTAAACTACATCATACTTCTCAACATAAATTTGGCATCACAAACCAACCAAGTTATAAATGTCCTAAGACTAGCATCGAACTCTGTACACCCCCAGTGCAGGGCAACCCAATACAAGGGCCAGTGTGTCTCAGCTAGTCTGATGTTTGAGCCAAACTGTGGATAGAGACACTGCAGAAGCTTGAGCATGCCCGTGGACATGGCCATGTAACAGTCAGTGCATGAGAGAATCCTGCACCTCAGGTCAAGGTGGTGAACCGGGGTTCAGCCAAGTAGTGTCCATTGACTTATGCAGAAAACTAAGACCAGCAGTTTGGCTCAAATGCATCCACAAGCAACCAAGTCTTGTACAGACTGTAGTTACTTGTGGGGAAAACAATTTGTTTAATTCAGATAGAAATTAATGAAATCCCCAAAAGTAACACAATGTGATGTGTAACAATGTCACATTGGGTTGGTTTTCCCAAACTTGAGCATCTAGAGAAAAACCACCTGACCTTCTATTTTTTTTCCGTTTTTGTTTTTAGGCCCTTTAATATTGTTTCACCTGTAATAAGCCAATCATTTAATCAGTCTTCAGAGGTGGGCAAAACTGGAGTACCTAGAGAAAAACCATCTTAACTTCTGTTGCATAACTTGGCATCTCACATGATCTGAACAAAATTTTGCATGGCACTTTAAGGGTAGATCCAAGCTATTGAAAATACTGGAAAGGTGATCTGGGTTTTCACTGTTATC